>OZ010592.1:76361770-76371770 GCA_963932145.1 Acanthosepion lycidas | reverse complement strand
CAGAATGAAAGGGCAACCTGCCTCGGGAAATTCTTCCATCAAGTTAGTCATAAATCGGAAAAGACATGATAGCCCAAGCGTGTAACACGTAGAACACTTCCCTTTAATTTAATCTTTCTGTCTGTGTGTGTGTACACCCCCCCACACACACACATATATATATATATATATATATATATATATATATATATACAGACGCATATCCGATAATATTTATACAATTTTACAGCTATTTTGCCATTTAATTTATCGAACGTCTATAAATTTATTATGAATCGATTTTTTCAGGATATAATTTTTGCTTTGCGCAATTATATCAAAGGCAGTTTGATATCTTGACAAATCAATAGCCCTGCGTTGTGCATCTAGCGTTTCTAGAAATATGTCTGAAAATATTACCTTGCTTTTAATTAAACCGGCATTTAATTTATCTGCCAAAGTATTTTACACTTAAGCCGAATCGTCTATTTATTTATCGAATCCTCCTCAATCAAAGAAGACGACTGGGAAAGACATTCCCAATTCTTTTATATATATATATATATATATATATATATATATATATATATATAAAGTGCAGTGTACGTGTGTCCGTCCGTTCGTCATTTTTTTTCGATCTTGGCGAATCATAAACAAACTGAAGTAACAGTTAGTAACTACTGTAGTTACACCTGATTAAAAATTAAATTACTCATTTAAAGTTAAATTAAAATATCGAACAGAGTGAAGGTTTTAAAAATCATTTAAGATTTAACTTTTCGCTTTTCGTCGCAATAGCAATTGATATCGTCTAATTAAAATGTAATTAATACTTAAGCGGGGCACGGTACGTTGCTCATATTTTTTTTCTTCTAGCACGCTTACTGTGACATATTCGAAATATTACTTAGATCGTGTTCCCTACTGTCTTTTAAGTGTGACTTTTTCTGAAGACTGGTTATTTTAAAAGAAAATAAATATTGCGCGAAATAAATCTAAAAAACAAAGAAACTGGAGACTGGTTGCGTATACGAAGGTAGATTATGCCGAATTCAGGTGTCGAATAACGATAAATAAATTTCATTATTTCTAAATTCTTTTTGACTTTTAAGTACATAGGACGATGAAAATAAAAGGCCGAGGTAGGCGTTCGGCTAAAGTAGGCCCGGACGCGGGCTTCTATTAGATTGGTGCAAAAATAATGACGTAATAATGTCGTTTTTTGACGTTAAAAATACGTCAAAAAACGACATTATTACGTCATTATTTTTGCACCAACCTAATATATCATTGAAAAATTAAATAGTTAACGTCTGATCGAAATTGTGCCTTTTTCTTAGATTTCTAATTGATTTTCTACTCATACTTATCATGGTATCTCATCATTGTTTAGTTAGTCAGAAAATGCGTCTTTATTTTTAATCGAATTCACTCAAAGGAAGCCAAGTTGTTACTGGGTGTGAAATAAATAGAAAAATGAAAAATGTAAGGACCAAATATAACAGAAGACTGATCAAGAAGACGGTAGTTAACAAGTGACATTGCATTTAATTTTTTTGAAAATCAAATTTAATTTGAAAGCATGGAGCCAGAAGAGTATTCCACGTGCGAGAAGTGTGAGAAAAGAAATTGTTAACATAGAACTTATGCTGAATTCTACCCAATTCTACTGTAAATGTATGAAACCTTGTTACCAATGTTGTATTTCGCTTAAATTAATATATATATATATATATATATATATATATATATATATATATATATATATATATATATATATATATATATATATCTAGGTACCATAGTGAGGAACTCATCCGAACACTTACCATGAAAGTGTATATAGAAAAGGCAAAGACAAGCAACGTTACCGCGGAGGGAAAGTTATTGAAGCTGAGACGCCAGATCAGGACCAGTAATATTGCAGACTCTTCTTAGGAATTTATCAAGAATCTCTAAATATATAGCAGGAGCACCGGACCATATTTGGCAGCTATATTGCAACCATGGACGTATAATAGCCTTATAGATATGTAAAATAGATTCTAGAGATAAAAAATTATCTAGCATGGCACAGTGAACGAGCAGAAAATGCAATGGATTCATTATAGTTTTTCCACTTCAGTCGAGAATGTTAGAAAATGTAGGCGGAACGTGGCATTCTCCAGGAAGTTAGCATTGGCCATGATGATGGAAGGCCGAAAGAGGTTTCTCTAGTGATTAATAGGATAGAGTTTTTCATTTTTTTTTTTTTTTTTGGTGGCGTTAAAATAACAAGCCATTCTTTGCCCATGTTAACATAAGACTTTAGGCGATTTTTTTTTATGTCAGCTTCAAATTATACATTAAGACAGGAGTATAAGTTTGAGTCATCTGCATAGATACGAATATGAGTGCTATGGCCATGGGGAAGGTCATTAATGAAAATTAAAACAAAATACAATCAACGATGGGATTTTGGTGGGGGACAACCGCCATATTACGAAATGATCTAGAAGAGTGGCTGTCCGGGATAACATTCATTTCACAATTTCATTGGAAAGACTGCATCAGTTCAAAAAATTGTCCATTGACATCGTAATTCTTCAGCTTGTGAGATCACCTGTCTTCTAAACCCCATCGAATGCTTTCGAGACGTCCAAAGATAAAGCCAAGGTTTCATCATTTTTATCTGGATCCTGATAGACTCTTTCCGAAATGATCGTCACTATATCAGTGATTGACCTGGATAAACAAAACTCATATTGCTTGTCTGATAAAAGACCTTTCGATGAGAGATGCTTAATCAATTCAGTACTAATTAGGGCCTCTAGGAGTTTACCAAAAATAGGGGCACGTTTAGCAGTCCGATATTTGGCATTATCAGATATTTCACCAGAGTTATCGAAAAGTAAAACAACAGATGATGAATTCCAAGAGACAGAAAAGCTAGAGGGAGCCAGACATTTATTATAGTTTAGAGAAAACAGAAGCCAGTCCAGGAGTACAATTCTTAATATTACGTCATTACATCAGCGGTTGACATGGATTAACTAAATCCATAATTTTTATGTGCCATGTCCTTTCAGGACGTAGGGGATCATGGCTCCCCACCTCCCTCTATCCCTTGCAGCTCTCAGCAAGCTTCTTCCCTGTGCTTCCGACCCTAGACCACGTTCTGTCATCCCCATGCTCAAGCTCGTCAGGTATGTCACGGGCTGCTTTCCCTTGTCTATCTTTCCCTCTATCTGACCCGGGAGTGTCAAGTTCTCCAGACTCTGTTTCCTCATTATGTGACCCAGGACCTTCAGCTGCCTCATTCTGATATTAAGTATAAGCTTTCTCCTTGTTTGTAACTTATCTAACACCTCACTTATCTAACATGCTCACATGCTTAGTCCATGTTATCCTTAGTATCCTTCTGGAGAACCAAATCTCCCTCGCCTCGAGTCTCTTCCTTATCCTTGAGGAAATCGTCCAACATTCGCTGCCGTTGTCGACTGCTGCATTGTCCTGCTGGAAAATCCAGTTTTTTCCACATAGAAAATGGCCTTCAATAATTAGCAATGCTTTTCTTAGCACATCAATGTAACTAGCAGCTGTTTGACGACCTTTTACCTCCTGTAACTCAAGAGTTCTATTGTACAAAAATCAACCCAGACCATAATTGATCAACCTCCACTGTGTAGTGTTGAGAAAATTTCTTTTGGGACATCTTTTGCATACCAGTAACTTGAAAAACGTCTGGGTCATCGAGATTGAATTTTTCCTTTCTGAAAACAACACTTTCTTCGATTTATCCACAACCAAAGTTTGATAATCGAAAGCAAATTGTAAACGGGAGGTTTTATGGCGAACAAGAAAGCGAATCTCTCTTCTCGCCTAATGCGTCTGTCTAGAGATGGTGAGATTTTTTTGAGCGACCGTTTGATTTTTTAGAAGAATACGCATCCAGATTTTTAATGAAGTTACCAATGAGAATTCTGCTACGGCCAATTTCATTTGCAATGGCTCGTTGCGAAAGACCACGTCTTTGAAGTCACAACAATCCTGCCCTGTTCGAACTTTGTTAAAATTTTACCCGTAGCCCTTTCAAAATCTGAAATTTAATACTGGAAATGAGCTACGTAGATGTCTACATGCCTGGAGGCTATGAGCATACTGACTAGATCTAAAATTTTTGTCCAGTAATTTGTTTTATTCCACACATGGTTTTATCTTTATGTCCAACCAAAAAATCCTTTTTTCAATGTGTGTTTAAATTAATAAATTAAAAGCTTAAAATTTTCACTTTTTTGTTGATAAACTACATTTTCTAATTAAATGTAAGTCTTTCGCAAATATATTTTGATTAAAGTATTTTATATTAGTTAACCCTTTTGTATCTGGTCTTAAGATTTACACCAGGGCTCTATAAGATGGCAAACATTGCATAGCAGTCCTGAAATGATTACTTTCCGTTTAAGATAATTTCTGATTTTTTTATAACTAGCTTAATTACTGAATATTATTTAATATTGCCATACACATATGGATGTGTGTGTCTAAACAGGAGTAGCTATCTTTGCTTAAGGCCTGTTTAAGTTTGGGTTTCAGGTTCCTTCGACAGTCTACTTCATCTCGATACTTCTTACACCTCCTTTTTGAACGCTGAAAATTGGTTTACTAATTACAGTGTAACCCGGATATAAGAGACCCGGATATAAAAGAAACCTGAATATAAGAGAGATTTTCTCTGGTCCCAAATTAGAGCCTGTGTCAATGTATATAAATTAGACCAAACACGGATATAAGATAAACCCGGATATAAGAGATTTCATCTCCGGCCCCGACAACTCTCTTATATCCGGGTTACACTGTATTTATATTTTTTACGCGATAGGAGCAGTTGGGTTCACTTATTGTCAGGTTAACACATCCTTCCTGATCTTTTGAAAAGGAATATAGGATAATTTCTAGTTCGCTATTTAGGATAGGTTTTCTAGTTCCTTCTATTTGTCTTTATCTTTAGTTGTATAACTTCATTTACCCCAAGGAAATTTAGTTCTCTGTGTCGCGCCAGAAAGTTTTTCTCGCCCGAGTCCATCCTTCAAATTTATAAATTAAGCATTCTCCCTTGCATGGAATACTGCTGTCATATAAGGTCTGGAGCCCCCGCTGTTCGTCTTAAGGTTCTCAACAAAATCCAGAGACAGATATGCAATGTTATTGGCCCTGATCTGGCATCCCGTCTACCATGGTTCTCTCAAAGACGTACCATCGGTTCCCTCTGTCTTTTCTACAAATACTTTTACGGTAACTGCTCCGACGAGATACTTTCGCTGGTTCCCAAACTACATGAATTTAAACGTGCAACCAGATCGGTCCCACGCTTTCAATATCGAAACGGTTAAATTTAGCCGTCTCCTTTACTCTAATAGCCGTCTGTGGAACTCCCTTCCTATTCCCTGATAGCTATAATCTCCAGATGCCTTGATCTATTCCCCGTCATTCTCCTCATCTTTTCCTCTCTCAGGACTCTTTGTTCATGCTCCCACTCTCTGTAATTGCTTGCGTGCTAGTGGCACTTCCGCCTTACTTGAGCTGAAAAGCTTAAAAAAAGGATCACTTTGCTTGGTTTGAATTGATAAAAAAATATTTTTTAAAAAATCAAAACGCTGTGTGATTCCTCCCTATGGAACACATATAGTTAAATTCGGGCACCCTTTTTTTTTTAGATCCCAGATAAGTAACTCACGCCTTCGCTTATCGATTTCTCTTGAAACCATGCATTCTATACTGCTGCTATTAATGGTCCGTTTCTTTCTTTTATCCTTCTTTGTATCTGTGTAGCATAAGTTTTTAAGTTCAGTTCCAGTGGCAATATATCATTGTCAGTATTCTTTTGCTCCTAGACTCTTAGTTAAATAATATCCTGTGAGGATGCAAATCTTTGTCGCAATACTTATTTCTATTTTTTGTGTATTGAATTAATTCTTTTTCTGTCAGAAAGCCAGTTGTTGGGATTCTTTGAATATATTTACATCGGAGATGAAACTACCCAAATATTTAATAAAATTTCTTGTGCCGTAATTTTCCGAATCCATTTGTTTAATCTATGAAGCATAGGTATTTTTCTATCTACGCCTCTGTCGCTCATTCTGGTAGCATTCTAATACTGACAATACCATTATTTCTTCAGATATCTTGAATAAAATCACGTTGTTATTCGCCTAATGAGGCACTGATAATGCCAGATATGTTCATTAGACACAAAATGATTAGTTTTATTTACATGATTTAAGATCATCTTTTTGGTGGAGAAAGGTTTGTATTGTAAGCATCGCGGTCTTTACGGCATTTTACATTTAGTCTGTATATGACAAGGAGGTGATTAAAGTCACAGTAAACACTTGGGTAAATGTTAAAGTGCAAAACTGAATTTATTAAATGTTTGTTTAATGGGTTGCGTAGTAAATCTGGTTTTGCTATATTCTTGCGTCTTGGCGCCAGTCATATAACCAACGCTATAAGTTTGCCTCCCTGTATCTTTTCTATAAATATTTTCATGGTAATTGTTCGGGTGAGCTCGTCGCAATCGTACATAGCCTTTTTTAATTTCAGAGCAGTACTAGACGGACATCAGGATCTCATCAATTTCTCAAGATTTAATCGTAAAAGTTTCCTTTTCTCGCACGTCACGCTTATGGAAATCCTTTCTGCCTCCATGTTTTCCAACCAACGTTAATATAGCAAAAATTAGATGCAATGTCAATCGCTATCTACTGTCATGCTGGTTACTCTTTTTCTCTCCTGCTCAATAGTAATGTTTCTGTTTTTAATACTTCCCCGCCAGTAAACACTTACTTGTATGTTAGTGGATCTATCTATCTATCTATCTATCTATCTATCTATCTATCTATCTATCTATATATATATATATATATATATATGCATGTGTGTCAACACGCAGTGGCTACAGTTTGTTTCATATATAAAAATATCCCTAAGATTGCGTTTAATCATGAGGCACTCTTGTCACTCAGTGTTGATCTCAGTGTTCACATTTATATTGGCATATGCCTTATTCGATAAGCATACTGTAAAATTATATATATATATATATATATAATTAATTATTTAAAAATATCACTCCAACACGCTACATAAGAGGTCTCATGTTTCAAAACAAGAGCCGAAAACTTCAATATAATTATTTGAATTAAATTGAATTAAAGTAAGCTCTGTTCCATCTTCAAGCGAAATTTTTTTGGAATAACTTATTTCTGAAATTTACGTGTTTTAATAGCAGATTCAAATTGAAATCAAAATTTCTATGGTAACAGCCAAGGCGAATTGTTTAAAATAGTTAGGGGTGTTGAGTGTTAATAATTTGTATCAGTATAGAGTTACTTTCATAGATGTCAAGTCAGGGTAAGGTTGGGGTGTCTAAATTTAAAACGGAAGATGTTTTCGCCTAGTCTGGTTTACGTGTCTATGGAGATTTATTTATTTATTTTTATTTCCTTATGAAAGGGTTTTGTGTATATAAAAACTGCCGTAACATTTGTTTCTTGACGACTTCATAAAGGGTTATCTTTTTTTGTAGGTTATTTAAACTATTTATTGGGGCTTTGCATTATAAAAGTTATTTTATTGTATGTTTGTTTTTAGCTAATTATTCAATGCATAAATTTGATGATGTCGGCAGAAAACCGTTAACTCATGTCTATTGTTTAATAGATTTTTATTATTTAGAAACTTAATAATGTGCAGTTTCTCATGTAGGCATAAAGGGCATGGGTCATCCCAAGTTTTACAAGTTCTAGTCCTGTTTATAATTTTCCATTTTACTTCAGGTGTCCTATTTATTTCCTTCAGATTCCAAAAATATTTAGAGAGAGAAGTCTGATTTCTTTTATTGATATTGTTGAAAGAGCACTTATGCTGCCTCCATCTGGCTTTTAATTCATTCGTAGACCAAATGTATATCATATTAGTATTAGGACTCTCAGTGGATGAGATAGTACATTGGTATACCACAGATTTGACGCAACATTCATTTTCTAATGTGCAGTCTTCTGGGTTTCTACAATCACACAATTTTTCAATGTTATTGTTTGATTTAAGTGTAGGGTTTTTATTAATACTATTCAGGCATGGGGGTTTGTTCAGGATTTTATTATTGTGTTTTTTTATTATACTTTCTAGATTTTCAGTGCAGCTTTAACTCAATTTTAGGGTGTTCTTATTAAATATATTACTAAGCTTACTATTGGTGGGGAACTTTTTTTCAATTAAAGCTAATAATTTTTGTCCTAGTTTAATACTAATCATTTGGTTGAACGGAGGTGTATACCAAATGATTTTTTTTTCCTGTTTTTTTCTTCTGTCTAGTTCAATTGTTTCTATAGTTAATGTTTGCATTTTTGTAACCACTATTTTTTAGGGCAGCTATTGTGTTGTTAGAATATTTCTTTGTTAGCGGAGTTAATGCTAATTCTATTTTCTATTGATGAGGGTATATGTTTAATTATGGATGGAGGGTGGTTTGACTTCGGGTGTATATATAAGGGGTTTGTATTTGGTTTTCTATATGTGTTGCTTGTTAAATCTAGAGTTACGTAGAGGAAATTAAATTGAAAATCTTAAACTTCCTCGAAGGAAAAGCAACACGTGCGTAGGTGAAAAAAGAGACATTTATTGTAAAAGAGAATACACTACTGAAAGACAGGAAATCAGGTGACAGGCTAGTAATCCCCGAAGCAAGGATATCTACCAAGCACCCCACGCGCTCAGATATGGCACAAGACGATTTTAATGTTGGGTAGGCTCGGCCAAAATTCCCCGTATAAAACGAGGACGGGTAGCTGTTTCCAGAGACGAGACTCTGCCCCTAGACCAAGCCTTGTCTGCGAATCCTCTCGGCCCGGAGTCAGATAATTTGAACAACACAGCTGGAGAGGAATCTCTCATAGCTACTGATATAGTCAGTCCACATATGCGTCAATAAAATAATTAGAGAACTAGAAAGGATTATTATGAAAATAAATATAAAATATGACTGTATTGTTTAATGAAACATGCTTGAATGAAGATATGCTATATATATATATATACGTTGATACTATTCTCATGTTAGTTAAAATACAGATGAAATAATTCAACTTCAAAATCGTTTCCAAAATAATTCTGTCCTTAAATTCACATATGAACTCAATACTACTAATAAAATTCCCTTCCTTGACATATTGATAAACACAAATAATAACAAATTTACTATTTCGCCATGCAAAAAACCTACCAGCATAAATTCATGTACACTTAACTACAAAAGCGAATGTCCATATTACTACAAAATAGCAATTATAAAGAATCTAATACATCGTGCAGAAACTAATTCATCCACAAAACAGATTTTTTACAGTGAACTAAAGAATATAAAGCAAACACTTATTAATAATCGATTTCCAAACTATATAGTTGATGAACAAATAAGACGCTTTCTTAGAAATCTCAATACTAAGCAAATGCATAAACGCTCAATCCTAAGCAAATGCATAATAATGCTTCTACTAATCTCAAACATATTAATCTCCTATATCGTAAGCAAATGCATACTAATTATAATCAAGATGAAAATATACGAACAAATTTAGTAAATACTAATATATCTACAAAAAGATCCTAGCAAAAAATTAAGTTGATCATATACTACACTAAATCTAGTATATCCAACTTAATTCTTTGCAATGATTCTTCGCCCCCGATTAGCGATTTGCAAAAATCCAACATAGTTTACAAATTCAATTGCCCTTTGGGAGATTGTATCCCCAACGAATTAAATAATATTTGTGACACCACAAACTCGCTTTCACGACACTTGGCACTACATTTGAATGATAGCATTTTTAGGCATTTAAACAACATGGCTGGCCACATACACAATTCAGGACAATCCTTGTTGAAAACTCAATAATACTTAAACATGAAAACACTAAACAAAAACTCAAAATTCTTGAAGCTATATACATAAAACAGTTGAAACTTAACCTGAACAAAA
>OZ010592.1:76274270-76356770 GCA_963932145.1 Acanthosepion lycidas | reverse complement strand
ACAGAAGAATTGTGATGAAATCGTAAATGAGATATTCATCATTAATTAATCATAGCTAAGGATCGAAAACCCATGAAGGATACAAATAAAATTCAGATATGTTGTTCCAGGATTACTTTTCAACTTATTCAAGATGATCTTCGCCCTCTCTAACTTTTTAACCTTCAGTCCTGGAGTAACAAATACCTCAGAGTTTTCACATAAAATTTCAATTTCAGGTCATTCTTTTCTGTTCTTCGGACAGTTATAGCTGAAAATTTTCTTCATGCTCCAAACATCTTATAAATTTAATTGGATCTTTTCTAATTGATCTCTTTAGCTCTTAGCTTAGATGAGTGTAATGTAATTGTCTAATTGTTAGATTATGACTTAAACCGTTGTATCTTAGAAATGATAAAATATATCTTACTGGAATCCTCCGAGGTTTTTATAACACTATTGTGACCTCCAGATCCAGTTTTCTTCTCTACTGTTCCTTCTTTTTTTTTTTTTGAAATTTATTCAATGTTCTCTACGTGGTTCTGAAATGGGCTTTGTAGATGGAAACCAGTGTATGGATATTAGTACAATTACAGAAGGCGTGAATGATATTTTTCTTTTCATCTCTTTGCTGGGTTGAGAATACAGTCGTGGTGACATAAAACTGTTTTAGCCTGTTCTTTTTCTAGCACTATTAACGCAAAGGGTTTTTCAGAGATTTTAACAAGTGGTATCAAGATGGCTAAACGTCTTATCTGAAAAGGTGTAAAAAAGAAACTCAAGTAGATTAGTGTTTTTTTTTTTTTTTAAGATATTAAATATTTTGTGCGATTGGCAATTATGCTGTAGCAAGATTGGGACAATTTTGCCTTTACAACACACACACACACACACAGAGACACACACACACACACATACATATATATATATATATATATATATATATATATATATATATATATATATATATAACATATAAATATTAATATATAAGTATATTAAAATATTGATGTTAAGCTGAAATTCATCAATAAGGCGCCGGCGTTTTTCTTAACCTATGTAGTTTCGATCTTTTCAAAGATCATCGTCAGGGCTTTTTTTGTGGGTACCCGTATTTGAGTAGATTTTCCGTTTCTTTTTTTAAAGAGTATTCATTTTATATTTACCGGCCTGCATCTGAGTGCTTACACAAACTAGACCGCTCTGGCTATGAAGATAAACTAAATCCGCGTCCTGGGTAAGATGATAAACTACGCCCAACAGCAAGGCCTCTGATCAGGAGGTTTTGAGCAGTGTGGAATCAGCTTTGGATTGATAAGGTTCGCTGGTCCACCCTCACCCAGGGTAATAACACCTGTTGTTATCCCAGCTATAGACGTGGTTGACCCCCAAACTGGGGTCAAATCACTATGAAAGTGCAAAAATAGCTTTTAATGCCAGAAATACTTTGTAAAAATATATTATCAGCAATACATTCAGAAAAATAATATTACCAGCTATATAATTTTTAAAAACAAATATTACCAGCTATACATTTATGAAAAAAAAATAAACGTTACTAATTAAACATTTTTTGAAAAAAATATTACCCGATAGGGAAAATTATTACCTGAAACATATTTTTCAAAGAAAAAATATTTGAAATAGATTTTTGGAAAAAATATTACAAATATTACGGCAGTTTTTATATACACAAAACCCTTTCATAAAGAAATAAAAAAAAAAGCCGAAAACATCTTCCGTTTCAAATTTAGACACCCCCACCTTACCCTGACTTGACATCTATGAAAGTAACTCTATACTGACACAAAATATTAACACCTAACACCACTCCAAATTTAAACAATTTGCCCTGGCTGTTACCATGGAAATTTTGATTTCAATTATGAATATGCTATTAAAACACGTAAATTTCAGAAATAAGTTATTCCCAAAAAATTTCGCTTGAAGATGGAACCGAGCTTACTTTAATTCAATTTAATTCAAATAATTATATTGAAGTTTTCGGCTCTTGTTTTGAAACATGAGACCTCTTATGTAGCGTGTGGGAATCATATTTTTAAATAATTCATTATATATATATATATATATATATATATATATATAGAGAGAGAGAGAGAGAGAGAGAGAGAAATGATTTATACAAATAAAATATGTCACTTAGCTGACTGATGTTATATTCACCAGCTCGAATACAGAGTTTTGTATACGAACCATTTTGTAAAATCTTCAGTCCACTCGCCAGGAGGTTTCAACAACTGACTTCTGTTTCTCTCAGTTTCCATTATCTTTATCCTAAGTTTGTTGTAATTACCTAATACGCTCGTATTATTGGCGTTAATTTGATATTTTCCTCTCATGAGTGTTTTGTGGTGGTGTCTGTAAAGAAAAAATGCATAGCTAGAAGAGACAAATGAGAGACAATAACAATCTTTTTTCAAAAATGGAAGCAATCCTAAATTTAATTTGTAAAAAACAGGAGTCATGAAATGAGTCATAAGTAAACACCGAGAAAGAAAGATACAATAGATAAAAAAAAGAAAGATACAATAGATAAAAAAAGAAAACAAGAAGTTGGCAAACTATGTTTACATAGTGTGAAGGCAAAGACGTCATGAAAAAAGTGCAGATGATAAGGTCTTGTAAAAATAGACAATGTCAAACTCTCTTCCAACCTGACTTAGGAGAAAGTAATTAGAATAAATATATAGGAAACCATATAATAAGCGGGAAAATATTGCATGTTGAGAACTAGAATATCATTTAGAAAAGACAATCACTGGTATCTGTCTATATTTCTGAGATAAGCTATTATGTACATTATTTACATTATTCGGACTATTGTCCTCATCATTGTCGCCATATGTATTTTAACGTTTCGGCCTTTCAGTATCTGTCTATATTTCTGAGATGAGGTATTATGTTCATTATTCGGACTATTATCCTCATCTTTGTTGTCATATTTATTACAACGTTTCGGCCTTTCAGTATCTGTCTATATTTCTGAGATGAGGTATTATGTACACTATTTACATTATTCGGACTATTGTCCTCATCCTTGTCGCCATATTTATTACAACGTTTCGGCCTTTCAGTATCTGTCTATATTTCTGAGATGAGGTATTATGTACATTATTTACATTATTCGGACTATTGTCCTCATCATTGTCGCCATATGTATTTTAACGTTTCGGCCTTTCAGTATATGTCTATATTTCTGAGATGAGGTATTATGTACATTATTCGGACTATTATCCTCATCTTTGTTGTCATATTTATTACAACGTTTCGGCCTTTCAGTATCTGTCTATATTTCTGAGATGAGGTATTATGTACACTATTTACATTATTCGGACTATTGTCCTCATCCATGTCGCCATATTTATTACAACGTTTCAGCCTATCAGTATCTGTCTATATTTCTGAGATGAGGTATTATGTACATTATTTACATTATTTGGACTATTGACTTCATCTTTGTCGCCAGATTTATTACAACGTTTAAGTCTTTGTACGCTGTGTCCTTCTTCAGGTGGTTGGAATGTCGTACTGAACCCTTTATTTCGCTCATTGGGGTAGACTGTTCTAGTTCAACGTGCCATGTGCCATGTTTAATGGATACCAGTTATCAATTATCTCCTGTTAATTTGGATCTAACTAACGCCTTTATCCACCGTGCCATGTGTCCTTGAGTTAGATCCAGCGCTAGGACGCAAAAAGTGTGAGTCCAATACCCGGTTAAGACAGTGGAGAACTTTCAGAGGGAAATTGACAGGAGGTAACTGATAACTGACATCCATTAAACATGGCACGTGGAACTAGAACAGTCTACCTCAGTGAGCGAAATAAAGGGTTCAGTTCGACATTCGAACCACCTGAAGAAGGCCGGAGCGTACAACAGCCGAAACGTTGTAATAAATATGGCGACAAAGATGAGGAAATTAGTCCGAATAATGGAAATAACGTACAATCACTGGTGTCATGTGAATTAAAAAGTGAAAGTTAAAAGCCTTTAATGTGACTTTTCTTTATATATTCCAATCAAATTTCGATCTCAAATTCCAATTTGCATTTACGCAACATTTCTATTTCATTAAAAAAACAAGAAACGGCAGATAAATAACAAGAAAGAAACGAATATAATTTGTTGTTTCCCTACCATGTAATCTCAAGATTAACAAGGTTAATCCAAATGCGTTTATCCTATCAAATGAACGATGAACGCTACATAGGTCTGGTATCATTGAGAAAGTTTCAGATGAATCCTGTCATACAACATCTAAGAACGATGGTAACATTATATATATATATATATATATATATATATATATATATATATATATATATATATATATATAGTCACTTGTATGTCATGATGACATAAAATTTCTTTGTTAAAATGCATATTTGGCATTCATTTCTTTTATCTATCCTGATGCTTCCTTCTCTTGCATTGGGTTAGTATATCTCGTATAAATAATGCCTGTAATGGGGGAAATGCAAACGTCCTCTATTTCCAGGCACTACATTCGTGGCATTGATTTTAATCATTTTACCTCGTGCAAGGCGATAATTCCACTAAGATCGAAGTGTTTACGGGGAGTTGAAAAGAACAAAAAAAAATCTTTCGAAGTAACCTGAATGCCATTTGTCCCTCTTTCGCTGCCATATAGGAGAAATATTACGTAGAAGTCCCGAACTTTTTTTGTTTAATTTCAGGGATATATTTCTACCTGCTAATATTATGCTTACTTTGCGAGACGTAAATTTATCCATTCGTATTTGCGGGCTAATCAAAGGGTTCAGTTCGAAATTCTGAAATATATCACCTGAAGAAGGTCTGAGTGTACAACAACCGAAACGTCCTTAATATGGCAATAACGATGCTGGTAAAAACCGAAAGATGTAAACAGGGTAAATAATTGTATATTCTGTTTCTTTACAATGGACAGTTAGTTTTTTCTTCTAGTTTTTCTTCATCAAATAGTTTATTTCAGTTTGGTTTCTGCTCACTCGACGTTTCCCTACATTTTTAAGTGTTAGAAAATGTCAAAGTTTTGACACTTTCATGATTTCCGCTATCATTCTGGCTGTTCGACGATGGTTCTCCATGAATGTCTGTAGCTTATAGTACTAAATAATAGTTTTTCTGTTTAATATACATCGCAGTCACTAATCTATCATCTATTTCGCCGTATTCATTAGTTAGGTTACTGTCATATAGGAAAAAAATGTGGCTAAACAGAGGCGATCCCATTATTGAATTAAGTAGACCTCGTGATCATAGAGGGAACGCATATATGTAGGAAGGAGCTGACGACTAATGATCGCTATTTCTATTCTATCCTCTATTACTATAAGGACCGCTATTCTCTACACTATTCACTATAATAATTCTCTGCTCAGATAATTATACGATTGCTATTCAAGTGAGTATTATTGAGCAAGTACTATTGGTGCGAGTGCTTTTCGAAGGCGTCTGACAGCAACATTGTTCAACGGAGTTACTATAGTTGTTTCTGCGATTACAAAGTCTTTACTAAAACGAGCATTACGAAAGTGACAACGAATATTCGTTAACATCTCAAATGTGACAACGAATATTCGTTGACATTTCAAAAGTGAAAACGAGTATACGTTGACATTTCAAATGTGACAACAAGTATTCGTTGACATCTCAAATGTGACAACGAGTATTCATTGACATTTCAAAAGTGACAACGAGTATTCGTTGACATCCTAAATGAGACAAAGAATATTCCTTGACATCTTAAATATGACAACGAGTATTCGTTGACATTTCAAAAGTGACAACGAGTATTCGTTGACATCTCAAATATGACAACGAGTATTTGTTGACATCTCAAATGTGAAAACGACTATTCGTGAACATCTCAAATGTGACAACGAGTATTCATTGACATTTCAAAAGTGACAACGAGTATTCGTTGACATTTCAAATGTGACAACGAGTATTCGTTGACATCTCAAATGTGACAAAGAATATTCGTTGACATCTCAAATATGACAACGAGTATTTGTTGACATCTCAAATGTGAAAACGACTATTCGTGAACATCTCAAATGTGACAACGAGTATTCATTGACATTTCAAAAGTGACAACGAGTATTCGTTGACATCCTAAATGAGAAAAAGAATATTCGTTGACATCTTAAATATGACAACGAGTATTCGTTGACATTTCAAAAGTGACAACGAGTATTCGTTGACATCTTAAATGTGACAACGAGTATTCGTTGACATCTCAAATATGACAAAGAGTATTCGTTGACATTTCAAAAGTGACAACGTTTATTCGTTGACATCCTAAAAGTGACAAAGAATATTCGTTGACATCTCAAATGAGACAACGAGTATTCGTTGACATCCCAAAAGTGAAAACGAGTATTCGTTGACATTTGAAATGTGACAACGAGTATTCGTTGACATCTCAAATGTGACAACGAGTATTCGTTGACATCTCATATGTGACAACGAGTATTCGTTGACATTTCAAATGTGACAACGAGTATTCGTTGACATCTCATATGTGACAACGAGTATTCGTTGACATTTCAAATGTGACAACGAGTATTCGTTGACATCTCAAATGTGACAACGAGTATTTGTTGACATCTCAAATACGACAACGAGTATTCGTTGACATCTCAAATGTGACAACGAGTATTCATTGACATTTCAAAAGTGACAACGAGTATTCGTTGACATATTAAATGTGACAACGAGTATTCGTTGACATCTCAAATATGACACCGAGTATTCGTTGACATTTCAAATGTGACAACGAGTATTCGTTGACATCTCAAATGTGACAACGAGTATTCGTTGACTTCTCGAATATGACAAGTATTTGTTGACATCTCAAATGTGACAACGAGTATTCATTAACATCTCAAATGTGACAACGAGTATTTATTGACATTTCAAAAGTGACAAGAAATATTCGTTGACATCCTAAATGTGACAACGAGTATTCATTGACATTTCAAATGTGACAACGAGTATTCGTTGACATCTTAAATGTGACAACGAGTATACGTTGACATCTCAAATATGACACCGAGTATTCGTTGACATTTGAAATGTGACAACGATTATTCGTTGACATCTCAAATATGAAAAAGAGTATTCTTTGACATTTCAAATGAGACAACGAGTATTCGTTGACATCCCAAAAGTGACAACGAGTATTCGTTGACATATCAAATGTGACAACGAGTATTCGTTGACATCTCAAATGTGACAAAGAATATTCGTTGACATCTCAAATATGACAACGAGTATTCGTTGACATCTCAAATATGACAACGATTATTCGTTAACATCTCAAATGTGACAACGAGTATTCATTGACATTTCTAAAGTGACAACGAGTATTCGTTGACATCTTAAATGTGACAAAGAATATTCGTTGACATCACAAATATGACAACGAGTATTTGTTGACATTTCAAATGTGACAACGATTATTCGTTGACATCCCAAATTGACAACGAGTATTCGCTGACATTTCAAATGTGACAACGAGTATTCGTTGACATCTCAAATGTGACAACGAGTATTCGTTGACATTTCAAAAGTGACAACTAGTATTCGTTGATATCTCATATATGACAACAAGTATTCGTTGATATTTTGAAAGTGACTACGATTATTCGTTGACATCTCAAATGTTATAACAACTATTCGTTGACATCTCAAATGTGACAACGAAAATTTCTTTGACATCAAAATATTACTCAACAATTCCTTTCCTACTGTCAGAATATACACCGAGTGTTAAATTTTCCAGGCTTTCTTTCATCATTATTTACACAAGATATATTACCTCTATTTCTGGGTCTATGTAAATATATTCTTACAATTTCAATTTTCCTGAAAACATCTTCGTTTATCAAATTCTCCGTTCATAGCATTCTTAGCGTCCTTCATTAGAACCACGTCTCTTTGGCCTTAAGACACTTGTTCGACTGTGAAGAAATTGTCCACCATTCCGCTTCTTCTATGTGCCATGGTTCTTTCGGAAGTATTAAATTATGGCTTTCTACATGTCCCTATCCTTAGTAGCTCTTAGCAATGTGTTTTCTTTCTCAAACACTCATACAAGGGTTCTGCCATCTTTTTGCTCAGATATATTAGATTACACGCTATTTCCAGCTGTCTTAATTGCTTTCAGTATATCATGTGCGTATCAAATTCTCCAAACCTTCTGTCACATATTATGTCCCAAAGACTTCAACTGTTTCTTTCTGTTTCCTCGTTCATATACTATATATGCTAATGTCAGTGCCACTCTGTAGAATCACATTCTAAGTTGTTGGTACAATTTCCGAGGTCATTTTTATCCATTCCCAGAAGTCTAGATAACATACCCAGATTTACTAATGGCGGATGCATTATTTTAGTACCAGTATAATAAAGGTTAAACATAGCTTGTTAATTCTAAATCCCCAAAACAAAACTGCCCTCTTTTAACCGACTCATAGTATTTTTTCTTCCATTATCATAACCGATGCTAATCTCCAGGATAGTTTTTTTTTTTTTTTTTTATTAATGCCGTCCGCTGACACGAAGTGGAATGGAGATATTGAAATAATTGCTAAGTTCGTAGATTTTGTTAACTGTCGCGTTAGATATTTTTTCTTGCTAGAATCTTATCTTACAATTTTATAAGTTATATCAGGACATCCCATAACTTCTGTCCGAATTTTGAATAAAGAAAACAAATGACCAAATGCTACAGATTCAATCAACAATGTATTTTCCCTGATTATCTATGAATTCCTTCAATCTATTAACAAGCTATCTAATTCCATTACTGTAAAATTCTGTTGGCTTTGATTCGAAGAACTCACAAATGTCAGTTTGAACCTCTTCCTGTGTTACAAAAGCTGTTTCTTCCAAATGATTCTGTAAGCTACGAAACAAATGGTAGTCTGAAGGAGCAAGATCGGGAGAATAAGGTGGATGAGGAATTTTCTCCCAACTAAGTTCTTCGATCTTTTGTGACGTGATTCTTGCTGTGTGTGGTTACCTCTGTTCGATTCACTAGAGCAGGTTCTTTTTCCTTCAAAGCTTGGTTCAAACACTCTAATTGCTGACAGTATATTGGAACATTAATTGTTGTATTAGGTGGTAAGAATTCAAAGTGGATTATTCCTTGGCGATCCTACCAGATTGAAAGAAAAGCCGTTTGCCCATGAAGTTCCCTTCTCGGCTGTGGCTGGGGTCCTTCCTCTTTACCAAGCCACTGTCTACGACGCTTAACATTTCGATAAAAGATCTATTTTTCGTCGCCAGTCACAACTCTATCCAAAAAAGGTGAAACAAGTTGGCGAGAATGGAGTGAAAAGAAGATGTAAACTCGGGATTTGAGGTTGTTTTCAGACAATTCATGAGGCACCCATTTTCCAAGTTTAGGAACTTTTCCAAGTTGTTGAAGATGACGATGAACAGTTGTATGGTTTGAACTGAGAACCACTGCCAATTCCTCAACTGATAAAGCAGGATTTTCTTAAAGGGATGCTTAAAGAAGCTTTTCGTTAAACTCAACTGGACGTCGGGTTCGAGTTCATCTTCAAGGGTTAAATCTCCACTTCTGAATTTTGCAAACCATCTTCTGCAAGTTCTGCCATTCACACATTCCTCTCCATAAACTGAGTGAATGTTTCTAGCCGCTTCGGCTGCTGAGTTTCCTTTCTTGAACTCATAAAGCATTATGTGTCTCAAATGATTCTTTGATACTTCCATGTTAGCAGAGTTTTAATCAAACAAAATTTAATTTTATTGTTCACTGAAATAAAATTTGATCAGTTTAAATGCATCTAAACATAAAAATAATGTTCAGCTCCATTAGACATTATAAAATACTCTTTAAATTTCGTTCGTTTTAACAAAAAGTTAAAATTCGGACAGAACTTATGGGATGACTTGATACATTTAGTTCATGCATTTAATATTTCAGTCACTTCTGGTTTGGTGCTTCTGCTATGTATTTAGGGATTCTTGACAAGATTCAAAGAATAATCTGCAATGTTACAGGCCCTGATCTGTTATATCGATTTCAGTCACGTTCACAACGCCGTACCGTAGCTACCTTGTGGTTTTTCCATATTTTTATGGTAATTGTTCTGATGAGATTTCCGTTCTTAGTACATCGAAAACTGTATGCATACTGCTTAGATTAGTCGCTGTGTCTCATCAAATTATGATAGATATAGATATAACCATAAGGTCTTGCTAACAGTTTATTTTCTCGCTCTAATCAGTTGTAGAATTCCCTTCCGGCTACCTGCTTTGCAATCAACTTTGATTTTTTAAAAATGAAATGAAATGTCAATCGTCAGCTTCTGTCTCCTTTTATTAGACATTTTCTTTCGAGATCCTTTTGCTCAGAGTAAACATTTTAGTCTTAGTGGCTTTATTCTCTTTCTTTTGTTGACACTAATAAAGTAAATATTATATCGTCTTGTTGTTTCCAGTGATGGCACAATATAACAAAGGAAATGTATACATGAGAAATACGGCGTAAGATTATTTTATTATATACTATGTCCTTTTCGGACGTCGACGCTGATGACTCTCCAATAGTTTATGCTTTCTTGTTCGTATTTTGCATTAATAAAACTACGGTTACTCGCTGTTTATCGGACCTCTAGTCAGTAAGTGAATTCCCATACACGCTTAGGCGATCCTGTTCATTTCGATTCAGAAGACGCTTTCAGCAGTAGGTTGCCGTTTATTTCTGCGGTTGACCGGCTGAGAACCAAAGCTATAGGAACTTGTTTGTCCTACTATTTAACCCATGGCTTGTGGGGACGTGATGGATTCATAACTTCACCAAGGTATTTGCACGTAAGTGAATGTAACGAAAGTGACTGGAAATCGAACTCGGCTCTCCCATATCTCTTTCCTTACCGTTAACCATTAAACGCAACTTGCTTTCATTATATGCAGTGGGTATAAAACAAGTTCCCCCTCTACTTTCCTATAAATTTTAGTATTTTTACTTCTGTGTTATGGGACCATACAAATAATAACATAATGGACTATTCCATACGTAATAAATACTGCGCCTCAAGAGGAAGCAGGGAGTTCAGCCCGAAGTCGGGCGACCGGCTGATCGGTTGATCGGTTGAACTCTCTGCCTACGGCCGGGGAAGAACCCGAAGGAGGCTACGCCGAAGGGCGGAGTCTCTTTCGGGGAGGCAGACCGACGCTGAACCCATTTATACGGGTTCAAAGGGCATATTTTTGCCAGAGCCCACGGGCTCGGAAACCCCACGTTAAACCGGCCTTGTGCCACATGATGCCCTCGTGGGGGGGTGACTAAATACTGTTCAATCCAAAGTCGGACGACCGGCTGACCGACTGATCGGTTGAACTCTCAGCCTTCGGGCGGGGAGGAACACGAGCGAGTCTACGCAGAAGGGCGGAGTCACTTTCGGGGAGGTAAACCGACCCTGAACCCGTTTATACGGGTTCAAAGAGTATATTTTTGACCGAGCCCATGGGCTCGGAGATCCCACGTTAAACCGGCCTTGTGCCACATGATGCCCTCGTGGGGGAGGTGACTGTATATTTTTCAGTCTGAAATCGGTCGACCGGCTGACCGCCTGATCGGTTGAACTCTCTGCATTCGGGCGGGGAGAAACCCGAACGAGGTTACGCCAATGGGCGGAGTCTCTTTCGCGATGGTAAACCGACCCTGAACCCGTTTATACGGGTTCAAAGGGTATATTTTTGGCCGAGTCCACGGGCTCGGAGATCCCACGGGCTCGGAGATCCCACGTTAAACCGGCCTTATGCCACATGATACCCTCGTGGGAGGTGGCTAAATACCGTTCAGTCAGAAGTATTGAGTGAAGCCCGTCAGGAGTCTGTCAATTAGTCGGTGCGACCGAGTCAGTGGAGTCAGAAGCAGTCCAAAACAGAGTCGCCTTCAGACAATTACTACAAGACATTGGAATAGTGAAACTGGTCGATACTACATTGTTCTCCCTACTAAACCTGATTGGTCGTACTAATACTTTCTACTTCTCTGTATATATTCCTGTTTGTAATATATCTGTGTCATTCCATATCCGTGTTCGAGTTCTTCTTTATTGGTTCTACCTTGGACTATCACCGTGGTACAAGGAACCGGACCATAACATTCTGCACAAAGAAATAACGGATTTATTTTTTGCCGCTGAGGGATGCGAAGCCAATAGGCAGATTTCGCTCATGATTCACCTGGCTGAAATTGAAGTCATGACATTTAAGGAAGTTAAAGATATAATACTGAGAAATATTCGACTAAAGACAAGATTGATCATAGGCGAACGAATCAAATTCTTAGCACTGAAGCAAGAATTTTGGGAGTCTATAAAGAAATATCTAAGATGAGATACCAGCAGATATTATAAATTTCATAATTCAAAAAATATACAACACGGCATTAATATTCAACAATGGTAAAAATATTGTTGCCCATGTAGACCAGTTAAGAACTAGCCAAAATTACGAATAATTACAAAGTGAAAGCAGTTCGAATGACTATGTAGATGGACAAGAAAGCAGGACAGAGGAATCAATGTACAATCGCATATCTTCGGAGTACGAAACATGGAACACTGATATTAAATGAACTAGATCAAGGTCTCCCATAACGAGAAATACTCGTGAAAACAGTGAGCGGAAGAGGGAATGCAGAAGAAGCCGTAGATCCACGCAGGGTGTGAAAACCAAAAGATTCACGGAGCTGAAATGGGATTGGTTAAGCTAATAGGCAATTAGCATAAAGAGAGCTATAACTGTAGCTCACGGGCAACTTTGATTCAATGTAAAATTGTTGCTTCTTTTGAAAGTCCCCAAATTATGACAGAGTTTCTGTTATATGGTAAACCGTTTTGTTTTCAGTTTTTTCGAGTCAGTCCTCGGGACACAAAGACTGGTCCCACCACAAGTCTTATTTGCACGAACAAATTCAAAGACAGACAGACACAAACACATATACACACACATAAATATATATATTTTTCCTTTGATACCTTAAATCCTTTTATCTATATATTTTAAAGTGTTTTTAAACCCGTTTTTATTCCTTCTTTATTTTTAAATTAATATTTCGTTCTTTATATAACCCCAAATTAATGACGTAAGGTTAATATTCGGGTTTAATTTATAAAAGTTCTTCCATGTAAGATAAATATGTTCAACTGTTCAGTGACCCCAGTATCGTGTCTTTCGTCTGACTGAAACATTAAAATGGATAAATTCTGTATCAGTATTTATTTATTTATTTTTGCTTTCACTGCGAAATTTCTAATTCTGACCTGAATTAAGTACAGACCGGGGTTTGATAAGACAGACGATCGACATCATTGTCTGCGGAATTAGACTATTCCCCATATGAGATGATTTTGTATTCTATTTTTTATCAAATATATTGCTCTGTAATAACAAATACACTGAGGTTTTTTGTGGATGAGTTTTTATATTTTATGATACTAGGATCAACTTGGATTATATACCAACGGATTTATTACCTTTACTATATATATATATATATATATATATATATATATATATATATATATATATATAAATGCCTGATCAATGAATAAAATTTCAAATATGTGTGACTTAAATCTACCACAATGTCATCTATAACTCATTTTACACCTGAGTTGACATTTGTTTTGCCCTATGGAGCCATACGAATCTCTAAGCTTTTGAATCTAAAATTCTGCAAATATTATTGTCAAAATTTTGATGAAATTTGCACTAATATCAAATGCTGACAATGGCCTGTGTCGTGATGAAATCTATCTGCCCATAGCTTTTGTTTGAAAGGTGAGGAAATGTAGGCTATCACGGAATGGACTGCAAACCTTCCAGTCTCTTAGGATGGCCATTCTCCGTCCGCTTTCTCAGCTGCAGACAGTTACCCAAACGTATGTGAATGCGCGGAAATAAAAAGTCGATTACAATTTAGCGCACAAGGGCAAGGCGCCATCTTAATTTTCGCGGACTGTCCTCAAGGGAGGTTTTGAATGTAATTGACCAACTGTTGAAGAGGAAGTAGTGACACACAAAGAGGAAAAAGAAAGTGATGAATAAAAAGAGCAGAGAAAGAAGAAAAAAATGAAAAATAAAGACATAATAGAAACTGAAGAAGCAACAGGTGAGCCATGAAAAAGGAAAAGAAACAGAAGAAATAAAGAGAGTACGAAGAAATAGAAGTAGAAAGAGAAGGAGAAGAGAGACAAGTAGAAGAGGAAGAAGAAGAAAGACAAGTAGAAGAAGAAGAAGAAAGACAAGTAGAAGAAGTAGAAGAAGAAGAAAGAAGACGAGAGACAAGTAGAAGAGGAAGAGAAACAAGTTTAATATGAAGAAGAATAGAGACAAGTAGAAGAAGAAAAAGAAAAACAAGTTGAAGAAGAAGTGAGACAATTAGAAGAAGAAAAAAGATAAAAGAGAGACAAGAAGAAGAAGAAGAAGAAAAGAGACAAGTAGAAAAAGAAGAAAGGAGAAGAGAGACAAGTAGAAGAAGAGAAACAAAGTTTAATATGAAGAAGAATAGAGACAAGTAGAAGAAGAATAAGAAAGACAAGTTGAAGAAGAAGAGAGACAATTAGAAGGAGAAAAAGATAGAAGAGAGACAAGTAGAAGAATAAGAGAGACAAAAAGAAGAAGAAGAGAGGCAAGTAGAAGAAAAATAAATATTAGGTTGGTGCAAAAATAATGACGTAATAATGACGTTTTTTTACGTATTTTTTAATATCCCAACTCCCATCGATACTGGAAATAATCGATTTTTTCATGCTTCTACGGCAGTTTTCCTGTAGTTTGCAGCCATTTTGTACAGGCCAGAGTGAGAGCCAATAGCTGGCTGCCACGAAAAGGCAGGACGATTCTACTGGCCAGCGTTAGAACCAACAGCTGACTGACACGAATGTTAACTACCAGGCTAGAATGTAAATAAACCGATAGCTGCATTCGTCACAAGTGGGGAAAATTTAACTCTGCATGACACTTTACTCCCATTTGCTCATTCGCTTGCTTAAACTCAAGGTTGATTCTGATTCCGCAGAAATGGGTTGGGTTTGAAAAAGTATTTTGTTGTTAACATTCTTTTTTTCATTCTGTTTTCCCAGTTACGAATTCTTTTTTTAAAGCTGATCATTTTGTGTTCATTTTTTTTAGTTCTTATTTCATAACAGATTTAATGTTTAGTATAGAGCTTAGAAAAAATCGCAATGTGAGATAGACAAGAAGTAAGGCATGTAGCAACATCAGCACGGCAAATGGCACTCCTTTAAAGGCAAGGAAGGGCAAAAATATTTTAAGACAATTGATAGCGATTGCTGTATGTCATCCGATTTTTGAATCAAGCACGGGCAACGCCGGGCTATGCTGCTAGTTACTACTAATATTGTTTTGTTGCAACTTTTTGAGAACTTAAAAAATGCATAAATTCACTTTCAACATATGTTTGGGTTTTATCACAATTCTAATGATCGCTTTTTAAAAGAATATATATGACCGAAAAATGAAGACAGTTAAAATGATACCAATGTCGAGGCAAAAGCCTTCCTTTTGAGTGTTCTTTTTTAATGCATATCAAAATCTATGGTTTAATTAATGCCGAAATCTGCATATATTTTGTACGCAGTCTTTTGTTGGTAGATAATAATGGTGTGGTGATACAAGTCTTACTAATTAAACCATAGCTGGGAGAAGAGGCGGATTCATACTTTTCCCAAGAGTATTTACGCGTAAGTAAATATATTGAACTCGGCAGGAATTGGAACTCGTCTCTCCGATTACAACTTTCAAATCATTATACATTATACCAACCACACACCCGATTTTACCGCATCTGGTATTCCCAAGTTCTAAAGTGATGGGGCCGTAAGACCATTAGAGCTGCCGCACATCCAGTGGTATTACCAAGCGGTCATTTATATAGGCTCTGACCATTCCCGAATTAGGTTAACTTTTTTGCACGAACGGGAACAAGAGTTTCAATGTGATAGGGCCCGTAAGCAAATTAGACCAGCCGCACATTCAATCTTACAACACATGTTATTCCCAAACTGTCATCTATATAGATACTGACCAGGCTCGACATTGCTTAACTTTTATGGCCTTAGGGAATACGAGTTTCAATGTGATGTGGTCTTAAGCCCATTCGACCTGCTGCACATTCAATCTTACAACATCTGGTATTCCCAAGCGGTCATCTATATAGGTAATGACCAGGCTCAACTTTGCTTAACTTTTATGGCCGTGCGGGAATAGGAGTTTTCAACTGATGGGGCCATAAGCCCATTAGAGAAGCCGCTAATTCAATCTTAGATTACCTCGTATTCCCAAGCTCTCTAGGCTCGGCGTTGCTTTTGTGATTATACCGGAACCTGTGTTTCAAAGTGATGTGGCCGCAAGCCTTTCTTTTTGATACACTATCTTCTTTGCTAGCATGAAATTTTCATGGCTGGAACCGACATGGTCAAGCCAGAACGAGTCAACGCTATTTTGAAGTGATCAGTTTCCATTTGGCTATCAAGCCAATACACTTCTGTACCCGTCTTCATTGGATACTTTTCAGGCTATTTCTTTTCTTCCCCATTTTCTCGTCTCTTCTCGCTTCCAGCCGCGAATTACTGTTTTCGGCCTTTCATTTAGGCTTCTTTTTATTATATATGATTTCCGTTCTCATTTGTCTTTTTCTGTTTCCAATTTTATTTTTCGCTTTTTACCGGGCAATTCAGTGCTCACTGACTTGCAGCCTTCCCCGTAGGAGAATTTATTTTTGTTCCTCGGTTGGATCATGGGACGTTCTTTATCATTTCTTTGTTAGCCCGCTTCTCTATTTATTTTCAATAAATATAAAATGACTCAGCGACTTATTGCAATGTTTCACTTAATACTTTCGTTACTGCTACCACTAAAGGAATTTTCAAGAGATGTACGTACGTTTCTATCTATCTATCTATCTATCTATCTATCTATCTATCTGTTTTATTCTTTTCTTTATTTTTCTTTTTATCTATTATTTATCTTTCTCATAAAATTATTTTCAGTATCTATCAGTTTCATTCTCTTTTTTATCTATCTATCTATCTATCTATCTATCTATCTATCTATCTATCTATATGTGTTACTTTTCTTTATCCGTTTCATTCTTTTCTTTATCTCTCTATCTAGCTAGCTGAAATTATTTCTAGCTATATATTTATCTGTTTTATACTTTTCTGTATCTCCTTATCTACTTTCTATCTTTTTGGCTTATTCTTTTCTTTATCTATCTGCTCCATTTTTTATCTATCTATCTATCTATCTATCTATCTATCTATCTATCTATCTATCTATCTTCGTCTGTTCGTATCTATCTATCTATCTATCTATCTACCTAACTATCTATCTGTTTTATTTTTTCTTCATCTGTTTCATTCTTTTCTTTATCTCTCTATTTAGCTAGCTCAACTTATTTCTCGCTGCCGATCAGTCTAATTGTCTATAACTCTATGTCTGTTTATCTATCGATGTATCTATATATCTAGCTTATTTTAAGTTATGTCAATCGCTTCATTCTGTCTCTCTCTCCCTCTCTCTCTTTTTATTTCTCTTCATAGCTAAGTATATCAGACAATCCATATTGATTCAATTTTCTTGTTACTATTGTTGTCCCTCTATCTATCTATCTATCTATCTATCTATCTATCTATCTATCTATTACTTTTCAGATATATTTGTCAATGAATCTAACTCTTTTTCATATCTATCTATCTATCTATCTATCTATCTATCTATCTATCTATCTATCTATCTATCTATCTATCTATTTCTTTTCAGATATATTTCTCTATGAATCACTTTTTCATATCTATCTATCTATCTATCTATATATCTATCTATCTATTTCTTTTCAGATATATTTCTCTATGAATTACTTTTTCATATCTATCTATCTATCTATCTATCTATCTATCTATCTATCTATCTATCTATCTATCTATCTTAGCTCGTTTATCTATGTTAGGCTGTTAATATGTAATTTAGTCCGTTCTATCTATCTATCTATCTATCTATCTATCTATCTATCTATCTATCTATCTATCTATCTATCTCAGTCCGTTCATTATCTATCTATCTATCTATCTATCTCTCTATCTATCTATCTCTGCGTAAATTTCCTTACCTCATTCGTTTATGTGGTTATTTCTATTTTTAATGTATCATTTGCTTTCTGTTTAATTGCATTTTATATCTTATTTTTTATTTCTTTTTAATATATTTTTTTTCTTTTATTCTTTTCATGTCTTCATTTCCATTCGTTTTATTTCATTCATTTACCGTACTTTCTTTTTTTCAGGTCATATTCGCCTCATTTTCGTTGGCTTTTGAAGATATTGTCTTTCTTTCTTTATTCCTTCTAACGGCACCCACCATTCTTTATCCAACCGGAATTTAACCCCGACATCGTACTCAATCAATCTTCGAGCTCCGCAAACCTGAAACGCCAATGTGATTATCTCTGGACTTTATTTCTTCACTTTCCCTTTATTGGAACTTTCTTTCTTTCAGGGAATATCATTAATTCATTCACTGCTGATTCTGTAAATATGTTTCTATTAAACGTCTACGCTTATTTTCGTCGCTCTGCTCTTTGGCCACCTACACAATGTATTGATTCGCTGTAATCGAACAGCTTATCAATCCATACTGACCAACCAGAATAAAAAAAAAAAAAGAAAAAAAAAACGAATTAACACGACACCCCAAAAAGTACCGCACTTGTATCTTGTATCTAAAATTCCCTGACGCATTTTCTAGCTCGGAGGCTGTACGTCTTTGCTGTCCGTGACTAGTGAATTGTGCTTAAATGGAAGGAATGGAAAACACCGCTGCAGTTTTCGATTTTATGTATTGATTTGTTTTCTTATCTGAAACGACGAGAAGATTTTCACTTTTGCGTGGTGGCAAAATAAAGGCGGCGACGGTTTGGTTTGCTTTGGTCTGTTTTACGACATATCACCCTCAATGGGTTATTTAATGCCGACAAGATTTTTATTGCTGGTAATATATTTTCTTTCTATCTCTCTCTCTCTCTCTCTCTCTATATATATATATATATATATATATATATATATATATATATATATTAAAGACATTTTTATGTTTAACGTTATAG
This sequence comes from Acanthosepion lycidas, assembly GCA_963932145.1. Classification (NCBI taxonomy): domain Eukaryota; kingdom Metazoa; phylum Mollusca; class Cephalopoda; order Sepiida; family Sepiidae; genus Acanthosepion; species Acanthosepion lycidas. Next base: position 76,337,589 of record OZ010592.1, on the reverse strand, counting down.
ATACAAGTATTTAAGTAAATGCTCTGTTTATAATAAACAGTATTAAATAACATTTACCGGCCTGAATGTCCGAGAAATTTTCATAGAAAATGCTCGTCTTTTGACAGGATTCGAACCTGCATCCTATTTCTATGAAAATTTCTCGGACATTCAGGCCGGTAAATGTTATTTAATACTGTTTATTATAAACAGAGCATTTACTTAAATACTTGAATCTATAACGTTAAACATAAAAATGTCTTTAATAAATAAATTGTCGGACTTTGTCCATTTTTCGTAATATATATATATATATATATATATATATATATATAATAGATTCTCCTGCCGGTTTCGACGTATGAGGATCTGACAGCGTATCGATTCAGTTATGAAAGTTTGTGCGATAATCTTAAGTGGCATTTAAGACCCGCTAGTGATTTACAAAGGAGGCCACATATGGAGCAAGTGTGATATATATATATATATATATATATATATATATATATATATATATATATATATATATATATATATATATATATATATATATATATATATATATATATATATATATATCAGTATATATTGTTTTTTTAGGGTTTTTTTACGGCATATCAACCTCAATGGGTTATTTAATGCCGACAATATTTTTATTGCTGGTAATATATTTATATCTATCTATCTATCTATCTATCTAACTATCTCAATATATATTGGTTTGGTTTGGTTTGTTCTACGGCATAGCAACATCAATAGGTTATTTAATGCCGACAATTCTTATTGCTGGTAATATATTCATTCAAAAATATATAGCTGATAATCTTTTTTTTTCTCTTTAAATTCATTACTGATAATATTTTTTACACAAATGTATTGCTGGTAATACTATTTTCTTCAAAAATGTATTGGTGATAATAATATTCGGTTGATAATAATTACGTTTAAAAATGTCTTGCTGGTAATAAATTTTGGGGGTTAACTATTTTCCCATAGTTGGGACCCTAACAGGCCCTACCACCCCGGGTCAGAGTTGACCTGGGAAACACCAGCAATTAAGAGGCGGTTCCACTCTCCTCAAAACCTCCCGATCAGATACCTTGTTGTTGGGCATAGTTTATCGTCTTATCCAGGACGCGGATGAAGTTTATCGTCATACCTAGGACGCGAAGGCCGTGATGGGAGAAATGTGATACTGTGTGTCGGAAGATAATTTCATTTCTTGGACATCAATCACAACATTCACAAAATAAAGTGAGAAAATGAAACCAGATATATAAACCATGTTCGCTTTTACATTCGTCGATGCACAGAAACATATAGAAGAACAGAGAAATATATCGGCTGTAACAGAAAAATTGTCCAAATCGTGAAATAGAAAATTTTCCGATAGTCACATGTATGGTCTGAAACGCTTTATCTTAGAAATGATTAAAGATATCTTACTGGAATTCTCCGATGTTTTATAACACGATTGATCTCTACTTTTCATATATATATATATATATATATATATATATATATATATATATATATATATAGTGTTTTTAATATATAATTTCTATTCTTATCTGAATATATATATATATATATATATATATATATATATATATATATTAAGAAATCCGACGATTTATTAAAGTTTAACATTCTTTTTATAGATACAAGTATTTAAGTAAATGCACTGTTTATAATAAACAGTATTAAATACCATTTGCCGGCCTTAATGTCCGAGAAATTTTCATAGAAAATGTTCGTCTTTTGACAGGATTCGAACCTGCATCCTATACGAAACCGTCATTTAGCTTGACGTGCCTAACCGCTCGGCCACAAAGGATCGTTCGGTTGGCAAGGTCGTGGTTCATGGAAGATTGAAGTTTATAAGCAGTAAATTCGACCTTGCCAACCGAACGACCTTTGGCCGGTAAATGTTATTTAATACTGTTTATTATAAACAGAGCATTTACTTAAATAATTGTATCTATAAAAAGAATGTTAAACATAAAAATGTCTTTAATATATATATGTATATATATATAAACTCTAATATATATATAAACTTTAATATATATATGTATATATATATAAACTCTCCTGAAGCGTTAGTCTAGCTAATCGCAAAATACTAAACGTATCAGTAACTAGTAAAAACGTTACTTTAAATGAACAGATGGATTTTCTCTTAGGACATGACGAACACTGCAATATTTCTCTTTAAAACAATCCTTCACAATAACGTTGTGCTAATATCCGAATTGCTCGTAATAAATAATATGTATCAATAAGGTAATTTTCTCTCTTTTTTAATAATGACACCAAAAATCTTGTCTATGAATATAAAAGGATCTAGTCGAAAATAAGTAGCCAAAATTTGTATAAATAATTCAATTAATCATCTCTCATTATATATATATATATATATATATATATATATATTTAATTAACATTATCAATTCAACATGACAAAAATTTTATGAATATGTCCTGAAGATGGTTTATTAGACCGAAACGTCCGACGTTGACATTATATTAACATTAAAACAGCATAATTGCATATAAGGATACTTGTTTGTTTTTTCAGTATATTTTTCTTCATACTGTCGGATCTATATCCATATATTTGCTTATATATATATATATATATATATATATATATATATATATATATATATATATATATATGCACTATCTCATCCACGGTGAACCCTAACAATAATATGATATACATTGGGTCCACGAAAAATGCCTTTAAAACAAGATGGAGGCAGCATAAATGCTCCTTCAACAACATAAACTTTAGACATCAGACCTCTCTATCTAAATATTTTTGGCACCTGAAAGAAAAAAATAGGGCACCTAAAGTAAAATGGAAAATCATTAACAGGACTAGAACTTGCAAAACTTGGGATGACCCATGCCCTTTGTGCCTCCATGAGAAACTACACATTATTAAGCTTCTAATCAATAAAAACCTATTAAACAACCGGCAAGAATTAACGGTTTTCTGCCGACACAACCGAACTTACGCTCTGAATAAATAGCTAAAAACACGCAACAAAAAAATAAATTTTAAAATCCATAGCCCATATATACATAGTTTTAATAACCTACAAAAAATGATAACCCTTTATGAGGTCGTCAAATAACAAACGTTACGGCCTTTTCATATACACAAATCCCGTTCATTAAGAGATATAATAAAAGAATAAAATAAAAATAAATAAATAAATCCTCGTAGACGCTCAAGCCAGACTGCGAAAACTTCCTCCGTCGTAAATTTAGCCACCCCCACCTTACCGTGACCCGGCATCTATGAAAGTAACTCTATACTGATACAAATTATTAACACCCCACCCCTGCCGATTCTAAACAATCCACCCTTGATGTTACAATGGAAATTTTTGATTTCAATTCTGACCATACTATTAAAACTCGTAAATTTCAGAAATAAGTCATTCCCAAAAAATTTCGCTTGAAGATGGAACAGAGCCTATTTTAACTCGAGTTAATTCAAATATTATTTTGAAGTTTTCGGCTCTTGTTTTGAAACATGAGACCTCTTATGTAGCGAGTTGGAATCATATTTTTAAATAAATAATTATATTTATGCTTTACTTTCGTATCGAGCAATATTTTTTAAAAATAATTACAAAAATACTAAGGAATTTTGGATTATTTACCAAACCAGTTTCTTTCCTATTTTCTACAATATTTTCACACACACACACACACACACACACACACACACACACACACATATATATATATATATATATATATATATATATATATATATATATATATATATGTATATATATATATATATATATATGGATATGTATATATATATATATATATATATATATATATATATATATGTATATATATATGTATATATATAAATAGAGAGAGAGAGAGAGCAAGAGAGATAGATAGATATACCTATATCTATCTGTGTATCTATCTATTTATCTATCTATCTATATCTATCTATCTATCTATCTCTGCCTCTCTCTGTCTCTCTGTCTGTCTCTCTCTGTCTGTCTGTCTGTCTGTCTCTCTCTCTCTCTCTCTCTATATATATATATATATATATATTTGTAAAATTTTTGAATCAATGTCGTCTTTCCGTTTACAGTACGGCCATGAACTCAGCTGGTTATTTGATCTGAAATGTGTGTTTGATATCACCTGGTGACGCACCGTTGAAACGGCCGATTACAAAAGAGCATCCACGATGAAAATTTAACTCTGGCCTCAGGATTCTTGCTTTAATTGAAAACTGCATTACATCTTTGAAAATAGCTGTCATGTCAACCTGTTATATGGTTTACATGGTTTAAGGCCCAGGTGGCCATTCATATTTGGTGTATCTACTCTTAGCTCACCAGCATTGATTTTGATTGGTGCTTTGCAATCGTATTCTTGGCGGCATTAATGAATCTCCAATTCACACTCGTTGTTCGGTTGCCTCTGGGTGCTGTTTTCCATGCCAGCCTTATTTTGGGCATTGTAGACTGTACAGCAACAAAAACGTATGGATATTTTATATGAAGAATGTCTTTTTCACTTTTCTCTTTTTTTTTTTTTGCACTCATATCACCACAAGCAAAACAATAAAGCCACTAAGACGCAAGTTACCGAGTGAGAGATAATATGAGCAAAATAAAATTTTATTATGGGGAAGAACCATACAAGAAAAGGAATTAAGATAGAAGGTTAATTTATATTTCCTGAGATCAAATTAGACGGGACTTCATGGAAAAGGAAAATAATTCCGCAAGAAACAAGTGTGAAATGAGCACCTGTTAGAATACAAATTGCGTTACATCTCCCCATTTCGAAAGTAAAATGATGAGAACATTGCCGCCGATCTACTAATGCGCTTAATTTCATAAAGTTTAGATACCAAAGATGAAATCACATCAGAACAATTAGTATGAAAATACTTATATAAAAGGCAGTGATGGAAAATAACTGAACGCTAGATACCAGGTCTGGATAAATAAAATTACAAAACTTTTTTTTCTTTTTTTTGTATTTTATTTCTGTTACACAATTTCCTATGTTATTCCTGCAGAAAAAATAACATATGACTTGCTACATTTCTTTGAATTCCGTTTAAAAAGTTTAGTATATGGGGAATTTTAATTTTGTTACAAAAAAGTTTGCATAATTTACCTAGAAAAAGAACAGGTTACACACTTTTTGTATCAGACCAACTGTCATGTATACTCAGCAATGGTGCGAGGAAAAAGTCATTGAGACATTCAGTAATAGAACCGACATTCATAATGTGCCTTCCATCTTCAAAGTGCATTCAAGAACCATCAAGGACGATGAATAAGTTAAAAAAATTGGGATCAGTAGAGAGGTAAGCTGAATCAGGAGATCCCAACTGGAAGAGGGATTATCATTTTAACATAGAGCTAAAGAGATCAATGAGAAATGATCCAACACAACAATGCTAATTTTTTTTAATTTTATTTTCGTTTATGATCGATTTCTTTACGGTTATTCTGTTAAGCTTGCTCAAAGTAAAGTCCAATAGTGTTATAAAGACTAGTGAGATATCTTAAATCATTTATAAGATACAATGGTCCAAGTATATCTATCTATCTATCTATCTATCTATCTATCTATCTATCTATCTATCTATCTATATATATATATATATATATATATATATATAGAGAGAGAGAGAGAGACACACACACAGAGAAACAGACAGGGAGAAATTTCTAATGCGATAAACACTTATAATTGATTTATTCCAGTCCAGTTGTTTTACAGTAAGCTGTGATACCGGTGCGTAAATAGTGTATTATTATTATTATTATTATTATTATTATTATTATTATTATCATCATCATCATCATAAGAAAAAACATTACTAATTAACATTTGTTGCAAAATAATTATTCAAAAGAAATATAATATGATCAGTCAGTTATTAGGGTCGTGCAAAAATAATGACGTAATAATGTCGTTTTTTGACGTTAACATACGTCAAAAAACGACATTAGTACGTCATTATTTTTTCACCAACCTAATATAAGCCATGCGTGATACACGATCAGGTATCTTTCGATACATGACTGAGGAGGTAGATTCCCAAGCACGTAAATTAGTGTAACGGGTTCGGCTGGAATTTAAACTCATCTCCCTGGTTCCGCAATCTGGGCCGCTATCCAATATTCCACCGGGCCTCCTTACTATATGAGCCTTCTCACAAATATTCTACTAATGAAGACTACTCGTTAGATGCCAGTATTTTTTTTTCGTTTAGGTTGCTGTAATACTTGGTTGTCTTGATATTTTGACAATGTGCTCATACTTTTGAAATATGAATTTCTTGCAAGTCCTGTTCTCTTTTAAAGAGCATCTAAGAATTTCCATATTGCGGGATGACGAGATGGCACTTGTTGCAAAAAGACTTACGCCATCCTTCAAGGGCTAGGTAAATTATTACTTATTCTCTCAAAGCAAAGCACATAGAATTTCAAACATAAAGATTTCAACTATTTACTATTTAGTAGACTGTTACTATCGATTAATTTCCATTCAAACTATTTACAATTCGAATAATTATTTTTTGAATAATTTTTTTTGAACAATTTTCTCGATAGGGGTCACTACATCTACTTCGCGATATAAAGGAATGCCTTCTATATATATAAAGCTACCAGCCTATAAATATATAGACAAAATATGTTTGTGGCAATAATTTTGTTTGGAAGTGTATCGTCGTCGTCTACATTACCGTATGTGTTGCGCCTATCTATGAATGGTCCGAAATCAGAGAGGTTCAGGCTATCTGGGGTGACTCAAAGTGGCAGTTCCTTTCTTTAATATGACATACGAGCTGGATTTCTATTCAGAGTTCTTTTCTCGTGTGGCTTGTTACCACCCATAGGACCCAATCTGTCTTGCTGGAGGTATCCATACCTTTCGTGAATGAATGTAATCAGTCGAATGAAATTTAAATCGTCTTTTCGATTCTTCAATTCAAGCCGATAACAATTATTCCACCGTACCTCCACGGAACTATATATATATATATATATATATATATATATATATATATATATATATATATATATATATATATATATATATTTCTGAGATGAGGTATTATGTACAGTATTTACATCATGCGGACTATTGTCCACATCTTTGTCGCCATATTGATCACAACGTTTCGGCTGTTGTACGCTCCGGCCTTCTTCAGGTGGTTGGAATTTCGAACTGAACACTTTATTTCGATCACTGGGGTAGACTGTTCTAGTTCCACGTTAGATGGATGTCAGTTATCAGTTATCTCCTGCCAATTTTCCCCCTGAAACTTCTCCACTGCCTTAACCGGGTATTGAACTCACACTCTTTGGGTCTGTCACTGGATCTAACCAACGCTTTATCCACTGTGCCATGTGTCCTTGAGGACACATGTCACAGTGGAACTAGAACAGTCTACCCCAGTGATCGAAATAAAGGTTTCAGTTCGAAATTCCAACCACCCGAACAAGGCCGGAGCGTATAACGGCCGAAACGTTGTGATAAATATGGCGACAAAGATGAGGACAATAGTCCGCAATATATATATATATATATATATATATATATATATAGTGGAAGTATGTATTTCTTTTCCATTATAATAGACAGAATCCATCTTTATCCACTTGAGACAAACATTTTTCCAGGCTTATTATTCAAGCAAGAAAATATAACTGTTAAAATGAAAATATATTTCCAAGAAAAAGAAATCAATTTATAGCGAGTCAAAATTCAGATGAAATATTAAAATGATAGACGCTAAGTGTTACTAATAAAAACATTCATAAACTTTTCTCTGTCGATTTCGACTAAGTGTCCATTAAGTATGGTTATTCAGATTTCTGAGACATAATACGATTCTCTATGAAGAGCATATATATATATATATATATATATATATATATATATATATATATATATATATATATATATATATATATATATATGTATCCGTCTGTCTGTGTGCGGTATGTATGTGTCTGTGTGTATGTGTGGTAGGAATGCTTGAGTTTAGGTATTATTATTATAAAAATGTTTTTATCATTTTATTGTTTTATTATTATAAAAAGCGAGTAATACAAAAGAATATAAAGCAAACAACATTACATATGTTAATCAAAGAATTTCAATTGCAATAAAGGTAGAACACTTTAAAGAGTAGAGTATGTGGTATGTGTGTGTGTGTGAAATTTGTGTAGATGTACGTGATAGACATGTGTGCGAAAGCGTACAAAATATCAAAATATCCACACCAAATAGCCACACCGTGGTAAAAGGAACCGGACCATAAGACACACACACACACACACACACACACACATATATATATATATATATATATATATATATATATATATATATATATATATATATATATATATATATATATATATATATATATATATATTAGTGTATTTATGAACAAATTTCTCTTTTATGCTAGTTTTTAAAGACAACTGACAAGTTACTGCGATTAAGCACTTTATTTATTTTTTCTTCAGATCATATAGCAGATACATGCAAGGTAATAGCTAATAAAATAGCCGAAAGGACTCGGTTATATAGAATATTGGAACGGTTTTTCAGGCCTTATGTACAGAAAATAAATGATTTATGCAAACAGAAGTAGAATAGAAGAAATGTCTTAATTGTGTGTCTTCTTTAATGAACGTGTGCATGCGTATGTGTGTGTGTAAATTTAAAAAAAAATATAGCTTTCATATATATATTTAAAAAAAGAATAAAGCATTAAGAAGTCAGTTGGATTAGGGTTATCGACTAAAGATAGGGAAAGGTTGAAACGGAAGTAGTGGAATCCGCAGATTTCTTAATATTCTATTTCAAAAAATCTAAAAAAGTTAAAAACAAAGTAAAAATTATATCTTTTTATAAATGCATATTATTTTATGTGTATTGAATACTTAATAGTAGTTTCCTGAGCCAGTTCAACTTTGACCATTAACTTCTTTATTTCATATATATATATATATATATATATATATATATATATATATATATATATATATGTGTGTGTGTTAGGTTGGTGCAAAAATAATGACGTAATATATATATATATATATATATATATATATATATATATATATATATAATATTTTTCATTTTTCTAAATGTCATTTTTCGCTATTTTGAACTATATTAAAAGTAATATTAGCCCGTGCTAATCGATTAGATTTTTCTCTGGCCTTTTCATCTAAAGTCCATAATAATATAACTTCTTACAAGGACTAAATTATATATATATATATATATATATATATATATATATATATATATATATATATATATATATATATATATATATAAGCCTATTGGTTCTGAGAAATGAAAAAATCAATTTGTGTGGAACAAAAGTTTTAACAATGGTTGAAAGGAATTTGAGGAAAATAGAATTGATTGGTCATATGGCCGATTAGGCAGCCGGATATGACCTCCGTCCCAGATTATTTTCAGCCTACACAGTTCTTGTCTCAAGAAGGACTACGCTCTCATCCCGACAAACAATGAGATGCAGACTTGGTTGACTGCAATCCTCAAAGATCTACAGAAAATCACTGTTTTTTAAATAAATTATGGAATTTCCGAAGAGCAGGTCAATAGAGACGCAAGAAAGCGTACAATGACTTGAGAAACTCATAGAACTTTCAGAATTTAAATCACTTATGTAATTACTGTTACTCAATTCAAATTTGAAATGAGGAACTTCTGCGATGAATTACATATAGAATTATTTCTATAGTTCGAGTTGCGCTAACGGCGAGGGATAATATATATATATATATATATATATATATATATATATATATATATATAGTTTATGCAAACTTAGGTAATCCGTATGGGTAGACCCGAGGAGGATGATATCCGGAGAGCTTAATGTAAAATTCAGAGCAGATATGTCTGAATAAAAACAGACCACGTTAAGGTTCCATGTAATAAATTATATCACCATAACCCCTTTAACAGGGCTCTGGATCATCAGACTTTACTTCCAAAAATTGAAATGAAAAATGAAAAGAAATTCACACATTTTTGACGGACCTCATCAAGTATACGTAAAATTAACGAAGTGAGGAAGTGAGGTGGGAAAGAGGATATGAATGTGTCATATGTAGCATTTCAAAATCTTATTTTTAATTATGACTCCAATGTGTCGGCTAGATGTTGTTCGAATTTATTGTGTCTAGTCTCAAGATATAGATGGCTAAGGAGTGGAGGGGTGGAGACCGACTTTAAAGGAAGAAGCTACACTACTTTCACGAGGACAGTTTTTCTTTCAAATTTTTTAGACGCTGTTAATTCGCGTTACTTTAACGGGCATGTTTGGGAGGTTAAGTTTTTTTCTGTATCTAAATGTTTAAACAATCTACGAAGAAATTAATTTGAAATTCGGTGGAGTTTTTTGTTATTTTCTAGTCGATTAGAAAAATTCACAGATAGTACATTGAAACAGTAATCTATTTTATATTTAGTAATCTTATTAATTAATCTATTTTTATCTTTTATTAATTAGTAAAAAAAAACCCTATGTATATTCCCATATTTACACATATACATCTGCAGAGAAAACGCATATTCATATATCTTCATACATATCTCCACATACACTTATACTTACATATATATACATATACATTTAAAGACACCTGTATATCCATATACACCTACATATATACATATATATATGTAGAATTTGAAATTAATTTTGTCAAATTTTCTTGATTACACAGCGGCCCCTTCAGTAAATGCCCTTCACTTTTAGTTTCCCACACCCCATTTTCTTTTTTTTCCTTCCCTCCCTCTTCTTCTGATCTTTAAGATTAGATCATCTATTGTCTGTGTATGTCACCATAAAATGTATCCTTTCCGGTTACATCTTTAATGTATTAGACATCCGACAACATTCATATTTCTCTCACTTAAACCTCTACAACTCACCTCTCTAAAACTTCTCTCGTCTGTTACCCTACTCTTTAACTGTAGCATTCGTCCCACACTCTCATACTTACATTCTCTCTAAATTCTATTTTTATTTCCGGTGTTGTTTTTTCTGTTTTCTTTTTGAAATTGTAAGTCTGGTGAATTGGATCGTATTTACGATTCCAATGGAATAAATTATGACTATGGAATATTAGTGTTTAAGCCTTTTTATATATATATATATATATATATATATATATATATATATATATATATATATATATATATATATATGTGTGTGTGTGTGTGTGTGTGTGTGTGTGTGTGTGTGTGTTATAAATTCATGAATCATTCATACAAAAAACAAATATAGAGGTTAATGATTTAAATGGCAAGAATACTTCGTCGTCAACAATCTAAATAAGATACATCAACCCCGAACCTGTATATGAATGATATGATCCCCGTTTATAAATTCCAGTTGCATAAGGTCTTTTTAATTTTACAAGCTTTCGTCTGTTCCTACAGATATCATCAGGTATGGAAGTCGATTTTGTTCTTGTTTTTACTTCTCAGTAATAAGAGGACAACGAAAATAGAGATGTAATCCGAAAAAATGCTATGAGAAATGTGTTATTGTTTTGGAACGTGCGGTCGCAACGCTGAGTTTGAATTTAAATTTTAAGGTTGTGCGTTTTGTACAAATATAGCAATAAGAGAATTCTTTTTTACTGGTAGATTTTCCGTGAATACGGCATGAACTATATTGTTCAATAATTACAGTAATGTCACACTTATTATCCGAGAGTTGCACGTTGGATCAGTTATTTTAATTTCAATTAAAAGGTGCAAATATAATTTATAAATTCATGAATCATTCATACATTATATATATTCATTCATTATATATATATATATATATATATATATATATATATATATATATATATATATTATTTATTTAAAAATATGATTCCAACTCGCTACATAAGAGGTCTCATGTTTCAAAACAAGAGCCGAAAACTTCAAAATAATATTTGAATTAACTTGAGTTGAAGTAGGCTCTGTTCCATCTTCAAGCGAAATTTTTTGGGGAATGACTTATTTCTGAAGTTTACGAGTTTTAATAGTATGGTCAGAATTGAAATCAAAAATTTCCATGGTAACATCAAGGGCGGATTGTTTAGAATCGGCAGGGGTGGGGTGTTAATGATTTGTATCAGTATAGAGTTACTTTCATAGATGCCGGGTCAGGGTAAGGTTGGGGTGGCTAAATTTACGACGGAGGAAGTTTTCGCATAATCTGGCTTGAGCGTCTACGGAGATTTATTTATTTATCTTTATTTTATTCTTTTATTATATCTCTTTATGAAAGGGATTTGTGTATATGAAAAGGTCGTAACGTTTGTGGTAAGGTGGGGCTGGCTAATATATATATATATATATATATATATATATATATATATATATATACATATATATATATATATATGAATGTATCTATGTATGTATAGGATAAAGAAGAAGCAGGATTCAGATCTTAATCTGACATGTTTCACTTTATTAAAGCTTCGTCAGAGATCAGGATAGAAATGATAACAATGTTAAAATAGTAACGGAGTTTAATTGTTTATTATGTTTGGCACTTTCTGATTGGTCAGATGCGTGACACGTGTAATGAAATAAAAGTGTGTAAAAGTTAGTTTAACCATCTGTCACTCATATCTTGATCAAAAATCCTCGGGATTGTCCCTATAGTAAAGCAATCTAGGAAATAGTAAGATATGTGAATTTATGTCATGAAAGAGTGTTTTATTTTTGGTTGTTGTTTTTGTTTACTAACATATCAACCTCTATGGACAATTTAATGTCTAAACCTAAATATTATGAACGTAATTGCATGCCTTTAACCACAGATGAAATGTATTGCTAATAATTTTTATTACAAAACGTTATTTTAATACTTTCATAGTGTTTTGTTTTCGCTTGGGAGTCCAATATTTGCTCATAGTTAGGACCCTAACAGGGTCTACCTGGGAACAACATCAACAAAGATGTGGTTTCAAGCTCCTCAAAACCTCTAATCTCTCGACCAGAAGTTTTGCTGCCGGATGTAGTTCATCGCCATAACCAGTACTTATTTGCGCTGAAAGCAAACATAACGTGCGACTTGATCTCGACACATAAGCACCCACTTTCCGCGCCGATAACAGCTAATCAACACGCATATCCACTTTACCCTTTAATAGCTTCTCACAAATATTGGAGAACATATTTCTTTGGTTTCGACCCTTTAGCAATGAAGTTACAAATGGCGTTGAAATGTTTGATAGCGTGAATTTAGTTTTGAGTTAATTTCCCAAACGAAAGAACGTTACTACTTATTAGCTCAGGCAATAAGTAATGTCATCATCAAACAGAAAAGAATGCAATCTTTTAAATCTGGTTTATCAAATTCTTTTGTTTGTATAGACTACATCATTAAAAACTTGACTATTTATTGTTACTTTAACCGGGTTATTGCTTTTCGCAACACAAGAGGCATCACATTGTTTATGTGTTCCGGCAAAACGTGCATCTTTCGTAGGAAAAAAAAATATTACTTTCAAGTGAATACAACTCAGATGAGGTACTCTGCTTAAAATGGGCTGTATCGCACTAATATGTAGTGGTATAATTTAAACACTTTAGAACGCTAAAATATTAATCAGTTTATTGGTATCATAGTCCTTCATAACGGATTATGGCTCAGCACAGCTTCGGATATTTTTTGTTGCTCTAAGTCATATTTATTCCATTAAAATCTACTTAAATGTATTTTTAGTATTATCATCTAATCTATCACTAAAATTTGTTAAGTTGGTCATTATTATCCACTCTGTATAATGCTCAAGAGCCCCACAAGGTAGAGGATTACAGAATGATGTATGGGATCTGACTTTGAGAGAAAATCTACTTACACTATTTATAGTATCATCATCTAATCTATCACTAAAATTTGTTAAGTTGGTCATTATTATCTACTCTGTATAATGCTCAAGAGCCCGGCAAGGTAGAGGATTACAAAATGAGGTATGGGATTTGACTTTGAGAGAAAATCTACTTACACTATTTTTAGTATCATCCTCTAATATATCAATGAACTTTGCTCTCAACTCTGTATAATGCTCACGAGCCCCACAAGGTAGAGGATTACAGAATCAGGTATGAGAGAAAATGTCAAAAATAAAGATAATGAGGATATGAAGGATAACTAACGATTAACCGTCGAAGAGATTAAAATTATAACGTTCGGGGAAGCATCAAGTGCAGTTATTGGTTAGAAGCTAACAAATGAATATGGAGGGAATAATATTGATTCGGCTGCTTGGACATAGCATGGCGTATATAACTGTAAACATTTGGCTTGCTGGAACAAAAGAATGGGAGTGGTCCGACTTTGGGCCATGTAAATTGTGATAGATTACGGGCAAACAGGCGATGATTCATCAGGTGGGAAAGCGGAGAAAGTGGAGAAAAGAATTAGTTCCGCAACACGGCTGCATAAACTATTTCGTATTCTGTTATTCCTGGAAAGTGATAATTGTGCTACCACTGTCCAAATGTAGCAGAAAAGAAAATCAATTTTGATCCAATCTGACACTAGAAATCATAAAGTATGGCAGAATGATTCAGATAATTTTTGGAGAGATAAAATGATCAGAATAATTTTAAAGACGTATATATATATATATATATATATATATATATATATATATATATATATATATATATATATATATAAATATAAATAAATAAATATAAATATAAAAAAGTGAACATAGAAGTCAACACTTAGAGGCGACAGTCTGTTTCATGCTATATGCAATCGTCAGGTGGCCTGACGATTGCATATAGCATGAAACAGACTGTCGCCTCTAAGTATTGACTTCTATGTTCACTTTTATATTTACACACGCTCTATCTCTGATATTGAGCATTTTATTCCATAAATATAGCACACCTTAAGACTATATTTCTGCATATATATATATATATATATATATATATATATATATATATAATGTCATCCACATACAGGCTTGTTTCGCTGTATCACAGTTCATCAGTGCAGTTAGACATCAGATTGTTTCAAGCTGGGATCGAAACCCGATTGATCTGGCATCAGTCGAAGTTTCTATCACTGCGCTAACAGCTCAGGGCAGAGAGGAAGCGAAATACTATTTTTAATTTTAATTCTAATTATTTTTTACGAATGTAAACACACACACACACACACCCATATATATGTATATACATAGAGAGAGATCGATAAATTATCGTATACATTACGCGTAAAGGGAAATAACTGAATTCTCATGTTAACAGGTATATATACAAAAATTACATACAAGCATATTGATATACTAAAGAGTAAATTTATTAAATAAAATCGTCATTGGCTTAAACCACGGCCTCCAGACGACTTTGAAATCTCTTGCAACCCTTCTGGCCGGTCTCCAATTTTTTCAGTTGGTGAAAGCTGCATAATATTTGCCTTCAGTTCATCTTTGGTGTTACAAGGATTTTCCGGCACGAATGCCAAGCAGTATAGAATGCCTTTTCCAAATTTCTGGCGAAGAGAATTGTGTTATTGTGCTCTTTTTCTCCCAGACGGTGCCCAACTGACACTACTATACCAAGCAGTCGACAAAATCAAATAAAAAAAAGCGCATGCGCTGAATTAGAAATATAAAATTGGGACAATTTACCCATCGCACCATGTATATATACAAGGTTATTTAAAAACGACTAACAAGTTACTACGTTTATATATATTTTGTTTTATATGATGGGCATGTCGGAAAACTGTCTTTTTTCTGAACGGTGTAGTATTAGTTTCCTTGTCGGATTTGATAATTGTATATTTGGGCAGCAATCCATTTTTCATAGAGGTTTCATTAAAAATTACTCACAAGTCGCATATATATATATATGCATATACGTATATAACAATGTATTTAAAAACATTACTAAATCCAAAATATATGTAACAGCTCGGAATAAATTTCAGAGTAAACTTGACTCAGAAGAACATGCATTCTTTTCCTTTAGAGTTATTTTTTCTTTTATTGTGAAACAACGAAAAAAAAAGAAAGGAAAGAATGTTTGATCTTTTTATGTAATATCAAGCGACGAACATGATTGGATAATTTCTTTACTCAAGGGGAGACTTAACTGTCAGAAAAGTGTTAAAACAGAACGTGAAATATTTAATTGCAAATTCCGACAACAGAAGTAATAGAGAAACACGCCTTCCAAAAGTTTGCAAATATATTAAGAAACACGAAAAATAGTACAGATTAAACTTCGGATGGTATAACTCTTGGAGTTAATAAGAGGACATCTATCAATGACAACCAATTTACGAGAAGAACAAAATTGAATACAAAACTGCTTAATCAAGTGAAACAGTCCTCTAAAAGAACTCTACAAAGACGCAGTCCCTAGCGTCTGTGGTCGCACAATCCGCAAGCGAGTCCACGAAGTTAACAAACATTCTAGAGTAGGCCTCTGTAATTAACAGCTTTCTCATGAAGGCATTTCAGCATTTATGGACAGATTTGTAAATGGTGATAGAAAAAATTGTCAAGAGATTTTAAGAAGCAGATGTGGAAGAGGCGTAATGGGTATAATGTCTACCGGCACATGCTCAGAATACAATGAACGGCAAATACAAGCAGTGTGATAATAAATACTCATATATTCACAATTCAAAAAGAGACACTTGAAATATCTGTGACACACAATAGATAAAAAGCAACTAGAGCGTCTAATACTTACGAGATACATTGAACTTTTTTTTTCTCGTTTTAAATCACTTCACACCAAACAAGTCGTTAGTGTCACTAAGACCCAACTGGTTATTTGGAGTGGATGGGAATGATAAGAATTTAGTATGGAGAAAATAAAATAAATAAAAAGCATACCTGAAAATGGCGATTGACGTTGCTATTTATTTTTTTTTTTTAAATTGTAGATGGCAGTTATGCAAGAAACCGGAAGATAGACGTCCCTAAACAGCACCAATTGTGACGTCCTCGCCGCGGCGCCAGCCGTTCGCTCCTCGCTGCTCCGTTCGGATGTCGCTGCTCCAAATGTGACCCGGGTGGGAATCTGGTTAGATTTGATATCAGCCTCGTCGTTCCCAACTCGCTTCCAACGCCTGGTTACCGAAGTAACTACTTTGATTCCCAGTCTGCCTACCCACGTTGTGAATTGATCTAGGCAGAGGAAATCAATCAGTCGTCGGGGTCGTACTGCAAACCGAGTTCAACGGCTGTGATACCACACAAATATGCATACAAGACAATAAAATGAAAACTCAAAAGTTCAAAGTATCAAAGAAAAAGGTAACAAACTTTATGTCTAGTTGTTCGATACATAGGACTGCATTTATCTCTTGACCCGTTCTATGGATTGTGACACATCGTTTTCCGCTAGGCAAGTTTTAACACTTCAAGTTGTCTGCTCTCTAAGAAATTGGTGTTTCGGTGGGTCTTTGGACGAAAGTAAAAAAAAAACTTATTTCGGTGATCTGGATCTAAGTCGCTCTTCAAAATAATTGTTCTTGAGTTGAAGAGGGGTCCGGAATGTGCGTGAATCTTGGTCAGCTATCTGCGAGGCTTGCTTCAACTGAAGACTGACTTTGGGAACTGCTGGAACTCAACTCAACTCTGCTCGTTGTGGCTTCGTTTATATGGGCGCCGACCAAAACCGGGGTGAGTTTGTCGGCGCCGGGGGGTTCCTCGATAATTTTAAATACATATCCACCTCTCTGGTTAGGAATTTCCACCTTTTTCCATTTTTGGGAACCTTTCCTCACTCTCACATTCTCATCATACCTCAGAGGGGCGTGAACTGCCCTCCCCACATCTTCGTAGCAACCTCTCTTACTCATCCTCCAGATGGGCTGCAACAGCCTTCCTCGTGCGTCACGGGATCACCACTCGACCAATGATGTCTTAGTCCGGCGTGGACGAATCCGCGGCTTTGTTTCAGGAAGAAAAAAAATATCTTGCTTAACTAAAAAAAAATTATCTCTTTTCTTTCCCTTTTCTTCCTCTTAATGGTGTTATCATTTCTCTGGCCGCGAACGGGACAATATGACAATGGCGGTCATAACTCGTGTTCTTACGTCAGGTATTTTATCGCTAATTATCAGAATGTGTGGTCTTCCTAACACGGTCTCAAAAAGAAACATCTCCAAAGTTCCAGTCAGTCTGTCGCCTCGAAGAAAGAAAAAAAAACACTTCTAGGTTCCCATTCATTTTCCTTCGGTACATATTTCTGATAACATAATTTTATATCTGTCCAAAGTCCCTTTAGTTGCCTGTTTTTCGTCACTTATCGAAATAACATTTTCATTTGAATTTTTTTTTCTTTGGCCAGCCGGTCTGTAGTTGATAATAAGATGTCTTCCCGTACCAATAGTTTGTTTTCATATCCTTAGATAACACAGCCGATGCCAAAACATATTTTATTCTTTCCTTCTTTCCCTTTCTTTTTACTCAGAATTTCCCTGTCATTGTAATGACACTCTTTCGCCATTTGTTACTTATCAAAATATCCTTTTATCCATTGTCTCTTAGCAGTGTGTGTGTTCTTGCTTATCACTCACGATTCGGTCCTTAGCCTCTCCTTTTCTTCTTTTCTTTCTTTTCCCTTTCTGCCTCGTTAAATGGTGCCACACACGTGACCCAGTGCATAAAATCTTTGGTTCAAGTAATCCAAAAATGACTTGACCTAAAGAGTTGGTTGTAAGTCTTCAAGAGAATTTCAATGGAATGAACCCCTTATTTATTCCACAGAGGTAGATTTTTCTACTTCGACGTGCCATGCCTTTTCTGGCATCTCAATTTCAGTAATTTCCCTTTAGTAACTAAACTTACGATGTTCTTGTTCATCTTTATTGTGGCCAGGTATTAAACTCATACGTCTTTAAGTCAAGTCACTTTTAGAGTAATTAAAACAACGCTTTCATCCACTCTGTCAAGTGTCTTGAAGAAGGTTGAAGCGTACCACGACAGACGCGTCGTGAATGTGACAATAAATATTAGGACAAGAATCCGAACAATATCAGTTATAATGCGTCTTCTCGCAAATATAGAAGAACAGGTGATTAAATAACATTTTTCGATCCTGAATTCAGAGAGCATCAGGAAAACAAAAACAAGTATCTGGGTTAGTCACAGAAAAACAATTAAATGATTTACTCAAGTATAGCACCCATGTAAGCCTCACAGTCAATACTAATCACCTGAATTTTCAACTTGATTAATATTCGTACGAGTTGATAATGATGAGATGGGACGTTTCCACATAGAAAGTTTCAGCATTCATTTCAAGTCGTTTTTTTTTTAATAAAATCATTAAAAATGCTTTCATATAGCCAAATAATTTACTATTCCTTCCTATAATATACACTATCAATATATAAAATTTTGTGACTTCCGTTAGTCCGTCTGTTACACTCTTTAAAATACCTATACATTGGCCTATCGAAACCAAATTTCGCGGAGAATTAAAAACATGTAATTGATTGCAAAGTACAACTGGATTTACTAGCGTGCCTAGCTTCTTAAAATAAATTTTCATCAGTTTTTGGGAAGAGTTAAATGTTTTATTATTTAACATAAAAAAATAATCCCATTTAATTAAAAAGAATTTAATGATGAAATTAAAAATAATTATTTAATAAAAATGCAATATCGTTTTGCATATCTTTTCTTTGAGTCTTTATATATACAAGAATTCAGTTTCCAGTTCGCCTTACGTTGCCAAGAACAATAAACACATCACAAGGTCAAACGCTCCAAAGAAGTTGGAACTTAGTTCTAGAAAGAAATATTTACGCATTGCCAGTTTTATGCTGCATGTTCAAGAGTAAGACACCCTAAGAATTTATTCTTCGCGAATGAAAAGGAAAAAAAGGAAAAGAACAAATTTTCTTAAAAAAATATTGTTTACCTTGAAGTCCTACAAAATTATTAAACCGCGAATTAGGGATTTTGTCAAGGTATTTTTCCAAACAAATCTGTTTATTCAAATTTCATCGACTGGTTAGCGGCATGGCACGAAATTTAGTTTGTAAGTATCGACACAACTTAACGATAACTTCAACAATATTAAACAGAATTGTGATATCTAGTACATTAAAATGTATTCCTACAATACATTTCCTTACAGTACATTTTTATAACCAAATCCGCTACAATGCATTCTCATAGTAAAATCATTTACAACTGATTTCTATAGTTATTTACAATGAATTCTTAGAGTAAGATAATTTATAACGCATTCGTATAATAATATCATTTACAATGCATTCTTCTATGCAATTAATTTACAAAGCATCTTATAATAAAATAAATTACAATGGATTCTTATCTAATGTCATTTACAATGCATTCTTATAGTACAAGAATGAACAACACATTGAGAAATCATTTACGATGTTAGTTATAGTAAAGATATTTACAATCATTCTGCTAGAAAAATCATTTATAATGCATTCTTATCTTAAAAAATAACGCATTCGTAGTAAAATTTACACGTAAATAATTTATAACGCATTTGTATAGTTACATAATTAACAGTAGATTCTTATATAACATCTAATTCATTATCAAGAAGTGGCCATTTTCAGTATGGTAGTAAAAATTTGTTTGGCGACATCTTGGCGATTTTAGAGGTCATTTGAAATACCCAGGGCCAATACTGGTCACAAGATTTATTTTAGAAGTGTAACCCTAATTAAAAAGAACATAATTCATTAGGTCGAAAATACTTCGAGGGAGTCATGATAAAAAAAATTTACCAGCTCCAAAGACGCATTACTTCACCATCCTTTATCAAATCTGTTCTTAAAGAATCTAACGTATATTAATTTAGCACTACCACGATAGATGTTGACATATAATCATCCTCAAACCAATATGCGGACAACAACCAATCATTAATTCCTGAACCATATATACACATGCACATCCACAAAAACACAAACAAAGACATACATACACACGTACATATATAAACATATACATTTTCATCTGAATCCAGCATAAACAAACTAGAAGTATAATACCATTACACATATCAATTATACACACGAAAGATGCTTGGCAAGTCAAATGCACGTGAAGCCTGCTTAAACAACAACAAAAAATAAAAAATAAATAAAAAATTATTTCCATATGTCACTTATTGAAGAACCTTTGCTAATCGCGAAACGTGTTAGATTTATAAACGTCTCCTATGTAGATTTGATCTTAGCAGAGACAGAGACATTTTACATATATAAATCAGCCAATCCATAAAAAAGCACCCTTGGACATTGACAGTGGATTAACAGCACTTATGTTATCAACTGGTTTACTAGACTCCGAAATAAGAATAACTCCACTTTCATAAAGTTCGACATTATTGACTACTATCCCTCCATATCTAAATATCTGTTCACTTTGTCTTTGAAATTCGCTCAGGAATACTCCAATATTTCTGAAAATGAAGATGCTATAATATTGAAATACCTAAATTTTGTTCTGGTTTATTAATGAAGAACTGTAGACCAAAAAGTCTTGCAGCGATAATTTTGACAATTTTATGGGTTCTTTAGATTCTGCTGAAGCCTCTGACTCTGGGATTATTTTTTTATACAATTTAAGTGCGTTTGAATGTCAAGATTCTGATAGTGTAGGATTATACAGAGATTATGGCTTATTAGTTCTTAAAACCTCTACAACATTTAAGGTAGACCAAATTAGAAAAAAATGATTCATAGGGAGGTTAAGGGTTTAGGTCTTAGGACTATAGTTACGACTAAAATTAAACAGTTTTTCTGGACGTGACCTTAGACCTTACTATCAGTTCTTTCACTCTTAATTTAAGAGTTAAAAAGTTAATTCTAACCCGGTTTATGTACATCCCAGTTCCAACCACCCTCCTTCGGTTATCAAAAACATACCCTCCTCCATTGAATTTAGGTTAAGTACTAACTCTTCTAGTAAAGATGTTTTTAATAATCATCGTGAATTTTACAATTCTGCCCTTAGAAATTGTGGATACAAGGGTACCACTACTCAATATAGAATTCCTGTTAATTATGACCATAATAAGAAAAGAAAATCCAAGAAGATTTATTACCCCTTTCAACCTAATGGTTAAAACTAAACTAGAACATCAAATTTTAAACCATATCAAAAAATATTTCCCAGACCCCTAAACTAATCCACTCAGTAAAATATTTAATTATAATATCCTTAAATTAAGCTATAGTTGTCCGGATAACCTGGAAAAAAATAATTAAGTAACATAATAACTGAATCTTCAACAAGTATAGGGACTCCAAATACCTACCTGGATGCTTGGAAAGTAAATATCAATAACTGCCACAGAGTGGTACAAGTTAGGTAGACTGTGAAGCTGGGCAAGAGCGAGGAGAAGAGGTAAGAAATATATCCAGTCGTGAAGCCTGTTGGATAGAACAACGAGTAGAAAATCCACGATTTGACAGAGGGAATGGGCAATGGAAAAATATGCCTGCATATCGCTAACTAAAGTACATTTTGGATGTTTCAGCAACGTGTTTTTGTTAGCTGGTTTATTTGTATTTCTTTTTTTGTGGGGGGGATTTCCATGATGATTGGTTTGAGGAGAGAGAAAAAAGGACCGCCATAATTGTCACTATCGATCTATAGTGGCAATAGAAACCAACCTGTGCATTGCTGAGAGCAGAGCATATTGTGACGTTAAGTTTGCCCACCGGAAATGCATGTTGGGACACATATTCATGCGCTGCATGGCACTTCAGATATCCCGATATTATGCAATTGTCGATCTGTCTCTTTACGACCGTCGGAATCAGCCGTAAGCAAAATGCCAATCCAGTACCCACACAATGGAAATCACTGCCACTAGCTAGTCTGATTACCAAAAAGTAAAAACAGTTAAATCATTGTGGTCCTAACAGAAGAAAGAGTGAAAACTGGGGAATCAGTATCCTGATGAGGGAACAAGAGACTACTCCTGTTTAATAGACATGGAATGAGTGTAGACCAGACAGTAGCCGTGCCTATATATTCTTAATAAGTATAAAAAAGGCAAAACACAAAATACGAGGCAGTTTATATTAAATTATGACTTAATATATGTTCTGACGTCTACTAACAACTAAACAAAATCGGGAGGGTAAAACTTTTAGGCCAGCACATTCTAAATGAATCAACTTGGTGAGGTGCTGAAGTAAGACATTTTATATTTAATAGCAATGGAGTGAGCAAAATACACAAGACACAATAAAGGATAGGTGAAAACACCGCAAGAAACTACAAAAATAGATAACATTCAAGGAACGACACAAAATATCTACAAGAAGATTAAAAATAGTGTTTTCAAAGAATGACACAGGCAAAAAATATACAAGAAGACGATGACACAAGGCAATGTAACTAACACTCGATGGATTCTACAAATGTCTCATTCCAATCTTTAAGTTTCAATTTTTTTGGACAGTACAGGTAGACTTATTTTCTGCGGTGGTTTGGCGAAACATGGCGGCTCTGAAATGGATTTCGGCATTCCTTGGCCAAACACTCTGAGATTGGTGAACGAGTAGACGGTAGGTGTCCAAGCCAAATACTCGCTTCGGACAGGTAATGAATGTAGTAGGTGTCGGGTGGAGGGTCCGGGATTATTCGCTTGCTATTGGCGGTAAGGGTGGTACCGGGGTGAAGCGGGAAAGTGTGTGTATGAAGTCTTAGATTGCCTCATTTGTAAAGATTTATCGTCTGAAATAAAATTTCTTTAAAAAATCACTGTCACCTTCCGATCTGCTGGCTCTTACAGTAAATCCGGCCAGATGCAAGACAGACTAGTCAAGTTCAAATAATATCGGCGTTTATAAATCAATTACTGTTGTCTAGTCGCCAATCAATTAGGAAAAGGTGTCTGTTTGAGAGATAGCAAAATTTAATTCTATGTCGTTTGTCCTCGTGCAGCCGCAGTAAATATCACTTAATTGGCAATCGCTTATTTTCCTTCCGATAATATATTTATCATTGTGACCAGAACCATCATTTGTATCAAAATCATCAATACTCATTGTTTTCATATCTTAATTCTTTGTACTTTCTTGATAAATTTTGCACTATTTTTGTAGTACATATTGTCTTGTATGAAGTTAAATTTTTCTTGCCGTCATTTTTGTTTATTTTTCTATATAGCGTTATTTTCATATTCCTCTTCCACGTGCAATTTCAATTGTAAAATGTGCATACAACATGCATTTTTATCGTCTAATACATGTGCCAGTTTTCAAATATTTCACATCGGTAACAATGAGGTAGATAATCTTTCTGAAATTAATGCTTTGTCATATATTTCCATCTCCTTTTTCTGCCGTCTCAGTCTTTATAAAGAACTGTTGTCAGTTTGACAACAAACTTGAATTTTCGAATGCAGATCTATCTATCTATCTATCTATCTATCTATCTATCTATCTATCTATATATATATATATATATATATATATATATATATATAATAAGAGTCCACGTGTGCTTTTTATAGTATGTAAAATAGATAGGTTGGTTAATAAAACAAGGGCAAACGAAAAGATAACAATGTAATCAATACTAAAAAGAAATCATTTATTAAATATTAATTATTAACAATGTGATAAAAATGAAGCACGAAAAAGTTTTAAGTCCAGAATTTTCGAGCATGCATGTGTCCTTCTTCAGGGGCGCAAGAAATAAACAGAGAAATGGGGATTACTTATCAGCAGTTGTTCTTTTGGACAGTGTTAATTCCTATGGAGATTTTGTTGTTAGAAAAAAAACAAAAAATAATAATAATATGAGAAACAATATTTTAATGCAGTATATAACATGCAGTATATATCTTTTGATATTAAAAGTAATAGTGAATTTGTTAATACAAAATCTTACCCTAAATTCCTACAACTAATTTCTTGGTTGTAGCACGAGATGATTATATATATATTTTTTAAGCGTTTCACCCCAAGAAAGGCGAGAAGCTACTAGGACGCAAGGGGTTACAGAAAATTTGGAGCAAGATCAGATAGGAGTGATAGAAGAAAGGATGAGGAGAAGGGTAGTGGATAGATCAAGGCAACAGGAGATACACAGGGCAGAGAGAGAGAGAGAGAGAGAGTACCGGGAACCCCTTCCTAAACAAGAAACGAGGCGTAAGCCTCTACTCATGTCCAAGAGAAGGAGGAGGAGTGTTGACCGGGCGGTAGGAAAGCCTACCTACTCCTATTAGATATAACACAAAGAACAACAACAAAAACAGAGGGAAAGATGAGAAGGGGAGGTAGTTTGCAAAGAGTCCTAGCTGACACTTCGATTTACCCTTTCGCAACATTAAGTTTTAACTTGGTATAAGTCCCATTGACTAATCTAAAAAGAAATTGAAGAAAATAAGGATATCTGGAATTATTGGTATGTCATAAATGCCCCAACATACGTGGCAGCGAGTGTTAGTCTGCTTTCTTCCTCATGATAACAAGTGAATGTACAGCTTACCTTAAGTCCAAGCATCGACCCGGTTCAACGGCCAATCCACCGCCCTCACCAAATAGTGGGATTTGGGAGGCATGCTTTCAATCAAAATTAAGACCAACAGGAGAAAGAACGGCAAAAACAATTCCAAGTTCAGAAAATTTACCAAGCAAGAATAGTCGGCCACTAAATCATGAGCATACTGACGAGACACTTTCGCATCTAACCAACTGCTCCTAACTAATTTTGTTGATGTAGTTTGAATCTCAGATCTAATGAATATTTTTCAATAAGCCCTTCAACTAAGGTATCTGATTTTCCTCCCTGATAATTCTGTTCCCCCTTGTAGCGTAGTTGTTATTCTGAAGGTTAAGCTTCATGTTGTTCCTTTCTCGTTGCTATGTGTCTGGCCCTCCCCATTTTTCTAGGTATTGTAAGCATCGACCGACCGCATTCTTTCAATCCTGCTATAGATGATGGGAATTGAAGTTGAGATATTTTCCGATGAATTTTGACTTGTGATATATGAATAATTTTGAAATAATTCTCCGACTTGTTTTTGCTACATCCAGAAAGGATAGCTTATTAGTTTATTCTTCTATTGTGAACTGGACCAATATTCTTATTGATTTCACATGATTGAGAATCATGTTTGCTTTAGGGGTGTCATTATTAAAGCCGTTTTCTCGACATATTCCATGTATATGTTCGACATCACTGGTGACAAACCATAACCAAGTTTACTCCTCTTGGGAAAAGTTAGATTCTAGTTGAATGTCAACATTTCAATCAAATTACTATGGAAATGTTACTACGTTCTCCCAGGCAGGGGTATGATTCCAGTCGGTTTCGAACCACAGTCAGGGCCTCATCTGTAGAAACCCTGGTGAACAGGTTTACCAAACTTACGATCAGATTGCTATGCATGGGAATCCGTTGAAGCAGTTGCACATAGGTCTATATATAGGACTATGCGTGGGACTATACTTCTCAATGGAATACCAACCTTGTGCATTTTGGAGCAAACATATATATATATATATATATATATATATATATATATATATATATATATATATATAAGACTGCGTGTGTAACATTTGTCAGCTGTCTACAATACGAAGTAGTTATTCTTCTTAGTTGCGTATCTGACAGCTTCCTCTCTCTCTTTTTACGGTCCTATCCATTTTCACCTTACTGTAGCGACTATCCCTAAACTATGTCAGTTGGCAGCATGATGATACTAGTGTCACTCTTTATTCACAGGTTTTTCGCAATTATGATATTTTATTTAGATGCCATGGTCTTTTCTGGAACATGTCGCCCTTTCTTCTTTAGTTCATTTGCCTGGATGGCAATCAGGTCAACTATATGTATTATAGCTAAGTATAGAACTCACAGTATGATATTAGCGAAGTTGAAACATTTGTTTAGTAGTGATCCCTCAGAAGCGCTTAATTATCGATTGCTAATATTAAAAACTAATCTTATCCAAACTTGGTCGGCTCTCAGTCTTTCACTCCTGCCAGTTTACGAATTTAGGGAGACTTAACCCTTGGAAATTCTTAAATGTATCACTTATATAACTCTTGTTGGATTTGGTATTTGTCGAATTCGAGCTTTATTTTGCCAATTAATGCTCGAAACTGTTCGGACATTTCATTTTCCAGCTGATGCTTTCTTCAGCGGTTGTGGAGAATCATTTCCCTCATGAGGGCGTGTCCTGCTCTTTCCACTGTGCTTTGTGTTTTCCTAAAACTAACCATTGATTGATAAGACTGGTGCAACTAGATTTAGGTGACTAAATCTGTAAAAGGAATGTCTGGTGGTTTGATATCAGTGCCAATTTTTGTTGCATTGCTTCCCGTGTCGATTTGATATTAACTGTCGTTTGAATTCCACGTTCTGCCCCTTATTTTTACACGCGATCACATTTGACACCTAAATATTATTTACCAGACAAATGTAACAAGAGGCAGAATATGAATAACATCCTATCCCGCAAAGTGATGCAAAAATTAAAGATGTTTATCATATAAAACTATTGTTAATGCAAAAGGAATGCAAAATGCAAACAAATCATTACCAAATTTGCTATGCGATAAAAAAATCAACAAAGCAAATTAATATACATGAGTGGGATGATTAAGGAGTGATTTTAGAACTGTGGAATCTTGCATGAATTAATTTTAAGGCTTATTAATAACTACCTTCTTTCCAGTTGCGAGGATGGGCTGAAAATTTCATAGTCTGAAATTGAAAGATAATGGTAGAGCTGTGAAATCCCGCATGCCTTATTATCAACCCTTTTTATTAATAACTGCATTGTTTCTCTCTTGTTATGAGGCTGAACTGAAAAGTTCAAAGGCTGACTATGAAGGAGTGATGCTAGAGCTGTGCAATCTTATATGACTTAATTTCAACCCATCTTATTAATATATGTCTTGTTTTTCTTTAATTACGAAGTCGGGTTGAAATGTTCAAGGGCTGATTGTGCAGGATGATGCTAGAGCTGTGAAATCTTGCATGCTTTATCTCAACCCATTTTAATAACTCTATTGCTTCTCTCCAACTATGTGGGCGGGCTGAAGTGCTAAAAGGCTGAATGCGAAGGAGTGATGCTAGAACCGCGAAATCTTGCATGCATTAATTTAAAACCTTTTTATTAATAACTGCATTGTTTCACTACGTGTTGGGCTGAAATGTTCGTAGGCTGAAATTTTCGTAGGCTAAAATGTTCGTAGGCTGATTATGAATTACATATGCTAGATTTGTGAAATCTTCCTTGCATTAATTTCAATATTTCTCAATTTTTTTTTTCTGTTCAGATTTTGCTAGTCGGATTTGTGCGAAAACCCATAACTGCACCAGTTTTACTTTTCATGAAATATCACTTTCCATGTAAAACCAATATTAATTGTTTCATTGAAAATGTGATTCAAACAATTGTTTGATAATTGAAATATATAAATATATATGTAATATTTATTTAAATTTATTCAGTAACGGTACTAGAGAAGTCTGTTTTTTTATGTTCCCCAAACTATTTGTTTGCCTTTTAACCAATAACAAAATAAATATCTCTACATCCGATATATAATTTATTTCACACTATGCTCACAATAGTCCCGTTATTCACTTCATAACATTTTTGTGACTGCATAAATCCATCATTCCAGAAATCTTATACGGCGCTACAATATGTTAATATTTCTCTCTTTAAGAGGACAAAAGAAGTTTTTAAAGAATTTTGCCAACGTTGGAACTAATCCTAATTTGCAGATGCAATATGGCAGATAGAGTAATACATTGAGATACAAGCATCCCGACATAAGGGTTTTTTTAGCTATGAGCAGGGATTCGACCGATTTGTTACCTTGAGATGCCAGATGAATTTTGTGAAGCGAGCGAGTTTCAATGAAGCTTCCGCTATTTTGCTCAGCTAACGCCATGCTTCTAGAGTATTTCCACTCGCATTACAAGTGTTCATCTAGATCTGGAAGCATCGCTGTTGTTTTGCGTCGATTTTGTGGTTATTTTGTAAAAATCCTTTAGCGACACCATGGGTCAGAAGAACGTAATTTTAAAGGGAGCTGATGAAAAGAAAAAAAAACAAAAAAAAAAAACGTATGATTTCGCTTGAAGCAAGGCGGGAAATTATTTAAAAAAAAACACGTGGAAGACGTACGAGTAATGGATTTGGCAGGACAGTATGAGCATTCTACATCGACGATAAATAAAACATTACAACAAGTACCGTATTAATTACAGTAATGGATATAATATATATATGTATTTAAAAAATTAAAAATTAAATGATACAGTTAGTTTTCCGTTTCTTGGATTAGGCTGGCCGCTGCTTGGTTACCGTTTGGTAGGTTAGCTGTTGTTGCCATCCTTCTCTTCGCCGTCAGTTGGCCTATGAGTTGTCTGAACTTCATTGTTTAGTAGAGTATATGTCTATATATGTTTTTTATCTTTGATTTTATTGTTTGTGAACTACATATCTTATTTATTCACACGTTTTTGCTTATAATAAAACCATAAATAAAAAATGAATTTTACGAAAATAAGGGTGATTTTTAGGGGCCTGGAACAGATCCGAAATATTCCCATTAATATCAGTGGGGAAAACTGATTTGAGATACGGTTCTTTTGAGCTATGACCTCTCCCTTTGAACGAATTAAAATCGTATCTAAAAGCATTAATGTATAATACGAATGTGCAAAATTGTATTCTAGAAACACAATATATTATTTGCGTCGTTATCAAAAGTATATCTTATCTAAATTTGTTCCCGATAGAATATTTAAAAGTTCAAATATTAGGTTGGTGCAAAAATAATGTCGTTTTCTCACATAAGTTACTATGTGAGAAAACGACATTATTTTTGCACCAACCTGATAATTAAATGAGTCCTGTTGGTTTTGGTAGAGTTGCCTTCAAAAGAAAAGAACGAGTTGGGCAACAAATTGCCATATACGTAGAATTACATTTGGCTCAGTTAAACTGTACTTTATTTCACTTCGTGATACTGCTTTTAATCTTTCTTTGCAGTATTTATAAAGGCTTCCTTCCTAACCTTTTAACTGAAAAACAAACACCCTAAAATATATTGTGTGTTTGTGTGTGTTTGTATCATGCATGTGCCGTCAATAATTAATCAGGGTCGGCGACTTGTGAACTTTATGTAGTAAGTCTAAAAGAAAACATTTACATTTTATGTATAACTAGCAGCATGGCCCGGCGTTTCGGGAGCTTGATACAAAAATCGTACTCATACAGCAATCGCTATCACTTGACTTAAAATATTTTTGCCCTTCTTTGCCTTTAAAGGAGTTCCGTTTGCTGTGCTGATGTTGCTACATGCCTTACTTCTTGCCTATCTCACACTGCGAAATTTTCTAAGCACTATACTAAACATTAAAACTAGACAAAGTTAAACACAAAACGATCAGGTTTAAAAAAGTACTCGTAACTGAAAAAAACGATTGAAAAAAGAATGTTAACAACAAATACTTTTTCACACCCAACCCAGTTCTTCGGAATCAGAATCAACGTTGAGTTTAAGCAAGCGAATGAGCCAATTGGAGTAAAGTGCCATGCAGATTTAACCTTTTCCCACTTGTGACGAATGTAGCTCTGGATTTTTTTTTGCATGCTAGCATGCTAGTTAACATTCCTGTCAGACAGCTGTTGGCTCTCACGCTGGTCAATTGAATCTTCCTGCCTATTTGTGGCAGCCAGCAATAGGCTCTCACTGTGGCCAGTATAAAATGGCTGGAAACTACATGAAAACTGCCGTAGAAGCATGAAAAAATCGATTATTTCCACTATCGATGGGAGTTAGGAAATGCAAAGTCGGTCTTGGACTTCACGCTAACTTGGAGCATGTGCATGTAAATTTTGGTGCAAATCTGTCGAAAATTGCGTCCGTGCATTCGTTACACACACAAACACACACACACACACATCATGCCTTTTATAGATATAGATTGTCATCATTTTGTTGCATATTGTGTCACACAAGGAAAATATAAGTGTTGACCTAATTTTTCAGGGAAGACACTGCCTACCTAGTGTACCTCGAAATCAGGTGCCTGATATATATATATATATATATATATATATATATATATATATATATATATGAGTTTGTCACTTAGCTGACTGGTGTTACCTTCAGGATCTCGACTGCAGGTTTCATAGACAGACCCATCCATCCACTCGTCATGTGGTATCTGCAAATGACTGCTTATATTTTTGATTTTTCTTTTTCATGCACTTATCATTGGTGTAAGTTTTTCCTTTATTTTTCGTTTTGTGTGTGCGTTCACCCGAACGCACATCCGCACAGACGGGTGCATAAGCCATCTAGGTACCCTATTTATATTCAGACTATTTTCTTTACTTTGTTTTTATCTCCACCTTTCGTCCGTTTTCTCTCCAGCCCTTTCATCATGTGTATGTCGATTTGGGTAACCTAGAGCGAATTCTGAAATGAAACTTTTATTTAATCTACGGGAATATACTTTTTCCGTTCCACTGGTCATGTCTAGAGATTAAATTAAGGGTTCCGTTCAGAAATTCTTTAGAATAGAGGTTATCCAGATAGATATTTTCACGAATTATATCTTTCGACAAAAATCAAACATATGGCTGCTGTACGTTTAAAAGAATAAAATTGTATTTTCTATTCAGTTAGGGACCAATACACACAGACATCGTATAGAACTTAAACACAAGATGTAAAGTTATATACAATTTAATGCAATAGAGATATAGAGAGGGAGAAGAAGGAAGCGATAAACAGAGAATAAGAGAAAGGAAAGAAAATATGAAAAAATTGGCATGAGTGAAATGTTCAATGGTTACTTATCGAATTATATTGTCGACGATTTCATTGATCATTATTTCTTTTTTGTTTTTGTTTTTTATGAAGATTTCGGTGTAGATAGATTTTGTCCGCGTTAGGATTTTTTCCGTTATATAGTAGTTCGGTCATTCAGCGTAGTTTTTTGATTTGGCTATCATCCTGAAAGCGCTTTACTTTTATTCACTGAAGATATAGGCTATCCTGATCCTGGAGTTCCTCTTTATCCTGGGAGATTTCATCTTCCTGTGTCTAGAAGATCGGGAGACAAAGTTAAGTGAGAGCCAGCTCACGGAGAACGAAATAAATGATTTCCCGCCTTCCCAATGCAGCGGCTATGATCGTTCTGACAGGTAAGTGTAGTGACGCGCTTTATCGTTTGGTCGAAACATGAAATTAACAATCGTTGAATGCTACATATGAAATTAACAATCGTCGAATGCTTCATATGAAATTAACAATCGTCGAATGCTGCATATGAAATTAAAAATCGTCGAATACTACATATGAAATTAACATTCGTCGAATGCTACATATGAAATTAATAATCGTTGAATGCTTCATATGAAATTAACATTCGTTGAATGCTTCTTATGAAATTAACATTCATTGAATGCTTCATATGAAATTAACAATCGTTGAATGCTACATATGAAATTAACATTCGTTGAATGCTGCATATGAAATTAACAATCGTTGAATGCTACATATGAAATTAAAAATCGTCGAATGCTTCATATGAAATTAACAATCGTTGAATGCTACATATGAAATTGACAATCGTTGATTGCTACATATACTAATTAACAATCGTTGAATGCTTCATATGAAATTAACATTCGTTGAATGCTTCTTATGAAATTAACATTCGCTGAATGCTTCATATGAAATTAACAATCGTTGAATGCTGCATATGAAATTAACAATCGTCGAATGCTGCATATGAAATTAAAAATCGTCGAATGCTACATATGAAATTAACAATCGTCGAATGCTACATATGAAATTAAAAATCGTCGAATGCTGCATATGAAATTAACAATCGAATGCTACATATGAAATTAACAATCGTCGAATGCTACATATGAAATTAACAATCGTCGAATGCATCATATGAAATTAACAATCGTCGAATGCTACATATGAAATTAACAATCGTCGAATGCTACATATGAAATTAACAATCGTTAAATGCTACATATGAAATTAACAATCGTCGAATGCATCATATGAAATTAACAATCGTTAAATGCTACATATGAAATTAACAATTTAACCGTTGAACCAATTCAAATACGGTCAAGGATGTAGTTTTAACAAACACAAAGAAAGAATGAAAGAAATGAAAGAAAAATTAACAATTCTAGGATAGAAAATTTATATTTATTATCAGTATAGAGGGTGATGTCATAATATACACCTGATGATGGCCGAAGGATAGAAAGCCAGAAACGTTGCCATAACCACTACTGAGTACAAGTGTCTGAATATGAATAGTATAAGTAATGATAACTTCTCATCCTAGAATTTCAGACAGAAATATAATTAAATATTTTATTGATTTTATCAATATAATTTTTTTTAAATATCTTATAAATTTTATTAATTGAATTAATTGATATTTTGCTAGTGTTCATTCAAATTATTTTGTTAAATAAATGATTGTGAATGTTGTAATAAAAATCACGATTCATGGAGAATTATGGGACATGTCTTATTTCTTTTGTTGATTAAAGGAAACTTATTATGTTGGGAAGACTTACTGATTGAGCTTTAAAAAATATTTATAGGGGATAATTTATATTGAGCAAGTTATTGACCAGATAACTCTATGCGTTATCCCCAGTGTCAGAAATTTTATGCGTAAAAACTGCGTATAGATTATTGATTTTTATAGTTTGGTAAAGTGACAGCTGCTAAAATTTAACAATCAATGACCATCTGCTGGTTAGGTGAATCATGTTCTGTTTGTTGTTGAGATATACCTGTACTTGAAGGCAAGTGATGGAATATTTCTTGGTGCGTTTGAGGATGTTGCGAAAGTTTTTAACATATCTTTGAAATCACAGTGTTCCTCACTATAAATCGACATAATCAAATATTTTTATGCAGGTGTTGTACAGATGAGCTTTTTAGATGTTAACTCAGCAATATGTTAAACTCAAAAACAAATAAATAAAATAAGAATCAGTAATATTATTGGTCCTGGCCTGGCATCTCGGCTTCATTCAGTTTCCCACTAACGTAAAGTTGCTTCCGTTTACTTTTCCATAAATGTTTTTTCATGTTAATTGTTCATATAACCTCTGCGCTATGGTACCTAGACTTTATGAATTTAAGCTCAATTGTATATTGTTAACAACATCTCTACAATTTGCAGTTGAGATGTCTAGATGCATCTGAACATTCCATGCAACCAGTTTCTTTTATCGCACTTCTCGCCTGTGGAACTCACTTCCCGCTTCATACTTTCGGGTTAACTTTGATATCCAGAAATTTAAATGCAATATCAATAGTTATCTACTGTCTTCCTTATTGCTCTTCACAATATTTGTGCTTTCTAATACGACCACGCCCAGTAATTCCTTGTATCTTTGTGTCTTTAGTGCCCTTCGAGTAAACAAAAGACATGTTCGCAATATTGTCGTGAGATTTACCACAAAAGATGCTGGAAAACAGTCGATTCCCTCTACCGCACCAGTAAGTACCAGACACCGACTGGTATGCTGTAGCGTTGCAAGAGGCAGATGACACCGAAAATGGTAAATTGCTATCGTATCAATAGTCACGTTCAAAAGAGACTACGCAACTTTGGTGGTGATGAATTATGTTCCAAACTAAAACTCTTTTCCTCCAAGGCAGAACCTTGCTCGCTTCCCACTACTCTATCCCTATTTCCATAGAAAATATTATAATAACCAACATTCCTTAGTTCCTCCAATTCTGTCCCTCACTACTAAGACCCTATACTCCACGTACAATAAGACAAATCAGTCTCAAATCTTCCATATTCAATTATATATTAAAATGGATTAACCACTCAAAGAGCTTCTTCCTAATAATGGCGACTTTGGGAAACTGACTCCCAAGTTGTTGGTTCTACCATTTCACTTTTCATACTATGCAGGCTTTTGCCATACATAACGTTGAAAAACCGATTCTCGTACGGACATTGAATATAAGCAACGTTCAGCCTGTTCATTATCTGGTTGGGTGACTGTTTGGTTATATCAGGTGTGGTAAGACTAGATGTGCGATTTGTGCAATGAATAATGGAATTGTTAATCAGAGAGCCGAGTTCCAATTCCATTTGGTTTCGTTATAATCATTTACGCGCAAATACACTTGGGAAAGGCTTGAATCCACCTGTTCCCTCCAGTCATGGGTTAATTAGTAAGACTTATATCACTAAATCATAATTATTTTTTTTAAATCTTACAGTCTAAAAATATTTTCTAGCATTAAATAACGTGTAAAATATTGATAAGCTGTAGAATACGAATCACTCAATCAGTTCATAAATGTCTCTTCCCTCATACTATCTCCGCTTATGCAATAACCTCCTTCAGTAATTCCCTACATTGAGTGATTATTGTGTCTTGTGTACGGTAAACATTAGTAAACATCGACGATCCTCTAAATTGTAAGAAATGGCTATTTTCTGAAGCAGTAGAAGCTACCGACAGTTTTTCTCCATCTGTGTGATGGGATGTACACCTTTGTGTAAATTAATTGAAACAACCGTTTAGTTTCCTTTCTATCGCAATACGCTCAGTTTTAGACTCACTGCTGTGACAATGTGTAATCGACTTTTTTCTTTATTTTCCTCAGACAAGGTTATTTTCAGTGGTGTGCAGTAATATGGATCTATTTTCGGGTGTATGATGAAATTTGTTTGGCCTTGAAAAATATTGCGGCCTCCGTAATTGCATCAGCTTTCTATCACACCCAGAGACTACTGTCTCGACTGTCGATTAGTTGTCGTACGGCCATATTCTGCAATGGACTTTACTCCATGGAAGCGTACGAAAATTGTAACGCTTTTGAAACACAATGGCAAACCTTAAAAGTGAGCAAATCAAAGAAATAGATACAGGCTCGAAAACTCTCCAGATTTGAATCCAATCGTGAATCTGTGATCAATCTGCAAGGAAAGACTTCGTGGAATAAACATACGAAGCACTAACGATTATGTTTAACTGGAAAAATACGAAAAAGACTAAATAATAATAATGTTCATTTTGTTTCAATTAATTTACTCAGGGGTGTATATATGAGTCACATTTGAGGTCTGCAGTGAACATGAGTTGGAAGAGATGTTCAAGGTGAGAAACTGAATTGTCATTACAACCGTTCATCATAGCCGGAGAATATTCAGGCGAAAATGGAACATTATCAGTTTCCTTTTAGAAATCCTGTAAGTGACAAGCAAGTCCCTGTAAATACCTGATTCATCGAATAAGTACCTGATTTACACAGTAAGTACCTAACTCCTCATGCCATTCTCTACATTTATAAGAGCCCTGATCAGGTGAAAAATAGAGTAGTGCTAACATTTTTGGCTAGGACCTAACTGGTTCTTACTTTAATGTCTTGAAAAGCGTATCGGTGCCCTTGATGTAGAATAATTATTTTCTGCATCCGACCTCTCTCTCACAGGTGGGTCTCTCACTACTCTATCAGCACTACCATGGAAATTGCTCGGACGAACTACAATCGTTCCTTCCGCCTTGTCTAAATCTTCACGATTAGGACCCACCAACTACCTACATTCCGTCCGTATTCCACTCATGTAAATACTACTCAAATAGCTTTTTCCCGCGAGTCACTGACCTGCGGAATAGACACTCAAAATTATGTTCCCCCGATCACTACAATCTTAAACTGTTCAAGTCTAGAGTTAACCGTTATCTTCTCCTCCTATCCATATAAACTACTGCTTAACATAACCCTCTACTTTGAGTGGCCCTCGGGCTTTATACAGGTTGAACTTTACTGTAAAAAAATGTCCTCTCTGGCCACTGAGCTTTTAGAGCTTGATCAGTGGAGGCATCAGATGCTAGATTGGTAATCTATTTTTTGAGACGTCAATATGTCAGTGGGGCGTATAAAATATAAAAATCATCTAACGTTATTGGGATTCATGTTCATTGATGATCAGTCAGACAAGCAGAAAATGAAATTTATTTATTAGGTTATCAGAGTTGCATTAAAATACTGAATAAAGAAATTCCTTTAAAAAACAAACAAAAAATACTGGAGAATTGAAGTCGATTTTAAAATTGAATTGAGAAACCAATTGTCTAGAATTGTGTATTTGTGTGCGTGTGAGTTTAGCAGAAAACTTCTACAAACTTTTTCTTTAAGAATTTATGGTTTCTTTAATTTTTCGTGTTTGAAGCGTTTTTTTTTTATTTTGTTTGTTTATTTCTGTCACATAAGAAGAGCACATTGAAGAAATGTTTACGCCATTAGTTGTTACAGAAAGTTTACTGTCGCCTTGATTTTAAGATTGAGTGTGTATGAGTGTGCGTGTATACATTTTTATGTGCATTTGTGTGCACACGTGATTGGGCTTCCAATAAATTCTGTTTGTATAATTTTTCTCAAAGGATCCAAAAAACAAAGTCATTTTAAATGAATTGGCCAAGTATTATTCTATATTGTTTTAACCTAGCTAGATCATTTATAAGGTTACTCAGACCTGACTCACTTTGTGTCGATTACTTCATTTATTTGGCTGGCGTGGTTTTGTCGTCTTCACTAATATGTTAGTGGCACATTTATATGAAGAGGCCTCATACTATTAAGTTGGTGCAAAAATAATGATGTTTTTTGACATATTTTTATATCACATGATATTCCGCAGTGGTCAAACATGTCGGTACTAATTAGACTCGATGTTACCTAAGACCGGTGATCTTACGGGAACCGGTGTTTTTAAATTCTATGAAATTTATGTGATTATATTTTTCAGTGAATCAAGGTGATTAACGAATATACAACACTCCCATGCATCATTTTTTACAATGATGTTCATCCTGTAAAAGACCCGGCAGCCACTGGAGGTAGAAGGCTAACGAGTATGAGGTACAGATAATGCGAATATGTGGGAAAGATCCTATTTTTCAACAGATAAATAGTGTAGTGATCAGGAAAGTATACTTTTAGGAGACAGTTCCACTCATCAGCGGTTCGCGGGAGGAAGCTGCCCGTGTGGAACTTTCATCTCACTATTGGAATATACAGGCAATGTGGTTGGATACGCAGATATATATTTTGATAAGACTCCATGAATGCACTTTCGATAATTTTTTCTAAGTAAGTTACTTCCCTTTTAATAAATGTGGCAATCGCTAGGTAAAAAATTATGGTTGAATATATTCATATGTATAACTAATATATATATATATATATATATATATATATATATATATATGAGATAATGATATATTATTTTGTATAATTTTATATATCAACAAACAGTATTTTGAAATATATATTTTATTTTGCTAATTACTAATTTATTTTATTGTTCTGTTCATATGTTATTTTTATACGTACAAATATTTAAATTAATGCTCCTTTTATAATAAACAATATTAACTACATTTACCAGGCTGAATGTCCGAGAAATTTCCCAGAAAATATGAGCCTTCCGACATGATTCGAGCCTGTATTCTACACAGAACCGTCATATTGCCTACAGAGGAAGCGTCTGGTTTACAATGTCAAATTACTTCTTTTAAACAACAAAATTTCCATTGACATTTCTCGAACGATTATATCTTCTCGAAGCGTACCTTAAGTTTTGTTTACTTATTCTTAATAAGATCCTCTCATATTTATTAACAAGTTTCTTAACATCCTTATTAAAGGAAGAAAGAAAGTTACAATGTTGACGCATATTCATTTTAATCCGAGTACTTTCGACGTTAGCTCAATGTCGTCATCAGGTTCCTGTTTTTTTTTAAATAAATTTGATGTCCTTATCATTTTTCTAAGATGAAATTTTTGTGTTTATCTGAAAATATACTAGTGAAGTAAAAAGCGCTAAATTTATGTCCTGTACGATTTTTAAAATTTTATGACGTAAAAATACACTTGCAATACCGTCAACGGAAGTAACAAAGTTATTGAATTGTCTATGTAAAAAAAAATCTATTTAAATCTGTTAGTTAAAACGTAGATATACATTTGTACAGTATTCATAATTCCTTTTATTAAATGCTGGTATCATTTTTTTAATGTAGATATTTTCACGAATGTTTAGTTTATGCTTATTATTTTCATGAAGAAGTATAGATGTATTTTCAACAATAATTTGTCTAAATTGCGAATTTAAACAAGGCATGCTGTTATAATGAATAAAAAGAATATGCAGCAACATGGTAACATTCTTTCTTTCTTTAATATATATACTAATAATTTGTCCTAAATATGAGAGCATTCTATGAAGAATAAGTAGAGAGAACTAGCCTAAATTTTTTAATGAGACAAGTCTTTATATATATATATATATATATATATATGTGTGTGTGTGTGTGTGTGTGTGTATATGTATGTATGTAAGTATTTATTCGAAAATTATAACATAAATATGTTATAAAATTACTACAAAAATAGCCATTTTCTTTCAACACTGCTGGTGTCTTATTAAGTGATGGTGTTGAATGTAGAACAAAGACTTTTAAAAGGTACAAATAAAGCAAACACCCCTTGCTATGGGAAACGCTGTTAGATAAGCTGGATGACCAATCAAAATATAAGTATATGAGAATTCAAAAAACTTGACAACGATCTTTGGTTAAAGTAATTATTTAATGCTTTAATGTTGGGATTAAACTAAAATAGAATTCATTCTAATAAATATTAAAATTATACTATAAAATTAAAAATTACCAATTTTAAATTTTAAATTTAATTTATATTAAGTTTAAAATGATAAAAAATTTTAAAGAAGCAACTGAGGAACAAATATATATATGTTTTTCTATTTATTTTGTTTTTATTGAAATTAAGATGGAATGAACGTTAAGATCTAATGCTGCTCTGAACTCTGTACTTACATACATTTGGAGTGAAGACATGGGGGGGAGGATGAAATCTTGCAAAAGACAATACATACACAATCAGATTATAATACAGAAACACGCAGACATATTTGGATATATAAACACGCAAAAAAGCAACGAGACAGGAAATATGTTCACGACGCTTAAAAAAAACGACAACATACACACACAATGAAAGGCACATACAAGCGACCATACTATACAGAAACACCGACAAACACATACATTGTCGCCCATACACCCACAAAGAAATAGTCAATTTTGAAAGTGTTATTAAACGAATTCTAAGATCCTATTAAAATATAATTTATACGAGTAAAGATATGTAGATAAAAATGATTGAATAGATAAAGTTCAACATGGGCAGAAAAGAAAAAAAACATTTATCAATGAACAACATAAGGAAAACAGACACTAAAACATACAGATATGGACAGAAAAATAGATATATATGCATAAAAATAACATCATTTAATATATAAAAAAGAAAACTCCTAAACACATAAATATATATAAGATATCTCATATACAACTATATACGCACTAGTACACATACACGAGTACAAATATACGAGAATATGTGAAAGAAAATAAAAAATAAACACAGACACACACACACACACACATATATATATATATATATATATATATATATATATATATATATGACTATTATAGCTAATATAGCGAGACTCTTCGCATAGCGAATTGAGTCACTCTCAGTCACTGGGCGTGTTTCTAAAAATAAATGCGCTAAAAATCCACCTACTTCCCTGCCGACGGCTTAGTGGTAGAATCTCCGGCTGACATCAATTCAGTCGGGTTTCGTTCCGAGCTAGAGGCAAGCGGATGTCTAGCCACACTGATGAGCTGTGAAACAACGAAACAGTCTGTCTGTGGGTGACGTTATATATATATATATATATATATATATATATATATATATA
This sequence comes from Acanthosepion lycidas, assembly GCA_963932145.1. Lineage (NCBI taxonomy): Eukaryota > Metazoa > Mollusca > Cephalopoda > Sepiida > Sepiidae > Acanthosepion > Acanthosepion lycidas. Next base: position 76,296,655 of record OZ010592.1, on the reverse strand, counting down.
TATATATATGTCGTTTATTCCCAAGAACTATCATTGTTCTTAAAAGACTCCTCTGTCTGCAAACATACAAACGGAGAGAAAGTGAATAGGTCAAAACGATAATAAGAAAAAAAAAACACTAAATAAATAAATAAACGAAATAGCTATATGATTATTAGATAGATATGAACTGACTTCACTAAAATATTAGAGTTTTTTTTTAATTCACAGAGGAATTTAATTTAATTTAGACCTATTTTTGTTTTTACTTTCTCTTATCTTACCCAATACTGAGTCTGTTGTTTGCTTATATAAGAATGTGAAATTACACGCAAAAAAAAAAAAAAAGAAATCGTTAAAAATGTCGTAAAGTCTATCTCATCGTTTCTAGACAATAACGTTTTGAGGTAGACACAAGGACGTCGGAAGCCAACAAACCTCATCCATTATCAAAATATGATCATCAATCCATTCTTCCGTTTCAAAATATGGGCGTTTCTTTTATTTCTTTGAAGCAAGCTCTACCTATGTCCTATAGCTTCCGCTGTAGATTCATTTTTCGCGAGACATTCTTTGTCATTGCTGGTGAAATAAGTAACAAATAAAACGTTCTTTGTACATTCATACACCACTCAAAAGGCGAAAACAGATTAAAGACACACACACACACACACACATATATATATATAAAGATATTTTGATGTTTAACATTCTTTTTATAAATACAAATATTTAAGTAAATGCTCTGTTTATAATAAACAGTATTAAACAACATTTACCGGCCTGAATGTCCGAGAAATTTTCACATAAAATATTCGACCTTCGAAAGGATTCAAATCTGTATCCTATACCGAACCGTCATTTAGTTTGATGTGCTTTTACCGATTTGGCCACGAAGGAACGTTCGGCTAGGAAAGTCGAATTTACTGTATTTGAAATTCAATCTTCCATGAATCTCTCACGTACTTTCATGTCTGCTCATGGCGTATCAAATGTAAACAAATGACGTCACACATTATGAAATGGAAAAAGTCCGACAATTATTTTAAGATATTTTTATGTTTATACATTCTTTTTATAGATACAAATATTTAAGTAAATGCTCTGTTTATGATAAACAGTATTAAACAACATTTACCGTCCTTAAAAATATTCGTCCTCCGAGAGATTCATGGAAGATTGAAGTTTAAATAAAATAAATTCGACCTTGCTAGCCGCACGCTATATATATATATATATATATATATATATATATATATATATATATATATATATATATATAATTGTGCATCTGTGTAGTTATCTTTCTTTCATACAAGTTTCATTAAAAACGATTGATAATACACTGCGGTTAATTTTTTATATAATTTTTCTTGTGGTATATTTATTTTTCTTTTCTGGACAAAAACTATGTAAAAATTTTCCGAATACTCTGTATATCGGAGCCCTATATGCTTTTCTAGAATTTAATTTCTGCTTTAACTGAACGTCTGGATTTTTATTTTTATCTAGCTATCTAAAGTTAAAGCAGTGTTTTATTTTCCAAATACGGTCAGCATATTATGGTCGTGTACATAGTTGATGTTACTTTCTCATTTTTAATAATAATGCTTCTATTATATTTAGCCTTTTCTTATGAGGCTATTATATTTCTATTATCAACGTCTATGTTCGTATGGATTTTCCTTTAACTATAGATACATACATAGAATAATCCATACATTCAGTTAAAAGAAAGAAATCATCTCATTCTTAATAATGACTAAAAGTATAGAAGAAAACCATCGGAGATACAGAACTGTGACATTTGTCCGACAGTGATTTGATCGACGGGCATTTGTCCCAGAAAATATTTCGCCGAATGGATATTTCACCGAAAAATAGTAAAGCAATGCTTTAAGTATTTTAATTAGTATTTTTATAAGATAGAATAGGACTAATAATTACAACTGAATTTCAAGAGATTAAATTATTAAATTTAATGCTAAAAGTTTTCCTATTTCAATATTTGTTTATTAAAATTAATATTTTTAAAAAATATTGGAATGCACTTGGGTAAAAAGTAGCACCTAATTATTTAAATTCGTTTTTAATAGTAAGATAAAAGCTAATTCATTTTTTTGAGATAATGATCATTAAATGCGAAATTAAAAGATTTTTCATATCGTTAATGCTTGAGATGTTTGCTGTAGTAAAATTTGCTTTTTTTCTAAATATTTCTCATCTTACTGTCATATTTTAAGTAATATATAATATATACAGAAGAGATTAAAAAAGAAACGAAAAATTATAAATTAATACAGTAAATAGATATAAATATTTGTGATACTTTATGATAAAGAGTGTGACAAATATACAAGAATATGTGAAAGAAAATAAAAAAAAAATACGCCAATACATTTTCGGCAAAATGTTCATTCGGTTAAATGTCAGTCGGTCAAATACTACGACAAATGTCCGAGTAGCTACTGAACATTCAGACAATTTCTACATAATTTATGTCCAATATGAAAACAATTATGAATCATTAAGAAAAATTAAATAAAAAAATTAACCGCATTTCCTTGTCAGACATTTTTAATGGACCTTGTATATATAGACCGATTCGAAGTTCATCGCACATCAAGCAAAGATGAATAGTTCCTTTTAAATTTACAAATTCTCGGTACATTCATATCTGCTCAGTTTCATATCCAAACGTAAGCAAGATAATTCCTAAAGAATTAATGGATGTTTTTATCTATTAACCCGATATATCTTAGCACTTTAAACGTTATTTGTAGTGGATACCCATTTATTTATTTCTGATTGAACCCTTGAATCATACTTATTATAAAACCCAGGTTGTGTGTGTGTGTGTGTGTGTGTGTGTGTGTGTGTGTGTGTGTGTGTGTCTGTACGTTTATATATTGGATCGGATTTCATACATTTTTCAACCGATTTCAATAAAACTTCACAGGACTACGTAAAATTACCTTGCGGTGATTCTGACAGTGCCAAAAAGTGGAAAAACACAATTGTTTTTGCACGAAATTAATTTGAAAACACGATTAAGAGGCATCACGAGAATGAAAGGGGGACAACTCATATCTAGTACATACTTATTATAAAACCCAGGTTGTGTGTGTGTGTGTGTGTGTTCGTTTATATATGGGATCGGATTTCCTACATTTTTCAACCGATTTCAACATAAGTTCACTTTTTTTTTTGGCAGGTAGTGTTTCTTATTGTTTTGCACACTTTTTTCTATATTTTTACATTCAGAATGCTTTAAAAATTCCATTTACAAGACAATTGTTTATAATAAAATTCTATTCAATCAGTAGACTCATAACGATCGAAAACAATATTTGGGTTTGACCAATTCGTAAAAAAAAAAAAAAAAAAACATAATTAAGACATGCGTGTCCGTCAACCTTAAACAATAATCTTTGTCAATTTTATTTTTCAGTCTTTATGATGGTCGATACTTGATCTATCTCTTACTGTTACATCCCCGGGCAACGCCTGGCTCTACTGCTAGTATTCTATATATTATTAAAAAAAAAAAAGTATGCGTTCTCCATCAGAATTCGAACATGTGTCCACATTGGCAGATCCGACGTACTCTAGACCAGGGGTCAGCAACCTACAGCACACGTGCCACATATGGTCCGCCATGCAATTTCCAATGGACACTCAATCACTAATGACATCACCAAGTCGGAACCAATAACTACTACAATGCAAAGAAGATATTCAGCTGTTTCAAAACTGCTCACTCGTTGGGCTCCTTGCTTGTTTCATATTCTAAGTGCACCGCCAATAAAAACGCTAAGTAATAGACAAAGAAAACTTTCTATGAGCGTGAGTAGTTTATTAATGCTAAGACCATGCATGGCAAAACTCCCATTAATAATAAAATCTTAAAAATAAATACTTTTAAAAAGTTTATTTCTATTAATGTTGTTTACATAATTTTGTATAGATTACTATATAAAATATATTGTAGAACAGGTATATTGACCTTAACTTGCAAAAAAATAAATATGCTATTGCCAGACTGAATGATTTTAAAACCCTAAGTCGGCACGTATTAAAATATTGCTGACCCTTAATCTAAATACGTTAGGATTTGAAAATAAGGAGATATGGCGTTTCGAGAAGCTAGCGATGGTTGCGTATGGCTCATCATTTTAAAATTATTTTAAGCCGAAATATTTTGTACCGTATTTTGTGGCGTAGAATTCGAGTTTTCAAGCGTACAAAAAATTTCAAAACAAGGAGTCAGTTTATCCGCCACTGGGAAAATCAAGATTTAAATCGGAAGAGAGGTTAGCTGCTAATTATTGAGCGTCAAAACTTTTCGAGGTAGACGCGTATATCATCGTATCATTGGAATAGAGATTTACAAATGATCCTAGTATGTTCTTAGGTAGATCATTCATGTAAATTATAAAATGGGTTGGTCCGGGAATTGACCCCATGAAGAAGCCTGAACTGATAACCAGGGCCTCGGAAGACCCGCTGTCAATAACTACATTAAGAGATCTACCTGTTAGGAAATATTTTATAATAAAGAAAACCCTTCCACTGATTCTATAGTTGGAGAACTTCTATATCAAACCGTTGTACTACACCTTGTCGAGGGCTTTCGACATCTCTAAAGCTCTAGACCTTGCGTTATACATTTCGTTAAGAGCCTCACTTATTTTGTGTGTAATGGTAGTTAGGACGCCAGCAGTGGAAGAGACAAATCGAAAATCAATTTTCTATACACAAGATTTTTTTCTTATCAAAATGCTCGACAGCCTTCTTTTAATTAAGGCCTCAAAATGCTTACTGACGAAAATGTAAAGACTAAGGGTTCTATACTAGAAGGGAAATGATCGGTTGTCTGCGTTCTTAAAGTCCGGGTATACGCTTGTCACGTTCCACAAGCTTGGGATATATTTCTCCTTCAAGAAGAGGTTAAATAACTTTGCTAGAATCAGGGATAATCTGGGTTGATATTCTTAATGAGGATAACTGGTATTTTGTCTGGGCCAGTGATTTTTTGGGGGTCCAGGCTTTTGATAATCTGGTGAATCCTCTCGCTGAAATGAGGTTGTGCTCAGTGGGACGTGGGCAGATGGGTAGGGGATGATCTTTGTCATCAAACGTTGATTGAAGCAAAAATCGAGGCGAAGAGCTCCGCCTTGTGTGTTGGGTAATATATGACCTTGAGGCCATTTGTAACATATTCTACTAGTATGTTTCGGATGAACCTGATAAGTTTCTGCATATGTATACATATATGTATTAGGTTGGTGCAAAAATAATGACGTAATGATGTCATTTCTTGACGTATTTTTAACGTCAAAAAACGACATTATTACGTCATTTTTTTGCACAAACCTAATATATGCTTAAATTGGTTCTAATAGAGCTGTGGTCGGATAGCTCTAACGAAATGCGTCTTAATAGGCATGTAGCAGTTTGACTAATGTAATTCTTTATGAATTCGGTTTGATCAAAAATACAGTTCCTTAAAGGCATTTGAACTCATTCGAAACATACCAGAAGAAAATATAAACATAATAACCTCATCTACATGTCAAAATAAAGGAAACCTTAATAATAAAAAAGAAAATACCTACAGCGAACAATATTAACTAAGAACATGGTCACAATGTGCTGTGTTCTGAAAATAGATTATCCCTATAACTCTAGTAGCATGCGCACAACACATAAAGCCAATTAAAAACCAAAAATAAAATGATACGTGGTAATGGCGAGAAGTATGGCCGAAAGTGCATGGGGTTACAGAACATTTGGACAGTATCTAGACTCATTGTGTCCAGAAAAGTAAACACTTGTTCGAACAGAAGAAAAATTAAATAAAAAAAGATTAATCGCAGTACTTTGTCGTCTTCAATTAAACATGAATAAATGGTATATATATATATATATATATATATATATATATATATATATATATATATTAGGTTGGTGCAAAAATAATGACGTCAAAAAACGACATTATTACGTCATTATTGATATATATATATATATATATATATATATATATATATATATATATATATATATATATATATATACTTGCCTCAAAGCAAGGCTTAAGACAGAAAGTTAAAGAAAAATATTATCTGATAATTGAACTTACTAAATCACATCACTGTTTTATAGATTCGATGTAAAATATAAGATTTATGTGGATTTATTTAAAATCATTTTTACTACAACCAATCCAATAATAACACTAAGACGCAAGAGGGTACTGACTGTTAGAGAATATGTGACAAATATACTATTAAGGAGAAAAGACAATAAAAAACAAGAATTACGAAGATAACAATTGGCATATTATTTAATTTTTTGAAGATCAAATTTAACAGGGAAGAAAGAATCCGGAACAGATTTCCATGAGACTGTGCTAAAAGAATCTCTTAGTACAGATCATAGGTTACATCTAGCCATTTGAATTATAAAGTCATGGGACCTTGTCGCCAAACTAGTACTATATTTAAATTCATAGAGTCTTGGTAGCACAGTGTAGTTTTTATCAAACTATTACCATGGAGGACATCGATACGTTGGAACATCCGTATTGATAGTAAACTTTAGAAATTGTCGACACAGGGTATGACGACTAAAATCCACTATTTTGGGGAGGCCATTTTTACAATCAAATTAAAAACAAAATATAGTCCTTTGTTTAGAAAGCAGTGAAATATTTTCTTAATACAATGAACCTGGTCTTTTTGTCATTTTGTGAACCTTTAAAATGTGAGAGAGATATATTGATGTATTTCACGTAATACATTTTTTATATTCCGAGCGCATGTTTTGTTTCTTGTTGTTCTCTGGACGTCTTTATTTTATTCTCTTTCCAAACTTTCCAAAGGCTCATATTTTTGATTCTTTCAGAAACACTGCGCTTCTTTTCCTAGGGGAAATATTATGGATCCCTGACATGCTGAAACACTTGTATTCGCAAGTGTTTTAGTGAAGACAACATGCTATTGCAGTAAAGACCAGCAATGCTTTTGGCGTTGATTATTGGCAGCTCGTGAGTGCCATTGAAGGTAACACAGACCAAGACTATGATGATTCCATCACAAACTCTTAATCCTTTATGACTAACGCATTTCCGAGTATATATTACTATAGCGAAAACAAACATGAAGGATGCTTACAGATCAAAAGTAGTTGATTCCATATAAAGCGTGTGTAGGGGAGTTATAACTCCGTGTACAGAATTAAAAGCACCCCTCTGAGCACTTAGACATGTTTTAATGGTAGCAATCTTCTATTGTTAAATTACGACTGAGTAACAATTTCGATCCACACTGGATACCTCATACTTTCGGCTTGTGTCACATCTAAGCTACGCTTTGAAAATTATTATAGATATATACCACTTACATTTATATATACAAAAAAACTTGTAAAAATGAGAAGCACTAATACGTGTTAACAAAAGAATTATTATATTTTATTTGGTTAACAGTAGTTGCTAGTGATAAGAGAGATAGTAATACAGAATAAATGGTATACAATCATTGTTATATGTCTTTATATGGGTGCAGTTAGTATCCATATAATTTAGTTGAGAAAAAATAAGATGTCTGGAGTTGTCTTAACTCAAAATTTAGTTACGAGTGTCATCACACAAATGTTATTGCTGTGGCTTAAAAAGAAAAGGAGGCGAAATTCTGGTCAACCCACTTATTGACAATAATGTGTCGATGTTTGTGTGTAGAAGAAAAAAGTGGTGTTGATTGTCATGACAAGGGTGACTCCTTTTAAAATATCCATAATTGCTGTAATTATTAGATTATAATTATTTGAGATTGAGTATAATTAATTTTTATAGATATATTTTTTAAATGACGCAACAAGAGTAGGCTGTCAGAAAACGATGTATTTTAATGCTTATTCCCCGGTGTAAGTATTGAACAGGAAAATCTTCATGATATCCTATTGTAACGGGAGACGGGTACGAAAGAAAGATTTATTTTCTCATATATCTCCCCCATTACAGGCATTATTATATCCGTGATATAATAACACTGTATTTTACAGACAGAACATAATGACTGACTGAAAAAAAGAATGAAAAATATGCTTTGTTCTCAGAGAGACTTTTTTATACAAGTAAGACATATACAAAAGTATATATATACATACATATACGCACACACACACACACATACACACACACACACATATATATATATATATATATATATATATATATATATATACTAGTGCATCACGTTGTGATTGATATAAAACAGATATCTACACAGCAAACGTGTAAGGAGAAACAACAAGGAAGGGTCTTACATATATTATGGAGATACTCCTGTATCTGGAGAAGAATCTTTGTGACTCCAGATTTTAACTCACCGGATTCATTTATGTCCCAGGCGAGGACATATTCCAGAGACGGGAAACAACGAGTATTATTTTTTAACAAATTGAGGAATGCGAGCTGGAGTTTCATTCTGTATCAGAGAAATATGCATTTCCAATGGGAACCGAAACTTGCAAGTTGCGTGGAAGGCAGATTTAACCTCGGCCTACAGAAACAACCTTGCGGTTTAGCTGCTGTAAACGAGCAGAATTTGATTACCGCTTTAGTCACTGGATAGAGTGACGTCATTAAGCAAGCGTCACGTGTAACCTGTGACTTATCCTTACTAGAGGAGGATAGGTGCCTTCTTTATCCCTACACTACGATCTTATACAGTGATATAAATTGATCTTGTTTATTGTCATTTTCTTCATTTTAAAATTCACCAAATACAAGGTTTGACATCTAAAGATACGGTTGTACTGTTATAATTATAATGATGTATGTGCTGTGTCATTTGAATGAAATAATAAATAGAAAAATGGTGATTATTAGTATAGATAGAAAGATAAAGATTGAACCTTGCACTTGATGAGGTTAAGATTGTATTTTTCAGGAATGTACTTAAACCTATTCCAATGAGTGGAAGTTCTTAGCGGCCGTTCTTAGGGAAATTGTGTATCTGTGTTATCTTTGTCATCTTCGGAAGTGAGTGGGATTTTAATCCGTAGAAGTGTTATCTTGTTTCCTAGCGGTAAGTATCAAATGGAACAAGAAAAAAAAATGGATCAAATTTGTCATGGAAATAGCGACAGGTTTCAATGTTGAATCTGTACAGTAGAGAGTGAGTATTGCCAAAGAAAGACAGACTAACCGATTTTGAAAGTTGCAAAGTTATGGACTGAGAAGTTTCAGGTCAGATTTGGCAGCAATAAACCATTATCCTGTAAACATGAAGAATCATATTGCAGCGTCATTCCAGGATATTTACAATTGTGACGTTTATTTGGTTTTCACCTGTGGTCTGGAGTGAAAATCATATCTAATAAACATTCAACACGTAAGCTAATGGAGAATTGAACCGTCAATCCTGAACGGAAAACATGATATAGAAATCTATTGTCATATTTTATATGTTGACAGTTCAGTTATTTCTACAACGTAACTGTGTGATTGTAGTAATGCAAATATTCACAGGACAAGCTTTCTGTAGCGGGCATTGTTCTAGAGTTTTACACAGCTATTCTGGTGATAAAATGAATAGATATTAATGTCAGATGGCATTCACAAACTAATTTAACTAGTTTGAAGCAATAAATGCCTTGTTAATTTTACGGCCCTCAATGCAAAGCTATTTCATTTGAGAGGACTATTTTGCCTTCCATCAACATCACTGATACTTATGAAGAGTGAAACATTTCTCCTTCTTGGACTAATATGTTCTATAGATATGAAGTGACAAGTTAATACTGAATCAGTTGCTATGAAAAATTGGTTCACTATGTTATGCTAAATATTTTCCTCGCTATTTTTCAATTATTTCACCCCAAGGAAGACAATAAAGCCACTAAGACGCAAGCGGTTACTGGGTATTTAGAAATATGAGACTATTAAGTAAGGAAGATAATGAAAGAGCAAGAATTAAGAAGACAGAAAACAACGATTGTCATTGCATTTAATTTTGTTATTTTGAAGATCAATGTTGAGAGGAAAGCAATAATCCGGAAGAGAGATCCATAAGCGGGAAGTGCGATAGAAGAAACTGTTAGCATAGAACTTACGGTTGCATCTCGCTATTTTAACAGTAATCTAGTACTGCGCTTAAATTTATAAAGTCTAGATAATATAGATGAAAGCTCATCAGAACATTTAACATGAAAATATTTCTAGAAAAAGCATATGAGAGCTGCGTTCCTGCGGTGGGAACGCAGAACCGATAACATTGCAGATTCTGTGGATTTTATGATGAATCTCTAAATATATAGCAGAAGCACCATACTAGGTATCACATCAATATTCAATGGCAGTCTTTTAAATATGTAAAATAGATTTTAAACTGTTTAGCTCGACACAGTGAACCAGCTATACTATCTGCAAACTAGGCAATTGATTCAATGTACGCTTGCCACCTTATATCAGCGGAAAACCTTAGTTCCAGAAGGCGTAAGGATTCACTATGCTGGAGGGTAGAATCAGGCATGCTGGTGGAAAGTAAAATGGATTATCCCAGACGATTTAAAGACAGTAGTTTCGTTTTGGAGGCGTTAAAATTAACAAGCTGTCCCTTGCCCCATTTAACAACAGATTGTATGTCATTTTTTATTATATAATAATTACTATTAAAACAGAAGAAAATAGTTGTGCTATCTGTATATATACCGAACTGAGAACTGATGACATCAAGAAGGTCATTTATGAAAGTTAGGAACACCGTAAGTCTAACGATAGAAATCTGCGGATAATCTGCTTTAATATAAAAGGATCTAGAAGAGTGGCCATTCAAGATAACTTTACTTTGCGATTTGATAAGAAAGAGTGAATCAGTTAAAAATTAATACAGAATTGCCATAATTATTCAACTTGTCATGAAGCTAGCAAGCCAAACTCTTTCAAATGTCTTCGTATCGTGAGCTTCAGCATTCTTATCTAGACCTTCATAGACTCTTTCGGGAATAATCGTTAACACATCAGCAGTTGAACTAGAGAAGCGAAAGCCTTGAGAGGTGAGATTTTTAACCAATACCAAGCCAATTTGAGTCTCTAGTACTTTGCCAGAAGAGGTATATAGCTAATAGTTAGAAGGGTCAGACAGTTCACCTGAGTTCTTAAAGTCTAGAACCGCAGAAGAGCATTTCAAACTAACATGGAAACAAGAAGCAGCATTTCCTGTAGATTTTAGAAAGAACAGGAACACATTTCTGAAGGTCTATTGCAGGGATACTTTGTTGCTTCGTAGTCTTCTTTGATCTTCAGAAAATTAAACGCAATATCAATCGTTATCTTCTGTTTTCTTACTTCGTGCTATTTCCATCCTCTCTCTCCTTAATAGTGTATTTCCAGTTCTTCTATTCTCGCAAACTCAGTAACCTCTTGTGTCATGGTGGCTATGTCTCCTAATTTGGTGTTAAATGAGAAAAAAGTTCGCTTTTTATACTTCCGTTTTCTTTGGCTCTTCCATGTCGTTCTGCAAAATTTTGGCAGCGTTGTTTCCATTTTTAGCTAAACATTTTCCCGTTATTCTTCTATTTGTGAAACTCATTTTTTTTTACATGACAAAATGTACACTGAACGTCCATTGACTTTGTATTGACGCTTCCCTTTCCGGTTTCTACTTAAATCTCTAATTATAATAGATTAATCAATAATGTTTTAAATATTAGGTTGTTGCAAAAATAATGACGTAATAATGTCGTTTTTGACGTATTTTTAACGTCAAAAAAACGACATTATTACGTCATTATTTTGCAACAACCTAATATTTCCCTCCTACTCAGTTTGGACAACGCAGGACCTAGGTTTGAGCAATAAAACCACTAGTTTACAAACCTAAAGAATTTTCAACCCTAAAAAGATTGGATAATCTTAAGATATTATTAATCTTTTCAGAAATAAATATAATTAATTTTACAGTTGCTTTATTTTTAATTTTACTAAAATGTTTAAAGGTTTGCCATTCGATTAAAATATGCAGTGTACACGCATTCTTACATGAAATTGAAATGAACACCGGAGGGTCAATTTCCATTTCTGTGTAGCAACAACTCCTGGATAAACAGGAAAAGTATATAAGACCATATTCCTGACTCTTCCAGGTCATCCTTATGGTGTTATATAAAACTGAATATATTTTTGTAATACAGTGTAACCGGGATATAAGAGAGTTGTCGGGACCGGAGAAGAAGTATCTTATATCCGGATTTCTCTTATATCCGGGTTTGGTCTATTTTGTTTAGGTACGTTTGGCTCTAATTTGGGACCAAAAATCTCTCTTATAACCGGATATCTCTTATATCCGGGTCCCTTTTATCCGGGTTACACTGTATATATAGTATTTCAAATGGACAACAAATTTGCATGTCTTACTTGAGCCAGGGAATCGACAGAAAGTGAACAAGTATTTTAAATAAACAAAGGAATTGTACTTAAATCCAATTTCTAAAGCTAAAATTTACTCCCGAAACAAATTAAAGTAAGTGGATTGAAAAAAAAAAAAACGAAAATTATGGAAAGAAAACTGGATAAATCAAATGTCATTTAACAGAAATATGTGAGAAATCAGTATAATCGCCAGTCTAATGGCCGCTTGTGGTCATAGGGTTTCTGTCCAGTTGAGCAGCTGACCTTAACTTGCCTCATTAGGTATTCGTTAATTAGTAGCGTTTCTTTACGTCCAGGTCAGACACCAGTTGCTGTCCTCCGACTTGAAAGCTCATCTTCATTCAGAACAAGGGGATTTTGATTCCATTAGTAAAACACTCTACCCGGACAGTTGATTCAGTCTAGGAAACCCGCCGTATAAGGATGCCGTGTTATAACCGCGCTGGATATACTACCATTGTTCCTTTCATATTTGCACTGGAAGCATAACCACTTAAATGGGCATACTTTTTCATAAATGACCTTCATCAGTCCTCATTTCGGTATATATGCTAATGACAAAACTATTTGCTCTTTTCTTGATAGTAATTCTATGGTGAAATTGGCAGCTGATCTGAAAATCATCTATTACTTATTATTTGTGACAAAAACGACTTGCTAATTTTAGAGTCTCCAAAACAAATCTGCTCTCTTGTCATCGTCTCAGACAAACTTTTTTAACTTTAATCAGATGATTATAACCATCAGACGAGTGAATCATTTCATCTTCTAGGACTAAAGTTTTCCGCTAGCAGGAAGTGGAAATATTATATTGAGTCAATTTTTACATCTGCTGTTGGGAACGTTGTTCATAGTGTCGCGCTAGACATTTTTTCACGCCATAATAATTTTTTGAAGATTGTAGTTTTTAGGGAAGCAATTAAATAGAAGAGAGCACTACAGGTGGGAACTGCTTGAAATGAAACGGTCGGTGTAGAAATGGCGGTTACATTTAACTATTTCAATAGTAAAATGGTGGTACCAAGTTGCCAATCTAGTAGCACGCTTAAATTCATGTAGACTGAGTACCAGGGAAAAAAGCTCGTCAGAGTAGTTGCAATGAAATTATTTGTAGAAAAGTCAGAGGGGAAGCCACAGCACGACATTGAGAAAGAGGCTGAAGTCGAGATGCCATGTCAGGATCGATCGCATTGAAGATTCTACATTGGATTTTGTCAAGAACCTCGAGGTCAAAAATACATTCTAAGATAAACATTCATATCTACTTCCACAATCAGGCTCACTTGCGAAACGTGGAAAACAAAACAAAAAAAAATAAAAATAGACACTGCCCCTGTCTTTTTAAAAAAAATTACCAATAGTCTTAAAGATATCCGATTGTATTTAAACCATTTAGCAATTATTCAATAATGAATAAACTTACGTCAAATCATTGAATTATTGAATATTGAAAGACGGAAGATAGAGATTGATTTTGAATTTAAACTTTTGAAGGTTTTATTTATAACGGAAGCAAGTAAACAGAAAAGAGTTTCATTTCAAGAAGTGCCAGAAAAGAAACTGTTGATGCGGAAATGGCGGTTACATTTAACTATTTCAACAGTACAATGACGTAGATGCCAATTTAGTCGTAAGCTCAAATTCACGTAGTCGGTGCACCAGGAAAAAATGCTCGTCATAACAGTCGCCATGAAAATATTTATAGAAAATCAGAGAGAAGCTACGCCACGTTGGTGAAAAAGGAACTTAAGGTCCGATTATATTGCAGATCTTATTTAGAATTTGTAGAGAATCCGAAAATAAATACCAATAGCACCAAACCAGATATGGCAAAGGTATTCAATGTATGGATTCTGATGAGAATTTTCTGGCAGTTACCCAAATATCTTTGCTTTCGTTGTAGTCGTTCCACTGCAAGTCAGTGAAAAACTTGGTCCCAAGAAGGCGCAGTGTGTTATTCTCCTAGACTAGAGTTTAGTGTCGGCCATGATAATGTACAAAAGATTCTCTGGGGAGGTTAATGAAAGCAGTCTTATTTTGGAAGCGTTAAAATTTACAAACCATTGATTGGAGGCCTTTGCTTGGAGCAGCTGCCAGATTTACTTTCTCAGATTTGACATATTTGCTATTGTGACAGGAGTAAATGGTAGTATCATCTTCATAACTACATAGTTGGGAACTCTCCAACTAGCTTCCCAAATACTACCCAACTGATTGGCGAATACTGCGCACATAAATAAATATGGGTTTCAGCAAAATTCTTCTTCGCAAACCATAATTCATCCCGACTAGTTAATTCCGGACATGTGATTCCCAGGAGGCGATTTTAATTTAAACCTTGCGACCAATCAATTTCAACATCCACGCAGCTTTGGAATTCCCCATTAACACACTCACACTCACACATACACACACAGACACACATATAAAGGAAAGCACACACGCAGACACGGCACGTGAACATACACAGACACTGCGCGCGCATACACACACACATACACACACACATACACACACAGATTTACTATGACCTGTAACTATGATTCCAGCGACATCATTGTATTAACAATTTTTACCTCTTGATCTTGTAAAACGCTTAGTCAAAATATTAATTGTTTCAATTCATTATAACCGTTTTTCGAATTATCTATACCTAAGAGATTTCTGGGAATAGACTGTTTTGGCCGTGGTAAGTGATATTGTTTTTTTAAAATCTTTCAAACTATATAGCACATTTTTATCATTTTCCAAAATCTCTGATATTCTGAATACCTATATTGTTACTTTTTACCGATCAACTGGAAGTAAGGTTTTTCTTATGCTCTAAAACACAGCCGGGAATGTTTCAGTTATCACTGTTAAACGTTTAAATTCATTATTTATCGATATTACAGTAAAATAATATTTTTAATATATAATATAAATTAATGAAAGGAAATCTTTTTCTCTTATTTCTGTTTTGCACCATTTCTTTTCAAGAATTGGTTGATCAAAGTTCTCTGCAATTTCTTATAGGCTTTTGTGCTTAATAAATGTTTACCCCTTCTTCTACGAGCTGCGCCCCTTCAAGACATGGGTGATCTTACTTGCTATCCTTTGTGGACCTAAGTATTTTTTTTATTTTTCATTTTGGCTAACGATCTCACCCCAGTACACAAAATCTCGTCGGGTAGATGGTTTGCTGCCTTCCCCTATATTTCTTGCTTTCAAAATGCTCGTTGAAATTCAGGTTTTTCAATCACACCTTCCTTCTTATATGTTCAAGGAAATTTACCTATGTTTTGCGGAGAATTGCTTAAAAACATATCATAATAATTATATTTTTTTTTTTTTTTTTTACAGAAATTCGCCCCAAGAAAGGCGGGAGTGCCACTAGCACGTAAGGGGTTACAGAAAATTGAGATATTTGAGGAAAGGAGACAGAGAAGGACGGGCAACAAGGTCACGGTGTCAGATGTCGATTGACATTACATTTGAATATTTGAAGATTATAGTCATCGGGGAAGCTAGTAAGAGGAAGGTTGTTCTACAGACGGGAAGTGCGAGAGAGGAAACTGTCTGAGTAGAAGAAACGGTTACATTTAACCATTTTGACAGTGAAGGGTGTCAGTCTGGTAGCTCGTTTAAATTCATGCAGTCTGGGAAGCAGCCAAAATAGTTCGTCGGAACAGATGTCGTGAAAATACTTGTAGAAGAGACAGAGGTAAGCCACGGCAAGTCTGTGCATAACGATTGTAAAGTAGATGCCAGATCAAGACCTCTTATATTGCATATTCGTCTCAGAATTATGGCAAGGATATTAGACGTACAGCTGGAGCACCAGACCATATATGACAGCAATATTCCATGCAAGGACGGATGGTTGATTTATAGATTTGAAGGATGGACTCAGACGAGAAAAAAAAACTTTCTTTGCGGTAGATAAAGCTATTGATTCAATGTATTTATTCCACCTCATGTCAACGCACAGCGTGAGACCAAGCAGATTTTGTTGCCATTTTAAAACATCCACGTTATCTCTTTTCGTTGTCTTTGGTCTGCCATCTTTTTCCTGATTTCTTCTTGCTTTCAATAGGTCTCGGGAAAGTTGCATTCTCCATGCATTCTTTCTTCATTGTGAATCCCAGATCTTTGAGCTGTTTTTAGATTGTAAATATCTTTTCTTTTTTTTTCTTTTTTTATCGCTCTTATTTTCGTTAAAATTTCTTAGCATTCGTCGTAGAAATATCCTTCTCGATTCAAGTCTTCCTGAAAGGAACTTTGTGGTATTTACCGCTGATATTATATTTCGAATTATATAGTCCTCACAACTTTGAGAGAATAGACAGTTTTTTCTTCCGTAGAAAGTGTTATTTTTGTGTAGTTTATTTTCGATTTGTTTTTTTTTTCTGTTTGATTTATATTTCTGTATCAGCTAGATTTATTATCATCATAATAAGCATAATGCTACAACCTGGGCAGCATCCATTATATGAAGTTATGTTTAAGATTAACTTTACGTTTTCGAATTATTTCCTTACAAGAGTTTCCAACGAAATATTTTCTATTTCTTAATACATTGTTTACTAGCAGAAAGGCATTTTCGCTATTTTTATGCGTGTTCGGTTTTAAGTTTTTGAAGCAGCAATATTTATTACCAGATTAAAAACAAAAGAAAATAAACTACTAAAAATCGGTAAACTTCCATTATATGTAGTCAAGAACCAGTTTCTTTTCTCGCATTTGTGGAACTTTCTTCCGGCTCAATGATTTCCGGCACATTTTGATTTACAAAAATTTAAATTCAATGTCATTTTTTATTTACTGTATTCCTGGGTATTCTTCTATTCTAGCGCCTCCATAATGTTTTCTGCTTTCTAATTCTTTCACATACATAACCCCTTGTGGCTTAGTGGCTTCACGGCCTTGTTTGGAGTAAATTCGATTAAAAAAAGAAACACTCGAGGTAGAGTGTCAGCAAATGTTGTAAGGATATAGAGAGAGGGTGTAAAAATAGTATATTAAATGGATATTTATAATACATTACGGAGTTAAATCGGTTAAGATCGTTGT
Organism: Acanthosepion lycidas; assembly: GCA_963932145.1. Taxonomy (NCBI): domain Eukaryota; kingdom Metazoa; phylum Mollusca; class Cephalopoda; order Sepiida; family Sepiidae; genus Acanthosepion; species Acanthosepion lycidas. The sequence continues at coordinate 76,279,185 of OZ010592.1, read as the reverse complement.
CATCGAAGAAATATACCCCCGGGAGATTGCCGTACAAAGTAAGTGTTTTGGGGAAACTTAGTACCAAGAAGTTATCTTCGCCATTTTTATACGGGTTTGGATTTAGAATTCTAAAACAGCTTTGTTTCTTATCAGAATAAAACATATAGTTCTAAAATCCGTGACATTCCATTATATGAAGGTAAAAAGTAGAAGGTGATTTTTGCTATCTTTAAAACAATTCTTCACCCAATACAAGACAAAGAACCATTCAAGAAAAATGATTACTGAATGCAGCTTGTGTAAGGATGTAGAGACAAGGTGAAAAGTGTACATTAAGTGAATATTTCAGATAGATAACTGAGTTGGAGAGATTATGGTCGAAGATGATTACACTCTAGAGATTACTCCAAAAAGTAAACGTTTTGTGGAAGAAAGCGACTGAGTGAAACTTTCTGTTTAGCAATTAAAAAAAAACAAGGAAATGAATCGATCCAATAAATATATCAAGTTGGGTCCTAGATGTAAAGGCCTGGATAGGTGTAGTATAAGCAATAACAGTCTAAGATTGTAGTGCTCGGAGATACATCCAGACAAGAGAGTTATTTCAACAGAGTAATAGTTTCTGTTAAGAAGACGTCAAATTGGATATATTCTAGATACCAACAGACTGATCAGGAAACCAGTTCACACTGTAAACGCAGTAAAGAGGGTACTAGCTGTGAATGCCGGATAGGTGAGTATAAGCACTAAGAGATCTAAGATCGTAGTGCTCGGAGATATATCCAGATAAGAGTGTTCAACAGAGTAACTGTTTTAGGGCAAAAGACTTTAGATTGAACATTTTCTATTTACCGATAGACTTACAAGGAAAAGATTCGACCCTGTAACTGCAGGAATCGCTGTGATCAAGTGACTGTGTTCAAAGAGTAATAGTTTTGGGGAAGAAGACGTCCGATTGAACATTTTCTATTACCGATAGAGTAATTAGGAAGTGATTCGACTCTGCAAACGCAATAATGCGGTTACTAGAGGTGTCTAGGTAGGTGAATCTAAGCAATAGCAGTTTTAACGGAGATATATCATACATTTGAGCTTCCATGGAATAGTCTTTGAGATATGGAGTTTGTAGATGTCTCCCCTGCAATAAGCGAATTGTCAGTGGTTGTCTAGACAGATGTTTCAATATATTCAGAATTATCGATCGACCACCTTCGCAAAGGTGGTAATTAATTGAATCCCAAATCTTTCTTTGAAGTTGCAATACCTGGCTTATAAGAAAAGTGATATAACGTGATAGATAGGCAAGTTAAATACATTGATATCTTCACAATGAAAATATATATATATATATATATGTATATATATATATATATATATATATATATGTGTGTGTGTGTGTGTGTGTGTGTATATATATCACCTACTAATCTATCGATTCGTCTTTATTGGCTTAATGTTCACTGCAAGAGATACGAGGAGCAGTAATGGTGGAAGGATACGTGATTTACATTGGACAATTGACAACTGCGTTATAGACTGGCCAATCCGAAGAGCAACGCAAAAGATAAGCGATCAACATCTTTTTTTCTCCTCCTTGTTCTTTTTCGTTTTCTTCATCTAAACTCTTTTAGTTGTTTTATAGCATTTGTTATGATCCCAGTAACACTAAAAAAAATAGTAATATACATTTTTATAGTAAAATTACCAACAATACAGTTTATGACGATTTTCTAAGCGCGGCTAAGACGTGGTACAGGGAACCCAGTGAGGATCGAAATCACTTACTCTGTCTCAATTGTTCTAGCGAGAGAAACCTTCTAACCATTATACGACGTCGTGGCGTCCCCCAAAATGCATTCTATGATCAACAAACTATATATCTAAACATAACTTTATCCTAAACGTGTAAAATTATGTACAAAATATACGCAGATTGAAAGCATAAAAATACTTGCCTATTTTTTTTGAGATTTCAGCATGGGTGGGTCATGGAGGTTGATATGTCACTGAACGAAATCAGAGAAATCTTTTTCATTATATTATTATTATTATTATTATTATTATTATTATTTTGTTTACTTTGATTTCTGATGTGTACTCATTTCTTTCCGGGTCCCGCCCAGTGACCTAAGGTTAGAAATGGAATTATGACATTTTCTACTGGAAAAAAAACAAACATATTTTACATAAACAAAGTCCTTCGTAAGGTGTGGACTGTATTCGCGAGAACATTTTTTTCTATTTCTTTAACGCATGGGCTTCCAGGAATCCCTTCAATTAGTCTACTGGAATCTTTTCCAACCAATCCGAGGGATTTTTGATGTTCTCATATGCCACATTTTTGAGATTTCGATTTCAAGGTCCTTGTATTTTAATAGCTTTTGAAGATCTTCAAAGATACATTGCAGTCTGCCGTACGGCCATATCCATAAGGAGGCACTTTTTTATGAGCGATCTCTAATAACAATGTCTGGGCGATTAGCTTTGATTGTTCTTTCTGTGTCTATTGTGTAGCCCCATAAAATTGTAACAGGTCCTATCTCCGTAACCGGGTCTGGGTAGTGTGTATACTATATTCTTTCAGTTTCTTACCCCGAGAAGTTGCAGATTTTACAGTACAGATATTGGCCAACTCTCTCATGCTGGGTGTTTTATTCAGTAGGTGCCAATACCTTGAAACCTGATACAAGATGATCAATTGTTTCTGGGTATTTCTGGGTTATTATTATTATTTTTTTTCTTTGATTTCTGGCGTTTACACATTTCTTTCCGGGTCCCGCCCAGGGACCTAAGGTTAGAAATGGCATCATGACACTTTCCACTGACAAAAAAATAAAAAAATAAATAAATATAAAGCCCTTCGTAAAGTCTGGGCTGTACTTGTCAGAACATTTTTTGTATCTGCTTGAGGCATGGACTTCCAGGAATCCCTTCAATTAGTCTACTGCACTCTTTTCCAACCAGTCCTAGGGCTCCAACTACAACAGGGATTGTTGATGTTCCCATATGCCACAGTTTCGAGATTTCTATTTCAAGGTCCTTGTATTTTGACAGCTTTTTGAATATCTTCAAAGATACATTGCAGTCAGCAGGGAATGCCATATCAGTAAGAATGCACCGTTTTTGTTTGAGGTCTTTAATAACAATATCTGGGCGGTTGGCCTTGATTGTTCTGTCAGTGTGTATTGTGTAGTCCCATAGAATTGTAACAGGTCATATCTCCGTAACCGGGTCTGGGTGGTGTTCATAACAGTTTCTTTCAGTTTCCTTCCCGTAGCATTTGCAGATTTGCCAGTGCAGATATTGGCCCACTCTGTCATGTCGGGTTTTATATTCAGTGGGTGCCAACATCGAACGTAATCATTGCATGTGTCTCCGTTAAAATCTCAGGCGTAGACGTTCACCTGGTATGAATATTATCACGTTACAATTTCGAGTACTGGTGTTAAATAACGCATATTCATTCAAGGTGTCGAAATTCTATTATTTCTCTGTGTATAGAAGACCAATGTTATTATTAATTCCCTTTGGATTTTACTCCAACTGACCGGATGCGTAGTAACACGAATTGAGTGCGCAATACGTGAGACATACTAATGAAACAACGAATAATAACATATTTTGAATATAATAGCGAGACAATATCATATACAAATTGAGTTAAAAATCATCTTAGGATATCGGTATATTGATTCAAAATCGCATGTACATATGCGCAGCAACCCTTCTTTCAAACATGTACCGTTGAATATGACAGAAATAGAAAATTGATGAATCTGTTTTAGAAGTTTTTTTATTATTTATAAATTTTTGCGTTTGATGGATGTAAAGGAGTGTAAATATTGCCTCTTTTTTGTATCCATTTTTAAGTGTTTAATCGTTAATTATTGTTCATCTTTATTAATTGGTGTATTTTAAAATATAGTTTTGTGATATTGATTAAATAGTAGTAGCGTTTATTCTCAGCCCAGCGAAAGGAACGTGGTTCCAATTCTAGTTGGCCTTGTTTTATTTTTTAAAAATGGCAAAGCTTTAGCTCATTATTTGTGTTGTTATATAAAATTATATTAATAAATAATATTAATAATATAATATAATATAATAAAATATTATATATATATATATATATATATATATATATATATATATATATATATATATATGTATGTATTTAGAAAAATAGTATGAAAACTTGTTACTCTTATTAAATCGCTATATAAGTGCAAAATGCCACGAAAATTCATTTGTCTCCACCCATCTCAAAACTGCTGAAATTTCTAATGAATTTCGAATGAGGATAGTTGATGCCTATAAGAAATAGAAAAGCTGTATTTACGACATTTTTATTTAGCACGCTTCTATTTTGCATTTCTTTCTTACCTTTTCATGAAGAACACAACACATGAAATTTTGAAAGATTTTCCACTTGCATACGTTTACCATATAGATAAGCATTTCCACACGTACACTTACACTTTGGAACATTTGTACGTGCTCTTAATATTTAACCCTGTTCCAGGTGTTGGCTCTTTCAATTTCTTACAATTCATCAAATGTACATAACTGTAATAAAGCGTTTGATCGTTTTCCAATAATAAAACATTATTAATAACTCTGTCTTTGTTGTAAATCAGTTTTTAGTGCCAATTTATGCCTGTTTTTCTTTATTAATAATTTCCTAAAAATTAAGACTGCGACCCAGTCATTGGGCAGTCAGGAACCAATCAGTGACGTTATCCCAACTGCGCTGAATAGCTTTGAAATTTCAGGCAATCCTCTTGCTAGGAAATTTAAAAGTTCCCGCCAGAAAATGATGGACAATATTTTCCCTCCTAAAAATAGATATTTAAAATTGTGAAAATTATTTTTTAACAAGTAAACCTCTGAGTTTATTAAGCAAATTTTTTAGCTTCTTCGATCTTATGTATTTTTA
>OZ010592.1:76236770-76269270 GCA_963932145.1 Acanthosepion lycidas | reverse complement strand
CAACCAGAACTTTAATCCATATATACTACAATTTCTTAAAGAAATCAAAGTGTATTCCAAACTATAACGAAACAGAAAACACAAATATCTCTGTCCACAAAAAACATGTATATGCACAAAAGCTGAGTATTATCTCCCATTTATTCAAGTGTGAATAATATTTTTATTATTTCAAAGCTCACAAGAAAAATTATTTTTGGCAGTAATGACCCATAATGTCTTAATATGCTGTTTAACAAACAAACCGCATCAACATTTTTATATTTTAGTGAGGAAAATATCTGTTCTAATTGCAAATTCTCGTTATTAGCCAGAATGATAGATTTGTTCTCAGAGTTGGTTCCACAAAACGAAAATTATTTATGAATCACCCTATTATTTGGCGACAAATGAAAACAAATGTAGTTCACGTGAAGATGTGCTGAATATTTTTTCTTATCAAAAAACATACCAAGCATAAGCGTTTCTATCTAAAACGGCAGGGAAAAATTACACGAATATAAAACTTAAGAAAAAAAGAAAATACATTTTTAAAATTGTAATTTTTATAATTATTTGTATATTACCAATATCCAAAAAAAAAATAAATGATTTTTTTTTAACTGTTTAAGATTTTAAAATTAAAGAACAGAGGGAAATGCATTAACTCGTCGGTTTTAAATTCAATATTTTTATCTGTCTGATAAACATTGAACCAGTCTATGCATGATAAAGATGTGTCTTCATGGCACTAAGTTGTTACATTTTCGTTTATTTTCTCTTCGTGAAATACGCTTGCAGACAGTACGTTTTCAGCTGTTTTTCCAGCTGTAATTACAGGAAGTTACTCCATGAAAGGATGTAACCTCATTTATCCAAGTATATCAACTTCCTGAATCATAGAATGTCGTCTTAGTCATTCAAACTCCTATTATAAATGATAATTCCTTAACATTGGAAAATATCATCTGATGATATGCGCTACGAAGTGCCAAAAAATATGGAAAATATTTGAAATACGTATAAAAATATTTATATATTCGTTTCCTCTATCGTGAATCTCTTTGAAACTCAAATCTGCCCCAACCACTTACAGATAAAAAATAAAAACTTTAATAGGACGATATCATTCTGTACAGTAGATTATACAAGTGCACCCCTGTGTAAATTAATTGAAACACAATAATTCCGTCACCATTTACTTTTTTTTTTGTATTTGTCACATAAAACATGACCAAATACGCATGTTAGTACGTCTCGTGTCTATTCCACGAAGTCATTCCTTGCAGATTGACTGCAGATTCTCGATTGGGTTTAAATCAGGAGAGTTTCCGGGCCAGTCTATAGTACTTTGATATTCTCACTGGTATGAATTTCCAGTGTGTTGCTCTATCCTTACAATTTTCATACGTTTCCTTGGAGTAACGTCCGTCGCAGACAATGGCCGTAGAACAACTAATTGACAGTCAAGACATTAATGTCTGGGAGTGATAAAAATCTGATGCAATCACGGATGACGCAAAAATTTTCAAGGGCAAAGAAATTTCATCATACACCCCGAAAATAGATTCATATTACTGCACGCCACTGCAAACAACCTAATCAGAGTAAAAATAGAAATCAATTACACCCTATTACTCCAGTAGGTCTAAAACTGACAGCATCAAGAAATGAACCTAAAGCGTCTGTTTCAATTAATTTCCACAAGGCTGTAGATGGTGAAAAGTATTTCGTATTATAAAAGAAGAAACCTTATTTCAGTTACTTTTATTTGAATGTTTATTGATTGTAATTAAAGATTATATTTCTACTCCTGCTTCCGGGTAGACAGGCATGTCTATTCACATGTTGCTATTTTTCAACCTATTCTGTGTTATTCCACACTTCTATTGTTCGTTTATTTTCCTGCATTTTAACTTATTCTAACATGTCTGGTTATACCAACTTCTTTTTCTTTCATTTTGTTCTCATGAAAACAAATTAATTCTAACTGAATTTACCAGATTATACTTTTATTCCAACACGTCTAGCAATCCCAGACTTCAGAGTAAACTAATAAGGTTAACCGCGGTACCAGAGAATTTATATAAAACTTTTCTGGACAATATTCAAGCAGTGTCGTTTGCAAACATAATGTTATATTAATTGTGTTTAAATATCAATAGGTATCATCAGCTATAAAATAATAAATATTCGTTTCTAAACAGTCAAGTTAACATCAGACGAATCTAGTGGTTTGAGGTTTCGGGAATGTTCGATCTACTTCACTCCTGGATGTGAGAAACGCAACATCACCTCTCGTAATATGGGTGTTTATATCAATTCATATCATCTTAATATCAATTAATATCCTATATATACTTAGTGGTCATGTGGTCAATTTCTTGGGGAACGTTCGAGGATATTTTGTTGTTATTTTACGTTGTTATATTTTAAGCTCAATCATGTTTAGTAATCTTATTAGTTCAAAGGTTCCCGATGTGTATTAAAATCGATTCAAGCCCCTGCTATTTTCTCTCTTGTATTACAGACAACAGGAAAATTCATGAAATTAACGAGAAATATCTTCTCATTCTAAGGTATATTTGCCAATAAATATGGTCGACTACCAGTTTCCGGGCACACCCGTACGCCATGGCAACTAGCTTATCGCTTAGGAAAATACATGCTCAATAGACATCCTTCTGTAGTTTATCTTTAAACTATGTTGAGCGAAGCTTAATTAGAGTTTGTGGTAGAGAGGACATAATTTGTCGTGATTCGTAAGCCTGTATACTCGGTTACGGCGAATTTTGACTTCATTGTTACAATCATTGTCGGATTCTGAATAGTTCCGTCTAACCAATTTCACTCACAAGTTTTTAGTCCAGCGGTTGAATTATTTTTTCCTTGATTCTTTCTACCTGTAGTATGTTTTCAGTTACCGTCCAAGGGTGAAGTCCGTTTGGAAATCCTCCTCAACCAGATAACATCAAATCACCTCTCTGATAAATCGACTATGGGGGTGAGCATTCGTAATTGCCTCTGATAGCCGGAAAATGAACGTTCTAATCATTTTTCTGCACGTCTTTAATCACTGGGTACTTAATTGTGACCTCTTCAAAACCAGAGGTATTATATTTTTCTTTACTTCTGTGTAGGCTCGATCGTAATTGTGACTAGAAAGACTGTAATCATTATGTTGCAGAGGAACCACGTTTGTTGCAGTTGTAGCACCAGAGAATGTGCCAAGGAGAAAACAGACAGACGGAACCCATCCTGCTTCAGGTTCTTTTGAATTCAAATATGACTTACGGCCATATCATGTTGAAACACCAGTTCTCGTACGGTCGCCGAAGTTAAGCAACGTCGAAACTGGTCAGTACCTAGATGGGTGGCCGCATGCGAATAGCAGATATTATATTACTGGAGGTCGGAGAGCCGAATTCCAATTACAGCTCGGTTATTTACGTTCACTTGCAGGCAAATATCCTTGGGAAATTTATGAATACGCTTCCTCTCCCCGACTATAGGTTAATACATTGTATAAGTAAAAAATTATTATTTCTAAAACATTCTTTCAATCGAAAGATATTTTAAGGCTTTATATAACCTGCGAAAGATAGACAAGTAGTAAAAAATAATCAATTAATAAAAGGTCGGTGACCCTAACAAGCCTAAAATGCACATATTACACTATTCATCATGAGAACTTGAACAGAGAGTTTCTTTTCTCCTAGGTCGGTGACATCCAAAGTAAGATAGAAATGATTGACCTGATATAAATGACTTTCTGTTGCCAGTCTAATCGTGTGTGCATGAAAATAAAATCTTATTTGCGAAATCAGATGCGAACAATTGGCAGGTCGTCAATGTGACAAATTGTTTCTTTCGTCTTTTAGCAATAAAAATATTGAGTATTTCTTAATGAATATGTTAACAACACGTCGACACATGGAAGTCAGGCTTAAATTTTAGCTAATTAACACGTTATTTGTCCAATTTTTCTATCCCGAAAATGAATAAGCACTTAAAAGAAGACATAGGAAAAAGCCTCTTTGCAAAAACGAAGGCGTGAATAAAGTTTAATTGATCTGATTCACGAGGAGCAAAACATTCTATTGAAATCCTCCAGAGAGAAGTAAAAAAGAAATACAGTTTTGTATCGAATAATAAGTGATTATGTTTTTTGAATATACAGCGAAATTAAATTATGTTCATTAAATCATTTTTGCTCTTTAAGATCATATGCAATGGACATACATGGTAACAACTTTAAACTATTTACATTTTTCGCACTGTTTCCCTAATCTTTCTTGCCATAATCGCAACGTTTCGGCCATTGTACGCTCCGATCTTCTTCAGGTGAGTAGAATTTCGAACTGAATCCTTTATTTCGTCCATCGGAGTAAATTGTTCTAGTTCCATGTGCCGTACATCTTCTGGATATATCTATTTCAGTTGTTTCCTTTATTGAAGCGTTGGATGTATTATCGAATTGAAGTCACCCAATAAGAAATACATTAAAAGAGTTGAAGATTTTACATAATTTGGATCTCACACAATAGATTCCCAAGGACTTCAACATCCGCAAAGCTCTTGCAAGGAATGCGTATAAGAAAGTTCACAAGATTTGGCGGTCGAACTTTCCATCCTCTTTAAAAGTTCAAACTTTTCGAACATTGATTGAACCAGTCATACCTTATGGATCAGAAACTTGAACGGTATTTGCCCGTCTTGAAAGATATACAAATCTACTTAGAAAAATCCAGAACATCAGTTGGAGATCCCATGCAATGCTTAACATAATTGAAGGATAATTTAATTCAATCTTTTTTTTTAAGCTAAAGTACGTCTACAATGTGCTGGTCTCTACCACCGAGCGGACAGTGAAATCGTCTCATCATTACTCCTATGGTATCCTTCTAGACGAAAATTTACTTTCCAGACAACATAGGTCAGGACTCAGCGTTGGACATTGGGGATCGCTAGACAGTCTTACAAGACCAAACAGCTTGGGACCGTCAATGGAGTTCCATAGGGTGGTCGAGAGATAATGATGATGAAGTAATCTCGTGACTAGACCCATAAAGCTCTGGGTTCAATGCCTGGCTCCAGCAGAGGTGAACAATAACTAGAAAAGTTGAGTTCAATGGAAATAACTGATAGTGAGATATCCGGAAGAGGCATGACATGTGAAACGAGAACAATCTACGCCGGTAGACGAAATAAAGGTTTCAATTCGTAATTCCGATCATCTGAAGAAGGTCAGTGCATACAACGACCAAACCTTCGTAAATATATCAATAGGAAAGAGTACAACGGTCAAAATAATGCCAACAGTGTAAATAAATAGAAGACTTCATCTTATCTCATCTCATATATATATATATATATATATATATATATATATATATATATATATGATAATGTTTATCAGTTGAGCAAAACGTTCGCGTGTCTTACGTGAATTTATTAATTTAACATACATTTCTCTTGCCAATTATTCAAAATTCATTTCTCTCTTCGAATATAGTAAAGAAATAATTTGCGATGGTCTCCTTGAAAAATGGGGCAACGAATCTCTACATTGAATCAATCCCGTTACATTTTAAGTAACGCAAGCACAGCAGTTTTCAGTTGTCTAACACTTGCCAAATAATTTCGTAATGGATGTTTGTTTTTTTTTTTTTATAATAAGGTCTTTATTATTTCCTTGACTGTTTTACTAAACTATTTTAATTAATCAAAAACTATTCGATGGATCGTTTTGTAAAATGTCAGCGAAAGTATTCCAAAGCGTTTTAGTAAAACGAAACTGATTTACTAAAAACTAAAATAATTTCAATGAATTTTGAATGAAATACCTGCCAATGACTTCTATGGCGTTTTAGCCAAAAGAAACTGATTAAAAAATCTATAAAAGACAGGTTGTGTGTGTGTGTGTGTGTGTGTGTGTGTGTGTGTGTGTGTGTGTGTGTGTGTAACGAATGTACAGCTGCAATTTTCGACGGATTTGCCCCAAAATTTACATGCGCAGGCTCCAAGTTAGCGGGAAGGCCAAGACCGACTTTGCATTTCCCAACTTCCATCGAAAATGGAAATAATCGATTTTTCATGAATTTACGGCAGTTTTCATGTAGTTTGCGACCATTTTCTACTAGCCAGAGTGAGAGCCTATAGCTGGATGCCACGAAGATTCTATTGGCCAGCGTGAGAGTCAACAGCTGACTGACATGAATGTTAACTAGCATGCTAGCTTGCAAAAAAATCGATAGCGGCATTCATCACAAGTGGGAAATGGCACTTTACTCAAATTGGCTCATTCGCTTGCTTAAAATCAACGTTGATTCTGATTCCGCAGAACTGGGATGCGTGTGAAAAAGCATTTGTTGTTAACATTCTTTTTTCATTCGGTTTTTCCAGTTACGAGTGCTTTTTTAACGCTGATCGTTTTGTGTTCATTTTGTTTAGTTCTTTTTTCGAGGGCTTTGAAAAAATTCGCAGTGTGAGATAGGAAAGAAGTAAGGCATGTAGCAACATCAGCACGGCAAAGGGCACTCCTTTAAAGGCAAGGAAAGGCAAAAGTAAAGTGATAGCTATTGCTGTATGAGTCGTACGAGTTTTGAATGAAGCACGGGCAACGCTGGGCCATACTGCTAGTTATAAAACTATAAAAATGTCATAAAGGCTCACGTGGGGAGTAGAATTTCTACTCCCCAGAACTGAAGAGCCATAGAACCCGAATAACTATAGGTCCATCACCTGCCTACGAACAATGTACAAGATACTATCTTCTATAATAACCGAGAGGTCATACAACTTCCTTGAAAAAAAGAAAAATTTACTCCCAGCAGAAGAGAAGGGATGTGAAAAAGGTAGTTACGGATGCAAGGACAGACTAATTATCAGTAAAACAAAATTGGAAGAATTGAAAACAAGGAAAAGAAACTTATCGATAGCATGGATCGGCTTCAGAAGGGCGTTCGACAGTGTACCACACACATGAATAGGGAAGAGCCGAAAAATATACACAACGGACACATTCATAACGGCGATAACAAGAAACGAAAACTACAGTAAATCTAAACCATGCAAAATGGTCATTAACATCAAGACCAATCAATATTAAAAATGGGATCTCCAATGATATTCATTGTCATCAGTACAATTCTGGTTTGCATTGGCACCACTCGGCTGCCTAATGACCAACACAAGCTACGGATACAAGTCACAGAATAGCAAATAAATCACCTGTTATATATTGCTGATTTTAAAGCGTTTGCTAAGGACAGCGACCAGCTGACAAAACCTACTCATCATTGTCAAACACTTCGGGAAAGAAAGGATAGAGTTCGGAATCAACAAATGTGACAAACCCTACTTCAAAGGCGGTAAACTAACGAAAACTACAGATTCAGGCAATGATATCAACAACAAGATTATGGAATAAAATCAAGATGGGACATGAAAATAATTAAAAATTAATGAAGGGGACGGAATACAGTATTCATTTATGAAGATAAATATCCAAAAAGAATATTACAAAAGAATGCATTTGATATTAGAAAGCAAACTTAATGGGACCAATAAAATGAACTCTGTCAACACTTTAGCTACATCCGTACGGAAAAAGGGCTTCAAAATTTTTAATTGGATGGTGAAAGCCATGAAAGTATTGGACGCCAAGAGCAGAAAAATGCTTACCCAAATGAGGATGCACCATCCGAAATCACATGTTGATAGGCTGTACGTACCAAGAGCTTAAGTACACCGAGGTCTAATCCGACTTGACTAACTGTAAAAGTTACAACAATCGGATTGGAAGCATATCATCCTCCTACAAATAGTAAAACACCAAATCTACTTCATCAAAAAAGAAGCTGCACTCTTCGAGTACCAGCTTAATATAACTGAAATCCTAACAACTAAAAACAAAGCGAATACCATCTACTCCAAAAACAGAGCCAAAAGACTTGGCCAAATGAAATTGGAAAAAACTGGGAGAAGGTTGTGGTATCCTCCTTCTAAAGATTCAATTTTGGACTCTTCCGCCTACTATAAGATGAGTAGGAGAGTAGGCCTTGCGGTAGCAGTCTAGTTTATTGAACGCTGGTCAACCAATATCCACTCACTAGTCGTGTAATATTCTTCTGTTGTACTTACTGTTTAATATATGATGTATTTGCAACCCTGGTTTTTGTTTTTAACATTTACTTGGTCACAACAGAGCACAAGACAGATATCTAAAAAGAACCAAAGAAGACTTTGTGGATCATCAGAAACCCTCAGTGGTTGAGGAGCACCGGGTTGAAAGTTGAGACAGAAGGCCTAATTATTGCAGGTCAAGATCAAAACCTCGCAAACTATCAGAGGCACATAATCAACGACGGAACTAACCCAAAATGCAGGATCTTCAGAAAATATGATGAAACTGTCAATCACATACTCTCAGAATGTTCGGAACTAGCAAAAAAATGAATATCCTCACAGACATAAAAGGTAGCGATTTGCACTGGAAGATATGCAAGAAATGCAAAATCAAAGCCATGGAGAGGAGGTATCAGCACCAACTAGACAGGGTGAACCAAAATAAATATCTAACTATGCTCTGGGTTAAGCAAATTCAAACTGACAGAGAAATAATAAACAGCCTACCTGATATTATCATAAAAGAGAAGAAATTCAGGAAGTGCATGCTTATTTACATATCAGTACCATCTTAAGAGAAAAAACTCCATAAAATGTATCGAGAAATTTTCCAAATACAAGGGCATGAAGATCAGGATTAACAGAAATAGGAAATGAAGACTGAGATTGTACCAATAGTAATCGGACCTCTGAGCCACGTGAGAAACGGAATGGGCAGTTTTACTAACAGTGTCCCAGACATCAATATACAAGTTGCTCAGAACAGTGCCCTACTAGAAAAATGGCGCATGCTATCAAATAAATGGCAATTCTCCTATAGAATTGTAGGTGCCGTGAAAACTTCATGGTTTTGGTATTTTAATTTCCTGGTGAATCTTAATTCTTAAGTCCTAGTTCCTTGCCAGAACTACACATATGAAAGACCTGTGGAGCTTCCGCTATTGCACTATTAAATATTTGAGCTTAAAACTTTTAACAACATTTATAACAATTATTACAATGAAGGCAAGACAATATTTAAAGGAGTAAGAGGTTGCAAATTAAAATATTTAATTTTAACTTGTTCTATTTAGCGGAGCAGAGGACATGTCAACGCGAGTCACCTCGCCTAACTTCATTTCTTTCTTCTACTTATCTCTGAAACTAAAGAGACTCTCTGGTATATCTTGTCCATCTTTCCACTCGATCAAACCGGTGTAGTTCGATATTTATAAGGTTTTGACAAGGTTTATGCTACGTACTATTAGGTTGGTGAAAAATAATGACGTAATAATGTCGTTTTTTAACGTTAAAAATACGTCAAAAACGACATTATTACGTCATTAGTTTTGCACCAACGTATATATATATATATATATATATATATATATATATATATATATATATATATATATATATTGATTCATTTTTTTTGCGGGTTATTTAAAGTCAGTAAATATTTTTAAATTCTAATATTTTGTGGGTGAATATACTAATTATTTACTGAAACAAGTCTTACTAATTAAACCACACCTTTGAGTAGCAAGAGGCTAATTTATACCTTTCTCAAGGGTACTGGAACATGGGTGAATATAACTAACTCAACTGGAATTAGAACTCGGTTCTCCTATTAACAATTGGGAGTAATTATGTATAACGCCATCCTACATCCAAGATTATGCCACATGGTAATCCCGCGTCCTGGGTAAGACGATCAACTACATTTGGCCGCAAGGCCTCTGAATATGAGGTTTTGAGGAACGTTGAACCACCTCTTAATTGCTGGTGTTCCCAGGTCTACCCTGACTCGGGGTGGTGGCTCATGTTATGGTCCCATCTATGGGCAGATAGTTAACACCCAAAATGTGGTGAAAACACTATGAAATTGTAAAAATAGGTTTTAGTACCATCAATATATTTTTGTAAAAAATTAATTACCAGTAATGAATTTTTGAAGAAAAAAATATTAGCAGTATTAAATTTTGGGAAAATATATTACTAGCAATACATTTTTGGAAAAAATATATTACCAGTAATACATTTTTGGAAAAATATCATCAGTAATACATTTTTGGAAAAATATCACCAGTAATACATTTTTGAAAAATATTACCAGCAATAAAAAAAAAAACAACAAAACTTGACGACATTAAATAAGAAGTTGATATGCCGTAAATAAATCAAACCAAACCAAACTAGTATTCCCAAACAGCTATCTAAGTACTGACTAGGATCAAGGTTGCTTAACTTTCGTGATCGTACAAGAACCGTTGTTTCAACATATTATGGTCGTAAGTCTAATTGAGAATGGAATGAGATCATGACTTCTAATTTTCATTGATTGAAGGTGTTAAGATATACATGTTAACAGCTCTTGGTGAATTAAGATGAGCTCCAGTAAATATGCCATTTTGTAACACGGATTTACTTGTGAGTTGTCTGACCTTAAGGCCTGACGCACTGCGCATCTCTGTTCATTATCTGGAGTAGTGGAGTAGAATTGTAGCCACGTCTCAGGAGTGTTGGCTCTAATAATTCTCCTTCGTCTATCCTTATCAGACTGGTTGTCTGAGTATATTGGCTTCGGATTTTTCGGCATGCTGCTCCGTCGCTTAAGATAAAGATATCGTGTTAAATCCACACAATTTTAAGTAAGGTGAATATTATGATTCCTGTTATAATAATGAAAGCGAAAAGATTTTATTTAAAAAAAAAAAAAAATCAACAACAAAAAAAAACATAGAATTAAAACAATAGCAATATTTGATAAAAAAAGCTAAACAGAGAAATTAAAGTTTAAAGAAGAGATAAGCCCAAACTTCGCCCTATCAATAAATGAAAAATCCCAAACTAAGAAGGGTGTGTTAGAAAATGGTCCGTATTGAAATTGTCGGAAGTAGACCATCTGTATATCTGAATGTATTAGGTTGGTGCAAAAATAATGACGTAATAATGTCGTTTTTTTACGTATTTTTAACGTCAAATAAACGACATTATTACGTCATTATTTTTGCACCAACCTAATAACAGAACTGCAGACCCCCATCGACCAAATAAAGTAAAATAAATATAACCAGAGAAAAATGTCAAGTTATTGAAAAAAAAATACTGCAGATAATAAAATCATGAAAAATTATTTTTAAATGTAATAAAAAATAAGATGTAATGAAAAATCTAGTGGATGAAAAAAAAAATGTCTGTATGTCAGTGGGCGGGTGCGTATGTTGCTTTCCCGTTTGTTGTTATCAGTGTATCTGTATACTTTCTCTTTATATATATACGTTTTTGTTGTGTATGTGTATGTGAGTACAAATTATAAGCGTATAACTACAAGAAACGTACTCCTACACACACACACACACACACACACACACACACAAACACACAAGCGTAAATGTTAGGACGAAGAAAAAGAAAAGAGGGAGAATCTGGGAAAAAGAATGATGGAAAGTGACAGTTCCATTAAAGATTTCACCGATCCGTATTGGTCTTTCCTACAGTGTATTGCCAAATACCGGCGCAAAAAGAAAACATATGCATCAGATGTCTGCGATGTGACACAAAATTGACAGATGAGCTAAACATACCAAAAATACAAACCTATTGCTTTACAAGAAACCATTCCCTCCCAGTTCCTTTTGTCTCCAGCAATCCTAACTCTCCAATTGTTTTTTTGTTTTCTATTTACTGTCGTTTCAGATAGTTATAACCATTCCCTTGAAAGAGCTTTCTCACTTTTTTGCTATTCATTTGAGAAGCATAAACGCTATTTCAGCAAAAATACGTTCCAATTTATTGGTAAGCAAACATTTTAGTCTGAAGAGGAAATTTAAAATCAGTTATTTACTTGTAAGTTTTTAAAATGAAAGCAAAATATTTTAAAAGGATTTTAATCAATATTCGATAATAACTACCAATCCGTGCTTTCACGTAGATCATGCGTGTAATAATAATAATAATAATAATAATAATAATAATAATAATAATAATAATAATGATAATAATAACAGCACATATCTGTGTGTGTGCATGTGTGTGTTTGTGTGTATGTGTTTGAGTGGGTCTGTAAATGTTTATTTGTGTGTAAATGTCAGAGCGATACGTTGAAAAAGGCGTTGTATGTTCCATGTGAACACAGTTTAATTTCTATCTCCTATTCACGCTGTTCTGTCTGTACCTCTACACACAGACACACAGAGGCAAACACCCCCCGACACACACACACACACACACACACACACACACATATATATATATATATATATATATATATATACACACATTCATATATATATGCAAGGACACTCATTCACATTTAGATAAATAGATAGATATTGATTGACTGATTGAAAATAATTTTAGATTGTAATAATTTTTGAGTATAATCATGATTTTTGCTAATAAAATTCCTACTAATTAAACATATCTGGAGGAAAAGCTCTATATTAATGAAGTTCGTAAATTTATACCAAAAAAATTGAAACTATAAATACCGCCATTTTTACTTTTGTTTATAAATACTTGTTGTGATATATAAAGCTTACATTCGTTGACTAAGATAAGTTTTCTTTTGTTTTCATTCATTCATTCATATATATATATATATATATTAATCATTTCACCCCAATAGAGTTTACAACTGGGTTCCCCCTCACAGTAATATGATTAGCTGGTGTCAGCCATAAATACAGACTGATGTGGAGGTACATGGGACGCCTGTTGCCTACGCCTATTCCCTAACAGTACGACGAGGACCAGTTGATTACGGTTACCTGCTAGATTTTCATACTCGTTTACAGTAGTCCAAAACCACTTTGCTACTTCGAACAAATATATCCCTCTGCGGGACATACCAGAATGTGAGATAAAACACTGGATATAGGGTTTTGAGGAAAGTGGAATGGCGTTCTAGGCGGCGGAAGATGGCGATTGACGTTAGTTTAAATTTTTGAAGATTTTAGCTTTCAGGGAAGCAAGTAAACGGAAAGAAAGTTCCACTAAGAGACAGTGGGAGAAAATAAACTTTTGTAGTAGAAATGGCGGTTACATTTAACTATTTCAACAGTAAAAGGTTAGGACCTAGGACCTACGCTTAAGTTCATGAAGTCGAAGCAGCAGGGAGAAAAGCTTGCCAGAGCAGTTGCTATGAAAATATTTGTAGAAAGACAGAAGGAAGATACATCACGTCTGTGGGAAATTGAAGTCGAGATACCAAATCAGGATTAATTCATTTGTAAATCCTTCTTAGAATGTTCTGAAGAACGTCGATATGAATAGCAGTAGCACCAGACAAGTTATGGCTACAGTATTCAATGTACGAACGAATGGTAGATTTGTAAATGTGCAAGATGAACTCTAACGAGAAAAACCTTCTGGCATGACACAGTAGAAGAAGTAATTTACTTGCAGAAGATGCAGCTACTGAACAGCTATGTAGTAGATGCATTTCAACTCAGTTGAAAACTCGAGGCCAAGAAGGCGACGTGTGTCGAGTTTCAGCCATGCCGATGACTGGCAGCGTAGTTAAATGGTGGTGAAATCAGAGCAGATTAGTTTTGAAGGCATTAATATTTACAATCCATTTACTGTTCCCGGTAACCACTGATTTGAGGTCCATTTGAAGAGCAGCGGCCATATTAACTTTGTCAGTACTAGTGACAAATTCGCAGCCACCATCCTAGAGAAATGTGCTGCCGAGCAGGTTCCACTTCTCGCCAAAATTCTACAACTATTGCTACGCTGATTTCCGCTTTCCAGCTTCTTGGAGATCTTCCTCTATAGTTTCTGTTTTAAAGAAATATGGAAAACATTCTGACCCTTCTAACGATCGCCCTATTAGCCTCCTGGGTAAAGGATTCGTGACTTTAATCAATGCTGAAGTGGGTAAACATCTTACCTCTCCCGACCTACTCTCTGACAATTAATATGGATTCCGTTTTGTCCGATCCACCGCTGACGTGCTTACGGCCATCACTAAATATGAATATCAAGTTCTTGATAACAGTGAATACAGAGTTGTGGATCTAGATTTCTCACAGACGTATGATACGGTTTCGTATGTTGGTATACGTATGTTTCAGGTCTACGGCCGAACATGCAGGTTAGAACGAAGGAAATGAAAGCGGTTTAACTTGATATTCCTTGCTGACTTTCACGCAGGCGGAGACCTTAGACGCACATTTTTTAACAGGATGATTAAAAATTTAATTCCAAGGGACGTCTCCAATGGAATCACGGGACAAGTGTAGCGTGGTGTTTACAGACACAACCACATAATAAGAGATGCCAAGATGGCAGAGCTTCGTAGTACAAGAGTCAGGGATAGAGGTAAAAAAGAGAACGAGAAAAGCTTTTCCTTCGAGGTTGGGAAAACGTATCAGGAATTCAACCACTTGCGTTACAGATTGAGTGACTAAGTCAAGGGTCTCAATACCAACGGGGTCAGTGTATAATCCACCTGCTATGGTGAGCATTAAATTCACTGAACAAAAATATATTTGCAAACGGATGTACGGAGATGGCCTTGTCTATATTATCGGAAATACTATCTAGCACGTACTAGTCTTGAGAGGAAAGTGAACCGTAGAGAAAGAAGAGAGAGTTAAATAGACGGAGACGGAGACACATTTAAGAATGGTCTGGAGTTTCATGAGAAATCTCCCTAGCAAGGGGGAAATGTCGCAGACATAAACACCAAGACCATACATGTTGAGTCCGTTCTGCGGAGAAGAAGGTAGCCATGAATCGAGAAATCAGAGGAAGGGATTAAAGAGTTCAGATTAATTTCGTAGAGAGTTAGAATGTCCGGAGACCTTTCGAAGAGGAAAGAGTTCACAGTGCAAAAGTTGTTACAAATACCACGAAATTTGGAGAAGGAAACGTTATGGGGCTTATGTGTTTTTTGATGAGCTGGTTTTGGTTTAAATCTTTGGTTGTTTACAGTCATGATTGTTATTTTGGTAAGGAAAGGCCTAGTGTAGCTGTCAGTCGTCTAATCTAACATGCGTATAAAGTAGAAGAGATTGCAACATACTGCGGCCTCGAAGTTGCCCAACGGATGTGCTTCAAGGGCCAGCTTTCTATGAGCGGAATATCCCTGCAAGAACCCCGATATTATGAAAATGTTCGCCAAAGAAACCTCTATAGATGCTACGCAAGAAATCGCGCTCCTAATTACCAGTCGGGAACGGCAACCAGAAACTGCCAACCCGGTACCCGCAGTATGAAGAGACGTAGCCTCCATCCACGCATATCGCAAAAGATTAAAGATATCCCCACTATTAAGCCCATAGAAAAGCAAAGGAACCGGAAAACACCTCCTAAACAGTGGAGGAGCTTCTACTCCCGCTCAAGATAAAAGGCAGGACTATGAACAATAGGAAAGCCGTTTTAATCCAATTAAAAAAACAACAAAAATAAGACAAAAATAAGACAAGAACAGTAAACAATCCTCGGTTTGACTACAAGATAAATTATTTCAAAGAAAGAGGTTTTAGAAAACTTATTTGGATAGTCGACCTGGGCCCCGCAGATACCCCAGCACAAACTTATATATATATATATATATATATATATATATATATATATATATATATATATATATATATATATATATATATATGCCCCTGGTAGTTAAATTAAAAAAAGAAATAAAATAAATTTTAATTTAGTATAATGCAGAATACCAGCTCTTTCAAACTGCGTTCTGATAGACCCCATCAATAACCACTAAAAAGAAAAAAATATTTAAACCTGCGAACCTAAGCAAGTAACAGTATATTAACTAACACGTTATGAGTACTAACGGTTGTGTGTGTGTGGGTATATATATATATATATATATATATATATATATATATATATATATATATATATAAACGTTCAAACAAAGGTAGGAAGCCTTTGAAAAAAATGAAGAGAAACAAATTAAATTAAAACAAAAACATAACGTTTCGTTCGAAAAATATTGAATTCGCTCATTTTAACACCAGCAAGTTCTTATGGTGAGTTCTGACGAAAAGAATTCGAGCATATGCCACTAAACACTATAGAGTTGAGATAAAGAAGGGTATGAGCCATCTAGCAATTTTTTTTTTATTGGCAGGGAGTCTTAGCTGTCCAACATTTCATATCCTATTTTTTCGTTTTTTTATTTAAAAAAAAGAGAAATAAAAAATCTTTCAAAATGTGTTCACATAATCCCCTGCCAGAAAACCACCAGAAAGCAAAAACATTCGGTATTTTTATTCCATTATGGGTTCCGGTGATCTCTTTGTAGAATCTAAACAATTAGGATTAACACATGCTTTGATCATCGCTTAAGGTGTGAAACTAACAGACTCTTATACATATACATTGTCAAACGGAAATACTACAGGATACATATATGACAAATACGCAAACCCACTGATAATATGACTAGCCAGAACTATAACAAAAAAGGCGCACAATCTTAACCAACGACCCAATAAAAGTCAACATCGAAAGTAACTTATCCAAACTCAACTTTTAAATTAATTAACACCGCTTCTAAAACAACACCAAATATAGTTAGTACAAAGCGAGATAGCGAGAACTGAAATGAAGGAGGGATTTACAAAACAGATTGTACAAATACTCAATGGTGTACATCTAAGAAACATGTAGAAAATACCGAAACGACTACATGTTCATCCCAGAGATATGCTCCATAGAAACTCATTAAACGCAGTGGCATATCAGCGTAATGCGCCTGATCAAAATTTCAACTTATTAAATGTCAATATTGTCTGGAAAGAAAATGATTTACTGAGAAGACAATGCATTGAAAGTGCACTGATCTCATAATTCTCAGCACTAACGCTAAGTCCAGAATTATACATATCACTGGGGCACCTCGAGGTGGTGTAATGATTAGCAAGCATCTCTCGCTAACACAATTACGACCGAGTAGTGATTTCCAACATTCAAATGGAAGGCTTTGGAATTTACATCAGGGATAATATGTTGATGACCAGAGTATTGTCTCTCGATATCGCTGGTTACTTTTTCATGTCCTCTTAAAGTCTATGATCTATATATTTTCCTTTATCGATTAACAACTTTCCAAGACTGTATATTAGACGCAATATCCAACAGTATAGAAAAGGCACTTTCTTTTCATCCATTTTTGAACATCTTTGTCTTCGGTGAATTTAATGCCCACCTAGACACGTGACTGAAGCATTCTAAAGAAACTGATGTTGCTGATATAGAGTCATCAAATTTTTCCATTGCCCAATCCCTCACCCAAATTGTGGACTTCCCCTATCGTTTCCCGAACCAAACCAGAGTCACCATCTGCTGTTCCAGTTTTTAAGATCTCTGGTGAAGCGTCGGACCCATCAAGTTATCGGCCTATTAGTGTTCTACATCTTTAGAAGCCCTAATCAATGAAGAATTGGTTCGTCGACTCTCATCGCAGGGACTTTTCTCAGATAAGCAATACGGCTTTTCGTTTCTACAGATCAACTGCTGATGTACTAGTAATAATGCGGAAAGAGTGTATTATGCTCTAAATAAAAAATGGTGAAGCCTGAGCTGTAGCATTGGACTTCCCGAAAGTATTTGAGAACATCTGGCATTCATGTCTTCCCCACAAGCTGAAAAAACAACTGTATTTCCGGGTACGTTTTAAAGCTATCAGCTATCAAATAATGAAAATACATTTTTTCTTGAACACCCATTCGTCTACATCTTTTCGTACTTACGCGGGTGTCCTTCAGAGCTTTATCCTTTGTCCTACGCTATTCTCAATCTTCATTACCCACCTTAATGATGACATCAGCTCTCAATTTGGCATCTACCCTGACGACCCTACCATTTTCTTCTCCCACGTTAGTAATTGTGATCAGTCAGATGAGGTCAGATGAGGATACATTGATTTCATCGCTAGATCAGCTAATAAAAATGTCGGTTGACAATTTTTCGCTCTGAAATCTATTTTGCATATATATAAGTTCTCATTTGTCATTACTTAGAATATTACTGCCATATATGACCCGGGTCTCCTGCTTTTTTTTACTGGAGCTCCTTGGTAAGATCAAAAGAAGAATCGGTAATATTATTGGTCTTGATCTTCTTCGTCTTCAATCACTTTCCTACCGCTATAAGGTTTCATCTCTGAGGCATTTTTAAAAATAATTTAATGGTAATTGTTCGGATGATCTCTTCTCTAAGACACCTAGACAGTATAAGTTTAAACACAATAGTAGGCCGGCAAAACCTAATCAATGTTCAGTTGAGTTAGATCAATTAGCCGTAACTTCTACGATAACAGTTTCTTATCCCGCGTTTCTCATTTGGAGAAACACCTCCGGGCTCCATACTTTGCAACAAACTTTAATCTTCAAAAATTTAAATGCAATGTCAATTACTATCTACTATCATCCTAACTGCACTTTTATTTCTCCAAGTTATTAATATTTATGTTCCTAATTCCTCTACATCCTGTTATCTCTTGCGTGACAGTAGCTTACTTGAAGAGATATGGATTAAAAATACCTTTTCATGTAATTATTTTAAGACAACAGCGAATTAAAAAATATGTCTTAGAAGAAAAAGATTGGCAACAGAATAACAAAGAACACGATGACAAAGACTACTTCAAGACCAAGTTGAAGCAAGGCAATCAATTAATAGACATATGTTTCCAAAAGGCTTGAAATATAAGACAACAATCTAAGAAATGTAAAAATGAAAAAAAAAACTGTTTAATTAAATGGTTTAATTTGCTCTGGAATTAATTTTGTTTAACTTCACTGAAATAGTTTATTTGTATAGATTATTAAATTTCTAGGTTTTCTTTTATCACCAAGACTCTGATGTCGATATTCTTCAAAATATTTAACCGATATTACCTATGCAGATGACCTATCTATCACGCAGACACCATTACGAATGCCTCATTTATCCTATATCATATAGAAAATTCTGCTAACGATGTCGGACTCTGTATCAATGCCTCTAAAACTGAATTCATAAGCTTCAACCGGCAAGACTCGATACAAACTCTCTCAAGTGAATTAATCAAATCTGTCTAATCTTTCACATACCTGGGAAGTGAAATAAATTCCATGGAAAAGGATATGAACATTCATATAGCTAAAATCTGGGCCGCTTTGAATAAAATGTATACAACCTGGAAATTTGATCTACCAGACAGCCTCAAGTGAAGGTTCTTTCGCTTAGGTGTAGATTCCGTTTTAATATATGGTGATTAGAGATTAACTAAAACCTTACAGTCTAAGTTTTGATGGAACCTACAATCGAATGCCGAAAGCTATATTTAACATCTCTTAATATCAAAATAAATCATAGTTCTATGGATCAATCCATGATACTTCTACAAATTTATGAGAAAGCTAAAAGCGCTTCACAAGATATTGCTGACGGGAAACAAACAAGAAATTCCCATTTGTCTACTGCTCTCGATGTCAGTAAGAAAGATTAGTCGACCAGTTATATTATTGGTCTTGATCTTCTTCGGCTTCGGATTAGTCGCCCAGTTACCAAATACATTGACCAATTATATTATGAGCCAGGATGCCACCCTGATAACCTTCCGAGTTTGATGCCGGACCGTGATGGCTCGCGTGATAGACTTATGAATGTCCGAGCTAGATCGATTGTTCGTAGATTATTACAATGATTAAGGGAAATAATAACTCATAAATTTGCTAACTGAAGTTAATTTCCATCCTTTCCTCTACATATGGTACAGAAGAACAACAAAATAAAGTTCTGCCCCCAGATTAAAAAAAAGAATCTGTTAAAATATAAACACCGAAATACGCTACCCTGATAGCCAAAAATTTAAAACTTTGCTCCTACAGGACAACTAAATAAAACATATAAATAATATATCATTCATGACTTTGTGTATTGCTGCATCCCACGTTACTGGGATTAGCTAAAACGAATGAAAATGTATTTTGACATATAATAAAATAACTTTTTATTCATTTACTCTCTGAGTAGAGGCAGGAATTTTAGATTTAAAACATGAGTTCCACGTACGTGTCAACTTATCACTATGATGGATTCAAAAGTGCCGCGTTCCAACTAACTGACAGGGGCCGTAACTCCCCTGAATTTTTAGTTATCGTCCTTCATAAGGGGAAGTAAGTAACACACCTTAACATCTCCCCTTTTTATCCTTGTGCTTATATGACTTTTGTTGGGGATTTCATTTCAGTGGATATTGCTGAATAGGATGTGGATTCCTTGGTGAACTTTTTGCTTAAGGTCTGTCTTTGTCTCTTGGCATTAATTGGGAACTTTTTATGTCCAATAAAAATTCCAGCTGTAAAGTGAATTATTTTAATATAGTCTCTGGAATGTATAACGGTCGTAATTGTATTGCATGTTGAACGTAGACTGAAAACTGTATCTCAATGTCATATGTAATATTTTTAGATGCGTCATTGGATCTATTTTACTTTAGTGCTGCCGTTATCACTTGCAAGTACTGGGTTGTCCTGGTATATTATTAGCGTTTTACTCTTTTATCATGAAGGTTAAATTGTTATTTTATCACGGTGTTCCTTTTAAGGTAATGGTTCCTAGTTGTGTGGATGGCATCTATTGTAAAAGAATTTTACAGTTGATCAGTACTTCGGCTGTTGAATTCCCATTAGGTGCGTTTAGATTGGTTGTAGCTCTGTAATCTCTGAGGAATATTTCTAATAATTCTTGTATAGTTTTCGCTAATTCGCACTTTAAAAGAGCTCTTTTAAATGTATCTACAAAACGCTCCACTTTTCCATTAGATTGTGGATGAAATACCATGTGTTGAATACCATTCTGTGCACAGACATTTTAAAATGCTACTTAAGTGAATGCCGTGCCATTATAAAAAACTGGTTTCTGTGGAACTCTAAATCGACTTCTTTTAACTTAAGAATTGTTTCATCCGAGGTGATGTGATTCATCTGAAGAATTTAGGGCCATTTGATCTTAGGATCAACGAGGATAATATAATAATGCCCCTCGATGGCTGAAGCAAAGTCAATCTGAAGGCGTGACCAGGGTGATACAGGGATAGGCCAGGAACTGCGTGTTGTTTTCCTGGGAGATTTTGCTGCCAGGTGGAAATTGGAACATGTGCGTACCAATTCATCCAACTGCTTTTCCATGTTTGGCTAATAAACATAGCTGCGTACTAGGTATTTCATCCGTCTAATGCCTTAATCACCATAATGGAAATGCTATATCATTCTTTCATGTAATGAATATAAGACAATCACACACTTCGAATAATGAAGTCAGTTGTCGACTTTTGACGATAAAGACCGGCCCTGAAACAAATGCTGAATTCCTTTTTCAGTGCATATTTCTCGCCATTTTGTACGATAAAAGTTTATCACTTTTTTAACACTGCTCAGAAGCCGTGGCTTCACGGAGCATTGTAGAAGTGACTGGTAAGGCTCTTACAGTGGATGTAAGCACTGAGGTGACTTCTGGCTGTAGAGATAATGCTGCGATGACTGAGTCTTCTGGTACTTATTTTAGTCATAAGCCGAACTAATACATCGTCATGACAAAAAGATTTGTTGAATTATATTTTCGAGAAAAAATCATAATCTAAACGCATAATGGACCATCTTTCTGAGCCAAACATATTAAAAGGGGTTTGTGATCTGTGATCAGATTGAAATGATGTCCGTACAGCATTTTGTGGAACTTTGTAATAGCAAAAACCATTGCTAATGCTTCTTTTTCAATTTGGCTATAATTACGCTCTGCTGGTGTCAGTGATTTGGGTGTGTGAGTTATTAGTTTCTGGCTGCCATCAGGGAAAATGTGAGAAATGACAGTTCAAGCACTATAATTGGAAGTATCAGAAAGGGCCACAATATCCCTGGATGGGTTGTACTGCGTCAACAGAAGATTGGAGGAAATTAAGGACTTTACGTTTTTGAAGGCGATCTGACACACCATACACTCCCATGCAATATCTTTTTCAAAAAATTGTTGCGGGTTGCATGAACTCGATGAAGATCAGGAGAAAAAAGGACTGTAGCGGTTAGACAAGTACGTAATTTTGTTGCATTTGTTGTTGCTGGAATATTTTTAATGCTGGGATATCTTCCAGATCTGGTCGTCTTTACTTTTGTGTCAAAAATAAACGCAAGATATTTGAGTTATTCTATGAAAAATTCACACTTTTCAGTTTTAACACGGAATCCATATTGTTGAATTCAGCTGAAAACATGAAAATAAACGTTGCAAAAGTTCACCTTGATTTGTTCCAGCAACGATGAATGCTGCAATTCCTGCTAATCCGGTTCATTTTCTCTTGGATAATGGCTGGTGTTGGTTTGACATAAAACGGTTAAATCTGTGGGAGTTCATAAGAACGAGCTCTGTGGACTCTTAGTCAACTTCAAATTGAAGAAAAGCATCAGAAACAAAGCAAAAATCAAATTTCGCCGTTGAGTTTTGTAAAAAGATCCTCCGGATGTGGATACGGATTTGCATCTAAAGAATCATTCAAACCGGCAGTGCAATCATTACAAACACGGAATTTTCCATTTGCCTTTTTAACAATTACAACAGCAGCTGCCCACACGTAGTAATTTACAGGCTCCATTAGAACTTCTTGGTGAACACGTTTCAGTTCTTTTTCAACTATATTCAGATCATCATAAGCTACTAGCCCTTAGAAGCTGATTTTACTTTCAGAGTAGCTTTAATTTTTGTACAGCATACAAATCCATCTTAAAAACCTCACTAAACTTATTTTTAAGTTCGATTGTGAAACGAATTTTAATATCAGAAACCGAATTGATGATAAATGTATTGAAAAGAGAGCTGAGAGGAATTTCAAAAAGTTTAAGTTATTCTATCGATTCAAGAGGAATTACATTCAACTTCGGATTATCTGCGACATAACACACACCAGAAAATGTTCTATCTAGAAAGAAAACATCGCAGTTTAACTTACCAGTTAAACAAAATGTACTTCCAGACATACTCATTGATACGTGATCTGTGTCAGACGTCTGGTTTTTCAGTTCTTCCCAAGTACAATGCGATATTAATGTTATATCTGATGCTGTATCAAACTGGAAACGAACTGGTTTGTTGTTTACAGAAACAATATTGTATTTTCTGCAGGATTCGTAATCAACTATAAACGTCGCAAAAACTGTGTTTGTGTCGGACGTTTTCCTGTTTCGTTTTTTTTTTAAATTTCTTCGGGTTGAATTTTATGTTGCATTTGGATTGCAAAATCCTCCTTTAGGTTTGTTTAGTTAACAAATTTTGCACTTATTTTTTAGTGGAAAAAAGCGTGCATAATACCAGTCTCCAAAATTCCAACATTTTGAAGGAGATTTATTTTCATCATTCGGTTGTTTTCTCGCGTGGATGTTGCTGGTTATTGACAAATAATCGTTTTTTTTTTTTATCAGCATATTGTCTCTTTTTATGATTAATAAATTATTGCATTCAGTGGGGAAGCCTATTAACGTAATGTCTTTTTCCTGTTCCAGTTTTGTTAAAAGTCGGGAGCGAACATTTGATTGAGTATAAGATTTGCATCCTGCGATACAAATCAAACATTTCAACTGTTCCTCTGTGAGGGAATTTAATTTAATTTTTTCGCATTCCCGATTGACATGACCATCGTCATATTTCGTTAACTTTAAACAATTCCATCGAATATTGAACAAAGAATGTTTTTCTTCCGAATATTTTCCCAAGTTGCTTTACTGTTTCAGTTAAGGTGACATCTTTTGCCTGCTTTGTTAAAATATAATTTGTATAACGATCATGTTCATTAATGCCCAATTTACGAATTAGGAGGCGAATTTTCCACTTTTCGTCTTTGTAATAAAAGTCGGCGTGAAATGTATTTATCCAAAGTTTAAACCACGACATGAATGTTTTTTTTTTTTTTTTTTTTTTTCGCTCGCAGCGTGAAAGTGAAATGCTGCAACATTGTTAGAAAAGATGTCCGTTGATTTGGTATTTTTGGTTTCTTCCCGCTAGGAAAATTTCGAGTTGATTGTGGATCTGTACCGTCATTACTGTGGATAACTGTTGTTGTGACTTCTGAAATTGTTCTTTCTGTTGGCGTAAAATCTCCGTAAGCACCTCTGTTAAAATTGCCAAGTACATTCTGCAATTTGAGTAAGCGTCGCCAAAAATGTCTTATGTCCTATGTTTTGTATTTCAATGAAAATGAATGGGAATACAAAACAAGATTTAAGATTTAAGATATAATAAAATAACATTTTCCTGAATAGCAAGGATTGTTTTGAAGTAAACGATGAGTTACACGTGCGTCAGCTTATCACCATGTTGGATGTGCCGCGCATCCTTGTGTGTGTGTATATATATATATATATATATATATATATATATATATATATATATATATATATATATATAGTGTAACCCGGATATAAGAGAGTTGCCGGGACCGGAGAAGAAGTATCTTATATCCGGGTTTCTCTTATATCCGGGTTTGGTCTATTTTGTTTAGGTAAGTATGGGAACACTTCATATAACGCTTTTTACGTACAGCGCACTAGTTTATTTAACAGTTATACACATAAAAAGCACAGTTTTCAAAATAATTCAATCAAAAATTGATTTTTCTTAAAAAAGTCAGTCATCTTTGATTGTACATAAATCTCTTTGTTAACATCATGAACACTTTCATACAGTCCGTAAATCATTTTCAATGCGCCATCAGGATTACTGCTTTTTGCTTCAAAGTAGGCTGTTAGAGTTTCAAGCGCATTCAATGGAGCCAGAGAATTTGGCACTGGTTTGTCACTTTCAGAAACTTCAGAACTTACGTTTTCAGCATCATCATCTTCGTCAAAATCTTGATCATCCGATTTTATACCACGTGTGATATCCGTGTCAGTCAGTTCTCCATAACATTGTGTACGGTCGTCGAAGCTTATAAATTTGTCAAAATCTGTTTGCCGTGGTTTTGCCGACTTACTAACAACTACAGCTTGCTTTTCACTGCCGTCCATGTTTGTGAACTGAAGCATCGTGAGTCTGTCTTTGGGAACTTTTGTCCCATTTGACTGTTAGTCGCCGGCAAATCGCAAAGATCCAGACGGCATGACTTTGTCGAAAATTCCCAAGACGCCTTAAAAATAACCCGATGAAGTGCCGCTGCGCTTTCTCATATGGCCTTGTGTCACATATGTTTTCATACCTACCGGAGTGAAACCAACAACTAGTGATATAAATCATTTTTCTTATCAAAATACTAATTAGTTTTAATTGTCTAAGAAATATTTACTTCTACCAATAAACTTGAATAGACTTTGCAAGATTATTATTCAGTCATCAATAGTTTTAGTATAGAATATATAAACTAAAAGAAGCTGCTATCCAGATTTGATCTCTCTTCCTTTCACACACACATACAAACACACATTTGAAACTCACATAAATCCAAACAATATATATATATATATATATATATATATATATATATATATATATATATATATATATATATATATATATATATATATATATATATATAAGCAAATATAAATGGATATAAATCCGACAGAATGGAGAAAAAAATATTTGGAAAAAACAAACAAAAATCCTTAAATGCAATTATGTTGTTTTAATATGAATGAAATGTCAACGTCTGACGTTTCGGTTTAATAAACCTTCTTCAGGACAATATTCATTAAAATACAATTTACATAATCAGTTCAACATGACAAGACTTATCCAAAACAGATAACTGAAAATTTTAAATGATCAGCTTTCCGTTTAAGCATGGTCACGTTGTCGTCAAATGGGCGACGCTTTCAAAACGTATTCCTAAAATTTGAGTATTTTGAATGAAAACGAAAAAATGAAAAGAATTCTATTATGATGGAAAATTGTATGTACGCTTGTCGAGCATTAATCTCGCTAAAAAAGGGGAAATACTAAAGAAACCAGGTCTAGTATTCACCGTGCGTGAGATGGATATTATACCTGCTTCATAAATCCTCCTAATATATATATATATATATATATCAAAAAAGTAATTATACAAAGAATTGTTTAGCAATGTTAATGTGATTAATCGTGAAATCATTTCACTAACAAGACTTAATGAGACATTATCGTACTATCAATTCCTTGAATAACGTGATCATTATATTCAAATTGTTAACAGATTGAATTAATTAGCCTGGGCACATTAATTCTATAATTACAAATTGTCATCTTCAAAGCGTAATATGTCCATTTTCAGGTAAACAGCAAAACGAAATAAATGTAGTGTAGACCGAAAGATGTTTTTTAAAATATGCTCTTTGCTGACATATTATTTTGGAACGAGCAATGCTACGATCATAGAGTTCTTGTTTAATTGATTCAAGTGAGCTGTTTTTGAATTTATTAATGTGATAAATCCACGAATTTTTGTATGTTGTTGAATCCAAATGTAATTGTACGAATTAGGATATGTAAAATTTTCGGAAATTGAACAAGGACATGTATAATTGAAATCAATCATAAAGTTATTAGAATATATAAGAAGGGAAAAAGGTTTGGAAAGTATGAAATCCACAGGAAATTACAGGCCAGAGAGAAATAGCGTATAATCTTCCTAACGTGCTTGTGTAAATGCGTGGCCGAGTGAATAGTAAAAAATACATTGCCAAGAATTAGAAATGAAGATGTGGAGAGCTATAACTGAAGTGATACGTTATATAGAAGAAAAAATATCTACGCACAAATAGAAATGCTTAAATATTGTTTAGATAAAACTTGAAAAAGATTTATTGTTACGGTTTTCCGTTGTGATTCCTAATGATCAATTTTTTTTTTTTTTTTATCTGCGTATTTTATTTCCACAAAATCCCCTCCTTTCATGAGCTAGTATATTTCTTTCTTCCTTTATTTAATCCACTTTTTCCCCGTCCATTTCCTTCGGAATATTCCAATTCTTTGACTTCTTTTCCCTCAGGCTTTTTTCTCTCATTTCCTCGTCTGTCATTCTCCTTTGCGTTTTTCGCTCTGAAAATTTTATTCAATTTTCCACTCTTTACATTCCCTTGTTTTTAAACACGATACTTTTTTTTCTCTTTCTTTCGATGTCTCTTTTTTTATTCGTCATCCAATTTTCGTAATTCAATTCTCGAAACAGAAACCAAACCGGACCGCACAATTCACGATTAAATCGATATTAACCAAAGAGAGAGAGAGAAAAAAAAATCCGCTTGAAAACAAATTCCATACACTGGCGTATGGAAGGTCAAAAGGGCAAAAATAAGTTTGAAAATAAGATTAAGGCACGGTGCGTCCTACTTGTCTCTACAATTGAGACTCGATCTTTCGTCTGCTCTAGTACCATCCGGAGAGCAAAATAGCCCCGATAAATATCTTGAGACCGAATTGCATATCTACTGCGAGTTCATTACAGATCTAGAGATTCTCTCGAGAGGGATATCATCTGGAGTAGTAGTGACTATTTTCCCCATCCTTACTTCTTAAAAACAGAGTCATCATTATTTATCCGTTTTTGCGTAACGCTGATCAGCATTTTGATATGGTTATTTCTCTGTCGATTTTCGACAAGTTTTACATATTTTTTGCAAAACTTTCATTTGGCGAAAACTATTCTCCTTTTTCTCCGTTTTTATATTTCCGGAATATGAAAACAATTATATAATGTGAAGGGAAAACTCCGAAAGTAAATTCTCATATTTATTTTCACAAACAAAAGTACAATACAGAGCAAAATAAAAACCTTCGATTCCAACTGATTTTCAGCTAAAATATATCTTTTCACGTGATTTCTTGTCTTGACGTTGGAAACGGTACAAGGCCACTCGTAAAAGGGGCTTGTCATATTACCACAGCTTGATAACATTATCCACTGCCTAACTGTTCTCATATTCCCTATTTGTTCTCATTAATGCAAATTTGTCGAAAAACCAACAATATTACATTGATTAAGATCATTTTTTTTTTAAATTTTAATTGTCAGAATGTTTGAGCCATTTTTATGGAAGCAATTGAACATAAATGGTTTAGAGCCGTCAGTTAGTTTTCGGCCACTACCAGCTACTGTTAAAACGTTTTAGTGTATGTTAGTCCGAGTTCATACGGCACTGATCAAATTATCTCGGGACGGGTGCTATGAAAACTAGAATGCATATAAATTCAGTATTTAATCCCCTTCGAATTAGTCTCGTCCTGAATCTCCAATCCCTATCCAGTATTCGTTTCCACTGACAGACTCATTCCTGAAATTGTTTGGTTGGGACGAGGTTTTTTTTGAGGGGTGGGGCATGTTGGTTGGCGAATCTGGGGAATATTGTTGTTTAGCCCAAAGCAGTTGCACAAACCATCGTCACTGATGATACCTCTCTGCTGTGGTGAGTTGACCACACTCTACACACTTACCTTCCAAGCACTGATAGAAACAACGAGAATGGGCGAGGACGTTATAACATTTGTGTGTATGGGCGACAAAGTTCTAAGCTTCATTCTGCGTACTCCATTAACATAGCGACAGTTCTGATACTTTTTGCTCAGACCTCGTACATGTTGTTTTCTTTTATATCTTTTGAGTGTTACGTTCTTCTCGTTTCGGAGGGGGGTTATATCTGACCTTGACTTTAACGAATATTTAGTATTTATAATAGCATTTATTTCTTTTTATATTATACAATCTTGTATTATTAATAAATATTTCTAGGATATTTTTTCATGTGTTGATCTGTGATATGTAATTTATTATGTTGGTTGTTGATACCCAATTTATTATCGGAAGAAATCGCAAGTTAACCTTTGTGATAATGGAGTGATTGTGTAGCCAACGTATGTTACTTACTCGATTTAATTCGGACTATTGGCTTCCACTTCGTTAATTTTTATTACAGCGTTTTTTAGTTTTGTCATCCGTTTTTCCTAGGGTGTATATCAATCTTGGTAACTTACAGGAAATTCCGATCTGGACCTTTATTCACTTCTCGTAGATACTGTTCTCGTTCGACTGCTCATGTCTACGGATATTTTCTTATTTTGTATAGAACCTTTCAGTTGTTGCTCGTCTTTATTTCCACTGAATGCAAATGCACAATGCCCGACCTACTATGGCACCAAATTCGCACACCAACGCTTTTACACACTAGGCTGTAGGGCTATTCTCTGATGTAAACGTAAAGATTTAAACTTAAACTTTACTGTTGATTAATATGCCGCTCCTGTTGCTGCTGTTGTCGCTTCTGTTGTTGCTGCTGTTGGCTGTCATGTTCTAACTGCTGTGTATGTTTTTGATTACTACTGCTGCTATTAAAGACTTGGTATCATTTCCCTATCTTTCTTTATTAGCGGTTCCAATATTGAATTAAACTCTACTTTGGGCTCACTAAGGAGACCCCCATGCCCAACCATAAGCGTTGATTCTTTCAGACGTTTAACTCTCCACCGTTCTTCCCTGTCCAGTATTTTCACCTCATTCTTGTTTAATATTTATATTCTCTGACACAACTGCAAGGAAACGAGTACACGCGTTGATTTGTGAATTTGGTGATAAAGGATTGGTGAGTTCAATCCTTGATCGGGAAGTGTGTAAATGTACTCAGTGGAAACGGGCGAGCAATGCTAAATAATGTATGAACAAAATGACATTCCTAGACATGAGCAGTGGCATAGTAGGTCGGACAGTGTGCGCCTGCCCTCAATAGAAACGGATGGGCAATAACTGGAAGGTCATAATTAAAATAAGAACATATCCCTAGACATGAGAAGTGGAACGAGAAGAGTATCAACGAGAAGAGTATCAACGAGAATTAATTAAAGCGTTCATTTCGGAATTCCATGTCAGTTACCAAGAGCGATATACACCTGAGGATAACCGGAGAAATAAGAAATCAACTCTGGTCAGGCTCTGGATAGGTAGATATTTTGTAGATGAAATCATACACTGTGGAATCATAAGATTTTGAAAACTGCTTAAAACAAACTTAATCTAGAAGCATTTTGTCGGTCTTCAACGAAATCTGAATAAGTAAATGTCAGTCAGTTGTGTACCATGCGTAATACACGCTTATTCGATTATGTATATTTCGATACATGACTGACGAGGCAGATTTTATCCGCAGTAGGTTGCTATTTCTTTCTGCAGAAAACCAGTTGCCATCCAAGGTTATAGAACCCGGTCTATTTACACATAGCTGAGGGGAGAAGAGGATACATGTTTTAAAATAATATTACCAGCTATACATTTTTTTATGAAAAAATATTACCAAAAATAGATTTTTGTTAAGACAAAATACTACCAGAAAAAAAAGAAAAAAAGATGTCGGCATTAAATAACTCATTGAGGTTGATATGCCGTGAAACACAACAAAACAAATAATATTTATTCATTAAATTGTTTATTGAAACTATATATTTATTATATGGTATATTGGAGTGGTTGGGAAAATATCGGCCAATTGCTAATCGATTTGAACTTTATAAAATGTTAAATAACACTGATTTCCTTATAGTTTGTTCACGTATTTGAATAATGTAACATATTGCACTGTATTACTTTTAATTGTATTGATTTCTAGAATGTTGTAAATATAAACTTATTCTTGTAAACAAACAACCAAATAAATAGCGTTTAATATTTTTTGTTTTCAATTCTCAGGAAAAACATAAAATATATAATTTTACTTTTGCCATATGAGTTGTTTTCTTACAATTGTAATAGTCGCATTTTGAAACAATAAATATTGCTTAAGGGAAAAAGATATTTAAGGTAATAGCAGTGTTAATGGAAAACACTTCCTTTTATAGAAGGCACCAATGGTCAAGATTAAAGCAGCATGTGTGTTTATATTCTTTCATGAAATATAAACTGAAGAAAAACTTCTAAAAATGTCGATGATAATGTTGGATATAAATGTTTGTATAATTGTGAAATAAGACATTAGAACGATTTTATTGATAAAAAAGATGGCTATGTACTTTGAAACTGTAAAATAACGAGGCGGGATAAAAGCTGCGTTTATATCTTTTATATTTATGTCTTTATTTATTTCATTAAATACTTCCTTGCTGGGAATCTCATTTTAAAATAGGCACACGTTGGCAATTTTCCTTTGAAGTATGGCTGTTTTAGCCAATAACAAAATATGAAGCATTTATACTCTAATGTTGCTTTTTATCATAATAACCAATCATAGAATTCTGTTTTCCTTTACAGATTATCATAACATTCCGTGCTGAAGATTACCAGGATTGACAAACAAATGAAGAAAGCCACAGGGCACAACAGCCGAAACATCGTGATGATAACACACCGCGTGTAAATGTTTTATATCTCATTATTAAAAATAAGTAGCAACCTCTCTGGGTCCTAATGTTTTCAAATTTAATTTGGCCCGTTCGTTAAGATGTTTCTCTAAGTCATCCCTTCAGCACCGTGTGTAATTTTTTTTTTTTTTATATATCTCATCATTATAAAAAAAAAAGCAAACAGTAGAAACCTCCCTGCCTCCTAATGTTTCCAAAATTAATTTTGTTCGTTCATTAAGACGTTACTTTACGTTTTCCCAGTTAAGGGGCATTGTTTCCCTAATGTTATGAAATAAGTTTATCACATTATTGATAATTCTTTTCTTTGTGATTCAGTTGATATTCTGTTTGCTATCAGAAATTTACATCAATATATTAGGTTGGTGGAAAAATGATGACATAATAATGTCGTTTTTTGACGTTAAAAATACGTCAAAAAACGATATTATTACGTCATTATTTTTGCACTAACCTAATATTATAAACACATTATTTAAATATAATTATCTCTCTCTCACTCTCAAAAAAAAAAAAAATAAAAAGAAGAAGATTTCCAAGGTTGACTCTTTTGTGATTTCAAAGCCAGCTCGGATTATCTTCCAATATCAGTTACTATAGACAACAAATCTCAAGGGTTTAGATTTCAGATTAAGCTCTGCAAATCTACTTGAACGCAAGTGATGTTAGTTTTAAACAAATTATTGATAAGACAGATAAAATATATCAAGTGTTTGTAAGGAAAAGGAAACGAGGATTTACTTAAACTATTTACATTATTTGAACTATTGTCCCCATCTTTGTCGCCATATTTATTACAACGTTTCGGCCGTTGTACACTCCGGCCTTCTTCAGGTGTTTCGAATGTCGAACTGAACCCTTGATTTCGCTCACTGGGGTAGACTGTTCTAGTTCCACGTACTATGATTAATGTTGAATGGATAGTCCGAATAATGTAAATAGTGTACATAATAACTCATCTCAGAAATATAGACAGATACTGGAGCATTCGCGTGCTGCAAAATATCGCCCAAGAATGGTGGGTAATCTCCTCACTGTTGAAGATTATATTTGACTCAATACAAATATAGTTCTACAGGAGGATACTGAGAAT
>OZ010592.1:76208929-76236570 GCA_963932145.1 Acanthosepion lycidas | reverse complement strand
ATATTTCTCTTTATCTCTGATTCAAAGTGATGGACCAACACTAATCTTAGTAAATGTCCAAGAAATCCAGTTGGATCTGCTTCGAACAATATTAGATTTTCCTGTAATGTGATCAGCTTAGTGAACTTTTCAACATGTTTCCGAAGACATATCACCCACCACACATAAACCTTCGTCATACCAAGGTCTTTGCGCAGAATCTTCTGGACTCTCTCGTAGAATGGGCTGTTTGTTTTATAGTCAATCATCCCTCATCCAACACCATGTGGTGAATACGATCAATGCTTTCCTCGGTGGTGGCAGCTGCAGAATTTCCAGACCTTGGGGCATCTTCAAGACTCTTCTTTCCCCTCCTTAATTCAACTGAGCACTGCTCTAAAAGCTGGGACGCAGTCACCATATTAGCAGGGAAGAGAGAGAATCGACGCGGACGGCGCTGGTGTAGCCTGTTCGTCCTTGGTATGACTGTCGTACAGGGTTGCAGCTGGTAGTTCTAATAAAAGAACATTCGTAATAACGCGGCTAGGTTAGTCCTGAAAAGGACTATTGCATATCATGTAACCGAGGGTAGACTAGTGCATATCATGTAACCGAAGGTAGACTAGTGCATATCATGTAACCGAAGGTAGGCTAGTGCATATCATGTAACCGGCTGCTGCTGCTACTGAAGCTGGTGGGCCTGCTGCTGCTGATGAAGCTGGTCGGCCTGGCTGCTGTTGCTGGTGAGGCTGTCGGGCCTGGCTGCTGCTGGTGAAGCTGGTCGGCCTGGCTGCTGCTGGTGAAGCTGGTCGGCCTGGCTGCTGCTGGTGAGGCTGATCGGCCTGGCTGTTGCTGCTGGTGAAGCTGGTCGGCCTGGCTGCTGGCTCGGGTTGCTTCGTGTGGTCAGCGAAGGTGAGAGTGGGGAGCACGCAAATTTAAGATTGAAAGTTATTGCGTTAAACACATTTCGTGAATGTTTCTAATACCATCGTCTCAAGGGCGATCACAATAGATATTTCAAAGACTTTGACAAGTTATGGCATTGAAGGTTACTGCAGAAGCTATGAAATCACTTGGAGAATCTTAATTATCAAGTCCTTCCTAATGGGTGAGTCCATGAATATAGTTGTTAACGGCCAGTCATTTGAGGTCCAAGCAGACTTGACCCAAAACTTTTTCTATTTTAAAAAAGGATATGCCTAAGTGTATACTCCGATCCTTTGTGAATATCGAAACTGATGATACAACAGTATATGGATGCACCTCCCAAATCGTAGATGACCTAAGCTGGTAACTGATTTCTGTTCTGATCTAGATTTAACGGCTCTGTACCACAAAAACCAAACGTGACGTTCTATCATAATTCTATGTGCCATATTCTTTCAGGACGTAGGCGATCATGGCTCTCCACCTCCCTCTAACCATTGTAGCTCTCAACAAGTTCCTACCCTTTGCCACGTTCTGTCATCCACTTGCTTAAGGCTGCTAGGTATGTCATGCGTTGTCTCTCTCTTTCCCTCTATTCGACTCGTAGATATTAAATTCTCCAGGCCCTCCTTCCTCATAATGTGCCCCAGGAAATTCAGCTGCCTCTTTATGTCTGATTCCTCTCTGATAACTCATCGTTGTTCAAACGCTGGGTCTATGATATCCTCAGCATCCTTCTGTAAAACTACATCGCCGTCGCCTGAAGTCTTTTTCGTCTTTCAGGAAATCGTCCAACATTCGTTGCCGTAAAGAAGGACATATATCAATATTCTTTTCTTTGTTACCAAAGAAATCCTCCTCACTCGTAATACTCTGCCCAGCTTTCGAAATGCGTCATTAGCGATTCCAGTACGTCTATAGATCTCAGTGTGGCATTTACCTTCTTTTGTGAGAACGCTCCCCAGATATTTAAACTTGATTCTAGTGTTCCCGAACTGCAAATAGTATTTCGGAGTCATCATATTACTGATGACTATTCATTCTGTTTTCTGGTAGTTTATGATTAGTCCCTTCTTCACACTCTCCCTTGCTATCTTCTCTTAGAGAGGCTCACTCTATTGAATGGCGATTTGGATTTAACCCGGATATGCGATCCATCGCTAAAGATACTGAAAAATGGTTGATTCCGTGTCTAGTAAAACCCTTTACCTTTACAATAGCCATATCAGACAAAAGAATGGAATATTCTGCGTTATATAGACATGAGCTTTACTTTCCAGTCACTATTGAGACCAAAAGCATTGTACATTATGATCATTATTGTGAAAGATCAGAAGAATAATTGATGGTGAAAATACCCAAGAGTAACTATATTTTCTAAAATGTATCCAGGGAGGTTTCCGATATTAATACAATCTATATAGGGCCATCAAATTAACATTCCCTGCAGACGTCGGCTAGATTGTTCTAGACTAACGAATTGCGTTCGATATAGACTCTGGCAATCTCGGACAATCGGTCGGAGTCATCTTACCTGGAGATTTCTGTCCATCTGAGTCTAAGGTGGTTCTCTTGAAAATTGTTTATCAGACGAACCAGTATCAATGGGGCGGATTTGAGGGATCTCTTGTCTCTTTGGCGTAGATGTAGCTGCTATCCAGGAGACACACTTTTCGAAGTTGATTCTCGTGTGGTGTCTAGCGACTTTATAGTCTATTCAGCATACTGGAATCGACAAGCCAGATGTCTTTTCTTGCTGGTTAAACGTACCATTGGTGTGAAGTTGGATACTGTCTATGTCGATGCTGTTGACCGTGGGTGGAATTTCACGAGATTCTAATAATCAAAATGCCATGAATAATGAAAAATTGTAACTCTTGTTGATTTCGACGTAACAGTGGAGTGGAGGATTGAAAAGCTCCCTTCCAAGACTACCTACATAGATAGGTTTAACAGAATGAGGAAGACTTTTGTAGAGTGTTGCACACTTTTCAGGAAAAATGGTGACAGAGAAATAGAGAATAAGCCACAAAACCTTCAAAATAGGAAAATTACGAAGTTAAGAATTTGGAGTTTTAATTATTTCAGAGTAGTTAACATCAAACTTACGAAAGTTTAATCGATACATTAATTCAACACATAGCTAGAGGAAAACGAATTAACTCATGTAGGAAGTTGCACTCAGTTCTAATAGCCGTTTCGCGCGTAGCCGTTTCGAGCGTAGCCGTTTTGCGCGTAGTCGTGGTATGCGAGCAGAGCGAACATTTGAAAGTTCGACGTGTTTCCAAAAGACAAATTTCGCCTGCACGACTCTCCAACGCGAGTTACTGGTCTTCGTACGAGCAGCTGTCCTTAGCGAGCGTGTGGTCGTCGTCAAGGCCATTGTACGTGTATAGTTACAGTTACAATTTCTTCAACCACGTGCACACAGTCTGATTGGTCTATTCAATTTAACAGTAAGACGACACCATGGCTTTGAAAAGTCACAGATAGAAGATTGATTTTATCCATCGCATTCAACGGTTATCAAAGAATATAATGTGTCGATTTCTAATTTAAAATTCATTAAGGTATTTCTCACTTAAGCAAATATAATTTAATCAAACTATTTTTATTCGATATTTTACTTTTGAAAGATGTAAATATTTGTACATCAAGTTCATTTTTGTGAACATTAATATAATTCTGATGATATTTACCGTTTCTAATGGAAAACATTCATCGTGCGAAATCTTCAGACTATCATACGAACATATGTGTAGTAATCATACGTCCTTCCGTATACTTTGCACCTCCTATCATTATACAACTTTTGGTAGATTTTTTCGACTGTCGTCTTAGGTTTTCAGCCTACTGTAGTTCTACTGTTGTTTGATGTTTTTTCTGTAAAATGTGGTTCTACTGTCGTCTGACGTTATTCAGTAGAATGTGGTTCTTCTGCCGTCTAACGATTTTAAGTAGAAAGTAGATCTACTGCCATCGTACATTCTCCAGCAGTCTCTGATTCTATTGTCGTTATACATTCTTCATTAGAAAATAATTCTTTTGCCGTCT
Source organism: Acanthosepion lycidas (assembly GCA_963932145.1). Taxonomy (NCBI): domain Eukaryota; kingdom Metazoa; phylum Mollusca; class Cephalopoda; order Sepiida; family Sepiidae; genus Acanthosepion; species Acanthosepion lycidas. The sequence continues at coordinate 76,232,610 of OZ010592.1, read as the reverse complement.
TATATTCTTCAGTCGACTGTGGATCTTCTGCAGTCTGATGTTTTTAAGTAGAATGTAGATCTTATGTCATCGTACATTCTCCAGCAGTCTCAAATTCTACTGTCGTTATACGTACTTCATTAGACAATAGTTTTTTCTGCAGTCTTCTATTCTTGAGTTAAGTGTGGATCTTCTGCCGTCTGACGTTTTTAAGTAGAATATAGATCTAATGCCATCGTACATTCTCCAGCAGTCACTTATTCTACTGTCATTATACGTTCTTCATTAGACAATTATTCTTCTGCCGTCCTCTATTCTTCAGTAGACTGTGGATCTTCTGCCGTCTGACGTTTTTAAATACAATGTAGATCTAATGCCATCGCACATTCTCAATGAGTTTCTTATTCTACTGTCGTTATACGTTATTCATTAGACAATTATTCTTCTGCAGTCCTCTATTCTTCAGTTGACAGCGGATCTTCTGGCGTCTGACGTTTTCAACTAGAAATTAGGTCTAATGACATTGTACTTTACACAGCAGTCTTTGATTCTACTGTCGTTATACGTACTTCATTAGCCAAATATACTTCTGACGTCTTATATCCTTCAGTTGACTGTGGATCTTCTGCCGTCTGACATTTTTAAGAATATAGATCTAATGCCATCGAACATTCTCCAGCAGTTTCTTATTCTACTGTCATACGTTCTTCATTAGACAATTATTCTTCTGCCGTCTTCTATTCTTCAGTCGACTGTGGATCTTCTGCTCTCTGAAGTTTTTAAGTAGAATGTAGATCTAATGCCATCGTAAAATTCTCCAGCAGTCTCTGATTCTACTGTCGTTATACGTATTTCATTAGACAAATAATCTTCTGCTGTCTTCTGTTCTTCCGTTGACTGTTGATCTTCGGCCGTCTGACGTTTTTAATTAGAATGTAGATCTAATGCCATCGTACAATGTCCAGCAGTCTCTGATTCTATTGTCGTTATACGTACTTCATTAGACAATTATTCTACTGCCGTCCTCTATTCTTCAGTTGACTGTGTATCTTCTGCCGTCTGACGTTTTTAAATACAATGTAGATCTAATCCCATCGTACATTCTCCAGCAGTCAGTATTCTACTGTCGTTATAAGTTCTTCATTCGACAATTATTCTTCTGACGTCTTCTATTCTTCAGTTGTCTGTGGATTTTCTGGCGACTGACGTTTTTAACTAGAAATTAGATCTAATGACATCGTACTTTTTACAGCAGTCTCTGATTCTACTGTCGTTATACCTACTTCATTAGACAATTATTCTTCTGCCGTTTTATATTCTTGAGTCGACGGTGGATCTTCTAACGTCTGACGTATTTAAGTAGAATGTAGATCTAATACCATTGTATATCCTTCAGCAGTCTCTGATTCTACTGTCGTTATACGTACTTCATTAGACAATGATTTTCTGCCGTCTTGTTTTCTTGAGTTGACTGCGGATCTTATCCCGTCTGAGGATTTTAAGTAGAATTTAGATCTAATGCCATCGTACATTCTCCTGCAGTCTCTGATTCTACTGATGTTATACGTTCTTTATTAGACAATTATTCTTCTGCCGTCTTCTATTTTTCAGTCGACTATGGATCTTCTGCCGTCTGACGTTTTTAAGTATAATGTAGATCTAATGACATCGTACTTTCTCCAGCAGTCTCTGATTCTACTGTCGTTATACGTTCTTCATTAGACAATTATTCTTCTACAGTCTTTTATTCTTCATTTGGCTGTAAATCTTCCACCGTCTGACGTTTATAAGTAGAATGTAGATCTAATACCATCGTATATTCTCCAGCAGTCGCTGATTCTACTGTCGTTATAGGTACTTCATCAGACAATTATTCTTCTGCCTCTTCTATTCTTCAGTTGACTGTGGATCTTCTGACGTCTGACGTTTGTAAGTAGAATGTACATCTAACGGAATCGAACATTCTTCAGCAGTCTGTTATTCAACTGTCGTTATACGTTCTTCTTAAGACAATTATTCTTCTGCCGTCCTCAATTGTTCAGTTGACTCTGGATCTTCTGCCGTCTGACGTTTTTAAGTAGAATTTAGATCTAATGCTATCGTTCATTCTCCAGCAGTCTCTGATTCTACAGTCGTTATACGTATTTCATTAGATAAATAATCCTCTGCTGTTTTCTTTTCTTCCGTTGATTGTAGATCTTCTGCCGTCTGACATTTCTTAGTAGAATATGTATCTAATACCATCGTATATTCTCCAGAATTCATTTATTTTACTGTCGTTATACGTACTTCATTAGACAATTATTCATCTGCTGGCTTCTTTTTTTCAGTCGAATATGGACCATCTGCCGTCTGACGTTTTTAAGTGTAATGTAGATCTAATGCCATCGTACATTCTCCAGCAGTCACTTATTCTACTGTCGTTATACGCACTTCATCAGACAATTATTCTTCTGCCGCCTTTATTCTTCCGTTGCCTGTTGATCTTCTGCCGTCTGACATTTCTAAGTAGAATATAGATCTACTTACATCGTACATTCTCCAGCAGTTTCTTATTCTACTGTCGTTATACATTCTTCATTAGACAATTATTCTTCTGCCGTCCTCTATTCTCCAGTTGATGGTGGATCTTCTGACGTCTGACGTTTTTAACTAGAAATTAGATCTAATGACATCGTACATTCCACAGCGGTCTTTGATTCTACTCTCGTTATAAGTTCTACATTCGACATTTATTCTTCTGACGTCTTCTATTCTTCAGTCGACAATGGATCTTCTGAAGTCTGACGTTTTTAACTAGAAATTAGATCTAATGACATAGTACTTTCCTTAACAGTCTCTGATTCTACTGTCGTTATACGTACTTCATTAGACAATTATTCTTCTGCCGTCTTATATTCTTCAGTCGACGGTGGATCTTATGCCGTCTGAGGTTCTTAAGTAGAATTTAGATCCAATGCCATTGTGCATTCTCCAGCAGTCTCTGATTCTTCTGACGTTATACTTTCTTCATTAGACAATTATTCTTCTGCCGTCTTCTATTCTTCAGTCGACTATAGATCCTCTGCCGTCTGACATTTTTAAGTAGAATGTAGATCTAATGACATCGTTCATTCTCCAGCATTTTCTGATTCTATTGTCGTTATACGTACTTCATTTGACAATTATACTTCTGCAGTCTTTTATTCTTCATTTGACTGTGGACTTCTACCGTCTGACGTTTTTAAGTAGAATGTAGATCTAATGTCATCGTACATTCTCCAGCAGTCGTTGATTCTACTGTCGTTATAGGTATTTCATCAGACTATTATTCTTCTGCTGCCTTTATTGTACAGTTGACTGTGGATCTCCTGCCGTCTTACGTTTTTAAGTAGAATGTAGATCTAATGCCATCGTTCTTTCTCCAGCATTTTCTGATTCTACTGTCGTCATACGTACTTCATCAGGCAATTATTCTTCTGCCGTCTTCTATTCTTCAGTTGACTGTGGATCTTCTGCCGTCTGACGTTTTTAAGTAGAATGTAGATCTAATGCCATCGTACATTCTCCAGCAGTCTCTGATTCTACTGTCGTTATACGTTCTTCATTAGAGAATTGTTCTTGTGCCGTCTCATATTCTTCAGTTGAAAGTGGATCTTCTGCCGTCTGATGTTTTTAATTAGAAAGTAGATCTAATGCCATCGTACACTCTCCAGCTTTCTCTGATTCTACTGTCGTTATACGTACTTCATTAGATAATTATTCTTCTGCCGTCTTCTATACTTCCGTTGACTGTTGATCTTCTGCCGTCTGACATTTCTAAGTAGAATATAGAGCTAATGCCATTGTACATTTTCCAGCAGTCACTTATTCTACTGTCGTTATACGTACTTCATTAGACAATTATTCTTCTGCAGTCTTCTATTTTTCAGTCGACCGTGGAACTTCTGTCGTCTGACGTTTTTAAGTGTAATGTAGATCTAGTGCCATCGTATATTCTCCAGCAGTCACTTATTGTCCTGTCGTTGTATGCACTTCATCAGACAATTATTCTTCTGCCGCCTTTATTCTTCAGTTGACTGTGGATCTTTTGCCGTCTGACGTTTTTAAGTAGAATTTAGATCTAATGCCATCGTACATTCTCCAGCATTCTCTGATTTTACTGTCGTTATACGTACTTCATTAGACAATTATTCTTCTGCCGTCTTCTATTCTTCAGTTGACTGTGGTTCTACTGTCATTTTCCTTTTTTTTAGTCAATTCTGGTTCTTCTGTCATCTGATGTTTTCAATTCCCTGTTATTCTACTATCGCCTTACATTTATCAATAGATTTTTGTTCCAATCTCGTCTGATATTCTTCAATAGATTCTGATTCTACTGCCGCCTACGTTTTCCCTAGACTCTAGACCTGCTGTCGTGTGAAGTTTTTCAGTATACTGCCGCTCAATTGTCTTCGTATATATATCGGTAAATGTTGGTTCTGCGATTGTCTGAGGTTTTTTCGGTATACTTTTAATTTCTGCATCTAAAATATACATATCGCGCAGGAAATCTATTTTGTGTGGCAGATGAAACGTTCTTCTTACGCCTATTTAATTTACTTTTACACTGGGCGACATATTAGATTTTGAAACAACGAAGACTCGAAAATGACTATATAAAATTAATAAGATCTAAAAAGGAATATAACAATGAAAAAAAGCAAACCAATTGATGAAAATGTCTTATCTAAAGGATTTACAAAACAGAGAAAAGAAAAAACAAGAAAACCAATTAAAATTAGTAGAGAAAGACAGAACACACACACAAACATATATCTATCTATCTATCTATCTATCTATCTATATATATATATATATATATATATATATATATATACATACACACCACACACACATATATATATATATATATATATATATATATATATATATATATATATATATATACACATACACACAACTATAGAATAAAAGTGGATTTCACATTGATTTTAGGGATTTTCTTTATTTATTGAAATAATATTTTGAAAAGAAGATACAAGCACTTAACTAAAATAAATCCATTATATTTGCTCGAAAACAACACAGTATATTGATTATATAGATACTTATGTAAGTAATATTTATTCAAAAGCTATTGGCAAGGGATCTTAACCGCCTACTCCGCCCCAATCCAGAAAGTACATTCCTGGTATTTTTGCAATGGGGATTTATCTGGACTAGAACTTATGTCTTTTAGTTAATACTTAATCCGGGGGGAGGTAAATCCCCCCCCCCAAAAAAAAAATTATGGGCTTTGGATTGATATAGTAGGGTTTTATCTAGACCCCCATAATTTATAATACTTTTAAAAATTATTGGAGAAGGGGGTATAGCCCCCTACCTACCCATCCCTCCTGCATATATAGGGGGGAAAGCTTTGGCTTTCAAATCTACAATCCACAACTTCTCTAAAATCAATTTTCAATCGACTTTCATTTTATAGTTACTGAATTATTCTACCATGCGAAAATTACTGATTTTATTCCGCTAACGAATCTGCTGTTACCGAATTATCCGTTACCGAATTAACGACGTATCAACTCATTATAGGTCATTTAATGACGAAATTTAATTGGGAGATTTGGTAATTTCTGTATTGCTGCTATTTTTTGGCTATAAAAACTTTTCGATGGTATTTTTACTAAAAATATGTATTTTTATATTTTCATAATGCTTTAAACCTGGTTTTGGGGTTGATTTTATGTCTATAGTTGGAGCCCTAATAAGTGTTATCAGCTCACGACCTCAAAAACTTCAATATCCACATCAGATTTCTTGCTGCCGGATGCATTTTATCGTCATATCCAGGATGATCGAACTGATAAGACTTAATGTTTAGACAGGTGTAAATTGTTGTGTCATCAGCAGATAATGAATATCGTATAATCAAGATGTTGACTTTCCACACTACCTTAAAGAAAGAAGTATAACAGTTAATAGGCTTTCATACTGTGATGTTTTTGTTTGTGGTGCACTGTTTTGCATACTCAATTTCTCTCTAGAGCACAAATGGAACACATATGTTGTTTGGTTCATTGCTAACGTTTCTAGAAAAATTGTAGCATCCTTATATATATATATATATATATATATATATATATATATATATATATATATATATATATATAATTGATTCATCGAGTCTGATAGAAACCTCAGGAATCACTGGACGGCCGTTTCGTCCTATATTTGGGACTCATCAGCAGTGCGCATCCACTACCGAGTGAATCGAAACGGCCGTCCAGTGCTTCCTGAGGTTTCTATCAGACTCGATGAATCAATTAATATAATTATCAAATCCTCCTCATTACTATGTGTGTTTATCATCGCTTGAACCAGCTTCTAATGCTCCAGTTGGAGCGACTCGGTGAGAGTAGTCGTGGCTCCAGGAGGCTCAGTCCTATGGTCAGAGAGAATCTCAGTTGGGTTCCACCACGGAATGTGAGAGTGAGCGGCGCTTCTTAGAGTCTGATTTGCAATCTGTTCGTCACCGAGGCCCGGCGGAGCAGTTGGTATAGTGTTCGCTTGCCAACCTAACTATCGGGGTTTCGATTCCCTCGGTAGTGGATGCGCACTGCTGATGAGTCCCAAATATAGGACGAAACGGCCGTCCAGTACTTCCTGAGGTTTATATCAGACTCGATGAATCAATTAATATAATTATCAAATCCTCCTCATTACTATGCATATATACAATACATATATATATATATGTATATATATGTACCTTGCTACAATGCCATGCTATAAGCTCACAACTGTCAGATCAAAGCGAAAGTGATACTGCAGATATATCTCAACTGATATTGCCCAATCCTCCCTTTCTCTACTCGAAAAATTTCAAAAAATAATTATGGAGCCTTGGAGGCGATGCATTATTTTCCAGCTTACAAACCATTCATCCTCACCAAGATTATCCTCAATCTTTCGCTATTCCCATGAGAAACCTTCTGTCAACCTATATTCTGAGTCCAAACATTTAGAGTTTTGATATTTTATATCATGTACAAAGATAGGAATAATTCTCATGCCCTTGGTAATCCACTGAAAAGAAGGAATTTCCAGTCATCCGGCTTTTCTGCATTGACGCCAAGAGGTTGCTATTCTGACCAACATAATTTACTTACACTCATTTTCCGCCATCAGTGTAATATAAATACGAACGTCTTTCTCTACTAAACGACAATGAAGGATTTGTGCTAAGTCTTAAGAGAGCGTAAGTGGGGATATATCTCGACGTAATCACGTATCAATGTTTACCTGATATTTTACAGCAAGTGCCTTCGTTTATTCTGGATAATAAATTCTAATCTTTCGAATTTTTAAAATTGAATTCGATAAAGCATTCGACTGAACACGAATACAGGTTTACAGCTGGATACATGAAACTATCTCAGCTACGAGGTTGAAACGAATATTAATGTGCATATACATTTTCCTAGCAATGTTTTATGCCAATGTAAGGTTACATGAGCTTTTACTTTTTAACTTATAGATAAATATGAAAAAATATTATTCGCTAACGATAAATGCTTTCTTACCTACGTTCTGTTATTGTATACAATACACCATTTTCTGTTTTCTAAAAAAACTGATGCAATCACACTGGCATGCAGGGAAATTTTTCTTAATCCATCTACTGAAGATAAAATGTTATTTGATTCTGTATGCATATTACTATAACATACTACAGGTTATTTATAAAAAAAAGAAAAATTAAATTGGATTTTGTCATCTGATTCGATTTGTGCTTGCTAAAAACTGAGCAACAAAGTAAGAAAAAGAAAGCAAGAAACAATGACGGATAGAAAGAAAGTAAAAGAAAAAAAGAAAGAAAAAGGAAAAAAGACAAAGAAAAAAGAACGAAAGAAAACGAAAGAGTGAAAGAAAATTTTGCATAGACTTTCTATAAAAGAAAGAAAGAAAGAAAGAATAATACGATGGGAATTACAGAAAGTAATAAAATAACGATAGGAAAAAAGAAAGAAAGGAAAAGAAAACTATTTCGACGGAAAATACAGAAAGAAAGAAAGAAAGAAAGAAAGAATACGTTGGGAATTACAGAAAGGAATTAAATAAAGATAGGAAAAAAGAAAGAAAGGAAAAGAAAACTATTTCGACGGAAAATACAGAAAGAAAGAAAGAAAGAAAGAAAGAAAGAATACGTTGGGAATTACAGAAAGGAATTAAATAAAGATAGGAAAAAAGAAAGAAAGGAAAAGAAAACTATTTCGACGGAAAATACAGAAAGAAAGAAAGAAAGAAAGAAAGAAAGAATACGTTGGGAATTACAGAAAGGAATTAAATAAAGATAGGAAAAAAGAAAGAAAGGAAAAGAAAACTATTTCGACGGAAAATACAGAAAGAAAGAAAGAAAGAAAGAAAGAAAGAAAGAAAGAAAGAAAGAATACGTTGGGAATTACAGAAAGGAATTAAATAAAGATAGGAAAAAAGAAAGAAAGGAAAAGAAAACTATTTCGACGGAAAATACAGAAAGGAAGCAATCAAGAAAGAAAGAAAGAAAGAAAGAAAGAAAGAAAGAAAGAAAGAAAGAAAGAAAGAATAATATGTTGGGAATTACAGAAAGGAATTAAATAAAGATAGGAAAAAAGAAAGAAAGGAAAAGAAAACTATTTCGACGGAAAATACAGAAAGAAAGAAAGAAAGAAAGAAAGAAAGAAAGAATACGTTGGGAATTACAGAAAGGAATTAAATAAAGATAGGAAAAAAGAAAGAAAGGAAAAGAAAACTATTTCGACGGAAAATACAGAAAGGAAGCAATCAAGAAAGAAAGAAAGAAAGAAAGAAAGAAAGAAAGAAAGAAAGATAGAAAGAAAGAAAGAAAGAATAATATGTTGGGAATTACAGAAAGGAATTAAATAAAGATAGGAAAATAGAAAGAAAGGAAAAGAAAACTATTTCGACGGAAAATACAGAAAGAAAGAAAGAAAGAAAGAAAGAAAGAAAGAAAGAAAGAAAGAAAGAAAGAAAGAATACGTTGGGAATTACAGAAAGGAATTAAATAAAGATAGGAAAAAAGAAAGAAAGGAAAAGAAAACTATTTCGACGGAAAATACAGAAAGGAAGCAATCAAGAAAGAAAGAAAGAAAGAAAGAAAGAAAGAAAGAAAGAAAGAAAGAAAGAAAGAGCAAAGATGAAAGCAAAAAAATGAAAGAAAGAAGAGAAAGTAAAGAAAAAATTAAAGGACGAAAAGTAAAAAAGAAAGAAAAAAGTGGGTGAAAAAAGAAAGAAAAACAGTCTTCTATAAACTTTCTATAGAAAGAAAGAAAAAAGAATGAAAGGAAAAAAAAAGAAAATGTTTGATACACTTTCCATAGAAAAAACGAAGTTGAAAGAAAAAAGAATGGAAGTAAGAAAGGAAAAGTTAAATAAAACAGAATGAAAAAAAGAAAGTCTATCCATTTATATAGAAATATTTTTTGGTTCTGTTGAAACAAAGAAGAATGAGTGAAAAAAAAAAAGCAATACATTTTTCTATACACTTTCTTTAGAAAGAAAGGAAAAATAAAGAAAGATAATAAAATGAAAGAAAAAAAGAACGTAAGAAACAAGGCAATTCTATAACCACTTTCGATAGAAAGAGAAAAAAGAAAGAAAGAAAGAAAGAAAAGAAAACAGAAAATGCTCAATAAACTTTCTAGGGAAAGAAGGAAATAAGACAAGAAACAAAGAGAAAAACAATGAAAGAAAAAACAAATTTCTATGCACAACAATTAGGTTGGATATTTTTATTTATTTTTTGCACTGACGAATTCCAACATATTTTAGAGACATTTTCTTCTATTTCGTTCCTCTTCTTCTCGTCTTAGACATTCCGCAGAGAGAATGATATAGTATTTATTTTCAATCAAAATATAAATTGAACTGGATTTTTTTAACAAATGAAATCCAAAATAAGAACCATACAAGTCGCTTAGAATAACAGTAACAATAATCTAAAAATCACAAAGAATCAAAGCTTTCATTTCAGTTTTGGGCATAGATTTTTCACGTTTTCTTTTCTCTTTTATAAAATATATTTTACCTTGGAAGGATTTGACATGTTTCAAATAGTCGGAAAATATAGGAAAAAGTACTCTTTTAGAAGGTCAAACTCATGCTATATTTGCTAAATCCATTCCCTTTTTTAGTTGCTAATTCCTCCACTACTACAAATCCTACTGTTGCTGCTACTACTACTACTACTAATAATAATAATAGCAAATACATTTTGGATTAAGAAAATAATTCAATGTAAACTCTCATTGGGGCCAGGTGAATCTTGGTTAAACTTGATCTTTCGACTATCGAGAGCAGACTCGGGTGAAAGGACTACCTGTAATGGAAAGATCCGCATGAGAGAGAATTATACTAAAAGAACTATCACAACTGCAATATATATATATATATATATATATATATATATATATATATATAGTTTCTGCAAAACTAGGTAATCCGTATGGGTAGATCCAAGGAGGATGATATACTGAGAGCTCAATGTAAGTTCAGAGCAGATATGTTTGAAAAAAAACAGACCACCTTAAGGTTCTGTGTAATAAGTTATTTCACCACTACCCCCTTAAAAGGGCTCTGGGTCATCAGACTTTACTTACAAAGTTTGAAATGAAAATGAAAAGATACTTTATATATATATATATATATATATATATATATATATATATATATATATATATATATATATATATGACATAGTAGACAAGTATGTAAGGTCCACGTTAAGCGAATGGACGCCTAAACGAGGAAGCTTATCACTTGCAACGTCATGAATCGTCCCAGAGTTGATATTGATCGACTGTATATGCCCATATCCGAATGAGACGGAGGATTTGTTCAACTAGAACAGTCTTACAAAACTACAAAAAAGATCTTCAAGCATACCAGAAAACCACAGAAGACTGGATGATGATCTCTGTCAAAAAGATGAAAGAATTAAAACTTCATTCAGTAATAAAGGAAGCCACCAAGTTCAAAATGGAGTGAAGAAATTTCAGTAAAACATAATACATTAACGACAGCTGCAAAATGCTTAAAAAAGCAAAGGCAAATGCATTGTACCAAATGCATAAACGATGGCATGATAAACCACTTCACTGCCAATAGTCTACCAGTAGCAACCTAGCTGATGTAAACAAACCCTGTTTCCATCAATGACCTCGTAGTGCAGGCTTAAAAGCTGAAACCAAACTTTTCATTCTTGCTGCACTCATAGCAAAATGATTCTATGATAAATGTCCAGAAGAAATTGACCCTCTTGTACCTAGTTGTATATATTGGCACTCACTGAATATAAAACCCGGCATGACAGATTAGACTAATATCTGCGCTGGAAAATATGCAACATTTACGGAAAGAAAACTGCATTAGGTTGGTGCAAAAATAATGTCGTTTTCTCACATATGTTAATTTTATATATTATTTCTGAATTAATTAATTGATATATATAGCCATGTTATATATCATTTTGAAGCGCGTTTTTCGCTCTATCGAATCCTGTTATTCGTTACCGTTCTCAATCTCTTCATTCATTTTTTTGAAGGCTTTCGACAGCATGGACAAAATTCAAACCCAGACGATTTTCTTGTTCCAGTTCAAACTAGGCCGAAAATCTGCCGAGACAGCTCGTGATATCAATGATGCGTTTGGCCCAGGAACCACTAACGAACGTGTGGCACAACGGTGGTTCAAGAAATTTCGCAATGGTGACGAGAGCCTCGAAGATGAAGACGGTCGCTGCCGGCCGACTGCGGTTGATAACGAACATTTGAAAGCCTTAATTGAAGCCGATCCTCGCAAAACCACAGGAGAAGTTGTTGTTGAACTCGAGGTCCACCACTCAACAGTCGTTCGCCATTTGAAGCAAATAGGGAAGTCAAAAAATTTGGGTAAATGGGTAAATGATAATCAAAGAAAATCGTCAAAAAACGACATTATTTTTGCACCAAACTAATAATTGATAGGAACAGCAACCAGAACCGGTACGGAAAAGAAAATGTCAACAGATTGGTAGGAACACCACCCAAACCCGGTTACGGAAATAGGACTCGTAGTAATTTTATGTGACTTTACAATAAACAGAGACAGAAGAATCAAAGCTAGTTGCCGATACATTGTGATTAGAGACCGCAAAGACAAAGTGTGCCTTCTTATTGACTGTCCCTGAAGAGTGTAATGTATCTTTGAAGATCTTCAATAAATATTAAAATACAAGAACCTTGAAATCGAAATCTCAAAGATGTGGAAGATGAAGCCTCCAGTTGTTGCTGTTCGCGACCTCTGATTGATTGGAAAAACAAATCAATAGACTCTGTGAATAGATTCATGGTAGCCCATGTATTAAAGAAATTAAAAAAAAAATTTACGCACCATTACAGCCCACAACTTGCGAAGGACTTTATGTATGATCATTTCTTTCTTTATTTTTTTTTAACAGATAGTGGAAAATATCATGATGCCATTTCTGACATTAGGACATTGGTTGGGACCCAGAAAGAAATGAGTATACAACAGAAATAATAATAATAATAATAATAATAATAATAATAATAATAATAATAATAAAAATAATTGAATCAATAGCTTCATCCACCGCCAGTAAAGTTGGTTCCCTGTGTCGCGCCATAAAGTTTATTTTCTCTCCCGAGCCCCTCCTTCAAAACTATAAATCAACCATTCGCCCTTGCATGGAATACTGCTCTCATATCTAGTGCCCCGCTGTTCGTCTTAAGTTCCTCTACAAAATCCAGAGACGGATATGCAGTTTGATTGGTTCTGATCTGGCATCTCGTCTACAGTCACTTTCTCAGAGACGTGATCTCGCTTCCCTTCGTCTTTTCTACAAATACTTTCACGTTAACTGCTCCGACGAGCTACTTTTTCCAGACTGCATCAATGTAAACGTGCAACTAGACTGTCATCCCCTTCCCATCCTTTCACTGTCGAAACAGTTAAATGTAGCCGTCTTTTCTACTTCAATAGATTCGTATCTCGCACCACCCGTCTGTGGAATTCCTTTCCTATTGTTTCCCTGACAGTTTTAATGTCCAAATATTCAAATGTAATATCAATCGATCATTCCACTTGCCTTGATCTATGCCTTGTCCTTCTCTTCATCCTTTCCTCTATCACGCCTCTTAACTCTCGGTCCCACTCTCAGTAACCCCTTGCGTGCTAATGGCATCCCGCCTTGGTTAGTGTGAAATGTTTAAAAATAATAAAACTAATAGTAATATCATGTCTTCAGCTTTGATATCATTCGATTGTAAGAATTAGCCAACCATAACTCTCCACAGAATCATTTTGTCTTTTTTTATTTTCCGTTTGCTTTACCATCCACCAGCTCAAAAGCATTAAGTAGGCCATTGCCTGCTGACACCACTTTTAATTACCGTGACTGTATCTTCTGTGGTTTAAATTCTGCACTTTCCTCCTGAGGAGAATCAGGTGTTTTAGATATTTTTTTGTTATTGATACAATCAATTTTCTTGTTGTTCCGATATATACCATAACATTCCTCACATATCCAGTTCATATTATTATAAATCATTTGTCGTCAGAATCACATCTGTGTCGCTAAAAGTCTTTTCTTTTCTCAGGAAATGTGCAGCATTTTACTGTCATATTAGTCTTCAGATATTACAAAGGCGTTCATTTTTTGTAATAACAGAGGTCCATGTTCATAACTTAGATTACAGTGGACTAAGAATAGTTTGTAAGCAGGAGAAATTTAATTAAGTAATCCCTATTCAACATAAACAGTATTTGGAACTAGTATAGAGTAGGTCCTCCATTTACTAGGTTCAGTGCTTGTATTTTCATGAATTTGGTCAAGTTCTCAACAATCGTCTGATCCATATTTTGCCACTCCTTTAGCAACGTTTCATTAAGGGTTGCCACTGACGTGATTTTGGTTGCATGCTACCGAAGTCTTCGGTCAAGGTGCTCCCAAACGTACTCTATTGGATTCATGTCGTGTTTTGGGGCTACCCATTGCAGTGAATTCATTCCTTGCGATTCCTTCCAGGCCGTTGCTTCTTTGCTTGTATGATATGGCGCTTCATCTTTTTAAAAAATTTAGACATTCTTGTCAATCTGATTGGGTTCAAATATTGGGAGTAGTCCTATCTCTAATATTTGACAGTATTTTGGACCATTCAACCGCTCTTCAACAAGAATCAGCTCAGATTTCCCTCTAAACAAGACTGCGCCTCACACAATTACTCCTATCCCTTCATGTTTCACGGTCACCTGCTGACATTCAGTGATCTAAGCCTCATTCTGATTTCTCCAATCATAAACCAATCTCTAATTAGAATATTGGCAGAATTTACTTTCATCTGACCAAATTACAGACTGCCAAAATTCATAATCTTTGCTCTTGAATTCTCTCGCCCAGTCCATACGAAGGTTTCTTTTAACCCCTGAAATCAATTTCTTGCAACTCTTCTTTGAAAGCCCAGCTCTTTCAGAGGGTTTCTCACAGCATATGGTGACATTTCTATGCTGTTGGCGACATCTTTGACGCTCTGACGACGGTTTCTAATGACTATCCAGTGCATTTTTCGTTCGCTCAGACAGAATGCTTGGTCTTCCTGAACGTTGTCCACGCGACAATGGCCTTCTTCACTAAATATCTTGACAATATTATTAAGCGTTTGATGATTAACCTGGAAAAAACCTAGGAATTTCTCTATTTTCTTCATCCTGTTAATTGCTCTTGTTGAAATTCACTAATTTCCTTACTTCCAGGAAATTTCATTGCAAGAGATAAGTGAACTATTGTTCATAGATGAGAGTAGCTTCATATTAACACGATTTGTCTGAAAAAAAGAAGAGACGTTATTAAACAAGCCAAAATTGTTGTAATCAAGCGTGGCTAAAAAAAACTTATCATAGCCCATTGTACATGAGGCTTGCCAATATAACTTATAATGAAAATAAGCCCTGGGACTTTTCCAATCAAGCTCAGAAGTTGGGGGATTTGCTGGTAGCATTTAATGCTTCCGAAAACGAAATTGGACTCTGAATTTTCAACAATCTTGATGAAAGTATGTTATTTCATGGATGTTCCATGATTTAAGAGCCGATTAGGACCCCTAATAATGACTTCAATTAACTCTTACATACAATCCATCGGTTAAGACATTGTAAAAAAAAAGTTCCAGTAAGAAATTTATTACTCCTTGTATCCTTCAATTTTACAAGACCACAATCTGGCCGAAAATGGAACACTCTAAATTATATGCTCCATTCTTTACATTCCAGTCTTGATAATCACCTGCCTGTCGTTGATGATTTAATTTCGATCCTACAACAACATTCTATTAGCCGAAACCTCGCAAGCCCCTCGCTGATTTATCGCCATTTCTATGGAAAGTATTCAAACGAACTTCATTCGCGTCTTGGGTAAAAAGGTAAATTACATACGACATCAAGTCTTCTAATCAGGAAGTTATGAGGAGCGGGGAACCACCTCTTAATTGCTGATGTTCCCAGGTCTACGCTGATCCGGGGTGGTAGAACTTGTTAATGGCCCGGCTATGGCCAAATAGTTAACCACAATCTGGAGTCATAATACTATGAAAGTGTAAAAAATAGGTTTTAATAACAGCAATAACTTTTTGTAAAACATTATTACCAGCAAGACATTATTGCCAGCAAAACATATTTGAGGGAAAGTATTATCAGCAATACATTTTGGGAAAAATAATTTACCAGCAATACATTTTTGAAGAAAAACTATTACTAGCAATAAAAAATCTTGTCGGCGTTAAATAACCCATTCAGGTTGATATGTCGTAAAACAAAACAAACCAAACCAAATCGAACTCTTTTCCTTAGTTACACCCCTTCTAAACTTCACGTCTAAGACATGCCATGCTACGCATATTGCATCGAAATACCCTCATTAACTACCTAATCTATTAGTGAGATGCATGTTCTACAGGAGGAGCTTCTTCCCCGGGAACTGATGCTTTATGGAACTGACTCCCAAGAGGATTCTTCTACGATCACTTCAATCCTAATCTGTTCAAGTCTAGGGTTACTTGTTATCTTCTATCTATGAAATGAACCTCTACTTCGAGTGTCTCTTTGTTCATGTATATGATGAAAATCATTGTAAGATATGAAAAAGACAAAAACCTTCTATTCTCATTGGTCGCCATGGCATAAATAATTACACCATTAAATTAATAATAATATGATAATGTGTTGAAAAATCGTCGGTCCGAAATCCAGTTCCTAAATTCAGAACAAATGACAAAGCATCATTTTTTTAATATCCTTTTGGACTGGCCAAGAATATTTCATCACTCAGTCGTCATTATAATGATGGCAATAAAGAATTGCCAGTGGTGCCATTGGATCAATGTAACGCTTAGTTGAAGCAATCACCGACTTTTACTCATTTCTCCTTCCCACAAACCCGAACAACAAATCTGTAACGTTAAAAACGAAATCTGTGTTGCGCACTATTTCATCCATGATAGTTTTTGGTTTCCGCTTTTATTTTTTAATATTTTTGTTTAAAGGTTCAATCGTTTTTTTCATTATAATTTATTATTATTGCTTTTACTCTCTACACGGATCAATATTTCCAGTCGTTCAAAGTTGATGTGATGATTCATTGTTGTCCTGGTTTCATCCAAAGATGAAAAAAAAAAAAATTAAAAAAAAGAAAAGAAATCCCTGCGGTTTTCTTGCCGCTTGTTTGAAATTTCAAGGAGACATTCAATAATTTTTGGATGATTTTTTTTTTTTTTTTGACAGCAATGTCTCATGCACGTGACCTAATCATTTGGAATGTTGCGATCCCCTGGAAAAAAAAAGTAAAAAAAAACAAAAAAAAAAAAAACGAGAAAAATATCTCATGATGTCTTTGCTAGTTTTATCCATATTTTCTTCTAATGCCGTTTGGCATTCTCAGAATAAGCGATTCTGCAAAAGAAGTTCCTGTAATAACGATTTATATTACTTGTTCTACATTATTTGGTGTACAGAGACTGCTACTGAATCAAAGTTTTAATTATCATCCACAACGATACTGGATAGATATATAGTTGAATACATATTTTGACTATTGCTCAGCGGATACAAGATTCAAGAAACCTCAATCTAGAAAGACACTCATTGAGATTGATGTCTAAGGGTATATAGAGAGAAAATAGGTGCATATTATGAGACTATATCGGATTGATAAAGGTGGACATTGACTTGAAAAGGTACAAAAATTTAGGTTTATTATTTACATTATTCGGACTATTGTCTTCATCTTTGTCGCCATATTTATCACAACGTTTCGGCTGTTGTACGCTCCGGCCTTTTTCATGTGGTTGGAATTTCGAACTGAACCCTTTATTTCGCTCACTTGGGTAGACTGTTCTAGTTCCATGTGCCATGTTTGATGGATGTCAGTTATCAGTTATCTCCTGCTAATTTTCCCTCTGAAAGTTCTCCACTGCCTTAACCGGGTATTGAACTCACACTCTTTGTGTCCTGTCACTGGATCTAACCAACGCCTTTATTCACTGTGATATGTGTCCTTGAGGAGGAGATATGTAAATAATGTACATAATACCTCATCTCAGAAATATAGACAAAAATTTAACGATCAGAAAAATATCCTTCCATGAGAATATATATCTTTATTATTGTTAACCATTTAAAAGGCTCAAGAATCTCCAAGGCAGAGCGGTATAAATGAGGTTAATTCCAAGTCGTTCAGCTAGGGAGTAATAAGTCCATGTTTATATATATAGTATATATATAAGACCTTGGTATAAAACGCTAAAGATTGTAGCAATCAGGGAAGCACTCACTAAGGGGAATATATATTACTCTATCAACCAAATATAAAGCCTATGACCTATCAATGTAAAGAAATAGTAAATTTAAGTTTATATAAGGGCATTCGAGAGGGGGCGCGAATGAATGAGAGTATGTAGGATAGATAACGGGTGATTATAGATCTGAAGAGGTAAAGAACGTCCCGATTGGGAAAACACCCACTCCGGAGTCTGTTCCGAAATGTAACATTTATGGAGAAGAAACTTATCTTATCACTAATAGAATATGAAGGGCAATAGAATGTTTACTCCGTTAAATTAGCATGGCGTGTCCTTGCTTGGAATTTCTGAACCGGCAGTAAAATGAAATATATTTCCCCACTGCTATGAAAATATGTAGCAGGGAGAGGATAGCAACGGGAAAATGGTGTAGACTGGAAATTAATTTCTAACACCCAAAACTGCGCAAATCATTTTGAACTCTATCGAGTCTGGAAAGTGAAGATTGGGAAGCTCCAGACCAGACATGTCAGCAATATTCCTTGTTTTGTGATTATTTGTCTTTTGTTTTGATGGTTCACTGCAGGAGGAATGGGGTGATTTTTGAGCGCGAAAAAGAACCAACATTTTTCCACAGTCTTTTAGCGAAGAGATCTAATAGATGTATCAACCAATTGAGAGTGAAAACATACATCATGACTAGAGGCAAATGAGTACCTACTGATATTGAATTGTTACTAGGTTGCTTTGAAGGTACTGAAAGTTACAAGAAAGAAAATTCACCATTGATGTTAAAAAGAATCAGAGGAAGGTTCAGCTGTCATGTTCCGGTTATCCAAAATATTGGAAATGCTCAAAAAATCATGGCATCATCAGCACCCCCCTCTCTCTCTCTCTCTCTATATATATATATATATATATATATATATATATATATATGAATTCCAATAACCAACAATTACTATTCTTAAAAGAGTGCTCAATACAAAGTAAAGCAGATATAATTATTATATAGAAAATTTATAACATAAACATGTCATAAAATCAAATGATTTTATAACATGATTATATTATAAATTTTCTGTATAAATAATTATATATATATATATATATATATATATATATATATTGAAAGAAAATCATACTTTAAGAAATAAATCGGAGCTTATATATATATATATATAATATGACACGATTTTTCTTATTATTATAGAAAGAAGTGAGAAAATCAACATGTGTATTCGGAGTACTGTCGACATAGTACAATGTTATCATCAGGGTATTATTTATTTCAAGACAAATATTTTAATGTTCATCATTTAAAAAAAAAAAAACAAATTTACTGTGTTCTTGTGAAAGGTAAATTTTTTACATGTGAAGAACACTGAGTCAGTGCGTGATCGCTTGACACCGCTTCAGGGGAGGTAATTATGTATGATTTTTCAAGAGTTTTTAATGAATAAGTAGTAAAAATTATTAGTGTAACCCTTGATATTTTAAAGTGTATGTTGTACACATTTTAAATCATTTGTGCCGTATTAATGAATAATTTTATTAAGGTTAGGTGTCCTTTTCTTAATATAGATACCTTCGATAATTTTTAGCTCTTGTATTTTATTTTCATGAAAATATAGATGTATTTCCAACAAATATTTTTTCTGAATTGTGCAGTTGCAAACGTTTAGAAATGTTGGACATATCAATGAAATAAAAACGGCGAGACAACGTTGTCGTAAGGTATCCAACATAAATCTTATTTTTACCGTTGGAGATCTCCCAGATGACATTTAAATTTATAAAGGATATTGGCTTCTGCAACACTTTAGTAGATGTGGAAGAGTCATTACGAATGATTGAATAAGATATACTAGATTTAGTGTAGTATATTATTTTTTTTACTAGGATCTGTGGTAGATATGTTGCTATTTATTATTTTCTTAGGATATTTTCACTTTTTTTTATAATTAGAAAATCTTTTCATACCATATAAAAGATTAATGTGATTGCGGTCAGTTTAAGAAATATTATATTCTATTTGATTATTACAATTTCTGATACAGCATCATATTTCTTTATCAACAACATAATTAGGGAAGCTAATATTGTAAGTGATTTTTTTATATTTTTAGTTCACTGTAGAAAATGTGTTTCGTTGATGACTTAATGTTTAATTAATTATTAGATTCTTTGATTGCTATGTTATAATAATTTGTACATTCACATTTTTAGTCAAGAGTACACGAATTAATGCTGGTAGATATTTGTTATAGTGAACTTATCGTTATTAGTGTTTTTCAATATATCTAGAAAAGGAATTTTTGATATTACTAAGTTTGTATCTAAACGTAAGACAGAATTATCTTGGAACTTTTTTTGAAGTTTATGTATTTATTCTGTATTCTTGACTAATATAAGGATATCACCAACGTATCGTAGGAGGGTTTTCTTGAAATTGTTAAATATATTATTTTATAGATGAAAAATCATGAAACATCGGACAAAGAACTAAACCCGTGGAGACGCCATCACGTTGTGTGCATATATATATATATATATATATATATATGTATATATATATATATATATATATATATATATATATATATATATATATATATATATATAGTTAGTTAGTTAGTTAGTTAGTTAGTTAGTTAGTTTATGAAAAACTAGGTAATCTGTATGGATATCCCCAAGGAGGAAAAAAATCCAGAGAACTCAATGTAAATACAGAGCAAATAATTTAAATAAAAACAGACCACTTTAAGGTTCCATGTAATAAATTATTTCACCACAGCCTTTTTAAAGGATTGCGGATCATCAGACTTTACATCCAAAGGTTGAAACGAAAAATGAAAATAAATTTACACATTCAATTACACGTTAATTTACATATGCTTAATAGTGCCCGTCAAAATATGTAAATTTCTTTTCATTTTCCATTTCAACCTTTGGAAGTTTGATGATCCGCAGTCGTTTAAAAGGGCTGTGGTGAAATAATTTATTACATCGAACCGTAAAGTGGTCTGTTTATATATATATATATATATATATATATATATATATATATATATATAATATTGGAATGGGACTTCAGTAGTGCAATTTAGCAGTACTTTCCGCATTATACTCCGTCTAATTTTAAGTAGCGGTAGAGATGGATTATTGTATATGTTTCTTATAATAATATCGATAGTTTCACTAACAGGGACATTCGTGAATATATTTTCGACATAAAATGAGACTATGGTTTCATTGTTAGATTTCTCATTTTTTAGAAATTAGATTACTTCAAGGATTGATTTTATGCTGTCTTTACTGGGAAAGCATGCTGTGATCAGTTAGTTGTATATTTTTATTAATTGATACACAGTAGTGAAAATTTTCTTATAGAACGCAGATTTAGTTTTTTTTATGTGTTTTTATACTGCCATATATGCAACAGGACCTATAATCACCCGAAATATAAGAAAGTTATAAACTATCATGTTCGGCATTATGAGTATTGAAAGTTTATTTTTAATTCTTTTGTCAGATTCCTGTTATTTTATCTTAATTTTGTGTGGTCATTGAGTATTTGTTCGAATTATATATATATATATATATATATATATATATATATATATATATATATATATATATATATATATATGTGTGTTTTTATCAGATCTCATATTGCATTTTTTGTTATTATTGTCGCTTTTCTCTGACACTCCTTAATACTGGTCCCCATATTGTATTAATTTCTATGCTTGATCGGCTCAAAAGATTGTTGTGGCCTAGCAAATGTGCTGAATCCTTAAGTCTATGAATTTTCCAATAAATATGGCGACAAATATGAGGACAATAGTCCGAATAATGTAAATAGTGTTCATAATACCTCATCTCAGAAATATAGGCAGATACTAATTAATGATGTTATACATATACATACATTCATACACACACACAAACACACACACACACATATATATATATATATATATATATATATATATATATATATATATATGTTTGTGTGCCTTTATAATTTAGCCGACTGCATTTAGATTATTTTACTTTCTGTTTTTATTTCTATCACTTTTATTTTTAGATATCCCACATTTTGATAATAAAAGATTTGCCAAGAATGTCGAAATATCTTAAAACGGAAATTGATTGTGAATGATCTAAATATGAAAGCACTTTCTAAACATTTCCGCCCTAGTGAATTGTTACCTCTTTTAATTACAGGAGCATTATTATATAAAATTATAGTCAGTTTCGTTACTCTGAAAAACTAATGCGATTAATGAGTTCTTTTGGAACATATACCTGTATGGTCATATAATATTTCATTTAAATTCCTTGATGTTTCCCCGATGTTCTCATTGTGGTAGTCATAACAGGTTACCTTTTTTTAATTAGAGTAGCTTTTTTATATAAAATTATAGTGAGTCTCGTTACTCTGAATAACTAATGAGTTTAATGGGTTCTTTTGGAACATATACCTGAATGGTCATATAATATTTTATTTAAAAATATTCTCATTGTCGCAATCATGACGGGTAATAGAGTAAATCCTACGTGTGATATTGTTAGTGTGTGGAACAGAATATTTTTGATTCGTTCGGCTTGTCACGTTTTTCTGTTTTGGAATATTTTACTACATTTTGTTCCGCATTGAAGATGAAACAGGTTATTGGAGGAGCTTGAAATATATTTAAATTATTTAAATTATTCAGATATCTTACATTGTGATCTATTACCGCAAGGAGAAATATTTCATGATAACTGTGATGGAAACAAAGAAAAATTGCATAATAATCTAGATGAAATCGGCTAGGTTATATGCCGAAAGATCATACATGAAAGCATTAAATAAATTTAAACAATCCATCGACTGTCTTTCGTGCACATCAGTTGCCGTATCAATAGGAACATACCTAGTTTAATGAAGTCTTAAAGAACGAAACGCTTTGCAAAAAAAAATTTCCACTTTGTCATACATATTTCCACCAGGATATATATATATATATATATATATATATATATATATATATATATATATATATATATATATATATGTACTGTTGGAAATAGAATACTATGTATGACAAAGTGGAAATACAATAATAATAATAATAATAATAATAATAATAATAATAATAATAATAATAATAAACGAACCATAATAAATAAAGTAAATAATAAACAAATTAACCACGCATTACGACCAAAACATTAGTTAGACTAAAAAATCGAACCAAAAAATCGGACGAAAAAAATACCTATAACTGTTATATAACGATAAAAAAAATAAAAATAAAAAAAAGTAAAAATAACAAATAATAATAATAAAAAAATAATAATAATAATAAAAAAATAATAATAAAAATAAAAAAATAAAGAATACTCCGTTACTTAAAAATCCAAAACCGAAAAGAGAATATATACAAGTAAAATAAATTGACCTGAATTCATCCAAGTAAATAAATAAACAAACCAATCCCGATAATGTTACAGTTAGAAAAAACAAATAAAGATAATCAACCCAAATAAACACAAATTAAAAACTGTTCCTGCTAAAATAATAGTTAGAATATACTACAACAATCAACCCCAAAATCGAATAAATAGCTTTAATTAAATTAGGTTCTGTCTCACTATTTTATATATATATATATATATATATATATATATATATATATATATATATATGTGTGTGTGTGTGTGTGTGTGTGTGTAGCTATCTATCTATCTATATCTATATATATATATATATATATATATATATATATAAGACATTTTATGTTTATACATTCTTTTTATAGATACAAATATTTAAGTAAATGCTCTGTTTATTATGAACAGAGCTTTTACTTAAATATT
>OZ010592.1:76136429-76203929 GCA_963932145.1 Acanthosepion lycidas | reverse complement strand
CAAAACCTACCGATTAGAGGCCTTGCTGCCTGATGTAGTTTATCGTCATACCTTGGACAAACAAATATTGGTGATATGTTGCGTGTTCTGGTGAGACTCAATTCTGGTGCCTGGGACTGATCTTGGCGTAAACAATATAAGTAAACAGCATCTTGCGTTGAATCAATGAAACAGGCGACTTGTGGTGGCGTAAAGGTACGATAAATATTTTCTTGTTTTACAGTTGAACAATTGGTATCATTAAAAGACCGGGTAAATGTGGCTGGTTATACAGGTATAGTAGCTGACCCCGTAATTCAATGTTTTATAACGACACCTCCATTCTCTACAGACGACATCCCACAAGACAAAACACCGTGTCACAAATCGAAGATACTGGAACTCAGCGATTATTTTTCTGTGATAAAATGTCCACTACAGTCATTTTTGAGGTGAGGTAGAAAAGGCAAATTCGAATCCTGGGTATGCAACCGACCATTCTAGATATTCGGATGCCATATTAACAGTAAAGACGATAATTTCAAGAGTTCTTTCTAGAATAACGTTTGATCCATGACAAAAAGACTGATGATGTTCTGTAATTAAAACCCGGTACGTGAGGAGTACGCGTAATAAAGCCATCGGTTCTTATAGCCGTTATGATCCCAGGCGCCTTATCAAAGTTCCTGGGATCGCTATTCGATTTCCCATTTACAGAAGTCAATTTAAACAGAGATCTCAAGAGAGCCTTTCTCTAGGATGTGAGTACCCTCTCAACATTCTGCCTATCCGCCAGACAGCTTCCCTCCACTTCGGAAAGGCTTCTTTTTCTTTGGTAGCGGGATATCGGAGCAATATTTGGTGAAGAAAGGAGGCTCCTAGATTTATTTGTGGCTTCGTCATTTATGGCTGGCGAAGCAGTGGCGGATTATGACTTCACCTGTCCCATGACTGGTCCCACCCTTATACCGTCGGCTTTCTTTTATTTTTTCACATTTTCTCCTACTTCCTCCTGCTCAACCTCCCTGCCACTTTTTCATGAAGATGGCCGAGGTGGTAACATTTCATCAACCTCCATACCCTCGTCCGGCATCTGGAATCAGCTGCTGCTTATCTTGTTGCAGCATCTTTTTTGTTGTTGCTGCTTTTGTTGTTACTGCTGCTGCGTCTTTAGTTATTGCTTCTGTTTTGCTTCTGTTGCTGCTGTTCTTATTCTGCTACTGCTGATTTGCCGCTGTCGCTCCGGCTCCGACCGCTCTTGTTGCTGCAGTGGGACATTCTGTTGTGGATGTGTTGCCACCTTTCGTCCTCTCCTCACTACCTTCTTTCAGCCCTCGGTGACTTTATCGGACTTTTCGTCTTTCACTACTTCAGTCATTGCTAGTGTTGGGCGACGCTGAGGGAACATGCTCTTCTCGGGACTCAAGTTAGAAACATGTCGAGCGGCGCCACAAAACCAGCAGTAGGGTCGATGACTCTTTACAACAGTGAGAATTGTCTGGCTATGACACGTCTAAAATCGTGTACCACCAAAAATACTCACGGAAAATTGTCATCTGCAGGATTATATACCTGGTGGTAAAGTTCCGTTTCAATTTTCACTACCGTAAATGCTTCCACCTGTCCATATTCTATGGAGAAGGCTTCCACAATGTTCTACTCTATATTCATGGGTACACAAACGAAAGGGACCTAGGTCCTTCTGCCGCCCATATACTCAGATTGCATCCTCACTGACTTTGTGAAGATGCATCCTGCAAGTTTTTTAACCTCCTCTTCTGGCGTCAACAAGATGTCCCAAATTGCGTTTGACTTTCTTGACAACACCTTCACTGCGATGTCCAAGCCCCTGATTGCTCTCACGATTCTTTCCCTGTTAACACCAACCAACTTCAGCAATGTCAGCAAGTAAATTGCCTTTTTTGAAATTTCCTCCCAGGCCGACTGAATGGTCAAGAGTTCATTGCCTGAAATATAGTCCTGGTACTTTTCCCGTGTCGATATATAATATTCAGGCCACCATTTTGGGGCCATTCCGCTGCGCATGCTGAGGTATGGGGAGTTGCTGGCTGATCCAGCTGCTGAGACACCTCAAACATGTTGGTCAGGGCCATACACAAAAACAAATAGGTCACAAGACAATCACATGTGCTATGTAGACAGTACAAAAATTAGGCAAAATAAAACAAAAACTTACAAATAAAACTTTCCAAAATAAAATCTTGCTTACAGTAGGAAGGCAAACAAAATAACACAGAAAATAAATACAAATAAAAAAAAAAACAATTACAAAAGCAAAATTAAACTAAAGAGTAACAAATGGGATTACCAAAAAGAAAAAAAAATAAATTAAAAAAATCTAACAAAGTTCGCGTAAATGAAAACAAGAATGAGAAAAGCCATCACTGAAAGTGAACACACTTTCCAAATTGAACCATCTTCGTTAAAATACGCGACGGACGAGGTAGAAAAATAATCTGGAACACAAACCTTTTTTATTCATGGATCCGTTTTCATTGGTTGAAAGTGGTAAAGACCGAACAATATTAGCATATCCGTGATGCATTTATGGCAACAGCTGCTATTTATATTTCTATTTTGGTTATTTTGTCTTTGGCATATTGTACAAAACAGACGACTCCTTTTTCCTGGTAGGTGATTTTCTCTTTCACCATAATTTTTCAATTATATATTCAAAATTATTTGCAAATAGTTATAGCCACTAATCAGACAGATCTTCGATAAATTTTGAGTAAAATTCCGTAGGTTTTAATGTGAGAAAAATTCTGATTAACACTTGAACCTGGTTACCATTACGGAAAGTTTCCTCTCAAAGTGATTTGCAGCAACGAAAATTGGTTTGTGCCAGGTTAGGAGAATATGGAGGGGTGGGTAGTACAGATGATTTTTTTTCCTAAATTATTCATAACACTTTTAATCATTTCATCCAAGCAAGTCTAAAGGGGCCATCGGGTGTGAAAGAATATGAGAAAAATGTATTATCATGCAGAGAGAGCATTAAAAGAATAATAATGGTAAAAACCGAAGATAACGACTGACATTGCAATTAAATGTTTGATGATCAAAGAAGACGGAAGTTCAGCAAGCAGAAAATGCTAAGGAAGATCCAATTAGAATATAACTTGCTGCTATAACTAGCATTTTCAAATATGGGACCTTTCCCTTATAGGCAGCCTTATGTTATGTTTCTCTTACTTCTGCGAGGATATTTCTACATTGAAATTTCTTTTACATTTCCCTTTCGCTAAGATATGATCTTGCCATTTCAAATTGATTGGATGCATTGTTTGAAAATGTGTATGCCTGAATGATCACTTCCTTCGCCTACTTATGCATATATATGTATACCACCTGAGTATTATTTCAGGATATGCAGAAAAGTCCCATAATAGTATAGCATTTTGAATTTCGATTATTGGTTTTAAGCCTAGGGTTTTTAAACTGATCTAATATAGATTTTTTGTACAAGCCACTTTTCCAAAGCAGATATCTACCAATTAAGACATGTCTTGGTTTATATTCTTACATTGACTATTAAATTTGACTATATTTCTTCTTCTATCGCCTTTTTCGGGACCTATATCTAGCTCTTCAAATTTAGTTCTAAACTATCTGAATGACTTTAATATAGATTTCGAGTACTTATCCAATATAAACATCAACAATATTTCGTCACTAAAGACTGTTGGGCCGTTGTTAATTGTTCTCCATAATACTCATTTTCTCTTCCGCCTAATTTAAATTTTTTTAAATGAGACATGACAATCCATCAGCTGCAACAAGACAGAAAAAATGGTCATTAGGAAGAGAAAAGACCTAACATGCGATTTACGAATCGATGTCAACCTCATGGAATTATAAAACTTTAAACATCTGGTAATAGTTTTAACAGTAGATGAAACATGCGACACATTATATTTAAATATTTGAAGTTAAAATTGACTGGAAAGCAATAGGCAGGAGGAATGCTCCACACACGTGAAGTGTGGTGAGTAGAAACATTTAGCATAGAAATTACGGTACATCTAGCCATTTTAATTATAAAATTTGGATAGCTGTAAATCTAGTAATGTGTTTAAATCAGTAAAGTCGAAGGTACCTTTGCGGTTTCACGCAGCTATTAGTAACAGGTGGTTACCTGCGCTCGAGCGATAATAGCGACAGAACGCAACTGGCAGTTTGGCTTTTTCTCTTGTTGATGCTTATCTCCGAGGAGACACAGTTAATCATAAGTCTTGGCTGTGACAGAAGAAATACCCACTAAGTAGATCCACCTCTAATACATACAACACTCGTTCCCGCCATTGCCAACAGGTAGCGTCTTTTATAGTTAACGAGAGGAGGAGTTCTAGAATCCCCGTGTCGATAAAGACACGTGGTAATTTCTTTTTTTTTTTTTGCTGAGTTTTACAAAGATGCCATCGGTCGGCCTCCAGGTAAGCGAACATATATTAATTTTAATGGTACCGAAGATGAAAGCTCATCTGAATGATTATCATGAAAATATGTATAGAAAAGTGGATAGGAAATCTGTGCTATATATGGCCTTACCTTGCCATGGAGAAAACTTTATTTCTTTTAATACACTGTGTATTCTGTTTCTACATTGTAAAAAATAAATTATGTACCCCAAATGGATTCATAACTTCCACGTAAGGATAAATTCCAAAAGTTATGATACCTTTTTCCTGAATGACATTTATTAATTACAAAGAAGTGCAGGAGAATAATATCCTTCACAGTAGAACACTCTGTCTTCAATGCCCTTGTTTTAGCGCTTCAGCCATCGGGGGCTCACTAAAGAAGTCATACAAAGTGAAGGTATCCATGACTCTTGTTACAACCTCTGTCATTTTCTGAAATTGACTGCCCAAAACGTGCTCGTTTACCTGGGGGAAGAACCATAATTCACAGGAAGAAATGTCGTAGAGTGTCATACTGCCCGACTAGCTATCTATGAAAAGCAGTGTTTAGTTGGGTTTGTTTGAAGACCTTTTACAGCCACCTACTTCATTCTGGAATGAGGATTTGATTCGATTTCTTTGTTAAACCGCGTATCAACCCCTTAGAGGTCATTTAATGTCGAAATCTAATTTTCCTGGGAGCTTTGAAGTAATAAATGGATTATATATATTCTGCTTTCACAATTAAATACATAGTAGATGATAATCCGCATCTGTGCATATATATATATATATATATATATATATATATATATATATATATATATATATATATATATATATATATATCTGTGTGTGTGGATATAATTAATAGACCCGATGATATGTGTGTTTTATGCTTTAGTTTTTTTCAAGTTATATTTTGGAAGACAGTTTGATTTCTTTAAGAAAATGTAGAATATTATATGCATTAATGGGGTAAAAGAGTCCTTCCATGTTTCCCGTTAGGTTAGTTGATTGTGCTTAGCGGCATATCAACCTATGTGGGTTATTTATTGATGAAATCTAAATATTTTGAACACAATTTTATGGTTTCACCTAAATTTATGCTATAAATAGCTATTGTTCGTATTTTTTTTATAAAATGATATTGTTGGTAATTTTACTATAAATATGTATTTTTGGTAATTTTTATATAAAAATGTATTTTTGTACTTTCATTTGTTTTTCTTTAGGGTCTCACTATATGCATATACCTGAGACCTTTACAAGTGCTACCACTCCGGGTCAGGGTCAACCTGGAAGCAACAGCTCCTGAAAACCCTTCAATCTCCATATCAGATACTTTGATACTGAATGTATTTTATCATCATACTCAGGACTACTGGAATAAGGAAAGTTGGTATGTCTACTTATTTGGTGTATAGTAATGATATACTAAAATTACTCTAATCTAGGACAGTTATAACAGCTTTTCGTAAGCGTCTCAAAGCATCTAGAGATGCTCATGCTATTATTAGTAGTTAGGTCATTAGAATTGTTTCCCCAGAACAGAAATTACTTCTAACACAGTGTAATAGTAAACCAATTAAATGAACTAAGCTTGCACGCTTGTAAGTTGTTTGAATTCTAAGTGAAGATCGAATTAAATGAAATGGCTTGCTAAAATGACTCAATCATTTGCTGAAAAGCATACCCCCCTATTCTTATCCCAAATTTAGTCTGCACGTATTTAGTTATCGAATTAGTAATTTTGTTATGTAGTTCGGCCTGGTAACTTTTGATAATGCATTTACACGCGGAGTTCTTACTTATGCTCAAAAATTAAAATTTACCTATATTTGTATGTATCTCTGAGAGAGAGAGAGAGAGAGAGAGAGAGAGAGAGAGAGAGAGAGAGAGAGAGAGAGAGAGAAACAGACAAACAAACAGAAAGATAGAACAAGAAAGAGACAGCATGACAGACAGATACAGACAGAAAAAAGAAAGAACGCGGATGCATTAGTGAGGAGATAACTCACACCCTTGAGCGCGACATCCTACAAGTTCATCCGCGTCGAGTGCTGATATGATTTAATGAAAACCGCTATTAATTCTTATTCTCATCTTGCCTATTTAATGTCTGCGAATTACGCATCATTTCCACCTAAATCAGCCAAAAGTGCTATGTTTGTTCGATTTCTACGTCACGTGGGTTAGAATTGGTGGTTACACGTGACTTTGAATAAAGAACGGGCATTTAATCCACTTGAAGCTGATTATATCGTCAGTTCGTAATTTTGATGGCATAGTAATTTTGACTTCAATCCCTAGTCCTGGCACACAGTACAGTCTGCTTGAATTCAGTGGCGAGCGATAACTGGGCAGTACTAAAAAATTAAGAACGAGACGATATATCCCAAGATGTAGGCAATGAAAGGAGAGCAGATTACGCCCATACGAGGTTCGTTAAAAAAAGTTCTACGACTCATCCAGAAAGAAAAGCCTTAGTTTGGTTTGTTTTGTTTTACGGCATATCAACATCAATGGGTTATTTAATGAAGACAAGGTTTTAATGTTTGTAATTTTTTTTTTCAAAAATGTATTACTGGTAGTTTTTTTTTTTTAGTTTTTTTTTTTTACAAAAGTGTATTGTTGTAATAGTTTTTTTTTCATAAATGTGTTACTGGTAATAATTTTTTTTTCCAAAATTGTATTGCTTGTAATATTTTCCTTTTTCCAAAATGTACTGCTGGTAATTTTTCAAACAAAGTATTGCTGGTAGTATAAACTATTCTTATACTGTCCTGTTCGATAAAAGTGACTCACCTGATTTTTTTTACTAAATGTTCTCTTCTCCGATGAAACGGAAGTTGCGCTAAATTGAAAGGATAAGCAATTTAAAATCCGAAGAAGAATCGTTGAAAGCTCTTTGAAGTTAGCAGTAAGTATTGTCAAGCATCCGTTCAGTATAATGTTCTGGAGAAAACTTATGGAGCATGTTGCTCAACTGCTTTCTCGAGGGCCTGTACTTTATTATGCTCCATAAGTTTTCTATGTGGTTGAGGTCAGGAGATTGGGATGCCCATGTCATTACACTCACCTGTTTACCATCAAAATATTCCTTCATCAATTTTTATTTGTAACAGGGAACATTATCTTGCATAAAAATGATCTTGATTTGCACCATTTCAGCAAAAGGGAGCAGACAAGGCTACAAAATTCTCTTGTACTGCTCGCTCCTGAGGGTCATTTCAATAGGCTTTAAGAAACCAGTTCCATGAAAATAAAAGCATCCCCAGAACATTATACTGAACGGATGCTTGACAATACAAGAGAACATTTAGTAAAAGAAATCAGATGAGTCACTTTTATCGAACAACACTGTACTTTCATAGTGTTTTGAACTTTTGGGGGAGTTAGCTATTTGCCCATACTGTAACCCTGACAGGTGCTACCATCCCGTGTCAGGGTAGACCTTGGAACACCAGGAATTAAGTGGTGACTTCATGCTTCTCAAAACATCCTAAACAAATGCCTTGCTGTCGGATGTAGTTCATTGGCTCACCTAGAACATGGATGCAGTTTATTACCACATCTAGGGCGGGAAGAGCCATAGCTGAAGAATTTTGATGTGGCTACATACTAACAATTCTTATAAAACTAGAGCACGTAATTTAGATTTTGTTATAGTGGAACACACCTATTCTATAGTTAATAGACTCTCCCACCTATAATAAGTAGAAATAGTAGGACTCGCTCAGTGGGTCGGTCAGTCAGTCGACTGGCTGATCGGTTGAACTCTCTGCCTTTCGGCGGGGAGGAACCCGAAGGAGACTACGCCGAATTGCGGATTTTCTTTCGGGGAGGTAAACCGGCCCTAAACCCGTTTATACGGGTTCAATGGGCATATATTTGGCCGAGCCCACGGGCTCGGAGTGCCCACGTTAAAAAGGCCTCGTGGTGGTGGGGTGACTGAATATCGTCGGTCAATCAGTCGACTGGCTGATCGGTTGAACTCACGGCCTTCAGGTGGGGAGGAACCCGAAGGAAGCTACACCGAAGAGCGGATTCTCTTTCGGGGATGTAAACCGACCCTGACCCCGTTTATACCGGTTCAATAGGCAGATTTCTGGCCGAACCCACGGGCTTGGAGATCCCATGTTAAAAAGGCCTTGTGCCACATGACGCCCTTG
Organism: Acanthosepion lycidas; assembly: GCA_963932145.1. Classification (NCBI taxonomy): domain Eukaryota; kingdom Metazoa; phylum Mollusca; class Cephalopoda; order Sepiida; family Sepiidae; genus Acanthosepion; species Acanthosepion lycidas. The sequence goes on along the minus strand of OZ010592.1, from coordinate 76,195,351 downwards.
TAAATGGGGGTGACTGAATATCGTCGGTGAATCAGTCGATGCCGGACGACCGTTAGTCGGATACTATAGTTGATTTTCTCTGCGTCATACTTATTATATGAAGTTCCTAACGTTTTGTACGTCGAACCTTTTTTTTAGGACCGACTTAGTACAAATACAAGCCTCCACTGTGAAATCACTCCATAACAGATATCTGCAATAATTTCTGAACAGGTGAGTGCCAGTAAATGAGTGACATATATGACAAATCGAAAAATGCACAAAACATAGGCCCGTGGAGTCAAAAAGTATCTGCAAAAGAAATGTATGGCACGCAAGAACATGGCATAGACACTTGCTGAGAACTCCTCTTCCTATGCAACTATGAGGATGTGGGCTGAAGAATTCAATTGGGTCAGGGACAGCACAGAAGATGACCTGCGGTCTGGTCGTTCAAAAATCACAACCACTTATGAATTAAAGACATGCCATTCACGGTATGGATTTGGATGACACACCTCTTACTGTCAAGCAGATAGATAAGTCCATAGTCGTTAGTACTGGTTTGGTCAAGGCCGTTTTTACTGTGATCTTGGAAATGATTAAGCTTTAACGTGGGTCGCAAGAATGCTGGTTCCAAACCAGAAGCTGAAATGGGTTGTCATTTCTAGGACACTTCTGACTCACTTCCATGCTGACACTAAGTATTACCAACGCAGATCATTAATTCAAGATGAAATCTATGTTCACGACATCGAACCTGAATCAAAGATTTAAAGTAAACATTGGAAACACGCAGGTTCTTTAGTCGCGAAGATGTTCAAGCAGGCAGCGTCTGTTGGCAAGATGCTAGATTTTGTTTTTTGGGGAATTCTGAAGACGTAATCATGATTGACTACATGAAAATGAAGGAAAATTATTAATGGACAGTACTATGCATCAGAATTAAAACAATCGAAGGAAGCCATCATGTTGAAACGTAGAGGGAAACTGATGGCAGGTGTGTTCTTTCTCCAAGATAACGTGCCCGTTCATACGGTTCAGGTTTCGCTAGTTGGAACAATCATATGTGGCTTTGAATAGATACCACACCACCCTAACTCACCAGACCTAGCATCTGACATTTTCTGTTTTCTAAACTCAGATCCAATCTGCATTGTCGCCATTTTAGAAACATATGTTCTGCGGGGGTGTTGGCGAACCAGGACACCATTTGTTTCCGTGATAGTTTTGCAATGCTTAAGTATCGTTGGACAAAGTGCATTGATGTCAAAATGAACTGTATTGAAAAATGTTAAAAATTGTCTTATTTCTCCACCTCCTGGCTAAGGTTTAGCTTTTCTTGCAGGTTCCTTGTAGATTAAATAAGCCGCTCAGATTCTGTCTATATTTCTGAGATGAGGTATTATGTACATTATTTACATTATTCGGACTATTTTCCTCATCTTTAGCATATTAGCCATATTTATCACAATATATGTGATAAATATGGCGACAAAGATGAGAAAAATAGTCCGAATAATGTAAATAATAAGCCGCTCAGTTCGGAATTCCCTGTTCGACATAACTCACTGAAGGCTGGAGGCCACAACAAATACGAGAAAAATAACCCACATGTAAATTGTGTAAATATTGATAATTCCTCATTATAGAAAATTAACAGGCAGTTAATTTTACGTTTAACGGTTCTGTTCTTTCAGTTGATAAAGACACGGATACATGGTAGACATATTCCCAAATACACTGTACTAGATGAAAAGCCGACCATTTGTGCAGGGCTCTTTATTGGGCCTTCAGCTTGTTCAGGAGTTAGCGTGTCTCTAAGTCTTTGCATATCCTCCGCATTGGAATTTATCCAGGCTGCCGTTTGATATGGGTATTTATTTGCACAGGACTTTCTTTTCCTCGCTGCAGTCTTGGCTTTTTTTATTGCAATCTGGCCTTCTCTTAGTGGACATTTCTTATTTGTGAGTCATTCTGCTGCGCATGCAATAAGCAGCAGGAACTCAAAATTGATCGCTGCATTTAAGTATTTCACTGATACTTAAGCCTAACTTTTAAAAGTTCAACGATGTTTTCTGCTACCACTTAATGAAGACAATTTGATGAACGTAGGTACTTACTTTCCGTGCAAACAATTATTTTTATTTCATGGTTGACTTTCACTATAATTTGCAATTAATTTCAATTATTCCTAAAATATATTTCCAAGTTAAATTCGTCTCAAAAATCACGTAAAAATCGTCGAAAACATTCGCAGTAATGAGAAGTTAGGAATCTAAAATATCTGTAATATGAGCTATTGAAAGTTAAAGAGTTGTGTCCCTTTAATTGAAAAGTATGACAGAGTGACACACTGACATTCGCCTTTATTATATAGAAAGATGAAAATTCGATCTGATGAGTAGTAAGTTGCAGTGATCTTCTGAAGGTTTCTCAGTCTGAACAGAAATGTGTGGGCATTAGTTCTAATATTTGGTAATCTGATGAGATTTTCACTCTGTAGGAAGAACGCGAAAACATTTAGGTCATTTTAAAGAGTTTCAATCAACGGGTATATTAAATGGAAACGATGTAGAAAGAACATTAAAGCACTTCGACGTGGTGTAATGATTAGTAAGTTTTTATCGCTTTTTTTTTTCGAATGAGTCCTGAGTCCGACCATCACTACGTGCTCCTTCCTTTTGGCCTTGAGCTACATCTAAGTTGCGCTTAGTTAATTACAGACATTAGATGTGATGTAATTGTTAGCAAGCTTGTCTCGCAAGATCTATTACGAATGATTAGTGAGTTCGATCCTAACTGTGTACTCCAAATATTCGGCCTTTCGGCATATCTAAGCTACGCTTAGAAAATAATAAAAGGAAATGGTGGTGCAATGGCTAGAAAATTATTCTTGTGAGATCAGTTACGGCCGATTAGGGATTTCGATCCTCACTGGGTCACCCATATGGCTGTGTACTACATGTAAGCTTCGCTTAGAAAATAATCAAGAAGAAATTGGACATGGTATAATGATTACCAAGTCTGTCTCCCCAGATCAATTACAACTGAGTATTGAGTTCGATACTTACTGCATGCTCTTTAACCTCGAATTTGTGTCACATATAAGCTACGCGTAGAAGATGAGGGGTATGACGACGTGGTGAAATCGTTACTATGCGTACCCTGCTAGATTAATTACGAGTCCCTTCCTCACTTGGATCATTTTATTTCGGTCTTTAGTTACATCTAATCTACATATTTTTTAGTATATTTGAACATTGTTGTAAAAATAATAATAATAATAATAATAATAATAATAATAATGATAAAGAAAGGTAAATGTGTTCATTCTCTTTTCACACTCAGCCTGCATATATTTTTAATCTTTTTACCTGCTTTGCGAAAGTAGAAAGTACTTAAAATACTATGAAAACGGAAGTAGAAAGCAGCTGAAATTTTACACATGTTCGTTTCAAATTCCTTTTCAAATATTAAAAGAGTTTTCGACATCAGTTGAAAGCTACCCAAACACACACACTCGCACGTACACACTCGCATGTACACACTCGCACGTACACACACACACACACACACACACACACACATATATATATATATATATATATATATATATATATATATATATATATATATGTGAAAAGTGTGTGTATATAAATATAAATAAATATATGTATAATTATTTATATATTATATGCGCGGTACTTATTAGAAAGCGCTCAATATCAGAGATAGAGCTAACATATATGGTTGGGTAGATGTGAGCTTGTGAACCTGGGTTTCACGCTTTAGCGATCGTCAGACAAAATGATTGATTTAAAAAAAAAATTGGTATGTGCCCGTCAAAAATGTGTAAAGTAAAGTCTGATGATCCAGTGCCCCTGTGGTGAAATAAAGTGGTCTGTTTTTATTCATATATATATATATATATATATATATATATATATATATATATATATATATAATATGGTGGATTTTTGGCAGCTACTATTCAATTATAAATGTTTGATTAAATATCCGAACAAGAAGTGTACCTAACGAAGTTGAAACAAAACATTTTTCTACTCTCATCGGTTGTAACTTCTGAGAATAGATAAATAATTTCCTATCAGCTAGCTGGATATTTATAGATTTATTTTGGCGGGGGTTGGGATTCGAAAAAACATCATGAATTATAGAACATAAACGACTGATCAATAAATGAGATGCGACTTGTTTTCTACTCTGTCCGAACTTAGTATAAGCAGATGTCTAAAAAGACGTCCAGCCGTTAAATGTAAACAGTGTTTTCAGTTTTGCGCTTTCAAAGTAATAAACACGAGAGCTCTTATAGAGTCGCTGATTATATTGTAAAATAAATAAATAAATAACTACGCCATTGATTAATGTTTAATTCTATTTGCTTGCTAAGCAATTATAAAAACAATATTTGGCCCCGAAAATAAAATTATATTATCTGATGTCCAGGAGAGTGACTCGATGGGAAAAGCTAATGTTGTCGTTTGAAATGAAATAGAAACTATATTAAATGTCAGTTGCTCAGAGTTTTGGTTCACTGTGTCTTCCTAGACAGATTTTCAATGTTGTTTATATCGTACATATCTATATTGAGATGAAACCAATCTTAAACAAAAATGATATGTTTCTCATTAATAAATCATAGCTAAGGATCGGAAGCTGATGAAGTTTATATATATATATATATATATATATATATATATATATATATATATATATATATATATATAAATTACTAAAAACATCAATATCATCACTTGATAGGACACCGGAGAAGTTGAAACAAAATGGATATTTTTGTAGTGATTTTATAACATACTTATGTTATAATTTTTAAATAAATAATTATATCACTGTATTGAGCACTCTTTTCAGAATAGTAATTGTTGGTTATTGGAATTTATTCCGTATACACCTATGATATACTAGTATATATATATATATATATATATATATATATATATATAGGTATGTATGTATAAATTGATAGATAGATAGATGTTTGGGAAAATCAAAGAACTAAATATATGCAACATTGTACTGACTTGTATAAACAGGTAAGCAAATAAATAATTACGAAATTTTATCAAGAGGTGTAAACATAGTGCTCAATGGGGTTAGACAGAACTCGGAAATATATGTATTAGTAACTGTCAATATTTATGATTCAAGGTTTTATGTAGCATATTTAAATTATTCGGTCGAACTGAACCCTTCATTTCGCTCGCTGGGGCAGGCTGCTCTAATTACACGTGGCATGTCTAATGTATGTCAGGTAACTGTTATCTCCTGTTAATGCACCTCTCCAAGTTCTCCAATGCCTTACCCATGTACTGAACTCACATCTCTTGACACTTGATCTAATAAATGCCTTTATCCGCTGTACCATGTGTCCTTATGAAAATCTGTGCATGAAATAAATTGTTCAGTTCGACATTCCAAATACCTGAAGAAGGCCGGAGTGTACAACGACCGAAATGTTGTGATAAATATGGCAACAAAGATGAAAACTCGTCAGGCTCAAGATATAGCATTTTTTTAAAAATCAAATATACAGGGTATCATCGTAGGAACATATCTAACATTTTTACATTATTAGAGTATTACTGTCACATATTGGCCGGTGTTCATACTATTTATCTAAAGCTTCTTGATAAAATCCAACGAAGAATCAATAATATTATTGGGTACGGGTCTGGCGACTCGGTTTCAATTACTTTCCCATCGCCGTAAGGTTGCCTATCTACCTATGTCTTTTCTATAAAAGATTTCATGGTCATTCTTCGGATAAGATCTTCGCTATAGTACCTAGATCTTTTTAAAAAATTAAGCGCTGTACTAGACAGGGAATGAAGTCTCAACAACTTACTTTTGAAACCGTAACACCTATGCTAACAGATATTTTTCTCGCATTTCTATCCTGTGGCATTCTCTAAAATTATAAAGAGAAAATATATTTTAGTAATTTCGGACTTAATCTATTCATTATATATATATATATATATATATATATATATCAAACAATACACAAACAATATATATATATATATATCAAACAATACACACAATATATATATATATATATATATATATGTGTGTGTGTGTGTGTGTGATTCCCCAAAAAATTTCGCTTGAAGATGGAACAGAGCCTATTTTAACTCAAGTTAATTCAAATATTTTGAAGTTTTCGGCTCTTGTTTTGAAACATGAGACCTCTTATGTAGCGAGTTGGAATCATATTTTTAAATAAATAATTATATATATATATATATATATATATATATATATATATATATATATATATATACAGATATATATGTATATTGTGTGTGTGTGTGTATTGTTTGATATATTGAAATGTAATGGTCATCTTTGATAATGGTTAATGTAACCCGAAAGCTTAGATAGGATTAAAACATGTATCAATATGGTGATTTTCTTTTGTCTTTCAATGATAAAGGTATTAAGGTCATCAGACAATATGAAAGAAACTTACTTAAATTAGACAAAAATTGTCAATATTATTTAATGAAACGAAAAACCCCTATAGAACGCTACATTATAACTTTCAATAATAAATAAACAAACGCACGATGTTGGGTGTAAAAGAAAGGGAGGAGGAGGAGGATGTGAAGAAGAAGAAGAAGAAGAAGAAGAAGAAGAAAAAAGAAGAAGAAGAAGGAAGAGAAGAAAAGCAAGTCTATTGTAAATGCATTGATGAGAGTGGGGTTAAATAGAATTTTTTTTTTATCCAGCCTCATAAGCTCATAAGAAAATTTTCTATGTAATCAAGTGCCTAAGACTTCGGATATCTGGTTTAAAGTTTTTTGGTACCCGGATATATATATATATATATATATATATATATATATATATATATATATATATATATATATATATATACATCTGGAATACGAAGAGAATACAATAAAAAGAAACTGCACAAAGCTTTCAAAGCAAGTTTGACGATAAAAGAAGAAATATAAGAATTCAACCATTAGCTGCAAGATAATCGCGAAAGGTATGCTATTCAATGCAGAGGGAGACTGTTGAATCTTTTGTTTGTTGGAGAGGCTTATTATATTAAAACCCTTAAATAACCCTTCCTGATGCCATAGGTTCCCAAGTAGGCATCTGTACGGACGACACTACTATTTACCCCTGCCTCAAAACAAATCTAGTGTCGCCGACAAAACTAACCTGGCGGTTTGTGTTGAAAGGGACGTCAAATCGGTTGTGCAGTGGGTAGGAATTGGATGGTTAACTTTAATGGCTAAAAAAATAATATTACTCACCAGAGATAACCATCGCTGCCTCCCATTAGAATGACTGATGCTCAACTCCATGAGAGCACCTCTTTGCAACTGCTCGGTCTCACATTGTCCGCTGATCTGAAATGGAACGAATATATTGAGTCAATAGCTTCATCCACCGCAAGGAATGTCGGCTCCCTGTGCCGCGCCAGGAAATTTTTCTCGCCGGAGTCAATCCTTCAAATCTACAAATCAACCATTCGCCCTTGCATGGAGTATTGCTGCCATATATGCTCCAGAGACCTTTTAATTGTCTCAACATCCTTGATAAAATCCAAAGACGGATATGCAATGTAATTGGCCACGATCTGGCATCTCGTCTGTAGCGGCTCTCTCAGAGACTTGCCGTTGCCCCCTCTGTCTTTTTTACAAATACTTTCACGCTAACTGCTCTAAGAAGTTGCTCTCGCTGGTTCCCAGACTTCATGAATTTAAGCGTTCAACTAGGCTGGCATCTCGCAATCACTCTTTCACTTTCGAAACTGCTAAATGTAGCCATCTCTTCTACTCCAATAGCTTTATGTCTCGCACTTCTCGCCTGTGGAACTCCCTCCCCATTTCTTGTTTTTCCTGATAGCTATAATCTTCATCTATTTAAATGTAACGTCAATCGACGTCTCCAGATGCCGTGATCTATCCCCTAACCGTCGCTTCATCCTTTCTTCTATCACTCCTCTTTGTTCTCGTTCCAACTCTGTAACCCCTTACGTGCTAGTGGCTTCCCACCTTGCTTGGGGTTGAATGCTTAAAAAAATAAAAACTTGCTAAACACGAGGTCAGATGTACCTATCTCCATAAAAACAAGGATCTACTCAAAAACGCTCACCCTGCTTAAAGATATTACAAAATAGATTTTAGGAATATTAATTAGTTATAAGGAACAACTATTACTATTCTCAGAACCCAACATTGATAAAATTTCTCATATGTCTATACACACATATAATCCTATATTAATGTACTCGGATAAATTATAACGTGTTTATATATAATTTCGCCTTTATAAGTACAATGCTTGGTTCCAAAATCATTAGACATATTCCCAACCTATTATTTTTATATTTATATCCTTATATTATCTTACATCCTGAGTACGAGTTTAATTTTAATGTTATAACTATGTTAATTTATTCCAAAAAGGAGTGTTATCCAGCTTGATATCGTGTTTTCTAATTTTAAACTCAAATTTAAAATTATTTATATCTTTTTGAATTATTCGCAGTTCGATCTTAATTATTTGAATGATATAAATTATAAATAATTAATTGTAATATTTTAAGCGACATTAATTAAATATGCAACTCTTAACACATAATTTTGAATCATCACCTCGAGAACGTGAAATTTATAACGGTCAGAATATGCTCCGCACCTGAAGATTGCAAGACTGCATGAAACCCCGAGTCGTCCTATCGACTTTGGATATTATGTATACTCACCAATATATATTTATAGTTCTGTCGCATAACATTGAGCACTGTATTTATATCACTTATGTTTCTGAGAATGAAATATATTTATATGTACGTGCAGGTATATATACTATATGCGTGTTTGTCTAATTTTATCATACCATACATATATCTATCTATATCTATCTATCTATCTATCTATCTATCTATCTATCTATCTATATATATATATATGTGTGTGTGTGTGTGTGTGTGTGTGTGTGTGTGTGTGTGTATGTATGTATGTATGTATGGGGGTATGGAATGATAGTACTATTATTTATTATATTTGAAAGTTGTGGATGTCATTTGGCATGATTTCAAATAATTACTTTCCATCAGCGTCGAGAAAGTCATCTTTCCTTCATTGCTGCGAAATGCAGCAGTTCCGTTAACGAGTTCGCCCTCCTATGGCGAGTCGAGAAAGAAGAAAATGGCATAGGATCTCCTTGATTTTTAAGGACCGAGCATTATTTAATTATGTAATTCTCGGTTTATATGTATATGTATACAACGAGACTAAAAGCTTTATACAGTTGACAAATTATTTTCCACCCTATAACTCATTTCTCACAGACGAAACGATGCAAGGCTCTTTCCACAATATCGCTATTTCCATTGAAAGTATTTAGCCGAATTACCTTCTTTAGTTCCATTAATTCTAACATTCACCAAAACCCGCCATGCCACGCACATTTTAGCGGACCTCCGTCATTGCCTTCATATAATTCATATGTTAATACCACTCTAACAGTCTCTTCTCACGAACAGCTGCTTTGTGGAACCGACTCACAAGAAAATGCTTTGCCGATCATTATAAGCCTGTACAATTCAAAGTTTAACTCATATCTTTTCCCACATATCCTCATCAAGTTTGCCCCATTAATTTTACTCTGTAACCCTTTATTTCTAGTGACTCTTGACGCTTATACAGTGTGTACCTTATTGTAAATAAATATTACTTCCTTTCTATAGTACGTATACCTTATTAACTGTTGTGACCAAGTAAATGTTTAAAGAAATAACCTAAAACGTGTTGCAGATATTTCATATATTAACAGTAAGTACAACAGAAGAGTATTACGCGACTAGTGAATATATGTCGGTTGACCCAGCGTTCCTTCTATTCGACTGTTAATATATAACAGCCCCCCCCACGATGGATGGATGTGGCACAAGGTCGAGTTTACCGTGGGTTCTCCAAGCCCGTAGTCTCGGCCAAAGACATTCCATTAGAATCCGCATAAACGGGTTCAGGGCCGGTCTACCTACCCGGAAGAAATTTTTCCCGTCGGCAAAGCCTCGTTCGGCTTTCTTTCTGCTTAGGCAGAAAGTTCGAAAGTAATGAACAATCTAGTCGACTCTTAATATTTAACATCCCCCCCCCCACACACACAAACACACGAGGGATTTATGTGGCACAAGGCCGAGTTTACCGTGGGTTCTCCAGCGCCCGTTATCTCGGCCAAAAATATTCCCTTAGAACACGCATAAACTGTCTAGCGCCCCGGACGAAACTTTATCCTTCGGTAAAGCATCGTTCGGGTTCCTCTCTGCTCGAGGCAGAGAGTTCGACAGAAATGAACAGTTGGGTTGACTGTTAATATTTAACAGCCCCCTCCCCGAAGGATGTATATGGCACAAGGCCGAGTTTAACGTTGGTTCTCCGAGCCCGTAGGCCAAAAGTATTCCCTTCAAACCCGTATAAACGCGTTCAGGGCCTGTCAACCTCCCCGGACAAAGCTTTGCCCTTCGGCAAAGCCTCGACCGGCTTCCTCTCAGCCTAGGCAGAGAGTTCGATAGTTACGAACAGTCTGGTCGACTGTTAATATTTAACAGCCCCCACTCCGAGGGTATATGTGGCACAAGGCCGGTTTATTGTGGGTACTCCAAGCTCGTAGGCTCGGCCAAAAATATTTCCATTGAACTCGCCTAAACGGGTTCTGGGCCTGACCTACCTCCCTGGACGAAACTTTGTCTTGCGGCAAATCCTTGTCCGGGTTCCTCTCCGCCGAGGCAGAGAGTTTGACAACAACGAACTGTCTAGTCGACTGTTATATTTAACAGTCCCCTCACAAGGAATGTATGTGGCACAAGGCCAAGTTTAACGTGGGTTTATATTCCCTTTGAACACGCCTAGACGTGTTTAGGGACTGTCTACCTCTCCGCACGAAACCTTGCTCTGCGGCAAAGCCTCGTCCGAGTTCCTCTCTGCCGAGGCAGAGAGTTCGACAGTGAGCCGTCTGGTCGACTGTTCCCCCTAGGCCTTCTCTCCTACTAATCTTATAGTAGGCGGAAGAATCCAACATAGACTCTTTAGAGGGAGGACACCACAACATTGATTCAAGTGTAGCACAAGATGGACGGAAATATTTCATTATCATCTAGCTGAAATGACTCAAAGTAACCGTAAGTTCTATGTTAACAGATTCTTGTGTCGCACTTCTCACTTGTGGAACTGACTTCCTGATTATTGCTTCCCAGTCAAATTCCATTTTCAAACGTTTAAATGCAATGTCTATCGTCAAGTCTTGTTCTTTTTTTATCCTCTACCCCTAATAATATTTTTCTCGTATTTTCCAACACAAAGCAAACCCACAGGTTTTGGTGGCTTTATTGTTTTGCTTGGGGCTGAAATGAAAAAAATGACTTATAATTAGAATTTCCAACTTCGATGCAGTTTAAAGCTTGATATGCCTATGTTGGAATGTGAAGCACTTTTTAAATATAGCAATTAAACAAGAATGAGGCGATCTGGTTTTTATTTGTTGCATATTATTTAGAACGTTAAATAATTGGCAATGAGTATATTTTTATTACTTCTATCGGAAAAACGGAGGGAAGAGATGGGTGGAGGTTTCCCCCTTGGGTATAATATGTCATATTCTATCCTTAACATATCTGATCTTTTGAAAGTAAAGAACGGAATTAATTTGAAAATTTGGCATGGAAACGAGCGAGTGAGGAATAGATTGTGAGCGTTGAATGTATGGGGAGGTTTACAGCATTTTGCCCCAATATTTGTTTTATCTTAAACCTTAATATTTAATTAACTTGGAGAGCAGTTCCGACATCTTCCTGCCTATGTTAATCACTACATATGGATTTAAATGTAGACAGAATTTAAATCTAGAGAAAGACTTTTCCTCCATAAGCCTATGTTAATTCCAGAGGTAAATTTTAACATTTTTCATGTCTGATGGCAAGTAATATTTTTGAAGAGCAAATTAAAATAAGTGTCAATGGGCTAGATGTCGTCTCCAGTAACGTTCTGGGTTTGTTTGACATACAAAAGAAGTAACAGACAGACAGGCAGTGAAGGCCAAATCTATTTACCTTCGAATACTCTTTATTATCTTCAGGAATGATGTTCTTGAGGAACACCAAGACACAGCCAGCGCCGGAGGCTGCGCTATAATTAACATTCATGGACACTTCGACGTATTGTAATGGTTAATATGCGTGTCTCACGAGACAGATTACGACTGACTAATGAGTTCGATCTTCACTGGACGGTCCTCACAATCGGTCTTGTGCCACATATAAGCTACGCTTCTGAAATCATTTTGGACATTTTGATACGGCGTAATTGCTAACAAGCTTGATTAATTACAACTGGATCGTGAGTTAGATCCTCACTGGTGCTCCACACATTCAGCCTTGTGGCACACATAAACTACGCTTAGAAAATCATTTTGAGTAATTCGACAGGATTTAATGCTTATCAAGCTTCTCTCGCTACATCCATTACGACTGAGTAGTAAGATCAATCCTCACAAGTGCTCTACATGTTTGGCCTTGTGCCACGTCTAACTTACGCTTATAAAAGCTATTTAGACACTTCGTAGTTTCCAGTCAGTTTCCAGTCTTGATAAATTTCAAAAGGGCCTCCGAGTCCTTTTGGAAGGCGATTTTTTTTCGAACCTCCAACCTCTCTCTCTCACAGGCAGAATGTGGTAAATCTCTCACTGCTCTATCGCTACTTCAATGAAAAGTTCTCAGACGAACTACATTTCTTGGTTCTGCCAGGTCTATATTTCAAGGCTAGAAACCGCCATACCACTTACCTTGTAGCAAACCACACTCATCCTCTCCGTACTCCATCGGTGAGTAGTAAGTTCCACTCAAACAGTTTCTTTCCGGCAACTGCTGTTCTGTGGAACAGACCCCCTAAAGGATGTTTCCCCGATCACTACAATCTTGACCTGTTCAACTTTAGTATTAATCGTTATCTTTCTCTTCTATCTAGTCCTGGGTATGACGATAAACTACATCCGGCAGAAAGATATGATAGGGTGATTGAAGTTTTTGGGGAGCGTGGAACCACTTCTTAATTACTGTTAATTCCAATGTCAACCACGACTTGGGGTGGTAGTACTTGTTAGGGTTTCATCTAAGGGCGAATAAATAAACACCAAAGAAAACACTAAGTAAGTATAAAATTATTTATAGTAATGTGGTCAGGAATACCTATTTATATTACAATGAACAAAATACTTTTCATAGTAAAGTGATCAACTATATGTTTTATCTGTAGATAAGGGTATGAAATTCAATTCAAAATATTTAGATAAAGACATAAAAATGTGTTCAAAACATTCAGATTTTGGTATTAAATAAATCATAGAGGTATATATGCCACTAAACAAAATCAATCAAACCAACCAAAACAAACCCCTCCTATCCGTATAAACTAACCCTTAACCTAACCCTCTACATCGAGTGACACCCGGGCCTTATATATTAAGACAAAACCTAGCCATTCAGCAGTTTTTTTCTTTGTTTCTCGGGATATTTTCCCATCTCTTAGGTTATTTTTTGGAAAACATTATCGTTATTTCTATAAATCTTGCAATATCTACATGATATTTTTAATGTTTTTTTAATATATTTTCTGGTCTTCCGTCTTGCGCTGGACCTGCACAATACATGTTTACGGCGTCTTTCCCTCGGGCACAATGTTACAAGCCGCATGTTTGATGGCAAATGTTCAGATAATCTTTCCTTTCAAGCCATTAAAGCTAGCAATGATAATCTTACGGTCACAGAGCCGGATCAGCGATATTTTCTCAGATTTAATTCATAAGAAGGAAGTTTCACTGAAAAGAATTTGGAGACGATCTAGAGCGTAAAACTAGCAAAGATGAGGAACTCATCAGTCTGGTAAAGAACGTGCAAGAAACATCCTTCTGATATGACATGGAGATTAAGGAGGAAAAAATTACCAACAAATAATAAGAGACTCTCAGCCAAAATAACAGTCGGTGGTCAGAGACTTAAAATAGTATGCCAAAACAGATTTCTTTTCTCGATAAGCTGCGATGTGGGCTCAAGAATAGAAATACTTTCAAGAGAAACAATAACAGTTGCAGATATCACAAAACTAAGAACTATATAGGAAAGAAATACTATCAGACTAAAATCAATGATCAGCATATTGCATTCATTGGTTTTCTCTGTCGATCATTATACCCGTGCACGGTTCAGGTTGAATGTTCAAATAAGATTCACTCTTTTCTAACACTAATTCAGACGCTTAAAGCTAACACTCATTATACTACGTCTATGGTGTAGAATCATATTTCTTCCTCAAGACATTACGAAGGAGGAAGTTAGACTGAGACTTACGCGGGAAAAAAAAAAGACTTCTGCGTACATACTTCGATGAACTTTACAATCTTAACATCAGTATGAAGACCGTCAGTCGGTTTCTATCTTTTTTTCCTCATAGCGTCAGTTCCTTCTAACTTATTGTATATTCATACTATATATCTCTTTTCGGTAACCTGCTACTCAGGCGTAGCTCTTGATTGTTCTATTAGTTGACAATTAGCATACAAAAAAAAAAACACAAAAAAACTGAACCCGCACACGCACACAACTCCACATACATACTCACCCAGACTTCAGCCGGTTTACAGGCTCCAACCTGATGAATAGTGCACCCTTCTACTGCTTGTCAGCTTACGACCCTCTCATGTAAATACATTGGTTCTCGTCCGATCATCGAAGTTAAGCAAGATAGATACTAGTCGGTACCTAGATGGGTGACCACTTAGGAATACTAGGGGCTGTAAGCTTGGTTTCGTGTATGTATAATGGATAACGTCTCCGAGTGAGACTCAGTGAACCGAGTTCGAATTCCAGTCGGCTTAGTTGCATTCAGTTACGCACAAACATACTGGGGAATTGTATGAATACACTTATTACCATCTGCTCTATTTGATAAATAGTAAGACTTGTATCTGAAAGTCATTATTATCTCCAAAAAAATACTTAATACAATATTCACCGGCAAAAAATGAATTATTCTTACCAACCGGAAATATAATTCGGCTTTAAATAAGCTTTAAAAGGTTGATAAGACGTAAAAAAGAAGTCAATCTATCATTCAGTTCTACTACTTATCAGACGTTCTATTTTACTTCATACCAACAAGCACTTCAATAAGGCCCGCCAAGGATTCAGATAAAAGACGAAACGAACGACAGAGTATATCAATAAAATAAATATTTTATTTTTACCCTCATCCCTGAAAGCGAGTAGCAAACGCGAGCTGCACGAAGTTCTCGTTTTTACTAACATTTTTGTTGGCTTTTCTTTGATTGATAGTCCTTTGTTGCCTTATGTTACAACTCTGGACTATAGCCAATTCCGTATTCATTTTTTTTCTTTTTTGTATTTATTCACATGAATATGAATGCCTGGCACAAAATCTGAGACATCAATTGATACATTATGCTTTCTGTTTATGGACTATATTATTCTGTCAGACATTATTTACAAGAACTCTACTTAGAGATGACAACAACGTTATATGTGCATACTCAGCTTGTTAGACAAAAATGGCGGTGCAACTGTATCACCTTTTATCACTGTCTCTGTGTTTATAATCTTTGTTTCTTTTTTTGTTAGTTCTTCCAATATATATATATTTACCAAAGTTTTACGTTTTGGTTTTGTTTGACTTACTAATTTTTGCATAAATGTATCAATTTAACGGGTCTTCTTGAAAAATACATTTGATCTCATTTATAATAAAAGTTACAAATTTATTGTTTATAATGGTCGGTCGGTTTTTAAAACAAACTCTTGGACGGGACTAGATAGGCGGTGCATTACATCATAAAAATACACAGAAAATATTTTACGTTTAAAATTCGTTTCCATTTGACGAGATGCAATTAAAATCAAATTAATGAATATTTCGGAGACTTTTGCGGCTCTAACTGAAATAAATAACCAAGCCTGATTATTTCATGCTAAGAAATAAAGTGAATGTAAATCAATTTAAGAAACTGGGGTTTAATATTTCTTTAGAATACTGGAAAAGATAAACATATAAAATAGTACATATATATCCCGAATCCCACATATGCTTAATCCCTCATACCCGGAATAACGCATATACTGACATGACTTTGATGTGTATATATGAGCTATTTGTGCGAAATGTAGCTGGATTGATGTGAGATCCGGACCCTGGGTTTCACGCTATTTGTGATCGTCAGACAAACTGATTCATGTTTAAAATTTGGATTTATATATGGTTGTGTATATCGGTGTTTTTTTAGGGAAGTGGGAGGAAAAATGTCTTCGGGACGCAACTCATACTTACGTAAACATACATACACGTACGTACACACATTGACGTACACAGACACACACGCACGCACGCTCACTTATCAGTGAATTATCATAAAACTAAATTAGAATAATATTATTCTATGTTTAAAACCATTTTTATAAGAGTAGGTAACGCTGGCCGTAATTAAATTGGATAGGTAAAGATAATACGGTTTGATTAAAAAAGGGGTGCGTATTATGCGTGAGTAGAAGCATTTCTCAAACTTTCAGCACTCTTTTAGGGGTGCGTATTATGGATGAGGGCGAATTAAATATGGGAAATTACGATAGCTTCTTCTTCCATACAGTCTTACCCTTCACCCACAAACAGACAGTGTGTACTAACAGAATGGATTTACTTCTTGTTCGCTACTGAATGAAGCTTGGTTTTAATGGAGATTTTCACTTTTTATAAGGCTCAAGAGCCACTTGAGGCATAGTGTTGTGGCAGATCGTAATTTTCTTCTTGTACGTTTAGTTTGGAATGTATTAAAAGGGAACTGTTAGAACTGCTAGATAACCTTGGAATATTTGCATAGGATATTAGAAAAATCTAGAAAGTATACTGGGAGCATAACTATATAAAACCTAATTCAGCAAGTATAAAAACAAAATATAGAAAGGGATTCAAAACAAGGATGTATCTTTTCATTAAGCCTGAACACTGATGCGGTACTAAAAGAATTGGAAGTCCTACAAGAATCAGGCTCTGTTGATATCAGCCAGAAAGAAGGTAGTGAAAGAAAGCGGGAATAAAGGACTAAACGCAAGTTGCAAGACAGAATGCATAGTTGTTATCAAAAGAGATAATCTGACATGCAAATTTCAAATTGGAGATACCAAAATCAAATAAATATAACACTTTAAATACATGGGAATAGTTTCCACAGAAGGCAGAAAGGGCCACGCCGATATACGGAAGTGGGTTGCTATTGTGAAAGATGCCTTCTAGAATCTAAACATAGAATTAAGAAAAATTTCGACAGAAATGAAAAAAATAGAATTGCATTGTTCGGTTATGTCACACATTCCCTATGACAGTGAATGCTGGACAATCTACACACAGATGAGAAAGACTTGAATAAAAAAAATATTGTATTCTACAGAAGGATTATTAGACTCCCATGGACTGTACATGTGAGAAATTACAAAGTTTCAGAGAAAATGGAAACAAGAAAGATAGTTATGCGTAACAGCTGAAAGAAACAGTTAAATTTCTAGTTCACATAACGAGGAATGACGACTTAGAAATTTAGACATTCAGGGGTTATGCTTGATGGCAACAGGGACACATGAACAAAATACGTTTTCGCAGTAATTCGCTTGTGGAACTCTCATCTGACTTTTTGCCTTCCAGTCAATTTTTCAAAATCAAATATTTAAATGCAATGTCAATTGTTATCTACCGTCTTCTTAATTCATGTTCTTTTATTGTTATAAAGTCTTAATGACTTGTTTGGGGCGAAAAGATTTAAAAGATTGCGTCGAGAAAAAGAAAAAAAAATGAAACTAAGATCTAAATAATAAAAAAACAATAACTACATTGAGAGAACTGGAATAAGACAGATTGACAGAAAGAGAGACAGAGAGAGAGAGAGAGACAGAGAGAGAGACAGAGAGAGAGACAGAGATCGGTGTGTTGAGGAGAAGAAGAAGAAGAAGAAGAAGGGGACGAACGAGAAAAAGATAGGAACAAGAAAATAAAAAAGACGATGGAAGATGATGTTTATGAAGAAGAAAAAGAAAAAAAAGAAGAAGAAGAAAAATTTGAAAGAAGAAAAAAGAAGAAGGAGAAGAAGATAGGAACAAGAAAAAGTAGTAAATAAAATTCGATCGAAGAAGAAGAATTACATTGAGATCATTGTAATCAGAGAGAGAGAGAGAGAGAGAAGGAGAAAAAAGATGACAGAGAAGATAGGATCAAGATAAAGGAGAAAAAAAAGACGATCGATGAAGTAGTAGTAGTAGTAGTAGAAGAAGAAGAAGAAGAAGAAGAAGAAGAAGAAAAAGAAGAATATCGAAACAAAAAAGACAGATGACCAAAAATGTTGAAGAAATTCGGAACAAAAAAAATAAAAAAAGTCGATTGAAATAATAATAATAATAATAATAATAATAATAATAAGAAGAAGAAGAGGAAGAAGAAGAAGAAGAAAAATACATTGAGAGAACTGGAATCAGAGAGAGTGAGTGGGGGTGAAAGAAGAAGAAATATTACAATGAGAGCACTAGAATCAGAGAGAGAAAGCGGAAGAAGAAGAAGAAGAAGAAGAAGAAGAAGAAGAAGAAGAAGAAGAAGAAGAAGATCGAAACAAGAAAAAATGAAAAACATGAAAGATATTTTGAAGAAGATCGGGACAAGAAAAATAAAAAATAAAAAAAGACGGTTGAAAGAAAAAAAAGAAGTTGCAGAAGAAGAATATCGAAATAAAGAAAAAAAAATGAAAAAAAGTCAATCAGAGAATAGGAAGAATTAGAACAAGAACAAGAAGAAAAAGTAGATCGAACGAAAAAAACGCAAAATAATATAAAAGCATAAAAACACGAAGAAGAAGAAGAAGAAGAAGAAGAAGAAGAAGAAGCAGAGATAGAAGATAAAGTGAAGAAATAAAAAAATGAAAAGAATGATGGAAATTAGAATGAAAAAACGGACATCGAAATAAGACACAAAAGGAAATAAGAAAGATGATCGAAATAAGAATGAGAAAATGAAAAAGAAGAAAACGTAAAAGACGATCGAAGAAGTAGAACAAGAAGAAAAGATCGCGTCGAGAAAGCTATGAAAATAAAAAGAACGATGGAAATAAGAATGAAAAAGAAGAAGGGGGAGGAGGACATTAAATAGAAGATCGAAACAAGAAATAATAGAAAATGAAAAAAAAAAAAAACGATCGAAATAACAATGCGAAAAAAGAAGCAAAGGCCGAAATAGGACATTGGAATAAGAAAAGAAGAAAATGAAAAAGATGAGCGAAATAAGAATTGAAAAAGAAGGAGGGGAAGAAGAAGGTTGAGGAGGAGAAGAAGAAGAAGAAGAAGAAGAAGAAGAAGAAGAAGAAGAAGAAGAAGAAATGGAGGATGAATAGAAGTGGTAAGAAGAAGAAGAAGAAGAAGAAGAAAACAAATTTGAAAAAGTAAAAGAAACAAATTAAAAAGACGATGAAAATAAGAATATGAAAAGATGAAGAAGGAGATCGGAAGAAGAAAAAGATGAATGAAAAATACGATAAGACGAAGAAGAAGAAGAAGAAGAAGAAGAAAACAGATTTGAACAAGTAAAAGAAACACATTAAAAAGACGATGAAAATAAGAATATGAAAAGATGAAGAAGGAGATCGGAAAAAGAAAAAGATGAATGAAAAATACGATAAGAAGAAGAAGAAGAAGAAGAAGAAGAAGAAGAAGAAAAAGACGATCGAAGAAGAAAAAGTCGATTTCCCCTTGTGCACGAAATGATAACAATCTACAAGCATGGACTGGATAAAGGGAGAATCAAGCGTACGATTTTTTTTAATGTAGCAACTATCCCCAGGTCCTGAATATAGGAAGGTTTACGCGAAAGGATTTGTCTTCCTGTCTAGACACCGGCAAGAGGCAAAGCTACTATCGTTCAACGAATGCTGGAATAATTAACTGATGCAAGTTTTTTTTTTTCTTTTTTTTTAATATATTGGTTGCGTAATGAGATAAATCTGTCGCCTTGCTTTAAAGCGGAAAAGAATTGCCTGGAACGAGATATTCTCTAATGTGGGCCGCCGTATCAGAATAGTCTAACCTCATATTTAAAAAAAAAAAAAAAAGAAAGTCTACTACGGGACTACGTCCTGAAGGACAGAGGAATGAGAACAATGTTTCTAACAGTTTGAAGAAAGGAAAAAAAAATAACTTCTACAGGATTACCTCTTGCTGGAAAGTAACATAAGAACAATTTACAGCCATGGACTGAATGATAGGTTTCTATATAGAAGTTGTTTATACAGATCGTCTTAAAAATTGAATTTTGGTTAGTAATAGTTTAAGTCATGTTGGCAATCGTTCATAAGATAATGTTAAAAGCTGGGTTGGTTAGATTAAGTGCCGGTGCAAGGGTGTCGTAGGTTCCAACCGAATCTATGATACGCCCCAACACCAAACCTATTACATTTCAATTTTCATGGGAGAGTAGTCATATGAAATACACATTTTATTGTAAATTAATTACGTACAAAAGCGCATCCTATGTGAACAATTCATTTAAAAAAAATTTTTTTTATTAATCATTCACCCCAAGCAAAGCAGGAATGCCACTAATACGTTAAGGGTTACTGAGAGTGAAAGTGAGAGACTGATTGGGTATAGGCGAGATTGAAGAAAGGATAAAAGATGAACGGGATTCAAGAAAATAAAAAAAAATATCGATTAACGTTGCATTTAAATTTTTGAAGACTGTAGTTTTCGTGGAAGCTAGTAAGCGCAATATAATTCCATATCTGAGAAATGCGAAAAAGTGTTGGATTAGAAGTGGCGGTTACATTTAACTGTTTCGACTGTAAAAGTGTGGGACCTAGATGCCAATCTAGTATTACGCTTAAATTCGTGTAATTGGGGTACCAGTGAAAAAAGCTCATCAGA
The DNA here is from genome assembly GCA_963932145.1 of Acanthosepion lycidas. Lineage (NCBI taxonomy): Eukaryota > Metazoa > Mollusca > Cephalopoda > Sepiida > Sepiidae > Acanthosepion > Acanthosepion lycidas. Next base: position 76,174,350 of record OZ010592.1, on the reverse strand, counting down.
GCAGTTGCCGTGGAATTATTTTTTTAGAAAAGACAGAGGGAAGTCCCATCAAGTTGAGATGCCAAGTCAGGATCGATTACATCGAAGATCCTTCTTTGGATTTTCTCAAAACCTCGAGATGAATAGCAGAAACACCAGATCAGTTATGGCAACAATATTCAATGCGCGGCCGAATGGTAGATGTGCAATTGCGCAAGATGGACTCTGAAGAGATAAAAACCTTTTCGCACGACACAGTTACCCAACTTTCCTTGGAGTAGATGCAGCTGTTGATTTAATGTAGTCGTTCCACTCCAAGTCAGTTGAAAACGTGAGGCCAGAGAGGCGCAGCAGTCTAGCATCCGCTATGCTGATGGCAGGTAGGAAAATTTCTCAATAGTGGTTAACAGGGAGCAGTTTCGTTTTGGTGAGATTAAAATTCACAAACCATTTTCTGCATCGATTAACCACTGATTGGAGGTCCTTTTCAAGAGTAGCGTTCAGGTTAACATTGTCAGCTCTGACGGATTTGCTGTTGAGAAAGGAGAAAATGGTAGTGTCATCTGCATACATTTCTACTTGGGCACTGATGACATCAGGAACATCATTGATGAAGACCAGAAACAGCGTAGGGACCAGATTAGAGCTTATTGAGTCTTGGGGTAATAGAGCCTTGGAAGCGAGTCCATTCAAAACGACCTTTGTTTCACGATTTGACAGAAACGATTGGATTAAATCAAGCAATAAATATAAATTAGAGACATATCGTAATAGATCATTTCATCTTACGTAATTTGTCATTGTTTTGCGACAAATGTTAACATCAATATTCCTCTTACTGAATAATTTTTAACACATTCAACATTGTGGATGAAATTACATCAACTCCGCCGAAATGTGTCATCCTATATATGTTGGACTTAGTTGAATTTGTAACGTGTATAAATGTACAGCGTGGTCCGAAAGTTTGTCACCCTCTACAAAGAAGTAATGAGAACAATAGAAGAACAAGTAATACAGTAATACATCCATCTGTCCGGAAAAAAACTTCGTTTAGGTATTCCTTGTGAGTGATAACATATTGGGGGTGATGCCCCTTCAGCTTGAAACCAACAATCATTAAGATCAACATTCATATAGGCGTGACAAGAATTTCTAACCAACCTGTAGGTAGAAAAACGTTTACAATATGTGCCATGGTTAAAAAGCACTGTCCGAAGAACCCTATCAAGTCATACACTTCCGGATTAGATGCTGGGTAGTACGCAACGGTCCTGGTTAGAATCAGTGCAACTACAGGGATGACAATCCGATTGTTGAATGACAATCTTGTCCACTGGTCACTTATGCGTAACTCTTGAGCGTGAACATATTGTTCCTGTACAGTCCTCTATTTTCTATATAATGGTTACGCTTCATCGGGGATCTCTTGATACCTTCTAGAAACAGCCTGTACCCTATTTTTTTATGTCAAACACTATTTGCTCCCAGTTGTCGACATCAATTTTTGTGAAGTTCCTGTTGGAGTAATCTTTAAAACCCAGCGTATATTTGCCTACTGGACTTTGGCATGTGGTCAGCTTAGCGTACCTAACACGCTTTGGTATGCGATCTTTTATGCCAACAGTAGGAATACTTGTATAAAGGTCACATACGATAAATTTCAAATGTTTGAGAGCCGCAATTCATTAACTAAATTTACACATGTTTTTGTTTTGGTTTTTTTTTGTTACCTACACATTACGATTAAACTTACGTTTAAAACCAATGGAGTCCCAATTCATACGCAGAAAATAATTATAAAGTTTGAAATTTTAATTAATTACCTTTTATAGTAACTGTGAGGAAAAAGGGAACTCAGCCAACATATTTCTACCAGCCGCATATTAAAGATCAAAGAGACTGAAGTGGGTCGCGACCCGCGGTTTGGGCACTCGTGTTTTCTGCGATGAACATGACCCAACCATCATTAAAATAGGCGATGGTAAATGTGTTAATCATTGCAAAACATGATCATTTCGCCAGCATCTTACGTACTTTTCGAAACCATGTATACCATTTATTTATATGAATTGTAAATAACTTTTGAGATTTGGGTTTCATATGGATTCTAGCGTAAAGCATTGTGTTGAATATAAGTTTTGATTTTAAATAAAATCTACGGAATACGTATCGTCTTGAAATGATCCATTTTTAAAAGGATGCAGACATTCCAGAAGGAATTTTGTCATTCGTGAAGATAAAAAGAAGAAATGTTTTTTTTTTAGCAATTATTAGTCGGCATTATCTGCATATATGTAGGAATTAAATGTCTAGTTGCATTAAAACATCCAATATACTTAAGTATTGTCATTCTCCATGAATTTAGATTAATCATCATACCTTAAAATATCCCCGGGTCTAGGTTTATCTCTTAGAGATATGTCTTCGGAAAGAACGTGTCTACATTAGCGTTTCGTTCAGACATGAGCGCATTCAAATATACTAAATAATAACTTTTAAAATAACACACATTTCGGATTAAAAATGAATGAAGAAAAAATATATGCGTAAATAGTTTTATTTATTCATGAATGTTTAATATGCCTTACTAGTTCACAAAACCGTACATTGTCGCTCTTATATTTGCAAAGATTCAGCTGTTCTAAATCTCCCGTCTTATCAGCTTTTTGAAAAGACCATCTTTTCTTTTTCTTTTTATTTGGTATCACCCCAAGCAAGGCTTTACAGCCACTAAGACGCAAGGGGGTTACAGGGTGTAAAGAAAATAGAAACAGAAACATTAATGAAGAGAAATAGAAAAGCAATCAGAACAGTAGATAGCGATTGACATTGCATTTGAATTTTTGAAGATTAAAGTTTTCTTGAAATCATGGTGCTGGAAGGTAGTTCCACAAGTGATAAATGCGCTAAAATAAACTGTTAGCATAGAAGTTACTCTTACATCTAGACAGCTTAATTAAAAATTGAAGAGATATCGATGCCTTTCTAGGTAAAGAGCGAAGAGCTCATTCGGACAATTCTCATGAAAGTATTTATAAAGAAGGCACAGTGAGTCAATCTTACGGCAGTGGTCAAGTGACTAAAGCCGAGCCGTCAGAACATGGACAATAATATTGCTGATCCTTTTCATAAGAATTGAATGCTATCAGCCTTATTTACACACTTAATGGATATTTAATAACAATTAATAGCAACCATTCTAATTTACGTTTGAACAACTCATCCGTTTCTTCCAACGAAACAGTTATTATGAACCACCGCATACAAGGATTGAACTCTCAACGGTCGGGGTACAGGACATGTGTTACACGAGTGACTGTTAATTGTTGATAACCGTGTTTTAACTGTCGAATAAAGACAATTAATGTTAATCCCCTTAAGAGACAAAGAAAAGTGATGTTTCGACTGGCAGTAAACGAGAGACAGAAAGAGCAAATGATCCTTCGCATTCAATAAATGATGAATAAATATCATTGTCTGAAACTTTTGAATGCAATTTAATATGATCAGTGCTAACAATTAGTAAAAAAAAAAGAAAGACGTCCCGCGTAAGACGATAAACTACGTCCGACAGCAAGATCTCTGATCAAGAGTTTTTGAGGAGCATAGAACAATTTTTTAATTGCTGGTGCTCCCAGATTCACCCTGACCGTGTTAAAAGTCCGAGCTCAGGGCAAATAGTCAACCCTAAACTGGGGTCAAAACTCTATGAAAGTGTAAAGGTAGGTTTTAATCCTAGAAATATTTTTTGTAAAAAAATATTACGAGCAATATATTACTACCAGTAATACATTATTGGAAAAAAAAAATTACCAGCAATAAAAAAAAATATATATATATTGTCGGCATTAAATAACCCATTGAGGTTGATATGCCGTAAAACAAACTAAACCAAAAAAAAAAAAAAAAAAAAGTATGTTTTTTTTTTTTCTTACAAGTCTTTAAGGGAGAACGTAATGACACTAGAGCAGTGGTTCTCAAACTTTTTAAGCAACGGCACACCTTGAAACAAATGGAAATATAGCCGCTCACTTAACAAATTTTTTAAAGTCCTTGCATTTAAATGTTATGAAATAAAACCATAGCTTTAAAAAACATAATACGCATACAAATACGAACTTACTTTATTTTGATATTTCTCTTCAAATGTTTGTGCAGGTAATTAAAATGTTTAATAATCATTTATTTAAATAAAGGAAGATTTTAAAAAGCTAAAATAAAGAAATAAAAATACATTTTAAAAATGAATATAAAAACAAAGTATTTCAAACAAAATAATTAAAGAATAATGAAAATAATTTTTTGAAAAAAAAAAAACTTTAATACATATTCATTTATTCAACTACTAAAGATGTACTATTACTACTTCTGTGTACCCATGTATATGAATGCCGCGATAATATTTTGCTGCACACTTCAGAGCATCGCGCAACACACATCTGTCCACGTACGTATGGATGTATGAATATGCGTGTAAATTTGGTATGTGTGTTAGGGAACGTACCAAGCGTGTACTTCTTGTGTGTGCTTTCTGTTAGTTCCGTTTGAGCGATCCTGTGTACGTTCTGTGAGTTTATTTAACAGAATATGTGACACAAGGCCGAAATGGGAAATGGTGAAGTGGTCGATCTTCTGTCTTAACTTTAAACTTAGCTAGCCCCAAACGCTGACCCAATCATACTTACAAAATTACTTACACCAAAACAACACACTCACTACATCCACCATGTCTCGCACCTCCCGCCTGTGGAACTCCCTTCTCTATTCCTGTTTCCCTGAGAGCTATAATCTCCAGCTATTCAAGTGTAATGTCAATCGACATCTCCAGTTTCCTTGATCTATCCACTACCCTCCTCCTCATCCTTTCTTCTATCACTCCTATCTGATCTTGCTCTAAATTTTCTGTAACCCTTTGCGTCCTAGTGGCTTCCCGCCTTGCTTGGGGTGAAATGCTTAAAAAAAAAATACCTCAATGTCTCCATGAAAAATACTAACTAGTCCCCATATGTACAATTTGTAGTCTGTGTTGGGAGGGGAAGAAAACAACAATTTAATTTTCTTTAAAACTAGCCCCAATGAGTATTTACAGTATGAACTAATATCTATTTACAAGAAACTAAACAAAGTCATGTTAGTAATACCCCCAACAATTACTAAATCTGTCAGAGACATCAGTTAACTGGACGAAATTAATGCGGGACTATAATAATATAAAGCAAATGTTCATCCCAAGGACTCACACAGACATGCACTCATTCAGACACAACAACAAACACGAAACGAAAGATGCCCCGCATCCAACAGAGAACTGACGTCACTGACACTATCTATTTTTGTGAAAATACAGTAAATGTGGCACAAAACCAAAAATGGGGATGGGGAAAATGACGGCCATCGTTTGTCTTAATTTAAAACTTAGCTAGCCACAACCACTGACCCAATAATACAAAAAAATATTCCTTTCACCAAAACAACACATTTATACATACCTTTCTTACTACATCCACCAAAAAACCTCTTTGTCTCAATGAAAATCCTAAATGGATCCATTATGTACAAATATTGTCTGTGGCCGGGAGGAGAATAAAAAACCACAAGTTAAAAGAACCCCAATGGTTATGTACAATATGACTTAAAATATATTGACATGAAACTAAACAAAATCATGTTAGTAATAAAACCCCCCACAAACCTTAAATGTGGGAGAAATATCAGTTAATCGGACGAAATCGATGCGGGACTATGAAAATATAGGAAACATTCATTCATCCCAAGTATTCACACAAGCACACACTCATTCATACACAACAACAAATACGAAAAACACACACGCGAAACGAAAGGCGCCCCGCATCCACCAGAGAACTGACATCACTGACCACCCAAACGAGGGAAGAGAATGGGAATTAATCTTAAAAAAAAAATAGGGAAATAAATAAAAGGGGCCAATGAGCATACATACCCTAGCTAAATATAATGAAAAAGGAAACTAAAGAATTAAAACTAGTGTACATTCTGTAAGATTTCTGGGCAGTTTTTGGTCTGTTCTTATATAAACCAAACTCATAATTTTTGGCACTTCTTATTGGTTAAGAAGAGTTGCGTTCTGTTCTTCACTATAAAGTTCACCTGATGAAGACACTAAATCCGCTTTCACTTGTTTATTCTAGATGATGAAATTCTAGTTCTTGATGGGATTCGAAAATTCATTTTTATTTATGGTTGTGTATTTTTGGAAACCCAGCATATCTTTTAGTTAAAGCTTTGTTTCACTTGACTTCGTGTCTAAATTATGAACGTCTGTTAAATGTAACAATGTAAAAGATCCAAATCCAATACTCTCAACTTGTTTGTTTGTTTATTAATTTTTATAACGGCATATCAACACTTGTATCGGATTTTTAATGCCGAAAACTAAATATTCTGAACACAGTTTTATGGCTTCAGCTAAATTATTTTGAACGCAGTTGTATGCTTTCAACCGCCGATAAAATGATCATTATGCTATATGTATTGTTGGTAATCTTAGTCTAAAATGTATTGCTGGTGATTTTTAAACTTGTATTGTTGGACATTTTGCTATAAATATGTATTGCTGGTAAATTCACAATAAAAATGTTTTTAGTATATTTACTATGACTATATATTTCCGGAAACTTCCTTATATAAAGATGCATTACTGGTATTTTTAACAAAATAAAGCATTTTCACATGTTCATAATATTTTGTTTTTACTTGCGAGTTAGCAAAATGCGCACAGCTGGCGACATATCAGGCGCTAGCACCCTGAATAAGATTGGAACAGGGAATAATCGCAGTTAAGATAGTGTTTCACACCCCTTAAAACTTTCAATCTCCCGATCAAAGGTATAGTTGCCGGTTGTAGTTTATCGTCATATCCAGGACTAGTCAACTTGTTTGGAAACGAATTCGAACATTAAAATTTGGCTTAAGTCGCTTAAGATAGCGGTTGGTCGTCTTATATTTACAAACCTCTTAAATGTATACTAAAATACCTAAATCATCTCCAACACACATACACATACACACACAAACGCATATATGTATATATATATATATATATATATATATGTCTTTATAGCCATAACTTTTTTTTAAATCGATTGTGTACATATGAAACTTGTAATTACTTCGTTTTGTCTATATAACAACAAGCAAAGAAATTGTTTACTCGTCTCTGTTTGAAGAATCTTTCTAGACGTTAATTAACTGAATATTGTCCTTGTTGCTCTTCGGTCAGCAGACTTTGCAATGCCAACAGAAAAATATTGGTCTGTCCGTGAGCACGAAAATTGAGAACGAAGATATTGTGTATCTCCGACATACTTATATACAGCATTAAATTATGGTATATACAGGATATTACTGGAAAGTTCTCGGTCGAACCAAGAAAAGAATTATGAATAAAATCTTATTTATATATTTGTTCAGATTTGAACAACGAATTTTAAACCCCACCATTCATATATATATATATATATATATATATATATATATATATATATATATATATATATATATTGGGCACCTCGAGGTGTTGTAATGATTAGCAACCTTGTCTCGCTAGAACAATTCCTATTGTGTAGTGCGTTCTATCATCACCGGGTGCGCATACTTTCGGGCGTGTGCCACATCTAAGCTAGGCTAGTAAAATCACTATATATATATATATATATATATATATATATATATATATATATATATATATATATATATATGTTATACATATATATATATATATATCTTATTTATATATATATATATATATATATATCTTATATATATATATATATATTATATATATATATATCTTATATATATATATCTTATATATATATATATATATATATATATCTTATATATATATCTTATATATATATCTTATATATATATATATATATATACATATATATATATTATATATATATATATATATATATATCTTATATATATATATATATATATATATATATATATATATGTATGTGTGTGTGTATTTAAGCAGCAACCCTTCCTTCATGCACATTTCATTGAAGACGACAGACAAAATGCTTCGATTTAGTTTTTTATACAATTCCTCATGTGATCTAGTTTTTTTTTTTCTTTTCGGAAGATAAATTATATAAAAACTGTCCAATTGTTATTTTTATCCGAGCGTTTTCGGCTATACATTTAGACAATTTCCAGGTTGAAATATACTAATTGTTAACAAGAAGCAGATTTTTGTGTGTATGTATTCATATAATGTTTATATATTTTAAAAACGTGGTCCAGATATTTTGTCCATGCTCATGGTTGATATGACTGAGTGTTGTTGTTTTTTGTTTTTATTAATAAGGCTTCCATTATTTTTTAGCCTTTTTTGCATGTTTTTTGAAAATGAAAAGATGATATGAATACTTAAATACAACAATCTTGTTTTCAGTTAATATATTTCAACATGGAAAATGGCTAAATGTATAGCCGAAAGCGCTCGTATAAAAAGAAAAAATGAACAGTTTTTATATAGTTTATCATCCGAAAAGAAACGGAAATTATTAGATCGCATGAGAAATTGCATAAAAATTAAATCAAAATAACTTATCTGTCGTATTCAATGAAATCTCTCTCTCTCTCTCTCTCTCTCTCTCTCTCTCTCTATATATATATATATATATATATATATATATATATATATATATATTAATTAATTCATCGAGTCTGATAGAAACCTCATGAAGCACTGTACGGCCGTTTCGTCCTATATTTGGGACTCATCCAAAATCAGTGCAGTGCTTCCTGAGGTTTCTATCAGACTCGATGAATTAATTAATATAATTATCAAATCCTCCTCATTACTATATATATATATATATATATATATATATATATATATATATATATATATATATACAGATATAGATAACTAGACTCGTTTCGAAAAACCTTCGAATCTTTGATTTGCCAATAATCAAATCAATCTCGAGGGAAAAAAATGTTTAAAAAAAAAGAAAGAGCGACAAACATGAACTACTGCCGAAAAAAATCGCACAGATGCAGGTCTGAAGCCCAAAGAAAAAATCCCGATACGAGTAAACATCTAACTAACAAAAGAGCTCAATACAACCGTAGAGCAAACCTAGACCTATATATATATATATATATTGCTCTCTCTCTCTCTCTCTCTCTCTATATATATATATATATATATATATATATATATATATATATATATATAGATAGATAGATAGATAGATAGATGTGTGTGTACGTGTGTGCGTTTATATTTATGCGTGCGCGTGTGTGTGTCAAACCATATATATTGTTATGGGAAATATACTGCAAAAAATTACAAACGTTGTCGCGTTTATTGAGTCAGTCCTGGTTTTGTTTTCTTGTTTCCTTTCTGGTTCAGACGGATATCACATAAGCACGTAATATTCCGACTGCTGTTTGCTGTTTAACACGTGTTGTAGGATTTTTTCCATGTGTTTGTCTTTAGCATATTAATGAAATAGCGATTCTCATAAATATTTCTGTTCAAGGAGACACCTCCATTAACCCAGCCTCATTAATTAAATTGGTCCAAGAAAGAAATCAACGACTATAAGACGTCGAAACAAATACGCGAAAATTAATTAATTAACATTAAACATTCAGAAATTATATTAGATTATTGTTGACGAAAAAGAATAATGATTTCGCGGGAATTTAAAAATAAAGTCCTGTTTCATTCTCCTTGAAACCGAATATATATATATAATTTAAACACTGATGCCATATTTTGGTTTGGTGATTTTACAAAATAAGGTGGCACTGAAGTCTGCAAAAATGAATATTTTTAAGAACTTAAATTTTCAAGAACATTTCATTGAACTGGAATATTAATACATCACCTTTTGAATAGGATTTCGATCATATGTCATGCAAATGTTGAAGCGGTTTGCAAGATCCACGTGAACACTATGCAATAACACCTTTTTCAGATTACACCAGAAAAATAGTCAAGTTCAATTCTTTTTCCTTCGACAAACCATTTTATAGACTACGTGAGGAAACGACATTATTTTTGCACCAACCTAATAAAAAAAAAAAAAAGAAAGAAAAGTTAATGTGTTTTCTTACGTGTCCATATTTTAGGAACACCTTATATATTTAGAGATTCTTACTAAAATCGAAAGAAACGTCTCAACCAGACATGACAACTACGGTCGTTTACCCCCTGCCGTAATCCCACTTTTCTGTGCTTTTTTCTAGATATTCTTACATGGTAATTATTCGGATCGGTTTTTCGCTTTGGCACCCTGACTTTATGAATTTAAGCAATATACTTGATTCAGGGCAATATCGCATTATATTGCAATGGAAAGTGACAGATTTAACCGCAGGTTCTATGCTAATAGCTTCCTCCTTCGCACTCTTCGCTTATAGAGATCTCATTTTGCTTCTTCCTTCCTAGTTAATCCTCAAGAATGTGAATGCAATAACAATCGTTATAATCTATTTTCTTAATTCCACTACTCTTATTAATCTCTCTCTCTCTCTCTCTCTCTCTATCTATCTATCTATCTATCTATCTCACCTACGGATTTCTTATGATATTCTTTCGCACTCCTTAAGTAATTGCGTCTTAGTTGATTTATCTCCTTCCTTGGTATTTGTTATGGGATCTTACCCATAATAACATAATGGACTATTCCACACGTAATAAATACTACGCCTCAAGAGGAAGCAGGGTGTTCAGTTCGAAGTCGGGCGACCGGCTGATCGGTTGAAGTCTCCGCCCTCGGGCGGGGAGGAACCCGAACAAGGCTACGCCGAAGGACGGAGTCTCTTTCGGGAAGGTAAACCGACCCTGAACCCGTTTATACGGATTCAATGGGCATATTTTTGGCCGACCCCACGAGCTCGGAGATCCCACGTTAAACCGGCCTTGTGCCACATGATGCTCTCGTGGGGGGTGACTAAATACCGTTCAGTCCGAAGTCGGGCGACTGGCTGATCCGCTGATCGGTTGAACTCTCTGCCTTCGGGCGGGGAGGAACCTGAACGAGGCTACACCGAAGAGCGGAGTTCCTTTCGGGGAGGTAAACCGACCCTGAACCCGTTTATACGGGTTCAAAGGGCATATTTTTGGCCGAGCCCACGGGCTCGGAGATCCCACGTTAAACCGGCCTTGTGCCACATGATCCCCTCGTGGCGAGTGACTAAATACCGTTAAGCCTGAAGTCAGGCGACTGGCTGATCGGTTGAACTCTCTTCGTTCGGGCGGGGAGGAACCCGAAGGAGGCTACGCCGAAGGGCGCAGTCTCTTTCGGGGAGGTAAACCGACCCTGACCCCGTTTATACGGGTTCAAAGGGCATATTTGAAGATCCCATGTTAAACCGGCCTTGTGCCACATGATGCCCTCGTGCGGGTGGTGGTGAAATCTGGAATGAGGTCAGTCAGAAGTCCGTCAGGAGTCAGTCAGAGCGAGCGAGTCAGTCAGTCTAGTCAAGAGTCTAGTCAGAGTCAGACAATTACTGCAATAGTGATACTGGTCGAGACTACATTGTTCTCTCTACTAAACCTGATTGTTCATACTAACACTTCTACTTCCCTGTATATATTCCTGTCTGTAATATATCTGTGTTATTCCATACCTGTGTTCGCGTTCTTCTTTATTGGTTCTACCTTGGACTATCACCGTGGTACAAGGAACCGGACCATAACAGTATTAAATGACTTTTTAAAAGTCGTTAAATAGCAGTCGTGATTAAAATTCAATGACTCAGTCATTTTTGTTATCTTTGTTTTTATTTTATTTTATTTTTTTAAGTTCAGTTTTATTGTATTAAGTATCAGTTAAGATAAAAACATATATACACTTTCTTTCTTGGACTTTATTATACTTTATATTCTCTCTCAATAAAAAAAAAGTTAACCAAAAGTAAATTTAAAATTCCTATGTGTAGTCGGGTCAACATAACAAATTTGGTCTGATGAAGTCCTAAAGGACGAAACGCGTCAAACGAACTATATTTTGTCCAATTTGTGACAAAACTTTCCCTCAATATTGTTCGTTTACGCAGATGACACATTACTGCTAGCAGACAAGGAAAAGAAAATACAAAACTGTCTATAGAATGTAGCGAAAGAGAGCGAGAAGAAGGGACTAAGCATATACTATAGGCTACATCAATAAAATGATGAACCCAAAATGATATTTGCTGGTCAGAGAAACTAAAATCAAGCAGGTGCGTAAATTCAAATATCTAGGAAGTGTTTTGAGAGAGGAAAGTTAGTGCGACACTGAGATCCCTAGACATATTGGGATGGCCAAGGACACATTACAAAAGGTGCGTAGAGTATTGCGAGACAGGAGGATTGCTTTGGAAACAAAGAAAAGAGTACTAAGCTGTTACAGGACATCTGTCCTCCTTTATGGCAGCGAAGAAGATGAACAAGAGACTCGAAGCGGCGGAGATGGGGTTCTACGGTAGGAGGCTGAGTATATCATGGACCGAGCAAAGATGAAGTTTTCGAGAGGATGTAAACAAGGAGGAGGCTATATTTAACATCAGGAAGAGACAGACGAAGTTTTGGGGACACGTAATGAGAAAGGACGGTTCGGCGAATCTAATATTCATATTTCAAATAGAAGAGAAGAGAGATGAGGGAAAGCAACGCATGGCATACCTGGTGAGCTTAAGCAAGTGGATGACAGAACGAGGTCTGGCGGAGGTGGTAAAGGGACGAAACTTATTGAGAGCTACAAGGAATAGGGGAACGTGGAGAGCCATGATCGCCTGAAATGTCACAGCGCATAAAAAGAAAAAAGAGATATATAGAAATTTATATGTCGTTATCTTAAAAATAGATCTCAAAATTTGTTGATTATTATTAAATATATACACATATATTTAAATATATATAAAATATATCTACTTTATTGACGATTAATTATGCATAAGTATATATCTAATATTAATGACGATTGAATATATATATATATATAAATATAATATTAAATTCATATAAATTTATATTGACAAATTTCACGATTATCGGCAAATATATAATGTTTACTTTTTGTTGGGAAAGTCATCCTTTCCTGTTAACGTCTCTAATTCTTGTTAAATTTGAAATGTAAGTTGATTCAGATTCTGAAAAATAAATTGTCAAATTATTCAATAAAAATTGAATTCGATCCTAGCTAGAGGCAACCGGATGTCTAACCACACTGAAGAGGTGTGAAACAGCGAAACAGTCTGTGTGTGGATGACTTTATATTGGCTCCTGAAAAATTGATTTCAGTTGAGCTCTCTAGGGAAAGAGGTGTAGCTTTGTAAACAGTGTCTATTATAGCTGATATAGCGAGACTCTTCGGCAAAAGCGAATTGAGTCACTGTCGGTCTAAAAATAAATACGCTAAAATTCACCTTCATCCATGTGTGTGTGGACAGAGGATAAACTTCAAGATTATTTTCTGTGTATTCTGTCGTTAATCTTTCTGGACTTTAACTGGAGACATATCTCTATCGTATTAGCGTTATTAAAACAGTTTAAGACCGTACTTGATATTAAGATTACGAGGGATTATGATTAAGGGAGAAGTATTAGGTTGGTGCAAAAATAATGACGTGCTAATGTCGTTTTCTGACGTATTTTTTAACGTCACAAAACGACATTATTACGTCATTATTTTTGCACCAACCTAATACTTATATTATCTACTTTCCCCAATTCAAGAAAAATTAAAATCCTCGTTATTTTATTATTTTTTTTTGGTTTCTGTTTTATTTCCCTTTACAAAATCGAGTCACAGCTGAAAAGTTCATAGACTGACTATAAATGAATTATACTGTGAAAGCTAGCATGCATTATTTCACATCATTGTATAACTGCATTGTTTCTATACTGGGAAACCTGACATATTACTGATCAAAGAAGTCAGATTCAAATATTAGGTTGGTGCAAAAATAATGTCGTTTTCCCACATATGTTACTTTTATATATGATTTCTGAATTAATTCATTGATATATATAGCCATGTTATATATCATTTTGAAGCGCGTTTTTTCGCTCTATCGAATCCTGTTATTCGTTACCGTTCTCAATCTCTTCATTCATTTTTTTGCAGGCTTTTCGACAGCATGGACAAAATTCAAATCCGCACGATTTTCTTGTTCCAGTTCAAACTAGGCAGAAAAGCTGCCGAGATAGCTCGTGATATCAATGATGCGTTTGTCCCAGGAACCACTAACGAACGTGTGGCACAATGGGGGTTCAAGAAATTTCGCAATGGTGACGAGAGCCTCGAAGATGTAGACGGTCGCGGCCGGCCGACTGCGGTTGATAACGAACATTTGAAAGCCTTAATTGAAGCCGATCCTCGCAAAACCACACTGCTGTTGAACTCGAGGTCGACCACTCAACAGTCGTTCGCCATTTAAAGCAAATAGGGAAGTGAAAAAAGTTGGCTAAATGGGTGAACGATAATAAAAAAAATCGTTAAAAAACGACATTATTTTTGAACCAACCTAATAGTAGCAACTTCTCTTGAAAATGAACAAAATTTAGCATCATGTATTTAAAAAATCCCTGCATGAACGACATTCAAGCTGTTATGGTTGTCACATTAAGAAAAGACACTCCAGCTTTAGGTATAGTGCAAAAACTGAGCAGCTGATTTTATTAGAGGAAAAGAGAATCTTGAATATGTACAAAGATCTGGACGTGCTGCAGCTTCCACCACAGAGGAAAACATTGATTGTGTTCATCACATGTTGATAGATGACATCAGATTGGTTGTAAATCCAATCGTCCATGCTGTTAGAAAGTTGAGAATATTCTGCACAACAAACTTTCAGTTCTGTAGGAGAATCATCTACTGACACCTGACCAAAATCGGTCCAAGCTGATCATATTACGGGAAAATCTAAAATCGCTTTGAGGTAGATTCAGCTGTTTCGTTCTCTAATCCCGAATGGGAGTTGGTTTTATGACTTTGAGTCAGAGACAATGAGACAATACCTGCAGGGTATACACCATTCCTCATATGCTCCCAATAATTCCAAGTTCGTTTCAACTGCAGGAAAGAGCATGACCTCAGTTTTTGGGGTTGATAAGTGTATTAGGTTCATTGGCTATCAGCCAACTTGCTGAGGCAATTACGAAACTCTATCAAGATCAAACGGCCAGGAAAACTAAAGAATGTGGTCTTGATTCATCAGGACAATAGTTTCAATGGCTAATGTGTACAACTTTGGTTTATAACTGGATGACTATCATCTGTTTCTCAACATGCAAATCTACCTGATTAGTAGGCAGTTTATCAGTAATTATGGCGTCATATCTGTTACTGATGACCTTTTTTAACCAACTACTTTCAACAGTTAATGTCAGTTTACCTGAAGAGAAACAATGCATTTATTAATAAGAAGTGTTGAAATTAATACCTGTAACATTTCGCAACTCTGGCATTATTCCTTCATCGTTAGCCTATGGACTTTCTGCCCACCTTTGTAAAATAAGAAAAAAATGGATGATTTTTTGGCATAGACATTACATATATATTCAAGAAGAAAAACATTCATAAAATAGACACAGTAATTTGACCTCAAGATTATTATTTTATGTTCTGATTAATTTTTATGCCTTTTTTTAAAAAGCGCACACACATACATAATCAACATTAATAAAAGAATGTAAGACACATTCGAAATTAATATTAAAAGAGATTTGGATTAAGAGAAAGTATTATTTTTATCTATCCGTACATTTACTTGGGTATTTCATCCCTTGAGAGAAAATTAACCAACTTTATAAATGTATTTTACAAATTAAACATTTGTTCGTTTTGAAAATAATGAGAAAGTCAGCATGTTCTTTGAGGACTAGAAAAAGAACTCGATTGAATCATATTAATATGGTGAAGGCTAGAAACCTCATGTCTTATTGATCACTCATGAAGAGAAATATATTGGTTTTATAACAATTCTAGCGAGATGAGGTGGTCTTAGGTAGATTTCAATGTCATTAAAAACTAAAAAAAATAATAAGGTATACTTTAATGAAACCGAACGTAAAATCCAGCCACACAGATCTGAAGACCGAAGCGACAATAATTTGACCAACATATTTCACGACAAAGGCACCTACTGAGGAAACATATGAAATGCCGGGTTAAAAAAAAGTTTTTAGATGAGTCAAATGATTAAGAAATACACTTGAGTGGCTAAACGAAACATAAACTGAACATTTAGAAGATTTATATAAAGGAAGTGCAGTATACGCATGTCCGTCCGTTTGCCGATCTCGGTGTATCATAAACAATAGGTAGCAACTGATGTAGATACATGCGATTACATATTAAAGAAATAACTCATTAAAAATAAAATTTGAATCTCAAACAGAGTGATAGTTTTTAAAAACAATTCCTTATTAAAGGTTTAACTTCGCTTTTCGTCGACACTGTAACTGATATCGTCTAATTTAACAGTAATTAAAACATAAGATTTCTACGGTAGGTTGCTTATATATCTATATCTTTCCTTTTTCTAGCACGCGTACTGAGATATATTTGAAATATTACATAGTTACGGGTAATGTTTTTTTAAAAGTGACTTTATGTGAAGGGATCATAAAGATAATAAATGTAAACAAACTACAGTGATCGGATGCGTATACGAAAAAAGATTATGCCGAATCAAGATGTCGAAAAAAGATTTAAAAAAATGTTATTCGAAATTCTTATAAAATTTAAGCACTGAAGGTAAAAGGCACTGCGGGAGCTAGCTTAAAGTCAACCGGAATGGGGGCTTCTCTATCCAATGAAGTTATGTTGGAGAAAAAAAAAAACATTACTTAATGTAAGAATATCATCAAAACGAGGTTATATTGTTGTGGGTTACCACTGCAGTTATTAAGAAACTCACCAGAAGAGTCGCGATAAGGTTTCCACCTAAATACGCTACCATTATTTCTAATATACAAAACCTACATGTCCACAAAAAACATATTACACAAACCTCAAATTCTGTCAAATACATGTACACGAATTGAAAACTTGTTTATAAATAGAAACCATCAAATCAAAAATTTGTAATGTTTATGTACAGATGAATTGATAACTTACAGATTGAGGCAATACCGAAGCCTTGTCAATGGCTAAAAAGAAACGTCTTCGCTTTGGGATACGTGGCAAGAACGATTTATAATGGGAGCAATTTACACGTAGACTATTTATGTAAATACCGTAAAAATACAGGGTGTTTAAAAAAAGAATACGCCAAAATCATCACATGATGTGTCAGTAACGAAAAAAATCACAAACCTCTAGCATGAACACATGTGTTGTATATACATTCAAGTTTCATTTCAAGTTTTATAAGTGCTCAATGTGGCCACCACCGGCAGCGTGGACAACATCAAGCCGATATGAGAATTCCTCCCAAACGCGCCTCAGCATGTCATGGTCAACCGTGTTGAATGCAGCTGTTATTCGATCCTTCAAGCCATCGATACTTGCTGGAAGTGCTGGAAAATAAACTCGTTCTTTAACAGACCGACACAAGAAAAAGTCACACACAGTGAGGTCCGGGATATGGCAGGCCAAGCACAGAGAGCAAGGTCTTTAGAACCTCTCCTCCCAATCCATCGCTGAGGCATTTTATCATTCAGATGAGCTCTAACCCCGAGATGCCAATAAGGGGTAGTGTTCCATCTTGCGGTAAAATGAAATCATTCGAAACTGCCTGCACCGTGAAAATGGCGTTTGTTTTCGCGAACTCAAGCACGCAAAACGCCTGTGTTGAGGAGTTGCCATTTTGATTGATCTTCCCACAATTCAGCTGCACCGTAAGTTATACTAACGACAGCGGTGAAATTGACATCCAATCAAACTTTGATATCTACTCTATCAAATAACCACTGATTGAGTCCACTGAAAAAACAGCGCAATGATTTTGGCGTATTCTTTTTTAAACACCCTGTAAAATGCTGGTAAATAAGCAAATAAAATAATTGGTAAAATTAATTCTCCTATTTTGTTATCAATTATTCACCTATTAATTTGATTTGTTTAATGTTAATATAAAAAATAATAATCATAAAATAATTTGCAATATTCAATTTCAATGTTCAGTACTAGTCATATACATATATATATGAAGAACTATACTCTTAAGGTGTGCTATATTTATCGGATAAATTGCTCAATATCAGAGATAGAGTGTGTAAACTTAAAAATCCAAAACTGAAAAAATATAAATAAATAAAATAAAATAAATGAATAACATGTCAATCAAATAAGTAAAATAAATTAACCCAAACAAATTACCAAACCACACCAATTAGAATAGATGAAATAGAATAAATAAATACAAAATAAAAAAACAAAATCAATGAACCCAAATAAATAAAGTAAATAATAAACAAATTAACAAACTCTTGTGACCCAAATATTAGACTATAAAAATCAAACCAAAGATCGGATAAAAATCATAGCTATAACTGTTATATAACGATAAAAAAATACTACGTTACTTAAGATTAAATGAAAATATACAGTATAATAAATAACTAATGATGAACAACTAAAATAAATTCATCTAAACTTATCCAAATAAATAAACAAAACGATCCCGATAAATTAACCGTTAGAAAAAACAAGTAAAGATAATCAATCCAAATAAATAAATGAAGTAATAAACAAATTAAAAACGACTCACGCCAAAATAATAGTTATAATAAACTACAATAACCAACTCCAAAATAATAGATACCTTTATATTCCCAAACCAAAATCAAACCATTGAATGAGCGATATAAACAAATTTTACTACGTTAATAAAAACTCCGATTAAAATGAAAATAAATAAATAAATATATAAGATAAGAAATAAAAATAAAAAATGAATAAATAATAAATAAAAATAAATAAAAACAAGCAAAATAATTTAACTCAGATAAATAAATAAAAAATAAGCGACTTCTGGCAAAATAACCGCCAAAATAGACTACCCATAATCCACAACTTACCCGTATATATAAATAGCCGAGAAGAAAAAAAACAACACTCGTAGCCTGACGATTGCATCTAGCATGAAACAGCTTGTCGCTGCTAAGTGTTGACTTCAATGTTCAGTTATATATATATATATATATATATATATATATATATATATATATATATATATATGAGAAGGGCGAAATTTCAAGTTAAAATAAATTTAAAAATTAAAATCACATATTATAGGATGGAACAGGGATTTCCACTTACTAAGATGAAACAGTTTCCACAGAGAGAATTTTACAAACATTCGACAACCTTAATCTTGGCCAAACTATAAATTTCTTGCATGAATACAGCACATGAGGAAAGAAAATGACAACAGATTCACCAGTAACGAGTCCCACTACATTGTTTATTTCTTGCCTTCATTCATGTACGAAAGGTACGACTTTAAATCTTTAAAATCGTTTTAAATTCGGTTTAATCAAAAGGCCAACAAATATGAAGTATTATTAGTCTTATTGGCAATATGTTTAATTTTTGTATTTTTATTCTCACATTTCATTAACTGGTCTATTAAATCTACATAATACAAAAAGCATATGTGTGTGTGTGTGTGTGTGTGAAAAGTGTGTGTATATAAATATATATATATATATATATATGTTTAATTATTTATATATTATATGCGCAGTACTTATTAAAAAGCTCTCAATATCAGAGATAGAGCTAACATATATGGTTGGATAGATGTCAGCTTGTGACCCTGGGTTTCACGCTTTAGTGATTGTCAGACAAACTGATTAATTTTAAAAAAAAAATTGGTTTTATGTAGATTGCGTGTATTGGTGTTATTATGGAAGTGGTGGGGAAAACTTCCACAATAACACCAATACACGCAATCTACATAAAACCAATTTTAAAAAAAAAATAATCAGTTTGTCTGATTATTGCTAAAGAGTGTCACAAGCTCACTTCTATCCAACCATATATATATATATTCAGTTAGGGAATTTTGTGTCTGTGTGCTCATTTATTCCCCACCATTTCTGTTGTACTTGTGATTCATGATGACATTCAAGGCAAAATGAAACAATGGCTTGCCGGTTACTTCTTGCACCGTGGATCTTGAGTTGCTTCATCTGCCTTCTTATAATATTCACCGCCTACTAGTTAAGTCGTTTTCCTTTGAGCGCAGTTCCTACGCCCAGGCTTGTGACTAGTCGATGGCCTCTAGGGACACGTGTATTTCATAGGTTGGGTCAGGAAAGCCTTCCGATATTCTCATGCAATTTATTTCGTTGGTGTTAAGGTAGTGTCTATATATATATATATATATATATATATATATATATATATATATATATATATATATATATATATGTGTGTGTGTGTGTGTGTGTGTGTGTGTGTGTGTGTGTGTGTGTGTATAAAATAAGTTTTTCGTGGTACAGAATTTAATAATAGATAGGAAAAGAAAATATTTATAAGGCATTTTTTAAAAGGAAAAGCTAAAAAAAAACAACTGGTTTCGTCCAAGGACTTATCAATTTTATTTATTCTGGGAATTTAAAAAAGCGTGTAAATTAATTTTTAATTAACGAATGTCATCGAATGGGAAAAAATAAAATATGAATTTAAAGAAACTAGAGTCCAATAATATTCAAACCCAGCAATATATATATATATATATATATATATATATATATATATATATATATATATATATATATATATATATATATCTAAAGACATGTTTCATTGAATAACGTAGACAAGTTTTGTTTAATTATAATTACTAGGAAGAAAGAAGTTTACAATATTGTATTGTATTCATTTTATTCCGAGTACTTTCGACATTAGCAGAATATCGTCATTAGGGCATTGTTTTTAATAAGACAAAATTGTTGTTTTCATCTGAAAGTTAATTTTTATGTGTGAATTAAATAGCGATATGGTTAAGCACTGTACATTAATGACGATACAGTGTAACCCGGATATAAGAGAGATTGTATCTCGTCCCAAATTAGAGCCATACTTACCTAAACATAATAGAACAAACCTGGATATAAGAGAAATCTGGATATAAGAGAGATTTTCTCTGGTCCCAAATTACAGCCATACTTACCTAAACATAATAGACCAAACCCGGATATAAGAGACGCGGATAGAAGAGAAAACCCGGGTATAAGAGATATTTTCTCTGGTCCCAAATTACAGCTATACTTACCTAAACATAATAGACCAAACCCGGATATAAGAGAGATTTTCTCTGGTCCCAAATTACAGCCATACTTACCTAAACATAATAGACCAATCCCGGATATAAGATATATTTTCTCTGGTCCCAAATTACAGCCATACTTACCTAAACATAATAGACCAAACCCGGATATAAGAGAGATTGTATCTCGTCCCAAATTAGAGCCATACTTACCTAAACATAATAGAACAAACCCGGATATAAGAGAAATCTGGATATAAGAGAGATTTTCTCTGGTCCCAAATTACAGCCATACTTACCTAAACATAATAGACCAATCCCGGATATAAGAGAGATTGTATCTCGTCCCAAATTAGAGCCATACTTACCTAAACATAATAGACCAATCCCGGATATAAGAGAGATTGTATCTCGTCCCAAATTAGAGCCATACTTACCTAAACATAATAGACCAAACCCGGATATAAGAGAGATTTTCTCTGGTCCAAAATTACAGCCATACTTACCTAAACATAATAGACGAAACCCGGATATAAGAGAGATTTTCTCTGGTCCCAAATTACAGCCATACTTACCTAAACATAATAGACGAAACCCGGATATAAGAGACTTCGTCCTGACAACACTCTTATATCCGGGTTACACTGTACTAAGAAACGTCTTCGTAATTACGAGTGGATCTTATTAAAAATAAGAAGATAAATCATGACAAAATTTAATGAAACATGCATTAAAGAAAACATGCTGCCAAAATGCACGCAATATATATATATATATATATATATATATATTTGAAAAGAGAACGAACTATTCTTAGCTGGAGCAATTGCCCTGGCAAAATCTCTCAGAGGACGAAACGCGTCG
Organism: Acanthosepion lycidas; assembly: GCA_963932145.1. Classification (NCBI taxonomy): domain Eukaryota; kingdom Metazoa; phylum Mollusca; class Cephalopoda; order Sepiida; family Sepiidae; genus Acanthosepion; species Acanthosepion lycidas. Next base: position 76,152,282 of record OZ010592.1, on the reverse strand, counting down.
GATAAAATAGTTTTCCCTCTTTTTATTTATTTTGTTCATTTACAGATCCATACGACTTGATAATAATTTACACACACACACACACACATGCGCACACAGACATATATATATATATATATATATATATATATATATATATATATATATAGAGAGAGAGAGAGAGAGAGAGAGAGAGACGGGGAAGATAGAGTGAGAGAGGGCATTTCCGAATCGTTTATGATGTAATTATATTGAGCACCTTGCTGAAATTACAGAAAATCGGTTTAGTACATACTTGGCTTCTCTCTCTCTCTCTCTCTCTCTCTCTCTCTCATTCTCTCTCTCAAGCACACACACACAGACACACACACACACACACACACATATATATATATATATATATATATATATATATATATATATATATATATGTATGTATGCAACCAATTTCGATGAGAACGAATGCAGTACATTTCATACATCCATAACAATTAACTTAAAAGAGGACACAGTAGTAGACAAATATTATTTGTTTTAGTATATTGTATAGCGATTTTTACATGTTTTCGGTGTAATATCCTTACATATATATATATATATATATATATATATATATATATATATATATATATAGTCACGTGGTATAATTTTGACTATCGCCTATATATACATGCGTTTCCCTTTGCCTCTTTAGCCAGCTTTCCCTGACGATACGCTTAGGTGAAACCTGGGTAGGTTTGTCTCGCTCACTAGGTTTATCTATCTATCTATCTATCTATATATATATATATATATATATATATAATTCGTAGAATTGGAATTAGGATACAATTAGCTAATGATCATATTCATTTTATATATATATATATATATATTTATATATATATGTGTGTGTGTGTGCGTATATATATATATATATATATATATATATAAACAAAAAAATTTGTACCACAGATTTTATATATGGCTTCGAAAATGACGGAACGCATTCCTTTACCGAAACATTTTCCGTCCATTACTTCTTCAGAAAGATTGATTTGAACACTAGTCATCAAAACGGCGAGACTGGGAAGGGTGAATTCGATGGGCAATCAAGGGGACACGACTAAAATAAATTTACTGCCATAAAAATCATTCCAAATAATCTAGTGACTATAAACGATGACCTTAAGACAGAACGAAGAATGTCGGTCGATGAACCTTGATTTAAATAACATTAAAAAAAACTAAGTCTTTAATATATCGAGCTTTGTGCAGCCCCCTAGACGCTTCCTCAACTTATAGAGACACAATCAATCTTTATTAATTAAATGAAGCCCAACCACAAACTTAGTCACCGATTTAAACTGATTTGTTTTTATTTAGTAATACAATTATTTTAGTAGAAGCTCCTTAATTACCCCCCATTCTTGAGATTTTCCCTTCAACAACCCTGTATGTTGAAAGTTTAATGATGATCTGCAAAGGTACATGAAAGTCTGCCTGGACTATCATGTAATTATTGTTATTACTATCATTATCATCATTATATTTTGATTACTGCTATAGTCACACTACCTACCAAGAAGGCGGGAGACCTAAGGCTGGTAGTGTGTATCTATATTTGATGATTTGTTTTTCAAATTTCCATAACATCAATAGCGTTACTTGGACAAAGTTCTTAGTGAGTCGAATGTACTTTTGAAGAAAATTTTTCTTATGCTGGAATTTCCTAGTAATTTTTTCAATATGTTGTTGTTTTCCTTTTTTACCATTCCAAGCGCTCCTACTATGAGAGGTACTATTCTTTTTTTGAGATTTCCACATTGTTTCTATTTTGATTTCCAGGTCTTTATGCTTCGATAATTTTTCAAAGTCATTGGTTGCTATGTTACATTCGGCTGGGCAAGCAATATCAATTAGAAGGCAAGTATGTTTTTTCGGTTCTTGACAATTATCTCCGGATTCTTTTTTACAATCTTCCTGTCTGTGTTATCCCATTGAGATCTCTTCTGTTTGTGTAACCGATGCAGGGTGAGGTTCTTACTAGTGTTTATTAACATCTTTTGTAAAGTGTTTTCACATTGTCCAGTATGAATATTGCCTCGCTCTATCGTGACGATTTTTATATTCATTAGGCGCAAGTACAAAGCATCCTGAGATTAGATGGTCTATGTTTTTTTTTGTTATATTCTTCACAGAACCTGCATTTTGAATCCACAATGTTATGTATGATACTTGTCTGAAAGTTTCTAGTGAAATAAATCTTCCGTTTCAGCCTTCAATTCAGATTCTCGTAACGAACGATGTGTGTTAATCTTTTCAAAATCAGTTTTATTATTACGTTATCGATATTGAATACTGGGTTTGTCTTTGTGTTCAAGAGCTTTATCATTGTCTTTTTTTTTACAAAATTGTTTTCTGTAACATTTGGTTCTTGGCCACTGTTTTGAATTTCTGCACATTTTACTAAATGCAAATCTCGTTTGCATTTAAAAACTTCATTCATGATTGAATATTTTTCTTTTCGGGTTGTTTGACTAAATTATATCATCCAGTCTTTTGTTTCGATGTATATTAGTAAGACAACAGATGATGTCTTATATGATAAGAAAGAAGCTTTCCTGGGTTAAAACCAATTCATCTGATGCCATCTAGAACCAAGTTAATTAATACCGAAATTTACTTTTCTTGAGAGCCTACTGATTATGCGAGTGCTAAGCAAATCTGTGAAGTCTATAAATACAATACATAGACACAGATATATATATATATATATATATATATATATATGAGGAGGATTTGATAATTATATAAATTGATTCATCGAGTCTGATAGAAACCTCAGGAAGCACTGGACGGCCGTTTCGTCCTATATTTGGGACTCATCAGCAGTGCGCATCCACTACCGAGGGAATCGAAACCCCGACAGTTAGGTTGGCAAGCGAACACCATACCAACTGCTCCGCCGGGCCTCAGACTCGATGAATCAATTTATATAATTATCAAATCCTCCTCATTACTATTTGTGTTTATCGTCGCTTGAACCAGCTTCTAATGCTCCAGTTGGAGCGGCTTGGTGAGATTAGTCGTGGCTCCAGGAGGCTATGGTCAGAGAGAATTTCAGTTGAGTTCCACCACGGAATGTGGGAGAGAGCGGCGCTTCATTGAGTCTGATTTGCAATCTCTCCGAGGCGGAAGACAAGACTCTTAATGGCCATAATTCTGTTCTGAGAATTCTATTCAATTCTTAATATTCGTCGCAACCTTTTATATTATATATTAGTAATAGTACTCTCATTCCTTTTTATGGTGAATTCTTTCACTCTTATTTACAACGAGGTACATATAAGATTCTTCTGTCTCTAAATCTTTTAATATTACCCCAGGGTCTAAGCTTATAAAGGAGGTTTTTGTTATAGTGATTCTCGTGAAATTGTGGCTTTAGCAACATTTATCCAAACCGTATTCCATTCCAATATCAACACTGAAACATTTTACTGTTTTCAAGAGGCCTTCCAACAGACTGTCATTCCTAGTATACAACTTAAAATCATCAAAGTAAAATAGATCGCTTATTTTCTTTTGAGATTTCTTATAATCATATTCCGTCCTGTTAATGTCACTGGTTAATGCTATTAGGGATATAGAAAATAGTAATTAAGACAAAGTGTCACCTTGAAATATTCCATTGTTCATGTTTATTTTACCAGACGTATAGACTCCATTTATAGGAATGAGTTGAAGTGTTGTTATCCACATCGACATACTTCCTTTGAAGAAATTGGTGACGGCGGGTGGTATCTTGCTCATATTTAAATATTTTAAGATACAAGAATGGGATACACTATGGAATGATTTACGTTAATATATCCAGGCGGTACTGGGGGTTTTTCTCTGTACTGAAGCTGTTTTCCAAGACCATCTTCTTAATTAATAATTGTTTTTTACATGCGTAACAGCTAGGTTTGCACCCTTTTTATTCAAAAGGTGGTATGTAATTTTTTTTTTTTTTTTAAGAAGGAATACATCTGTTTTGTTAGAATAAATGTCAACAGTATTTAGGTAGTGGGAAGTCATGTAATTGGTCTGTAGTTTTTAGGGACATTTGTTTCCCCATTCTTGTGGAGAAGGAAGGTAATTCCATTGGTTACCAATGACGGAAATTTAGTAGTTCACCATTTTTTAAACTTATTTGGCTAGTATTTTGTGTGTTTTATCTAGAAAATAGAGCCAAATTTTAGGAATTTTTTTTTTATCTATTCTTGGTGATTTCCAATTGTATGTTTTTTCAGCGTACATTCAGCATCCTCGTCTGGGATAGCCGCCCATGCTTGTTCTGGTTTATTTTTTATCGATTCTATCTCTTCCTTAATCCAATCTTCTTTGTTATGTTCATTAGGGAAAGTCCATATTTATTCCCAGAAATGTATAGCATCTTCCATTTTTGCGGGAGGTGGGTTGTCACTTCAATTTTTTGTTAAAATTTTATCGCATCGGTTTGAAAGATCCTGTTCTGATTATAAAATCTTGATCTTTCATAGCGTCTCATTCTTTACGCCTTTCAGTTTTATTGATTGCCTTATTTATTTTCTTTAGCTGATAGGCTTACATTTTTATTCCTAATTTTATCATTTCTTTTGATTGTCTGCCTTTTCTACTCCTTCCATTCATTCATCATGTCAGTTGATCGCGTACTTTTGATCCACTTCTAAATTGTTCAATTACTTTCACTGATTTTCTTTTCATAGTAGACCTTCATGAGGGTTGCATTTTAAAGTTTAATATCTTGAGGTTATGTTTTGTTGTTTGTAATTTTTGTTGTTCTTTCTCAATTTCAATATCGTATGTCTGATTATATATTGTTTTCTATAAAATAATTCGTTTCAATGCATTTTTTGTCTCGTTTTATTGTAGGCATGTGAGCGGCTAAGATCAAGTCAACTCTTCTAAACTTTGAGTGATGGGTGTGTATCTCAGAATCTTCATTATGATCTGTGGTTTGTGTGATGTTTGTACTTTTTAAGTCCATTTCTGGTTGCCTCTCATGTTCTAGGGATTATTGTTGCAGTTTTTTTTTTATTTCTTTAATTTCAGCATCTGTCATTGGGTTACTCGACATGATGTACCTTCTTACATTGGCTAGTTTATTTTCGTCAATGTACTTTCTAATTTCTTGCTCAACCTTTCCTCGCCAAATGTTTAGCGACTGATTTTTCTCTGAGGTTTGTACAGCTCTTCATAGAATATAGTCATAACGAGTTTGTACCCTTCATAAGAAAATTTTACCTTTTCTTTATTTAAAGGAATGGATGTTGGTCTAGCTGAGAATTCAAAGGGCCATCATTGGGATTATTCCAGTTGTTGGGACTTGAAGATTCGTTATTTGTGTAGGATTTTGTACTAAGACAGATAGTTTGACCTTATGTAGGTTCTCTCCTGATGGATGTGCTTAAAGTTTATCTACTGGAGGAACCACACTGAAATTTTGGGCTGACTTTTAATTCTCATTTGTTTTGATGAGTGATGCACGGGGGTAAATGTAAACCCAAAGTCGCCCGACACATTAGGTATCTGTATTTTACAGACAGAGTTCGGAATTATGTAGGGGATGGTTCGCGACGTCATAACGCAGTAGACATTCCCTCCTCGGCACGATTAACGACTTGACTTGCGAGTTGTTGATCTGAGTTTTCGTTGTCTGAAAAAAAATAAAAATAAAAAAAATGGCCTTACAAAGTTTTAACTTAGTATCAGAGGCAATGACCACTACCAGATGAAAGATCAGATGAACATACATTGACGGTTATCACGAGAAAATAAAAAAAGGAAAATTAGATAGTCAGCAAATACTATCCTTGTCTATGCGCGAACGCGCGCAAATACACACACAACGACACACATCTTTGATTTCTAGTGTGTTAACATTTCTTTCCTGGTCCTGCCCAGAGACCTAAGGTTGGAAATGGCATCATGATATTTTTTACTGACCAATTGAAAAAAAAACACACAAAAAAAACAGGTGTGGGTTGTACTCGTGAGAACAATGTTTTGTATTTCTTTAAGGCATGGGCTTCCAGGAATCCCTTCAATGATCCTACTGGAATCTTTTCCACCCAATCCGAGGGCACCAACTACAATTAGGATAGTTGATATTCCCATGTTACACATTTTTTGAGATTTTGATTTCAAGGTCCTAGTATTTTGATAGCTTTTTGAAGATCTTCAAATATTCATTGCCACCTGCGAGGACTGCTATATCAATAAGGAGGCCCTTTTCTGTTTGCGGTCTTAATAACAATGTCTGGGCTGTTAGCTTTGATTATTATGTCTGTGTGCATGTTGTAGTCACATGAAATTTGAACAGGTCGTATCTCCGTAAATTGGTCTGGATGGTGTTCATAGCAATTTCTTTCTTTTCTGTAGAAGTTGCAGATTTTCCATTCAGATATTGGCCAACTCTGTCATGCCGGGTTTTATATTCAATGAGTGCAAATATTGTGCAACCCGATACAATATAAGAAATTGTTTCTGGATATTTATCACAGAATCATCATTTTGGGCTAACACAATATTTTAGTATGTGTGTTTGATAATTTCTAATTAATAAGCATTGGTCCTGTGCAGCAGAGATAAAACATTCGGTTCAGCTTTTAATCCTGTGGTACGTACCAACTTTAGGCTACAAGGTTTGTTTACATGAGCTTGTCTTGTACGGGCAGTGAAGTCACCGTTAAGCTGTTTATCTTGTCATTGTTTCTGTATCTGTGTGTTCGGTTGCAATTGCTTTTGCTTTCTTTTTAAATATTTATTCTTCTTCTTATTATTATTATTATCATTATCATTATTATTACAGTGTAACCCGGATATAAGAGACCCTGATATAAAAGAAAACCGGATATAAAAGAGACTTCCTCTGGTCCCAAATTGGCGCATGTGTTAATGTATACAAAATAGACCAAACCCTGATATAAGAGAAACCCGGATATAACAGAAACCCGGATATAAGATACTTATTCTCCGGTCCCGACAACTCTCTTATATCCGGGTTACACTGTATTATTATTATTATTATTATTATTATTATTATTATTATTATTATTATTATTATAAGCTTGTATATTTGTTACAGACTCACTTATTTCAGGATTCCAAACTTAAAATTAAGTCAGTAATTGAATCATGGCTTTTTCCACTGAACAATTTTGTAAAAAATAATATACGTAGAACAACCTAAAAGCAAAAGACATTCTACATTTGTAAACCCTTGATAAGATAAGTGTTGTAGATGTGAGAACATTGTGTTTGTATTAGGTTGGTGCAAAATGAGGTAATAATGTCGTTTTTTGACGTTAAAAAATACGTCAAAAAACGACATTATTACGTCATTATTTTTGCAACAACCTAATATTTCATTAAGGCATCGGTTGCTGTCGAATCCTTCAATTAGTCTATCTAAACGTCTCCCAATCACCCAATCTCCCCAACCATAACTCGAAATGATGATGTCCACATGTGACCCATTTCTTAGATTTCTGATTCAAGGTCCTTGTATTTTGATAGTTTTCTTTTCTTTGAAGATAATTACAGTCTGCAGGACCTTCTATTTCTATCAGAAAACGCATTCTCCTTTTAGTGCCTTTGCTCTCTACATAATTAGCTTTGATTGTTTTGTCTGTGTGTATTGTAATGTCCACTCAAATTGTTAAGAATCATATCTCCCTATCTACATTATTCGGACAATTGTCTCCAACTTTGTTGCCATATTTATCACATCCTTTCGGCCGTTGTACGTTCTTCAGGTGGTTGTAATGTCGAACTTAACCCTTTATTTCGCTCGCTGGGATAGACTGTACTAATTCCGCGTACCATGACTAATAGATGTCTGGTATCAGTTATCTCCTGTTAAATCCTCTCTTCAAGTTCTCCACCGCCTTAACCAGGTATTGAAATCAAACTCTTTGGATCTTATCACTGGATCTAACTAACACCTTTATCCACTGTGTCATGTGTCATTGAGAACAGCTGTGTGAAATTCTGCATATTATAAACCTAATGTCTTCAGCAGATATGGTGAGAAAAAGGAGATCACCGCTCTCTGCGGGATAAGGTTGAAATCACAGACAAAGAACATCATTGGAAAATTCGTAATCAGCACATATGCTAGGCCACAAAAATCTCCTGAGCCGACCAAGCATAGAAATTAATACAATATGAGAACCAGTAATAATGTGTGGCAAGGAAAAGCGATAATGACAGCGAAAATTGCATTATGAGATCTGGTAAAAAAAATGTAAAGTTAACAGCAAAATTTGCAATATGAACTCTAGTAAAAATCGTTGCTGAAGACATTAACTTTATTATACTGACATCCATTAGACATGACACGTAAACATTCTACCCCAGCGAGCAAAATAATGGGTTCAGTTCGATATTCCAACTACCTGAAGAAGGCCGGAACGTACAACGGCCGAAACGTTGTAATAAATGTGGCAACAAAGATGAGTGCAATAGTCCGAATAATGTAAATAGTGTACAAAATACCTCATTTCAGAAATATAGACAGATACTTAAAGGCCGAGATGTTGTGATAAATATGGCAACAAATATTAGGACAATAGTCCGAATAATGTAAATAGTGTACATAATACCTCATCTCAGAAATATAGACTGATATTGAAAGGCAGAAATCTGTTATCAATATGACCACAAAGATTAGGACAATTGCTCGAATAATGTAAATAGTGTACATAATATCTCATCTCAGAAATATAGACAGATACTGAAAGGCCGAAACGTTGTAATGAATAAGCAACAAAGATGAGGACAATAGTCCGCATAATGTAAATAGTGTACATAATATGTCATCTCAGAAATATAGACAGATACTGAAATCACATCTCTGTAACAGGATATGGTTTGTGTTCATACAAATTTCTTGCAGTTTCCTTACTGTAAAATTTGGAAATATTCCTTTGTAGATATTGATCTAACCTCTCATGCTGAATTTCATATTCAACTGATGATATTACCGTGAAAAATGGTAAAATATTTCTGGATATTCATCTTAGAATCTGCATTTCAGAATTTGTTAACACATTTTCCCAAAATAATACTTTCGGATCCAAGGTACGCGTACTTCTGAAGCGATGGGATATTAGGATGACTTACGATTTTCTAAATGCAGGATTTTTGCATCGAGGGTCCCAATTATAACTTCAAGAATTGTGACCTGAAATTTTCACATTCTGGCAAACTCAATCCAGAAATCAGTGTATTTTGAAGCGTTGCAAATGCTTTGACTTCAGTATCATGATTATCAGAAACATCCCCATCTTTTTTCTCACTTGTTTGCGTTGTCTCAGCGACAGTGATATCAGCATTAGAAGTATTAATGTTATTATTGTTGCAACACTTACAGAAAAGCGATTTACGAAAAGAAAAAATCATGGCTGCTGTTTAATGTGTGAATAGGTATAATGGGGAAAAATCTCAATACTTGTATTCGATATTAAAACATCTGTCTCAAAAAATACAGATGCATTGTATTCGTACTAATATTATGATTATAATAATAACGGCTTCGTGAAAATAACCTTCGATATATATATATATATATATATATATATATATATATATATATATATATATATATATATATATATATATATATATGGGGGGGTGCGTGCGTGCGTGCGTGCGTGTGTGTGTGTGAATTACAATTAATGAGATCCAAACAATTTATTTCATGCAGATCATCATTTAGTCCATGGGAAAGAAGTTTTTCCCTGGACTTATCAATGCAAAAACATTTACTAAATTTTTTAATAATGGCAATTGCATTGATAAGTCCAATGAAACCTTCATTTCCATGGAGGAATTGATCATAGGTATGATGTAAATTGTTTGGATTTCATTAATTCACATATATGCTCTATTATAAAAATTATATTGAGCTCTGTTTTGCGGACCAGTTTTAATATTTTATGCTAATGGGATCTACGTGGATTACTTACCCACGGATATATATATATATATATATATATATATATATATATATATATATATATATATATATATATATATATATATTGGTAATAATCTTAAAAGTATAAGAAGTTATAATCGTCCAGAAAACATTCGGTGTCTTGAATTGCAAATAATCAAACCAATAACAATGGGAAAAAAGTTATAAAAAAAAGAAAGAACCAAGAACCTGTACGTTAGCAGAAAGTAATCGTCTAGCATGCAAGTCCAAAGCCCAAAGACAAAAACCCCTTACGATTAAACAAAATAACTAAATAAATTGCTCAATACGTTAAGTAAATCAGACCTAGTTAAACCTAAATAGCCAGACAAACCTACCAAGCATTCACCGAAGCGGATCGTCAGGGATATATATATATATATATATATATATATATATATATATATATATATATATATATATGAAATATACTTTATATTAAAGATCAATAAACGCAAACATACATTACAAACTATGCTTCTCAGTTTCTCACATCACACAAACACTGGCACACGCAGAGACACACACACACACACACGCACGCACACACACACACACACACATATATATATATATATATATATATATATATATAACATTAATCTGTGCATTAAATATTGCTGTCATATCTGCTATCTTGTTCCCACTATATATCAAGAGATTCTCGACAAAATCCAAAGAAGTGTCTGTATGGTTATCAGTGTTGACATTGCATTCGATTTCAGTCAATGGCTGAACCGCTGTGATGAGGCTTTCCTCTGTCTTTTCTGAAAATATTTTCATGACAGTTGTTACCAATGAGCTCTTCTCTTTAGAGACAGCGTGAATTTAATTATACTGCTATAGGGGCTAATACCTTTCATGTTTTTCTTTATAGTTTAAATGAGAAGCTGCAACCGTATGTTCTATTCTAGTAGTTTCTTTACTCGACTTCTCGCTTGTGATACTCACTAACAGTTTGTGCTTCCCTACCACCTACAATCACAAACTTCCCTCTAAGTGAACCCTTTTCTTCTATTGCCTTTTCTTCTCACTGAAGTTTTCTTAGTGTCCTTCACTCACAGTTACGTCTTGCGTTTGACTTGCATGATTGAGTTGCTTGGGGTGAGATGATTAAAGATATAGTAATCTATATTTATAGGCGAACATTATTCAGTAGCATTTATAGTTATAGATATTTCTGCCATAAGAATCAGGTTTATAAGCGTTATTGCCTACTTCACGGCTCACTGCCACCTACTACTTTTAAATGTTATACATCTAAAATTTTCTAGAAAAATATATTTGCGAGTAAAATCATTTTGGGTTGCTAAAAGAATACTAGCGAGATACTGACAGACACAATGCAATATTGATTCCTATGTCAACTCTCTCTCTCTTTCTCTCTCTTTCTTTCTTTCTCTCACTATATATATATATATATATATATATATATATATATATATATATATATATATTTAGTTTATGCAAAACTAGGTAATCCGCATGGGTAGACCCAAGGAGGATGATATCCAGAGAGCTCAATGTAAAGTTCAGAGCAGATATGTTTGAATAAAAACAGAGTGCCAAGGAATCTGAGTTAAGGTAAGAGGTTTCGTGACGTGGGGTTTGAAATTCCGCAAAGTATGTGATTTGAAGAACTCAACTCAGTTGATGTTCCACTCAGTGTCCGGCCTGAATTGTAATTTGGGCCCGTATCGGTGTTTCGGTTCAAATTGGTCACTCGGCGGAAATTGGACTTAAAGCCCGAATCAAATGTGTAAATCGAAGAAGAGAAGAATGTGAATAAATGTTTTTTGAATCATTCTCCACCAGACTTCTGAATCAAAAATTCATTTTTATGCCAGCACCTGTTTTCAGTTTGACATCAGAATACCCTACAAGATCGCCAATTTTTTCTTAGACGCATAAATTACATTTACGACTAAACTTATGCTGAGTATTTTCCATTCAGTATGTGACACTATTTACGACGCTAGAAAGAAAGAAGAAAAAAAGGCGAGAATTAAATTTAGGTGATAAGAAGCCATCACGAAAAGGGCGCTAAGTGGTGTTATTTTTGTGACAAGAAAAAGTGGTAAGATTTTTATTTCCATTGTCGAGAAAGTAAAAGACAGAATTTAATCTGATTTATGTTACGGGGCGGCGAGTAATATACATCCAATCTGCCCATGGCAATGATAAAAAAAAGATTTTTTCAAGTTGGACAAGAGACCTCCCGCAAAATTTTAAAGAGATAAAAATAAAAATTAATTAAGCACGCACTGTCCGAGAAAAGCAAAAATGTCCGCTGACCACCATGAAGGAAAGATTAAGCCTTTGTCTATATGCAGAATATCATTGAGAGGAGCATCTGGTTATTATCAGGGCCGGCTATGATAGCGAAATTATTTTATCGGATCAGTAATTGGAACCAAGAATGCAAATACGTCCAATTGACCACCCACTTGTTTGGCGAAGGCCCCGGGTGATAAAGTCCAAGTGACATTTGGCTAAGATAAAACTCCAAGGGTTTGTGGTCGGGCAGAAGGAAAGAAAGAGAAAGAAAAGAAAAAGAAAAAAGAAAAAGGAAGATATTTTTTTCTTTGAGCAAGATTTTTTTAACCGAGGCTAGTCTGGCCACACCCACGCTGATGAACGCCCATTGGCTGAATGGTGGCATGGGCGTTAGGCGGAGGTAATCATGTGAAGAAGGAGGGGAGGCCTGTTGCCCCCCCGCCTGAAGGGATAGGTGTGAGATGCCACTGTGAGAGAGAGTGGAAACCCGTTGACACCCTCTGAGGGCATGGTGAGATACCAATATGAGATCAGAAGGTGGGAAGACGAAAGACTTCCAAAAATGGAAAATAATAAAATTTTCCTGACCGAAAACAAAGAAGTGAATTGTGGGTTTAGAATTATCAAGGAACCTCAAACCCCGACAAGCCCACCCCGGTTTTGGTCGGCGTCCATATAAGCAGAGTCGCAGCGAGTAAAAAGCAGTTCGAGTTCGAGTTCAGTTAGCAGTGAAGTTCGCAGCTGAGTTGAATTGATTAGGGCCCGCCTCGCAAAGAGTTGACCGAAAGATTGACGCAAATCACGACCTGAACTTCTAGCCAAGAACAATTTATTTTTGAAGAACGACTTAGATTTATACCACCGAAACAAGTTTTACGAATATCGCCTGAAGATACACCAAGAACCAGTTTCTTAAAGAACAAACAACTTAAGATGTTAAGACTCGCCTAACAAACACAAAGTGTCACGAATCTATATAGCGGGTTGGGAAGTAGACGCAGTCCTGTATTCAGCAACCAGATATAAAATATTGTTATCCTTTTTTTTAACACATTTGAACTTTTCGAGGTATTATTTTATTTTCTTTTGCATATACTTGTTCGGTGTTACCCTTGATCGAACTCGGCTTCCATTACAGCCCGGCGACTGATTGATTTCATCTGCCTAAGATCAATTCACAACGTGGGTAGGTTAGACTGGAAATCAAAACAGTTACATCGGTAACCAGACGTTGGAGGCTAGCTGCGAACGACAAGGCTGATACCGAATCTAACCAGATTCCCATCCGGATCACCAAAAGGTTAGAACGTCACATTTGATGCCGCGATCAATACCAAGCCAGTTGCCCGTCACAGGACAGGATAGCACGACGGACGCGTCTAGGCAGACGTCACATTTGGCGCAGCGACACCGGAGGGACGTCACAAGTATGTTCCAAAACTATCTGAACAACGTCGTTTCATTTTCCTAATCTTGCATGCTCATAGTGAACATATTTTTGAAGTATCTGCATACCCTATATAAAAATTTTCGTCGTCAAAGATATGCATTATGGCTCTGTAGACGATATTTTTAGTTAAATATTTGTTTCGTAGCGGGAATTCTTCTTCGCTTACGGACTTGCATGTCATAACATTATTCGTCGGATAAATACCGCTTTCATATACTTCATTATTGCAACTTCTGATCATTTTAACCATATTACCCGAATAGCTGTAACTGACTTATATATTATACTCGCTGAATAATTTTTGCAGCAGTTTGTTACAAATCAAGTAATTATTTAATAGAGTAAGTGATATATTTGTGGCATTAGTATTTACAGAACCCTTGAAGTGGGATGGGAGAAACCATTCTATTTTTCTGTTACGATATTTTTAAATACATTTATTTTATTTACACTGGTCGAATCGTCAGAACATTCAAATCACACTATAGTCGCTTTGTCAAGGTGATTTCTTCATATTACCGGCCTGGGAAGATGTCGGAAAATCCTTGAAAATCCTACTCGTGGTTAACTCATGAAATTGTGAGTACAATTAGGTAGAGAGTACTGTCTGGAAACTTGTAGATTGACAGCTTGAAGTTACTAGTCATCACGATCGAGCGAGTGAACAGACCAGCTTTGTTCAAATAGTTGGAAAGATGTTATTTGCTTTCTCCCAAAAGATATAAATAAGGTTTGTTGCACTATGGGTACTGAAGAAGCACAGATGTATCTGAGCTGTTGTCTGCGGCAGAGATTTTCGGTTAAGCCAATACAACGATTCAACTCAAGTGGGTATTATTAATATTAATTGTAGGAAACAGGTCTGTGGTATTTTGGCTTGTTTTCTACAAAGAAAAATATCTATGTCGTACACATTTTATTTCGCAATGATATCTACATAGTAAAACATAATAACATATATATAGGAGAAAATTAATTTTGGAATTAAAGTAAAACATATAAAATATATATAAAATATATTAAATGTAATATTAAAACTATTTTCCTTTAATTATATTATCACGATAAACAAGACGTATATCGGCTAAAATGTCTGCACCATTCAAAGTTTAATTTGGAGGGATATCTACATATTAAAACATATATATAGCGTATAGAAAATCTAATTAAAATATTTAAAAAAAAATTCTATTAATTAAGACATTCTCTCGAAAACAAGACAAGTGTTTTCCTTGTTCTTGATATAGATTCATGACACGTAGATCGCAATATAAAGTGTAGATACCATACCAAAATAGATTCATGGCACAGAGGTTGCACTATAAAGCGTAGATCGCAGGAAAGTTTATTCCTGAAACATAGATCGCAATATAAAGTGTAGATCACATACAAAAATAGAATAATGATATGTAGGGGGCAATATAATACATAGA
Source organism: Acanthosepion lycidas (assembly GCA_963932145.1). NCBI lineage: Eukaryota > Metazoa > Mollusca > Cephalopoda > Sepiida > Sepiidae > Acanthosepion > Acanthosepion lycidas. The sequence goes on along the minus strand of OZ010592.1, from coordinate 76,137,137 downwards.
TCACATTGCAAATTAGATTCATGACGTAGATCGCAATATAAACTGTAGATCACATACAAAAATAAGTATGTAGGAGGCAATATAATGTGTAGATCGCATTGCAAATTAGATTCATGACACGTACATCGAAATATAAAGTGTAGACCAAATACCGAAAGAGAATCAAGCCACCTAGAAGGCAAAAGAAAGTGTAAATCTCATTACAAATTAGATTCGTAACACGTTGACCGCATAATAACGTGTAGACCCCATACCAAAATAGATGCTGGACACGGAGGTCATAATATAATTGTATATCGAATACCAAAGTAGATTCATAACACGTAGGTAATAAGACTAAGTAACAACTCTTGGTCATGTAACAATAAGAAAATGCGGGGACAACAAAGGAAAAACAAAATATACCAAATTGAAAAGTTTAATTTATTTCATTAAAAGAAAGAGGAAAAAAGAACCCTCGCTAGTCTAACAGATACCAAAAAAATACCAATCAATAAAGAATACGGTTGCCATAAATTAATCCTGGCCTTGGTGGTGACAGTTTTTAAAAGCAATCCTATGATGCCAAGTCTATAAGAAGATGGATTTGCTTGTAAAGAAAAAAAAAATATCGGAGCAATTAGACTTTAAAATCCTATCAATTGGCTTTCGTCCTTCGAGAATGAAGGCTGGGGAAATTGGGTGAGGGAGGCGGAAAGTTGAGCGAGA
>OZ010592.1:76128929-76131429 GCA_963932145.1 Acanthosepion lycidas | reverse complement strand
ATTCCGAGCCTTTCTTCCTTAATACGTGACACAGAAATTTCAACTGCGCCTTCCTGATGCTGAATGCAAGTTTAATTTTTGTTTCTATTTACTCCATAACCTCATGGTTTCTCACATGTTTGGTCCATGGTATCCTCAGCATCTATCTTCAGAAGTACATTTCTGGTGCTTCAAATCTCTTCATCTTTCTAGAGATTATTCACGATTCGATGCCATAGAGGAGGACAGATATCATGGAACAGTTCAGTGCTATTTTCTTTTTTTCTAACGAATTTTTTTCTGCCCTGAAACATTCTGCTTAGCTTTTTGGAGTACATCTTTGGCCATGTAAATACGTCTTCGGATTTAAATTTGTTATTAAAAAATAGAATAAGAATATAAGCCGTGTAAATCCAGTTTAGAATATCGTGTTAGACCAGCACTGGCCAAGACAAAAGAGAAAGATGCAACTGTACCAGATGTGATTGTAATAGAGATGCTGTCAAAGTATAAGGATTGTCCTTATTGATAAGATTACCGAAATATTAAGGAAAGACCAGAAACACCAGAAAACCAGAGTAGAGGAATCTTTTTTTTGCAACGCAAAAGTTACGTGTAATTTTATGTGAACTCCACAATGACGATCAACATGATTAGCCCATAAATATATTTGTCGATAGGAATCTAAAGGGTATAAATCGTACATGGTTATACCGGATATAGGGAAAGAATAACGTACCTTTGCAGATAAAACAGGAACATGGAATTGCTATAAGTTTAATCAGCATGTAAAACAGAACTAGCAATAAAAACCTAAAACATTCATGGACAGAATATTCATATTAACTGGTAACTTTCTAGACGATCCTTGTATCTACTCTTTTTATTTATTTACAGTTCTTTTCACAGTAGCCATCACCCTGTATAAGACTTGGGGGGGAGGGCACTCCAGGTAGGTTACGTTAGGAGGAGGTTAACCCATCTCATGTCATCGCCGGATTGATTATATGTTTGGTATTAAATTTATTTACATGATGTCCTCTTTGTTATGGATAAGAACCACACTAGTTAACCTATGATCACAGAAGTTAAACAATGTCGAGACTAATTAGTACCTAGATGAGTAACAGTTGGTGTAGTGTGATGGATAATGGCTCGAAATTAGTAATCAGTGAGCCAAATTCAAATGCCAGTTGGTTTCGTTACATTAACTTAAGCTCAAATAAATTTTGAGTTGAACTGAAATTAATGTGAAAAAGATTAAATAAATGTCGAATTGAAAAAGTTTATTCTTACTGTTATCAAGTGTGATTTAAAAAAAGTTTATTTTGATATCAGTGTTCATTTCGACTTGATGGTAAGAATAGCACAGAGGTCCTTAGAAAACATTTTTTCATTGTCTGTCTCATAAGATTATTTTTCTGGAAATGCTGTTTTTATTTTATTATTGGGATTGATCTATATCGTAAATATCATTTAATTAGCAAAAAATGCTTCAGAATCTTTCTGTGAAGTAAAGTCTTGAATTCTGTAAACATTAAATCATATTATTTTGCATAATTGTCTCTAGAACTTATGATTAGTATAAGCTTTGCTATTTGGATCAGCGAGCTGATCTTGGTGTTTATGCTCCAAACATTCCAACCATTCGAACATTTTATCTTCTTCAGGTTTCTGTTTTCATATTCAGTAAGCTTCTGGGAATTTTTAACGAGACATTTTATTTATTCCATGGTTAATACATTGTTTCCATTCTACTTTGTATGTTTATTGAATATTTCATATCGATTACTAATTATCAATCTTATTCACCTTTGTATTGCTAGTGTCTTCCACTGAACCAAATTAAATGACTTTTCAACTGTAACGGGAGAGAGCTAGGGAAGTAGGATTTATTATTCCCATTTGCATTTCCCCGCTGTGTACATTATTATATGTATGATATAATAACACTGTAATTCAAAAGGCTCAAAGGAGACGAAACAACAAACATGCTTTGTTCTCAGGGATACTTTTATACTACTACGTCATATGCAAAAATATATATACACATGTCCCATCCGGAGAATAATCTATCACATATATCTACATAGAAAAATGTAAGGAGAAACACAAATGATCGGTCTTAGATAATATGGAGGTATACCTGTCTGGAGAAGCCATTTATAGAAGTTCAGATTCAAACGGACAGGATTCATCTATGTCTCAGTCGAAGACATATTGCACGAAGCGGAAACAGTGAGTCTATGGGTTTCCCAAATTGAGGATTACAAGCTTATTTTTTTTATATATCTAGTAAACGGATACGGCAACATGGACTTCTAAGATGCTGGACGAGAAAATGTTTTGCCTTAGGCTGGATCCCTTGTTTCAGGCTAAAAGAAAGAAACCTCCAGTTTTGGCTATATTATAGCTTTATAGAATGAGGTAATTATGCGGCCGTCACTTGACCCACGTGACTTATCGCCACCAAAGGGAGATTATCGCCTTTTGTATCCTCACATAACAATACCAGACACAG
>OZ010592.1:76078929-76118929 GCA_963932145.1 Acanthosepion lycidas | reverse complement strand
ATTCAACATACAACACCATCACAAACAAAATGGCTTTTTTAGTGATTTTATAACATATTTATGTTAGAATTTTCGAATAAATAATTATATTTGCTCTACTCTAGTATTGAGCACACTTTTAATAATAATATTTGTTGGTTATTGGAATTTATTCCGTATACACCAATCCTATACTTGGATATATTTGTATACACACACACACACACACACACATATATATATATATATATATATATATATATGAAGAAATATAGTCTTAAGACGTGCTATATTTATCGGATAAAGTGCTCAATATCAGAAATAGAGCGTTATTTAAATATAAAAGTGAATGCGGGCCTATTACGGTTGTATTTTTGATTTGTTCTTTTTTTAAATACTGTGTCTCAACGGAGGAACGCTAAATTAAACGCAGATTCAACGATCAAGGTTAATATAAACGTAATATATTATTGTGGTGTAAATTCAAAATGTAGATGGGGGATATTTTTAAAAAATGCAAGCAATGCAAGCTTAAAATTTAAATGAGAAAATAGGAACAACGTGTAGCTCGTTAAGTATTAATAGATGCTTAAATAGTTAAAAAAAAGTAATCAATATACACACATATCAACAGACAGAGAGTTTCGCTGTATCACAGCTCTTCAATGTGTCTAGACGTCCGGCTGCCTCTAGCTAGGATTGAAACCCGATTGAATTGACGTCAGTCGGGGATTCTACCCTTAAGCCGTTGGTGAACACCGGGGATGAAGGTGAATTTAAGCGTATTTATTTTTAGATAAACACACAGTGATTGAAAGAACTCGATTCGATTTACCGAAGAGTCTTGAATTATTAGCCATAATAGTCACTGTTTACAAACCCACGCTTCCTCCCCAGATAGCTTAACTGAAATAAATTTTTCAAGAGAATATATAATTTATTATACACACTGATCAGAAACAAATTTATGGTTTGACATGTGATATCTGACTAACTTACTGGGGTGGAAAATTTACTCCTAACTTAATGTCTGATCAGTTCCACAAGTTCAAATTCGCAGGTGATCTGAAAAATGAGCTTATTTCTCTTGTTAACCGGGGTAATTAATGGCTTGTTAATTTCTGAATCGTCCGAGAGATAACTTTCTGCCTTCGCATCAGAATGGATAATCCTACCCTCTAGGAGTGTGTCATGTTGTATCGTCCCACGTTATAGTCTTTCGCTTACATGAAGTGGAAAGATTAAATCGAAAATTGCTAGGTCTGCTGCTAGGAAAGTTGGTTCACTGAGTTGTGCTCAGCAGTTTTTATTGCCCGAATCTCTCTTACTTATTTGAAAAACTATTATACCATTCTTCCATAATTAGAATATTGCTGGACATCTGATATATATTTAGAGATCCTTGATAAAATCAAAAGAAGAATCTGCAATGTTATTTGTCCTTGGCTTCAATGATAGTCCCACCACCAATGTAGTATCCCAGTCCTTTTGCTATAATAATTTCATGGTAATTGTACTTATGAACTCTCATCTGTGGTACCTAGAAGCTATGAATTCGAACGCAGTACTATATTGACGGCAAGGTCTCATCTTTTTACGGTTGAAATGGCTAGCTCTGACAGTAACTTCTAATTTAAGACTTTTTTTTTTCTAGCACTTCTCGCTGGTAGATCTTTCTTCCAGATTCTTGCTTTCCAGTCGAGTTTCAGTTTCAATAATTTAAATGCCACGAAAAAACTGTCTCCTTAATTCCTGTTCTTTTACTGTTCTCGCTCCTAAATAATGTTTTATTTCTTATATAATAGTCTTTCACACTCAGTAACCCACCTGCGTGTTAATGGATAATTTTTTTAATGCTTTAAAAAAAGCCTCGAAAAAGTACGTTTGGAGTTTCAACCGTTTTAACCGTTTTAACTTTGCTAGCTCTCTGCCTTATTTTAAAAATAGATTATATTGAGAAATTCTTTATAGAATCCAGAGAATAATCAGAAATGCCATTTATTCTGACCTGGCATCTTGACTTCATTAATATTCCCGCCGTAATATAGCTTCCCTGTGCCTTTTCTATGAATACTTTCATGGTAATTTTTCAGATGAATTCTCCTCTATGGTACCTAGACTCTATGAACTTAAGCACATAACTAGAATGACGGCAAGACCTCATCATTTTACTGTTTTACTAACAGCGTCTTCTATCGTATTTCTAGCCGGGGGACTTTTTTCAGGCTTTCCAGTGACGTTTGATCTTGAAAAGTTTAAATGCTGTCTATCTATCTATCTATCTATCTATCTATCTATCTCGTTACCTTCTTTTTTTGTTCCTGTTCTCGCTCCTTAATTTTTTTTCACACTCCGTACCTCCTCTGCATGTTAGTAGCGTCGAAAATATGTTTGGATTTGCAAACCTTCTACTTTTTTAAAATAGCTCTCTGCATTTTTCTAAAGTGAAATAAAAAAAATAAATCAATCGTTAATTTTAGCTTTAAGAGTTTTTCACCTTAACCGAGTGGCTTCTGGCATCGACGGATTGATGGTATTGGATTCAAAATAATTTAGTTTGCACGGGTTCATATGTGACTGACATAAAAACATCTGCTTAGGAATAGTACAAATTGAACGTGTGCTTTCCTCTTAGTGTTAGTCTGTGTTATCGCGTGTGTGCATGGGTGTTGCATGTGTGCATCGTATGAGTGTTTGTGAGTGTTTTAAGTATCCCCGTACAAGCAAGTTAGTCGTGCCACTAACACGCATAGTTTTACAGAGGGTGAAATGAAAGATTGTGTATAGAGGGGATTGAGGAAAGGATAAAAGAACGGTGATCAAGACAACAGAAGATAGCAATTGATTTTGCCATTAAAATTTTTTGAAGATTGTAGCAATCAGGGAAGGAAGATAGAGGAAGGGAGTTCTACTTTCGGGACGTGCGAGAAAAGAAACTGTTGGAGTAGTAGTGTAGGTTGCATGTAACTATTTCAACAGTAAAACGGTGGGACCTAAATGCCAATCTAATAGCACATTTAATTTCATGTAGTCGGGAAGTCAAGGAAGATAGCTCATCAGAACTGTTGCCATGAAAATATTTGTAGAAAAGAGAGAGGGAAGCCATGTTATGTTGGTGAGAAAGTGACCGAAGTCGTGATGCCAAGTTAAGATTGGTTAAATTAGAGATTGTTCTTTGGATTTTGTCCGAGAACCACAAGATGAATAGCAAGGACACCAGACCAGATATGACAACAGTACTCAATGCATGGCTGAATAGTAGATTTATAAAGGAAGATTGCGCTATGAACCGTACGTATGTATGTACGTGAGTGTGTATTTTGTGTGTATGCTTGATTCGTATGTATTTCATGCGTATGTGTGATTTGTATGTGTGCCTGTCTTGTGAGTCTATGTTTTGTGTACATTTCGTGTGTGCATTTTTTGTGTAACTGCGGATGATTTTTGTTTGCGTATGCTTTATATGTGCGTGTGTTTTTGTGTGTGTTTTATGTGTATATTTGTTTTGTCTGAGTTTTATGTATGCTTTGTGTGTCTGTGTGTTTTGTGGGTATACTATGTGTGTGATTATGCTGCGTGTGAGTATATATTTTGCGTGTCTGTGCAATATATGTGTGTGTATATTTTGGTCGCATGTTTGTGCGTATATGTGTTGCGTGTACACATTAATCGTGTGGGTGGTTATGTGTTCAAGTATTTTAAGTATCGTGACTCTAGTGATATTATTTCATTTTTGCTTAATAATTTTCCTTTCGTTTATTGTTGACTTCGCCATTCGTCATTCATTCATTATTCTTTTCTTTCTTTCTTGCCACTTTTCCTTTATGACTGTCTGATTTAGGCGCCGATATACAACATTTCTTTACATGTAGCTTTCTGGGAAGTTACATTGAAAGAGCTCAGAAATACTGCATACACAATTGTACAAATTTACTACTAGCTTTCTGTCTATCTCGGCTATCTCCTCTCTCTCTCTCTCTCTCTCTCTCTCTCTCTCCCTATATATATATATATAAAGAAACTTTATAAAGAAACTTTATAAAGAATTCTATCTATCTATGGTTCTGCTTTTTGTATCTGTCTATTCGTGTGTTTATTCTATCAATATTGATATGCTTATATCTGTCTGTAACTGTTGATATCTCTCTCTCTAAGGATATCTATCTATCTCTATCTCTCTCTGTCTCTCTCTCGATTTTACAAATTTCTTACTTGCTTTCTAATTGTCTATCTCGGCTATCTTTCTCCCTCTCTCCCTCTCTCTCTCTCTCTCTCTATATATATATATATATATATATATATATATATATATATATATATACATATATATATATATATAGATACATATATATATATATATACATAAATATATATATATATATATATATATATATATATATATATAACTTGTTTTTGTATCTGTCTATTCGAGTTTTTTTTATTTCTATCTATAGCGATATGCTTATATGTATCTGGACCGGTTGATATCTATCTATCTATCTATCTATCTATCTATCTATCTATCTATCTATCTATCTTATTCCCTGTCTCTTATCACATGCAAACACGCTCAGACTCTTCTCTCGAACGCTCTCTGTCTCTCTCTTTATCTATCACTTGATCTTTTATCTAATCTATATATGGCAAATGCATTACAAAATGTGTATTCGTTTACTTTTCATTCGGATTGTCACTATTTGCCTCTAACGTGTGAATCATTTTGCATATAGGTAATTATGCGTATGCAGTTAGATGTATAAGTAAAAATATAACACGTGTACAAACAATCGAACACACGTGACACCCACGCAGATTTGAAAGAGAGATATTGCCAGAATCACACCTAAGAAATTAATACACGCACCAAAACCCATATATATATATATATATATATATATATATATATATATATATATATATATATATATATATATATCAACAATTTTTTTGTAGCTACACATGTTTCAGTAAACGCTCTGATATTTTCAATAGTGTGAATTTCGTCTACCAACCTGCGTTTTTGAAATACCTAATAAAGATAATGTTTTCTGGTGCAAACTACACTCCTTTAAGTAAGACTATCAAATGACCAGGCCGGTAGACGTATTTCGCTCTGTTAAAAAAAACCCAAAAAAACCCAAAAAACCAGGAAACCTGTGGTAGTAAAAATAATATAAATAAAAACATCGGTTCCTTATATATATATATATATATATATATATATATATATATTAATGGGATTTTTTATCCAATATTATTTATTTATTATTTTGTTGGATACACGTACATGAATTGCAATTAGTTAACTGTTCATTTCGTCTAGAGAGGTGAATGATAAATGATAGAACACTGGATACATGTTCAATTACTTTTGGAGGTTAACTCTTTCATTCATAGAATTTCTTAACCGAGATCGGTTGTTGTTAATTTCAGTGTTTAATAAAAGAATAACGTTTATATATATATATATATATATATATATATATATATATATATATATATATATATATATATATATATATATATATACTTTACAATTGGAATGAAGATACTTTTAGTAAATGGCCATATTTACTTACGAATTTTAATTTTAAAATTCACAGTATTTTTCAAACTGTTTATGGTATCAGTTTGTAGGGTACTCCACAATTTACTCACTTTAATAAAAATAAACACTGACGTCACGTTTGAGTTAGTTTTTACATATTTCAAATTTTATGTTGTGCTAAGAAGATTCGCCTGGAGAGTATCTACGGATTACTACCCCTATCTATCTATCTATCTATCTATCTATCTATATATATATATATATATATATATATATAGTTATCCACAGGCATCATAGCTCCTCATTTTGGTTAGACGTCCGATTGCTTTGACGTCGACAATTATAATTTCCATATTTATATTTGGTATATAATCCAAGCTGATTCTAGTAATACAAAATATCAAAACTGATCCACAAAAAAGATCTCAATATATTTATTATAACAGACCATACGAATTCCATAACAAGGAAATACAACCTTAGTATAGATTATTTCAAATAATATCTCTGCGTCAACCTTATTCAATGGGGTGGGGGCTGTATTGAGTTTTGGAACTTGAGATTTAAATTATAATTATTGAAAATGGCAGCAGTTGAAGAAATGATACAGAACCATAATATAGCAGACAACACAAATTGCCAGAATGGTGGTAAGTGGAGTGTGTGGGTGTTTGGAAAGAAGTTACACAAATCTAACCCAGATATTAACCGTATACGCGAATATGAGGTTATAAGAAAGATGAAGTTAACTAATGAAATTCCGAAAAAAATACGTTTTATAAAACGAAATTATTCATTATTTATTATATAACAATAACAAATAATTGTTACCTCACAAAATTACCAAAATAAGCTTACAAATAAAATTTAAAAAATATTTAAAATATTAGGTTGGTGCAAAAATAATGAAGTAATAATGTCGTTTTTTGACATATTTTTTAACGTCAAAAAACGACATTATTACGTCATTATTTTTGCACCAACCTAATAAAAATAATCTTAACATTTTGAAATTTTGAGGATAAGTTAAACCATTAAGAATAGTAACCTTACACAGAATATATATATATATATATATATATATATATATATGAACTTTTTAAAAAATTATAAAGATAAAGGAAAAGTAAACAAAGCATGGAGAGTTCATGAATAATGGAAGATTATAAGTTAGGAAAAGATAAAATATAGAAATAACGATAGTAATATGTATAATATTTGAAAGGTTAGATAATTAAAAAATAAAGTAAGATCAAAAATATAGAAGTTTAAACCTACTCCTGTGACGACTTTTGAAACTAAGTCATTCTTTTGGCTTAATAGTTTGCTTTGAATATTGCATTTTATTATTGTAATTTTGTCTTCTAAACATAGGTCACACGTTTTTCTAAGAGTATTATGAGTAGAAGCGATGCCTATAATTTTCTTGTCAATCTGAGTGTTCAGACCTTTCTCCCTCAATTCCCAAAAATGTTTTAGAAATAGCCTCCTGATATTTTAATTTTTCTTTGGGAAAAGAGTGCCTATGGGTGTAAAGTCTTTGTTTACATTCCTCCGCGGAAATACCAATGTAAACATTGTAATTTAACTGATGTTATTTAGAGTAAAAGGTTGCTTGTTATATCACCTTAGTCGCTAAGGATTTTTCTTCCACTGAACAATTTTCACTATTTCGACAATTCCATACCAATTATTTTTAGTTCCATGGAATGTAATTAAAATGTAGTTATTATGAGAGTTGATAATTTTGTACATGTTATTTTTGCAGAAATAGCTTATTTTGATAGTTTTTCTAAATATTAGCGGTTTGCTTTTGTTAAAATATTTAATCCAGACAACATCCGCACTCCTCTTACACCACTCAGTCAGTTTGTGATGTTATAACACTGTATCAATTTTTTCAACTGATGTTTTTTTAATATTCAATTTTAAATCTCTTGTTCCAACACTAAATTCAGTCTACCATTTAAGTTGAATAAGGCTAAGGCATTGACGTTAGTTGAGTCTACTCATGAGGTAGTTTGGGATTTCTCTGTTATGTAATATATATATATATATATATATATATATATATATATATATATTGAAATATAGTCTTAAGGTGTGCTATATTTATGGAATAAAGTGCTCAATATCAGAGATAGAGCGTGTGTAAATATAAAAGTGAACATAGAAGTCAACACTTAGAGGCGACAGTCTGTTTCATGCTATATGCAATCGTCAGGCCTGACGATTGCATATAGCATGAAACAGACTGTCGCCTCTAAGTGTTGACTTCTATGTTCACTTTTATATTATATATATATATATATATATATATATATATATATATATATATATATATGTAATGAAAAACAAACCACTTTAAGGTACCTTTACGTAATGGTACCTTAAATTGGTTTGTTTTTCATTACATATTAGCTCTGTCCTAACATTGAGCTCTCAGGATTTCATCCTCTTTGGATTTACCAATTCGGTTTACCAATTCCTTATAACTTAAATATATATATATATATATATATATATATATATATATATATATATATATATATATATATATATATATTCTTTGTTCTAAGTAAAACAGTGTCCAATGCAAAATACCAGAGCTATTAAGTATGTATTAATGAACATACATAATAACCCATGCACAAAGCATTTGTCAGGTACTGAGATCACATTCGAGTTATTATTTCTGGGTCTCGCGGCTTCATTGAGTTATTTGGACATGTTACTATTGTTATATGTAATAGTTCTATAATGTATATTCCAATTTTAATTTAGGTTCAAACTTACATTTAAATTTGAGAATTAAAAATTAGAATATCTACTGTCAGTTTTAGAATGACGTCTACTAACGCTGTTAGTTACGACGTAACAATTCAAGGGAGGTAACACATTTTGCTTTAAAAATAGTGGGAAAAATATAATAGAAAAAATAAGTAATAATATTAAAAGTAATGATAATAATAGTGAAATAATAATAATTATATGTAAAATATACAGGTTGATTAAGAAAACAAAGGCAAAAGGAAGCGTACCAATATAATCAGTACGAAAAACATATATCAAATACTAATTATTAACCATAGGACAGAAATGAAACACAGAAAAAACAAAATGATTAAGTTCAGAATTTTCGGGCACGCCTGTGTCCTTTTTCAACAGCGCGCGAAATAAACAGAAATGGGAATTACTCAACGACAGAAGTTTTTGTAGCCGGTATATTTTGTGGTGGAGATCATATTATTAGCAAAACCCGATAACTGATTGATTCTTCGCGGTGTGAATATTTTTATGAAAATAAACTTTTGATCAATGTAAAAGTGTTAGGCCTGTCTATTATTATTAGTTCGTGTGGGGGTGGGGATAAAATTGTAAACAGAGTTGAAGAGAGTTATAGTTTGCAGGATGGAGAAGACGTCTCCCGTGTGGTCTGTGTTGCCGAAATTTTTTCGTCTATGTTGTTTATTTCAGAAAGATGGGCTATAGTTAGAATAACTTGTTAATTTCAGACACACAGGCTGTAGTTAGGGTCACATCTGACGAGTCTGGAGGAACAAAGGAAAATATAGTAATAAAATATAATTAAATGAAATAAAATAAAAAGAAAAAAGAGTAGAATAAATAAAAGGATAAAACATTGGGTTAAAAATATTGTGGAAGTCTATTAAAAAATTAAATTTGGGTGTGCAGAAAATAATAATAATAACAATAATAATAATAATAATAATAATAATAAATGAAAATAGAAGGAGAAAACAGATAGATAGATAGATAGATAGATAGATAGATAGATGCTCTGTGTACATAAGTGTTCACAACATTATGTAAATATACACAAGCTAACACACAAACTTATGAATCTCAATTCACGTGAAGATATAAATATATAATACAAGATTAATATGTATCTACATTAACTTTCCATACTCCTTACATAAGCTTTCTTATATATATATATATATATATATATATATATATATATATATATATATATATATATATATATATTGGGTTTAAAATAAGAGTTTCCTTCTCCTGCACTAGTTGCGACTTAAGACAATAGTATCCAGTCTGTCCTGCTCTTTATCTATAGTTTGTGGGAGAATAGATTGTTTCCTACATTCCCAAACATAAGTAGATTATAATGAACTCGACTGGAATTCGAAATTGACTTTATGATTCCTCAATCTCATATGTGTGTGTGCGTGCCAACGTGTAGGTTTTGGGTGTGGTGTTATGCGATGTAATATTTTCCTGTTTTTTACATGCCGTTCCGATTATTCTTCAGTTTGTTTCCCACAGTGCATGGATTTTGCTCTTTCCAATAAAATGTAATCAAAACTTTCTCAGGAATATTTGTGCCTTGCGGGACTTTTTTTTTCCGCAAACCGACTGGAAGACATTTAAGTTTTTTGAATCTCTCAGTCTGGGCAATTCTTTGTGCAAACCTAATAAGCAATAGAATCAATTTGTTTTTTCTTGCGCATTACAAAATATTTCCGATTTATTAAAAAAACACATTTCTTAATTTAATCTGCTTGAGAGATGAGTCCATTCTCTCAAATAGAGAGTATTTTCATCAAATTTAGTTGAAAGTATAACTCTCTGAATTTACCTTTTTCATTATATATATATATATTTGAACACTTAAAGAGAATTTTCTAACTTGATTTTTATACTCGGGCCTACCACCATTTAGTTTTGAGTCTATAGTAAGTGTGATATGTTCGATAAGGTTAAATAAACAGCTGATCTAAAAAAATGCCCTCCACTCTGTTGTTACCTGTGTTACCTAAACCATGCTCATAAATTCGCCATAATAGATAAGTGGGTTCTTCGACATCTTGCAATGTTTAGTCTCGCTAGATCAATTACGACTGAATAGTGTATTCCGTCCTCACCTTGTGGCCCACACTTTTGGCGTTGTACCAAATGTATGCTACGCTATCACTATAACCGACAAGTGGGCACTTTGGTGTGGTGTAATGTTTAGCAAGCATGTTTCGGAAGATCATTTACGAATGTTTAGTGAGTTCGATCCTCACTGGGCGCCCCACACTTTTGACCTTGTGCCAGATCTAACCCACGCTTGGATAATTACCATAAGAGACAAGTGGACACTTCAAATGTGGTGTAATGGTTAGAAAGCTTGTCTCGCTACATCAATTACGACTGAGTAATGAGTTCGATCTTCACTCTCTAACACGAATTTTGGGCCTTGTGCCCCGACTAAAAAATCAGGGAAAATAAGAGACAAATGTTGATATTTACTGCTTATTATATAATCCTCAGAACGACATGATATCACAAAGATTTATCGTATAGGATGGAATTATTTTTTAATGAAGATATTCTATTATCACATGGAATGTTTTATGTTCTCTTTGCATAATTCCCATTAAAATATGACATTTATTGGCATAAGCCATTATTTCAGTGCTTACATCATAATGCCTGTAAAATTTTGATTTTTCATGGGTTTTTTCATGGAAATATTATTCGTACACACAAAAATGTGATTACAATAACGACTACTCATATTGCTCGAGTTTATTTTTTCATTGATAATGTGTCTCCATAACATCCTGAAGCAGTGATGTCTGAGCACTGAAATCTTGATTGCATTTATTTCAACTCTCCTTATGGATAACTGAATTTTTTATTTCCAGTTAAGAAGGTGGCCTGAAAACGTCTATGATTGACTATGAAGCAGTGATGTCTGAGCACTGAAATCTTGAATGCATTTATTTCAACTCTCCTTATGGATAACTGAATTGTTTATTTCCAGTTAAGAAGGTGGCCTGAAAACGTCTATGATTGACTATGAAGCATTGATGTCTGAGCACTGAAATCTTGAATGCATTTATTTCAACTCTCCTTATGGATAACTGAATTGTTTATTTCCAGTTAAGTAGGTGGCCTGAAAACGTCTATGATTGACTATGAAGCATTGATGTCTGAGCACTGAAATCTTGAATGCATTTATTTCAACTCTCCTTATGGATAACTGAATTGTTTATTTCCAGTTAAGTAGGTGGCCTGAAAACGTCTATGATTGACTATGAAGCATTGATGTCTGAGCACTGAAATCTTGAATGCATTTATTTCAACTCTCCTTATGGATAACTGAATTGTTTATTTCCAGGTAAGGCGGTGGGCTGAACAGTTCCTAGGCTTAATATAAATGAGTGATGCTAGAGCTGTGAAATCTTGCATGCATTTATCTTAACTCGCCTTATTGATAACTGCATTGTTTATTTCCAGGTAATAAACTGGGCTGAAAAGTTCTATGGCTGACTATGAAGGAGTGATGTTTGAGCCCTGAAATCTTGCATGCATTTATTTTAACTCTGCTCATGGATAACTGCATTGTTTCTCTCCAGGTAAGACGGCGGGCTTAAATGTTCATTGGCTGCCTCTGAAGGAGTGATGTTTGAGCTGTGAAATCTTGCATGGCTTAATTTCATATCTTCTTATTGATAACTGCATTGTTTCTCTCCAGTTAAGACGGCGGGCTGAACATTTCTATGTCTGACTATTAACGGCTGACGCTAGAACTGTGAAATCTTGCATGCATTGATCTCAACTGTTTTAATAGATTTTTCCTTTCCGAGTAAACTGATATGTCACTATTCAAAGAAGCCTGTCCATGCTGACGGTCCATAAAATTATACAGCGGATATGACATCAGCATTACAACGATACCAGTTATTTTTTTCATGTTGTGGAACAGACGATAGTCAAATCCGGATAATAGAGAAAGTGATCAACTAAATCAAAGTGATATTTAGCTACCCCCACGAGGGTTACATATGGCACAAGGCCGGGTTTAACATGGGATTTCCGAGCCCGTATGCTCGGCCAAAAATATTCCCTCTTTGAATCCGCATAAACGGGTTCAGGGGCAGTTATCCACCCCGAACGAAACTCTGCCCCTCGGCGCAGCCTCGTCAGGGTTCCTCTCCTCCCGAAGGCAGAGAGTTAGACTGTTACTTAGACAATTCAAAGTGACAGTCACGAACAGCAGTAAACTAGCTAAGGACTGGTGTATTGGAGCGCCTGATGATGTAAAATCACTTCCGTCCATTTATTCGAGCGTCTTTTTTGATAGCCATTCATAACTACCTCACCAAGTTGACATAATATTCTCTGTTGACGGTGTGGCCAATTTGAACAAAGTCCTTATGCAAAATGTCTTTTGCATCCTACAAAATTCGGGCCATCAGCTTCGGTGAAGATTTAACGAACTTGTCCTTCATAGAGAAGATGAGGCTAGTTGTTTCCACTGCATGTATTGTCTTTTCATCAAATTGATGAACCCAAAACACCTCCGGGGTCTGGCAAAATACAAGGTATTCTCAGGATCTGCCTTAAACAATGTCTGATTTCCTGAGATGTGATCAGGCTGGCGCGCTTTTTATCAGATGTCAGAAGACGTGTCAACCACCGTTACTCCCATTTTCTTGTGCTGAATATTATCAACTCTTTCATTGGATATGCCAAGGGCAGTGACTATTTGATTTATCGTTAATCGCTTCTCATCCCTCAACAGTTGTTGAGCACGAATCAATGTTTTCCTCAGTGGTAGCAGTCACCGAACGTCTAGACCATGGTTTTTACAGACTCTCCATTCTCCTCCTAAATTCAGTTACCCACTTTTGTACTTTTGATAAAACTGGAGTGTCATCACCAAATGAAGCAACAATGTCTGTATGAATGTCTTTGGTGAGGGGTAAGGCTTTTTCTGCAAGTACTTGATAACACCACGATGCCAAATTTTGTTGATTTTAAAGAGAAGATGCTACTTGTTATTTTTGAAGTCTTCTTTAAACAGCCATCCATTTGATTACCTCGAAAGAACCACTGCAGTAAATAAAAGAAAGAGTTAAAGTAAATTCATGCAAAATGTCATAATGGTCCGGCTATGAACCTTTCACTCATTCCTCGTAAAGACTTGCTATTTTTACCTAAAGAATACATGGTAAACTTTTCCCATTCAAAAATGACAATTCTAGTATATTTTTCTTTATTGTATGTATTTGATGTTGTAATGCGATAGCGTAGTTTAGTCTCTACCATCATTTTCTGTTGACTTTCTCTCTTTGTTAAAACTGTCTTTCGCAACGGATGTATTTAAATAATCAATCTTTAATTAGTTTCCGCAACAACGACGGACAGTTATGTTTTATAAATATAAAGGAATGTTATTTTGCTATTAAATGCTAGGTAAAAATATTACCATGACATTGATACACATAGAATTTCAATCTTATATCAAATTATATACCTATATGCATAATCTCATGGTTATGAGGAAAAATAACAAAAAAAAAAATAAAATAAAATAAAATAAAAAACAATAAATGGAATGGTTAGAGAGCATACCAGCATAAAAAGTTATGCATTGACACAGTGTTGCTAGTAGACACAGAAACGAAACTATAATAACTCCTATAGAAGATAGAAAAGACATGCGATACCTAAGGACGAAACATCAATTGAAAAAAGAGTGAAGTCGTTGTTATTAGCAAAAAGAACACCCCAACATGCAAATTGGAGATTCCGAAATCAAACACGTTCAACAATTTAAATATCGTGGAAACGTATTAACAGAGGCTGAACGTGAGATATGGAAATCTGAAAATGTTTTGGGTTAGCTTAATATGAGCAAACTATTAAGCAATAAAGAAATATCGTTAGAAAGGGAGAAAAGAGCAATGAACAGTTATTTTGCATTGGTCCTCCTATATGACAGTGAATGGTGGACAATCTCCACCCAGATGAAGAGGAAACTTGAAGCAATATAAATATGGTTCTACAGAAGAATGCTGATAATACCCTGCACTGAAATTGTGAGACAGAGGAAAGCCACGTACAGAATTACAAAAGACAGGAAATTGTGGAGAGTAATGATCGCAAACGTCTTGAAGAGACAATGTACATAGTAGAGGAAAAAGAAGAAATATCAGAGGGTTGAAAACAACTGTCTTGGGGACTTGGACGAAACAGGCTCATGTGATGTGTTAAAATCAACGGATTGCCAAACATATATTGTCACATAAGGCGTTAAGTTGTGATTTAAGTATTCCTCCTGGTCATCATAGAAAAAACAGGAAAAATTAGTGTTGTGGATTCCGAAATGAAATCCGGTCTCAAAGGAATGACACACGCAGGAATTAAATATAGCAAATAAATGTATTGACGTAATAATACAATTGGTAATACGGTTAGTAGATCCAGAAATGCGGTTAGTAGCAATAATAATATATATACAGTCTCGGAAATTCAGTATCGAAGTATGACTTCCTTCTGAGTCTGCGTGCTCGCAACTGTGACTCCTACAAAGCGGTTACCTAACATTTTCATTCTCATTCTCTCACCGTATCAGTGTATCACTGTCACTTTCTGACTGACAATATTTATTATTGTAAAAAAATACAACAAATGTGGCACAAGCCCAAAAAGTGGGGTGGGGTAAAGGACGGTCATCATTTGTCTTCATATAAAACTTAGCTAGCCACAACCACTGACCCTAAAATACAAAACTATTCCTATCACCAAAACAACACATTTATCCATACCTTTCTCACTACATCCATCAAAATACCTCTTTGACTCAATGAAAATCATAAATACTCCCCTTATGTAAAAATATTGTCTGTGTGTGGAGGGGCATAGTAACAACAATTTTAAAAAGATCCCCAATGAGTATATACAATATGAGAAAAAATATTTACAAGAAACCAAACAAAAATAGTGTTAGTAATAAAAAAACCCACAAACTTTAAATGTGGCAGAAATATCAGTTAAGCGGACGAAATCGATGCGGGACTATGAAAATAAAGAACACATTCATTCCTCTCAAGCATTCACACAAGCACACAATCATTCATACACAACAAAAAATAAGAAAAAGACACACTCGAAACGAAAGGCGCCCCGCCTCCACCAGAGAACTGACATCACTGACGACCTAAACAAGGGAGGGGATGGGGAGTTATCACTTTCTGACTGACTCCCGGGTATTCACCGGCAGCAGTACAAGTAAACACTGGGCGAGTCTACTTGTATCAAAAAGCGGTGGACCCCTTAACAATTAGAAAATTAACAAAATGGTAGAGGACATCAAAGCAGATGTAGCCGGTTTATTCCACCATGCTTCGTTTTACATGATTAGTGAAGTATGAAACCCTCTACTTTCTTTTTAAAGGAAGTTTCTCTGTTAAACCATTCGATAGATTATCTTGGTTCAGAGAACACTATGGTCTTAATCTTCCAGGAATTGGTAATCTCTTCATGTCTCTCAGTGAAAATTAGATATTAGCATTTCTTTGCAAATAATAATATAACCAGCAAATTAAAAATATATGCGCTGTGCTGACCAACACCACGAAAAGAACACTTTCTAACAGTTAGTTAAATTTATCTTTAGCAAGAGGCAGAGACAAGATTTACTACATTGGTCGCAAGACTGCAGTGAAAACGGTCTCCTTTTAAACAACGACAACCAACCTTTCGATGTACTAAAACGATCAACAATACACGGTTATTAAAATTAAGCATTATTACAACGGTTAATGGTAGACTACGCATCAAATAAATGCGGAAAACTTAGGACTGTTCTTCTACCGATGACGTCACAAGAGTTCGTGAATATACGACGTGAAGTCCCACACTGATAATGCAGTTTTCAATTGGCCCGCATTCACAGATTTTCCATGTTTTGAGTACTGATGGTACTATTGTGGGTCCAGATAAAAATTAAATATAAAATTAAAATATAAAAATTAAAATATAAAAAGCAAAAATAAAAAGATTGTAACTTAAAATAAGGCATTTCCTTTATAACGCTTATCTCTTTCTTTCTCTCTCAGCCTCTGAAATTATCTTTCTCTAAGTCTCACAACTAATGAGAAGGCAGCACTGTAATATTTTTTATTCGGAGTAAAAATTATCTTTTTATTCTTTAAACACATAGACCGTCCATTTTCAACAGTCACTCACCAAACAATATTTCTGTTTCCTTAAGCCTTCTCTTCATCTGTGAAGAAATGACAATCCTTCAAGATTGGCATTATATACCTTTCGGTAATCCTTCCCTTAAACGGCATAAAATAAACATCCATTACCTGAATGATCAATAAGACCAAAGATATACATGTTTGCTACAATTAAGCCTTAACGGGTGATGGTGCACTACGCAGCAAATAAACGCGGGAAACACGGGGCTGTTCTTGTAACGATGACGTCACAGGCGTTCGTACATATGCGACGTAAACCATGCTTCGAAAATTGCACACTGTCGACGCAGTTTATGCTTGATGGCTATCCAAATATTTTCCACGTTTTGAGTAAGAATGTGATCATAATTAGGACCCACTGAATGTTACTGATGAATAAGAACGACATTAGAGTATTTAATCAATTGCAGCATAAATTGCCCAACCATCTGAAACAATATAGTTGGTACTTCAACGAAAAAGCTAAAAAATCAGCAGAACTTGATGGAAATATGCTCCAAACATAATGAAAACATAGTTTTGCCCTTAAAATCATTAAGTTATTATTAGGAGGAAGTGTCAAAGTATTTTCTGTTTATATAATTACATTTTTCCCCCTTTTTAGAAGATTCAAAATATTGATTAAAATACTTGTTTTTTTTTTCGCCAGCGATTGTATTAACTTTTAGCATAGCAAATTTTAACCTCTTTTTTTTGTGGTGACAGACACATTAATTTGGAAATTCTTGCAAAAATCAAATAGTTGTCTGATTTTAATGGAATTTCCAGGATTTATTCATGAAGAAATGGCATTATTTTTTCATAGAAAATCTTGGTAATAATATTTTTACATATGTTTCAACGCCTTAAATATTTAAATGAAAACTTAAAAAATTCAACGTAATAACTTTAAAGACTATTTTAGTTTTAAAGGCTATATTTGTTGAAATCAGATTTTTTGAAGAATTTAAATCGCCCAATCTTTTTTTGCAAAATCACATCCTATCTTAACGAAAATCTGTTGTGAATCGAAACATAAAAACGCAATAAAATTAAGACATTATTAAATTAGAGAAGCTTTTATTTGCTTTTATGAATAACACATTAAAAGCAATATTGTCTGAAGGAAATAAAATTTGAGAAAAAAATAATTTTACAATGTTTTTTTTAATTTTTTATAATTTTAAAGTGAATCATTTATAAAGTTTTAAAATCTTTTAAAATTCATTTTCAATGTGATAATTCTTAAGAAATATTGTTATTACGTAAAAGTATATTTACTAACCATATATTGCAAAGCTTATTACAATCTGACGACAATGAATATTTTGAAAAGTATTTCTATTTTTTGTATGTGTGATTACGTGCAGATATTCTGAAGTATAGATATACAAACCGATAAATCTATCATAAAAAATCACTTGTTTTAATAAAATTTATCGTATGCTCTAGTATACTTATCTATGAACGCTGTCAATCAGCCGTCATTAAATCAATTAAAACGAGAGAAAAGTAAGACGCTAAAGTTACGAAATGTTTATATACAATATTTTATGCTATAAGCAAGTAATATTAATTTGAAATCAGATTAGATTAACTTTACATGTGCGAAGTTTTCTCAAATATCTCATCAAAGATATATTTTTTTGTGTTTTTTGAAACCTAGAAAAAACTTTTGTTTGCAAATCTGTCAAAAATGACAGATTTCTGTCGATAAAAAATATACATTCTCATCAATATAATTTCTGTTTGAAATACACCACAGAGCATTTTGCTGACTGCACATAGTAAAGTTTAAATAATTTAGCTTTCAATTAAAGCTAAAATAAAAGCATGAGAGGAGCATTTTCATTTCTTAAAGTTCATTTTAATTTTTACTTATACCGAATTAGTGGAGGTACCTACAATATTGCTTCCAGGTTGAATAAACTCTTTCAGAGTCTCTGCTCGCCACTCCGGCGCCTCAACAAAGAAACAGTGCTGAACCCCGCTCAACAATAAAAAAGATGCTTCTTTTATATGGCATGTCCCTACGGGCAGTGGAAGATCATGGCTCTTCATACATTCTCCTTTGTGGCTCTAAGCAAGATATCAGGCTTTAGATCCTTCTAAGTCTCTGCTTACATATCTCATCTATTTACACATAAATTGTTAGGTAGGTTACTTCAAGACATAGGTAATCATGACCCTTTACAAGGTTTGACTCGATAACAATATAGAACACTCTTAGCATACCATATGGAATTTAATTCATTTTCAGTAAAATAATATTTATAAAATTAAAACATTTAAAGATATAAATTGACATCATTTTAAGCCGCTTATGTGAAGAATTCTTAAGATATCATGGACCGAAAATATGAGAAAGGACGAAATTCTATAGGAAAGGGAAACGAAAATGGTTATTTATACTTAGGAAGCAGCGGAAATTTCTAGAGAGCTTGGAAGATATGAAACTCTTTGAACACATGCGCTGTTCATTGTTTTTTCAACATCTTCCTGCAAAACAACATTTCTATTTCCACAAGCTTCATCTTCATTTCTGCGCAATTGTCCTTAATTCAAGATTGAACAACGACTAAGAAGTTTCAAACTGTCGACGTAATTTACTTTTGACGTGTTTTCAATGCTTTTCCACGTTTTTTTGTATAGATGATTTCATCGCCAGGGCCCATAAAAAGAAAGAACGTTTATAAAATTAAAACCAGCATTTAAAAGAGCATTTAGAGTTTATTTCACGGTGCACAAACAATGCAGAAATTTGACCGATTATTCTACGCCGCTTAAATCGCGGATTACCTAATATCGTATATACACAGTAGTATAATCAGTGACAGAATTTGAAGCATTTGCTTTTACTGTATAACCCGATGTTAATTTGTAGTATCAGTTGGTAATACTTGCATTGGAAAACTGCGTCTATCTGTATGTGCACAGTTGCTTACCCTTGCAGTCTACGCTCTATCTTCCTGTCTTTTTGGTCTACCTTAATCTCAGTAGATAACATTGTCTTATTATATCGCAATTGGTATATATCTTAAATAGATTTTTGAAACAAGTCACCTCAAGCAAGGCGATAATGTAACTAAGACGCAATGAGTTAGTAGGTGGCGAATAAGAAAGGACCAGGACAATAAAAAAATAAACAATTGTCAGGAAGTAGAGTAGGTGGCGATTGGCATCGCCTTTAAATTTTTGAAGGTTGTAGTTGGCAAGGAAGCAAGGGGGGAGTTTGAAAAAAGGGAAGGCAAATTCTAGAATCGGATGGGGGGGATTTGAATAAAACAGAGGTCATAATTTGGATGAGCAAAAAGAAAGCAACTTTGATAATACTCTACTGGGGAAATTTAAATAAATTCTGAATAATTTAATTATATTATAGAATTTATTCTTGAAGCAATCAGCCAAAATATACTGAACAATATTTTACAATCATGGTCGATGGTTACTCCTCTTATAATGTGGGTAGATAAAAATTCTGGGGTACAATCAAAAAGTTATAAATAAATAAAAATAATTATGTTGGTTTACATTTATAGTCTTTAGTTTTTACTCAAACATTAGACAATATCTGACTTAATCGAAAGCGTTTTCACAAAGAGAAAGGCGACAAAAAACATTTGCTCAAATGGGAATATACAAGGTACACTGGATAAATTGTTATAATGACGGGAAAATTAAAATAACACTGACAGATAGATTTACAAACAATTACACAAAAATATTGAAAGGGTAATTTTATTCAATAAAATCTCCACTGGCTTTAACCATTTAATCCAAGGGACATCAGATTATCCCACATATCTTCTGGAAGATCTTCTTGTTTCAGTCGGTAATTACTTCCATTATTCTTGCCTTCACTAAGACTTTGGTCAACCGCGTCTACACATAATGATCAAGGGGTTTGCAGTCTTGAGTGTTAGGTGGCAAATGTTAGGGATGATGTGGCCGTAGAAATTATCTGACAGCCATGACTGTTTTCTCCTTGTGTGGCATGGTGCATAGACCTGTTGCCAAACATATGGTCTTCCAGCAGCCACCCTCCTGACCCAAGGCGCAACCATCTCCTTAAAGCACTTGATGTAGGCCTCCGTGTTGAATCTGCGCCCTTTTCCAACAAAATCTTGAGTTCCTTTTTTACCAGTAAGATCAGAGTAAGTTTTCCAACCCGCCCTAACTTTGTAATGACCATTAAACTCATCTAAACCTTTTAGAATCCTCAGCACTATCCTAAGATTGATGCCGCAAAATTCTGAAATGTTCTTACTGGAGCTTCCGGCGCGAATACCAAGCAGTGCAGCATACCGTTTCCAAAGTTTGGGTACAGTGAATTGTGTCATTGCGCTCTTTTTCTCACAGACGGTGCCTAACTGACCCTCCTCTACTGTGCACTCGATAAAGCCCAAACCAAACAAATAGCGACAATTTACGCATCACAACCTGTATATGTGAATAGATATTTCGAAAAATTAAAGAAAAGCTTTTTGAAAATATGTTAAAAAAAATAAACGATATAAATTTTAACACGCGAATTATGGACGCTATTTTATAGTCCGATTGAAGACTTTTACCCAGTAAAGATTGCAATAAAATATACAGTTACTTCTAGTTAGTTAAAGAGTAAAACAGTGAGACCTTCTTTTCCATTCTAGTAGTAAGTTTAGATTAGTGCATTTGAGGTACTAAGGAGTCAAGCTAATCAGAAAAAAAAACATGAAAATCTCTGTAGAAAAGACAGTAGCATTCCACGTTATAGCAGTGGGAGTGTGACCGAATTGCCAGGTCAGCATCAATAACATAACAGATACATTTGTCGGATTATCTCAAGAATATCAAGATATATAACAGAATCATTAGAAAAGATAGGACAGCAATATTCAATGTAAGATGGATTTTGAATAGAGAAAATTATCTGGACCAACTTTTCTAGCAACAGACCTAGGAATTGATTCAACATTATCACTGAACTTCATGTATGCGGAATACGTGAGCCCCAAAAGGCGAAATGTCTTGTTGTTCTGGAAGTTAACTTCAGGCATGATGATGAAAGGCAAAATGAGGTTCTCTTTGGTGATTTCAGTAATTTAAACTGATTAATATAGTTTTGAACCATTTAGCTGTAGATTAATTAACAATGAACCTCAGGTTTTAAAATCCCCATGTCGAATTAGTCATGCAGATACACTACGTTTCAAAAGTTTGAGGTGACCGTTGGCAATTTTTTATATTGGTCCACAAGTAGGTGTTTAGACTTTATGTAAGAGGAAATTGTTATACATGGTTAAAAATGTGATACAGGATTTTTATTAGAAATTTTATTATGACAAAAAAAAAAAAAAAAAAAACAAAACATTTTATGATTTAATTTTTCTCTCGTCAAAATATCCTTCTTTCGTCTTAATTACTGCAGCATAAAATTTTGGAATTCGTTTCAAGATTTTCTCAACGTATATGTTTGATTCCATTCTTTTTTCACTGATTCTTAGAGCTTTTTTTTTTTCATTTTCTTTTCAATCTTCTGTAAATTTCTTCTCATTCTAATGCTGGATATGACTAACCTTTTCACTGTGGTGTATATTCTTGATAAGATCGTCTTGGTTAGATGATTCCTAACCAATTGTAACCGGGTATGACTCTTGAGTCTTTTGCCTGAAAATGGATTGATGAATATCTTCGTAAAACCCCGGCAACTGTTATAGTACGTCGCCATGTATCTTTAACTAGACGGCAGAAATAAGCTCCTTGGACCTGGCTTGCAATCTGTTTATAGATTTTTTTTTCGATTACAAATCACTTCCTCAAGCAGTATAGCGAATTGTGGTAGCAGAGTATCGGCCAAAGGATCTGAAATTGACTAAAAATCTTCTAAAAAGAAGAAATAAATGATGAAAAATATGTCACTTGAGTTCAAATCAGAATCTTTTGTAAGTAGAAAGAGATGCAACATCCTTTTGCCTATGACACAAATTAAATACGTTTCGACGAGTATTTTATAAGTTTTATAACAAAAAATATCAAGATGTGTCTATTATTCCTTTCTTATCTTCTTTGGATCTTTATCGATATATTTTTGGTAGTTGCAGAGTTACTCGTTGCTAACATTTAAGAACAACCAATATTCCATAATTTATAAAAAATGTTCTATTTACCATTATGCCAGAACAAACAGCTTCATCTATCTATTTATATCTCTATCGATATGTTTTGTTTTTCATCATTTCACTAAAAGCAAGGCAATAAATCCACTAAGACGCAATGGGTGTACTGTGTGTGAAAGAAAAAGAAAAAGAAAAACGTTATTAAGGAGAGAAAAATAAAAGGAGTAAAATTAAGAATACACGAGATAACGATTGAAATTGGTTTTACATTTTTGAAGATCATAGTTGGCTGGAAAACAAGAAGCCTGGAGAGCGTTCCACAAGCTAGAATTTCGGGAAAAAATGTTAGAATAGATCATATGTTTCCATCTAGCCATTTCAACTGTAAAATGACGAGACCTTGCTGCCAATCGAGTACTACGCTTATATTCATAATGTCTAGGAACCACAGAATTCATCAGAATAATTACCATGAAAGCACAGGGAAGACACGTTACGCCGGTGGGAAAGAGACTGAAGCCGAGATTCAATGTCAGGGGGCATAAAATAGTAGATTTTTCTTTGGATTTTATCAAAGATCTCTAAATATATTCTGGAATAGAACAATATATGTGGCAACAATATTCAAAGCACAGGTGACTCTGTTTATCTATCTATCTCTCGTTGAAAAAATGGGCTGATTTAACTAGATTGGAGCGACAGGATTGATCGACAAGCGGGATAAGGATTGTGTCTTTAAGCTCGGGTGCCACTCATTATCTATCTATCTATCTATCTATCTATCTATCTATCTATCTAAGTCAGTTCACTATCTATCTATCTATCTATCTATCTAAGTCAGTTCACTATCTATTTATCTATCTATCTATCTATCTAAGTCAGTTCATTATCTATCTATCTATCTAAGTCAGTTCATTATCTATCTATCTATCTATCTATCTATCTATCTAAGTCAGTTCATTATCTATCTATCTATCTAAGTCAGTTCATTATCTATCTATCTATCTATCTATCTCTCTATCTAACTGTAGGGGTCTCAATCTTCTGTGTGTAATGTTCCTATTAGATCGGAGAATTGTTGTTGTAGAGAGCTTTCTCTATATTGTCGTCCTCAGCGCTACCTGTTCCTTTTTGGGGGGAAATTCCATATACATTCTATATCCATTCACTTCAATCCATCAAGTGGGATTCTTGTTGGTCTTATCGATTTGTTAGTCTTTTATTTTCAACATGAGATTCTTTATAGCAACTATTTTTAAAAATCCGACGTCCGTCACATGATTGTCACATTATCCATCTAATGCTGCGGAGGAAAATGATTTTTCAGTCTTGACAAACGGGCAACATATAAAAGGAAATACAATTTAAGACATTCAGAAAAATCATATTATATATATATATATATATATATATATATATATATATATATATATATATATATATATATATATATATATATATATATATATATATATACGAAAGTCGTTCGAAAAGTTCTAAGCTTTAGCCAGAAAATATTGGAGAAACAAAATAGTTTATCCCTATTTTCACTTTAGACTTCCTCGACATTAATGCACTCGCTCCAACAGCTTACGCATTGTCATACACTCGCGGAAGAATGCAGCAAGCTGGTCCTCCAAAAACTCCACCACAGCACATATGATCATATTATTGTTTCCAAAATGGCGACAACGGCATGTAAAATTCTACTTCAGAAAACAGAGAAATCAGATGGAGCTATCGGTCAATGGGATGAGGTAGTAACTTCGCTGGTTAAACTAATATAACCTGAGTAGTGTGAAAGGGCGCGTTATCCTGGAGCAAGAGCACACCTGCCCTCAGCTTGCCGCTACCTTTCGACTTGATTGCTTTCTCCAGTTGCCTTAATTCTGATGCATAGTACTGTCTGCTAATAGACTTTTTTTCCCCTTTTTCCAGGTAGTCTATCATAATTAGGCTTTCAGAAACTCAAAACAGAAGCCGGCTTCTTTGCCAACATACGTTGGCTCCTTGAACATCTTCGGGAGTGGAGAAACAGAGTGTTTCTACTGTGTGCATTTAATCTTTAATTCATTTTCGAAGTGGTGAACCCAGATTTCCTCTTAAGTTAGGAATCGGTGGTAGAAATACTCGGGGTCAGCCTGGAATCGAGTCCGTAATGTCTTGAAAATGTCAACACTTTTCAGCTTCTCTGGTGTCAACATTCTTGGCACCCATCCTGCAGACAGCTTTGCTCATCACCAAGATTTCAGTTAAAACAGTATGGATCAAACTAGAACCAATGCCTTTCGACCTAGATGGTTTCCTACTGTTGTCTTAATTCTGATGCATAGTACTGTCCATTAATAGTTTGTTTTTTTTTCCTTTTCCATGTAGTCTATCATGGTTACGCCTTTAGAATCAAAAAAAAAAAAAGAAAAAAAAAGAAAAAAAAAAGAAAATAGTCATCAGCTTGCCAACAGACGCGGCCTGCTTGAACTTGAACAATGTTTTCATTGAAATTTTGATTCAAGTTTGAAGTGGTGAACTCAGGTTTCATCTTGAATTGTTAATGTGCTGTTGCAATTGTTAGTATCAACCTGGAAGCGAGTCAGAATTGTCCTGGAAAGCTTATTCCTTTTCATATTCTGCTATTGTGTCATCATTATTGAGTCTCATCTTGTAGACAGCTTGCCCATCACCAAGATTTCAGCTAAAACAGTATGGATCAAATGCTTATGGACTTAGCTATCTGGTTGGCAGTACAACATTTTTCATACTGTGAATGGCATCAACATATCCATCAATAGTCGAAGAATTTGTACGACTTGTTGTCCCTGCCACGCTTGAATTCCGTAGCCCAGTTCTTCACAGTTGCCTAAGAAGGGGACAGCTCACCAAGTGATTGTATCATATTCTCATGGATTTCTTTAAGTTTCATAAATTTCTTTTTCAGATACTTTAGGACTGCTTAGGTTTGTGCTTTGTGCATTTTTAAATTTGGCGCACACCTCTCAAAATCGTTTCGGCCTTATTTGGACCTAAATTAAGACATACATCTGTATTAGATTTTCTAGTTTTATAAGAATTGGTAGTTGTGGCAAACACTTTTCCCCTATGGCTCTTCTTTTTGACTGAGACTTTAAATCGTTTGAACTACCTCGTATGTATATATATATATATATATATATATATATATATATATATATATATATATATATATATAGATAGATAGATAGATACACCTAGTGAGCCAGACAAACCTACCTAGGTTTCACCTAAACGGATCGTCAGGGAAAGTATGGCCATACTTTCCCTGACGATCCGTTTAGGTGAAATCTAGGTAGGTTTGTCTGGCTCACTAGGTGTATCTAGGTCTGCTCTACGATTGTATTGAGCTCTTTTGTTAGTTACTTGTCTACTCGTATCGGTTTTTTTTCTTTGGGCTTCAGACCTGCATCTCTGCGATTTGTTCGACAGTAGTTCATGTTTGTAGCTCTTACTTTTTAAAAAACTTTTTTTCCCTCGAGATTGATTTGATTATTTGCAAATCAAAAATTCGAGAGTTTTTCGAAACGAGTCTAGTTATCTATCTATCTATCTATATATATATATATATATATATATATATATATATATATATATATATGAGTGTGTTTGGATCAATAATCTAGACATTCATTCACTTTATTCATGTATATATATAGATTAGGTTGGTGCAAAAATAATGTCGTTTTTTGACGTTAAAAATGACATTATTACGTCATTATTTTTGCACCAAGCTAATATATATATATATATATATATATATATAGCTGGCCATTCGTATTCGAGGATACCTGTCTACTATGGCTGCTAGCCAATCCCTATTACTGACGCTTGTTAAGGCACTTTTGCGTTTATTCAACACCCACAGAGCCCACCTGTGGTTTATACTGAGACTATGCTTTGTTACATTTTCTGGGAAAGAGCGTGTTATCTAGCGTGATCATTTTGAAGAAGGCCAGCACACTCAAACCCTCAGTCACGATTACTTGTGAATTTGTGCCAGCGACGGAGCCCAATTTCACTCACAAGTCTTGGATCAGACATATTCTAAAGGTGCCGCACGCTGGGAACGACCTCTCCAGTCCGATAACATCAGGTACTCTCCTTCCAGACAAATCGACTATGTTGAGTTTCGAACTCAGCTCTCATTGTCAGAATGCCAACGTTCTAACCACTCGGCCACATGCCCATGTAGAATGTGTATTGCATAAGATTTCAGTATTTCTTCTTTGTTTCTAATGTAATATTATTTTTTCTTAATATTTCACTTATCTTTTCGAA
Organism: Acanthosepion lycidas; assembly: GCA_963932145.1. NCBI lineage: Eukaryota > Metazoa > Mollusca > Cephalopoda > Sepiida > Sepiidae > Acanthosepion > Acanthosepion lycidas. The sequence continues at coordinate 76,091,990 of OZ010592.1, read as the reverse complement.
GGCATCTATCTCTATCCGACTGCGCTTTCTGATTTCGATGTTGCATACTCCGTCTCCTGTTAAAATATTTTCTATATATTTAAATTTTTGCAATTGTTTAATTTTGGTGTCTGTATGTCTTAAAGTTGAATGTTGTACTGTTTCTTTGGCTGACAAACATAGACTCTGTCTTTGCAATAAGCAGGCCTATAAATGTTTTATTATGACGTAAAGCCAGTCAGTGTGAAAACTGTCTAGGTTGCTCCGGTCAAGCCGATGTGAATTATCTTAGTTCGACAATAGATAGTGCCTGACAGATAAAGACATTACATTTCTGAAATTATGAGGACATCTGACATCGCCTGATCTACGATATCACCTTTTTATCGACGATGTCTACTTACTATGAACAGCACTGTAGCCGCCCACATGTCATTTGTGATCTTGAGCGGAGAAACCTAGGTAGAAGAGTATGTTGCAAAAAAAAAAAAAATCAATGAAATTAGAGCAATTTATGTGCCTGAAATGCGGGAACTACGGGTAGATGTGTTTAGAAGTCTTTAACTTCCATCGGTTATTAGAACAGGAAAAACGACACTAGTGTATCCATGTTAACATCTCAGCTTCACGCAAGGTTACTCAAGTGAGTAATTGGACGCAGGTGCAATGTTAACGCGTGTTGATGACTTACGTTTGCATTTTATTTTTCAAATTAAGAGTAGCTTTCATCTGTAGAGCACAGCCTATAATTTGATGGACCCCAGTTTGCAGAAAAAGACATTGGAAACTGATAAATGCCCCATAATATTATCGGCAGTGTTCAAGTGGCAGAGAATCGGTTTCTTCTTCGCCAATGCTAGGCTTGGATCGGTTATAACAATGTTACACTTCTAGTGACGTTTAAACCGATTCATAGATTACATATAACTCGACAAACATTATTCCAGCAGGCTAAGGAAACCTGTCAATGAGATAAATGAATGCTTAGAATGCTTTTGATGATCATTATAGAATCTTCCTATAAATACTATGTGTTGTGGTAGGATCCACCTAATTTGCATAGTGGAGTACCGACCATATAAATATGGTTGGTACCGGGAAGAGAGTGAGAGGAATCGGAGAGATCCAACCAGAGACTCTGCCCGACCCTCGTGTGTATTTTTGCTATTGACCTGTTACCTTTGCGTCTAAGAGATAAGCTTTAAGTTTAAATTTTTGCAACCTTTTTTGACTTTCAGTTTTCCTCGTTCTGTTTTTGCATTTGCCTAATTTTTTATTCTCTTTATTTTTTGTTTGAATTTTATTTTTGCATTTTTATTTACTTTGCTTTTTCTTTCAGCTTTTTGTGATTTTTCCTTGTTTTCGTAGTCCATTTTTCTTCTTTTCTTTGAGTTGTTTATTACCGTTTGAGTTTGTACGTTTCTTCTTGTTATTATTATTTTTTACGTATGTGAAAAAAATATACACGTTAAAGGAAGTAACATAAGCCTAATTGTTCGGCGTGGTGGGCCGAAAAATCCCATCATGGCCGACAACAACACCGATGAAAACAATACACCGCCTTCACAACCGGTGTCACCCCAGAAAACGGCCTGGGTAAAAAACAGGCCATCGAAAAAAGATGCAGAGTTTTATACCGACCAAAGGAAAAAGTTTGAGGAATCGTTTAAAGGAAATGAATTTCTAACGATTCAGGAAGCCCTCAACGCCGTTAACACTAGAACGATTTCCCTTCTCACTTCCGATGTGAAAACTCGGAAGTTAATCGGAGTTGGAAGGGAGGTCATGGAGGAAGCTTTGAAAACTCTCCAAATCAACCCGAAAGTACTAGCGCAAAGATCGAATGCTCTGTGGGACATACTTCTATCCACAGAGCAACAACCCAAAGAACTTGCGGGAAGTCTATTATAAACCAAAAATTTATGTCTACAGACGGAACACATGGGCACCCGTAGGACGAAAGTCACCATTCACGGGGTCCCGGTAGATATTCCTGAGGACAGGATGGGGGCCTTTTTCGCCAAATACGGAGAGGTACACGGGGTAAAGGCTCTCACAAGCAAAAACGGGATACTGACGGGTGATATGGAAGTACAAGTGACAGTGAACCAGGACAACTTCCGAGATATACCGAATATCCTGGTTTGCCGGAAAAAGCGAATGTTAGTTGTAGTCGAGGGGAGGAGACCATGTTGTTGGTCGTGTGGCGCGTCGGGGCACATCGCTAAGGAGTGCCATAGCAAAAACCCAAAACAACCCAACCCCCCTCCAGCAGCAGCAGTAACAACAGTGGCCGCGACGCAAGCTGGACAAGGGTCTACCTCAAAATCATCAGAGGGAGACTGGAAGACGGTGGAAAGGGGACGGAAAACCAGCAATGTCTCGTCCCCGCAGGATGTACCCCATCCAAAGAGGCAGCCTGATAAACCACTACAAAAAGAGGTAGAGCCTTCAAAGATGGGACAGGAGAAGGTGGCCCCAAAACAACAGCAGCAACAACAACAACAGCAGAAGCAGCAGTAACAGCAACAACAGCAGCAGCAACAACAACACCACCAACAACATAAACAGCATAAAGAGATAACAAAGCAAGAGCAAGAACAACAAAGGGAATCGCTAATGGAGACAGAAAATATGCGCCTCCTAGAGCAGCTTCCCTTAAGAGAAGCAGGGAGGAGGAAGAGGAAGAGGAGCCCAAACAAGGACACTCCGGACGCAGTAGAGAGGAGGGTGCCAGGGATAGATCCAGGGCGCGCTCCTTTCCTGCTTCGCCGGAAAGAAGCAAAAGCCAACTTAGAAGTCTCCCTAATTCTCCTTCCCGTATTTCCTCCCCCACTATCTCCGGATCTTCGATTAGTTCTGTATCCAACCCCCTCACCCATCTACTTCTTCCCCACCCCACCCTGCTAGGAAGAAAAAAAGGAAAAAATTCTACCCGAAGCCGGAGGACATATGCAAAGTGGACAAAGAAGAGGTTAGGAAGGTACTGTCGAAACAGAAAAGTCCCTGTTGAAACCCCTTCTAAAATTAGAAAAAGTCGACGGGAAATCAGTTGCAGCCCCTCAAAACTTCCCCGGTGCCCCAGGAATAATCACCTGTGTGCGTGACACTGGCAGTTATTTGAAAGTCTGAGGTCACATTTTTGAGGCTAAACGAGCACATCCAAATATAAGGATGATGGTGCTATAAAATGAAAATATAAGAAAGTTGAAACAATTTTGTGCAGGGAGGGTCCCAGTTTTACTCCATCCCTCCTTATATAGGGCAGTTAAACTAACCTATCCTATGGACGTTGGCGGTATTGTCCTGGATGGTCGGATGACGACGGAGTTGGGCACAGGGAGCCTGGGTCAATCCGTCGGGGTCCTTTCACCCTCAGATTTCCGCCCCGTATGTGAGTAGGTTTTTTGCTCTTACTCTTTTTCTCTTTGCAGGCCTAGAAGATGGAAATAAAGATAGCTACGTTGAATGTGAGGGGCTTAAGGGATCGGGGTAAGGCTGCCCGCCTGCTCCGGGACCTTCTGTCCCTTGATGTGGATGTTGCCGCGATCAAAGAGACCCACTTTGTTTGCAGTTCCGATGCGTGTGTGCTGGAGGATGACTTTGTCGTCTATTCAGCATACGGGGACCGTTCTGCCGGAGGAGTTTCTTTGCTTGTCAGGCGTACTCTTGATTCGAAGATGGACCTTGTGCATACCGATGCCGAGGGCCGGTTGATCGTGGCTGATATTGCCGTGAAAAGTGGTTCGTTCCGATCGTTGCGGTTTATGCGCCCAATGACCGGGGGGGGCGGGTCTCGTTTTTTCGGCGGTTGGGGCCGTTCCTAGTGGATTCAACGCGCCTAGTTTTAATGGGGGACTGGAATGCCATCCTGGACCCCAAGTTAGACATGGGGCGGGGAGCTAGCGGGAGAAGGGGCGATCGTAGCCTGGTTGATCTGATCGACGATTATGGGCTCGTCGATAGATACCGGGTCGATCATCCCGGGGGGAAAATGTGGACGTGGGCTCTTAATTAGCCTTATGACAAGGTAGTTAGCTACCTTGACAAAATGTTAGTTAGAAGAGCCGACAAAGATCTACTAGATTGACCTACGTTCCACTACCCGTTTGTGCCCGGGTGGCGTTAGACAATAGGCCTAGAATGGCTGGGTACTGGAAGTTCAATCTGTCCTTACTGGACAGGGAGGACTTCCGGGAACAGCTAATTAGACTAGTGCAGCGGGAGCTAGTGGGGGCGGTTATCGGGAATAAGTGGTGAGAACGCCTTAAATGTAGGATTAGGTCCTTCACAACTGATTTCAGCAAACGGCTCGCTCTAGATAGAGCTGATAAGGTGAAGACACTCAAGTCTAGTTATTCCCGGGTGGTGGCTGGGGGGATCCCCTAGAGATAGCCTTAGCTAAGGAGTCCCTGGATCGTTCGAATAGCGTGCTGTACATGGGCCAGGTAATTAGACATAAGTTAAGCAAGATGTCTTCCGAAGCGGTGAATTTGGGCGCAGATCTGCGCAGGGAAGAGGTCCGTCGAGGTGGCGATCGTTACATTCGTGAGGTCATATCCCCGGAGGGGCGTACTCTTCGGGGGACTGATGATATCTACGAGGCGTTTCGGCGCCATTTTGAAAGCCGGTTTACCAAGGAGCCTGGTCTCCGTGAAGAGGAGTTCCGCAGCTATTTGGCTGACTTTCCTCGGCTTTCGCCGACTGAAGCGGCTAGCTGCGAGGGAGAGATCACGGAGGGCGAAGTCTACGCGGTATTGAAGAAGGTCGGCAGAGGCAAGTCGCCCGGTCTGGATGGTTTTCCCTATGAATTGTACTTGAGGCTATCGCACATCTTTGTTCCGATTTTGACTGCAGTGTTCAACAACTGGTTTCAGTCGGGGTCCATCCCCAACCGGATCACCAGGGGCGTGATCACTCTATTGAAAAAGGCAAAGGTTGTGGGGGGAAGCTAGGTGATTACAGGCCCATAACTCTGCTAAACACAGAGTTAAAGATTATGGCCAAGATCCTGCAGGAGCGTTTGCAGTCAGTTGCCGAGTCTCTGTTGGGACCTGAGCAGACTTGTTCTGTGAGGGGCCGAGCAATTCAGAGCAACCTGCATCTGATCCGCACGATCATAGAGGGTGTAAAAGACGACGAAGAAGCCGCGCTGATCAATTTGGATCAATCTAAGGCATTTGATAGATCGCTCCCTTGCTACTGTCCTGCAGGCCGCTGGATTCGCACCCAACTTCTGCCTCTGGATTAGCCTCCTGTATCGCTCCACCAGTGCGATAGTACAGGTGAACGGAGGGTTGTAGGACGCTTTCGTGCTGTCTAGGTCGGTTCGTCAGGGTTGTCTGCTGTCGCCTCTCCTTTATGCTTTGGCGTTGGAGCCTCTCCTTCGCCGGCTGAAGGACGAGACCGGCAGTCCGGCCCTACGTGGAATCGCCGTTCCTGGAGGGGCTCGAGCCAGGGTTTCCGCGTACGCCGATGACGTATCTGCTTTCGTGTCGTCCCGCAGCGACATTGAGGCGGTACAGAAGGCGCTTGATCGGTACGAGAAGGTGACAGGGGCCAAGATAAACCGCGACAAGTCGTCCATCTTGCGGTTAGGTGCCTGGAAGGGGGTCGCTCTTCCGGGCCGCTTCGGTTGGACGGACGGTCCTGTCCGCATTCTTGGAGTGTGGCTCGGGCCTGACCTCCAGCTGGAGAAGAATTGGTCTGAAGTACGAACAAATGTCGATTCTGCCGGTCAGACTTGGAATCGACGGCGGTTGTCCGTGAAGGGCAGGGCGGAGGTGTGTACTACATACATTTTTCCCCTGATTCTTTATCGATTGTCAGTACTTCCTCTCTGTGAGACCCATCGGAAAGCGCTCGAGCGATCGCTATCCTCCATTTTATGTAGGGGAAGCGTGAACAGGGTCGACAGACGAGTCTGCATTAAACGTCCGTGTCATGGGGGGATGGGAATGCCGCACCTGTTGAGTCACATCCGTGCCTCTAGGTTGGCTTTCCTACGCCGCGCATTGACTGGAAGAAATCCGATTCTGGAGGGGATTGTTAGGTACGCCTTCCCTAGCCTTACCATCAGTCTCCCCATCTCGAGGGTTGAGCGCCGTCGTAAACCCCGAGACGAGTCGGATTTTCTTCGCGAGTGTCGGTCGGCCTTCAGGGCCATTCCCTCGTCCAGTGACCTTTCACGGCCTAGGAAGGTCTTCTATCGTGGTTTAGTGGAGGGACCCGCGAAGGATTCCCTACGAGATACGCTCGGCTTGTCGGAGGAGGAGTATCGCTCCTACTGGTCTTGGGCGCCAGCGGCGGATTACCTCAGTAACCCTGAGTTTTCGCTTACCTGGCGATTGGCTCGGAATCGGCTGCCTCTCAACGACAAGTCTTTCATATGGGGTTTGGCGGATTTGCCAGACTGTGAAAGGTGTGGTCTTGGCTTAGAGGAAACGGCTTCGCACGCCTTCTACCATTGCCCCCGGGTCCGCCCCTTATGGGACCATGTCGGCGAGCTGACGGCTCGTCTCGCTCCCGAACAGCTTGTGTCCATTGATCGCGCATACGCGTGTGACAATGTGTCGCCCCCGTATTCCGGGGTGAAACGAATGGTGTTTCTGACGCTGCTGGCCACGGCTCGAATGGTGATTTGGACGTCGCGAAAGGAGGAAGTCTTGCGGGGCAACCGTCTTTCTCATCAGCATCTAATCTAATTCTTTGAGCATCAGCTCAAGATGAAGATTAGATCTGATAGAAAACGGTTGCATTCGACAGTCTTTAGCGTAAGGTGGGTAAAAGAGGCGAGCTTGGTTCGTGTGACCGGGGCTAGCCTTGATTTTCTCTTCTAGGTCAACCTATTCCACATCGGGGTGGCTTCCTGTGGAACCCACCGCTTGGTTAGGTTAGACAAGCTTCAGTGTACCTAGTTAATGTGAGTAAGTGTTGTTCCTGGCCTGTTACCCGGCTACTCTTTGGTTATGTTCCAAGTCGAGATTCCCATCCTCCCCAGTTTGTTTTGGCCCCCTTTTACCTCGACTGGATCAGCTTTATATTTTCCCATTCCCGCATAATATTTTAGCCTTCTTCCCACTCCCTTAGTGAGAGTTGCCTCTTGATTTTGTTCTTGGGGCAGAATACAGCGGCCTCTCTATTTTTGAGGGTTGGACGGTTCCCTACTAACGTTTGTATTTTGTGTTACCTTTGAGTTATTATTGGGTTCATCTCCCCTCCCCTCTCATTCTATCATTATTAGAATTTTATGTATAGCATGTGCTTCATCAAAAAAATTTTATGGTGTGGGGCGCGTTTTGGTAGGTTCCCCTTGAGAGGATGCGGTTTTATGGTGGTTGGAGGATTGTTTGGTGACGAACGAGTTCTTGTGGTAAATGGGTAAATTGTAATGTATGAATGGGTCGTGAATCTGATTAGCTAGGTATAGGATAGTTAGTTTGGACCAGCTTTTACCCCTCCCCTTCATCGGCCACGTGCCACAATTGTAAATTTTTTTACAATAAATCCTCCAGAGACTCTGCCCGACTGCGACTCAGTCAACACATTCTCCAGGAACGGTCTTCCCAGGAATATACAAAAGACTATATGTAAATATTGTGTACACTTTCTTGTTTCAATACATTTAGTTCTAAGTACATTTTGTGTTGCATTACTATTCCATGCATTAGTCAAGTTTCAACAATGGCGACGAGGTAGAAAGAACCATACGAAAAAAAAATTAATAATTGATACCTTCAACAATTGGGACAAGTCATTGAAGAACCCAGGCTGAAGGAAAAAATTATTAATTAAAAGTCCAACATCTAACGGAACGGTGAAGGATTCTGAATTTCTGGATATTTAGAACTCGTTAAAGGACGACAAAGCATAAGGAACGTTCACTCAGAAAAATTTGAAAGGTGTCGTAAACGAATAACGGTGATTTTAAATTGAAAAAGTTATCTACGAGACAACCGTTAAAAAAAAAAAAACTGGCCGACTACAAAAACGTGCATGGAATAAAAAGGCACAAATACACCGTGCCTATTTTGAAAGGTAACGAACTTTAAAAAATTTTTTTTTTGGTTTTTTTTGGTTGTTCAACAATATTTTATAGTGACGAATTTACCTCTGATAATAAAAATCAGAAGTTGTCATTGAAATACGAGAACAGAAGTAAAAAAAAAAAATACCAAAGTTGATTATCACGGGCTTGAATGTAAAAGCAATACATAAAATAAAAAAAGTCTTAAGTTGTTTCGATTTTTCTGGTCAGCTTATATTATATCCATAGATACACAAATTAAAGGTATATTCTTTGTTGCATGAACACTATCAGTTAAAGGTGGATTAATTATCCAAAGTCATATCTGAATTATTCAAATCCCAGCAGTTGAGTCAGGCTGAATTATTCAAATCCCAGCAAAAATATCAAGAAAAGCAAGAGGAAAGACTTTTAGAAATTCAAAAGTTAATATTGGAGAAATTAAACAATCAGGCAAATGAGGGAAATTCTTCATATTCTAATAACACCATATTTAATTCGCTGGAAACTATGTGCCAGACGAAGAAAAAACGTTTGAAGCGTAATTTAAACGATATGAAGATATTTTCTACACAGACTGTAAAAACTGGTCGAATTCAAGAAAAGTCAGTCTATTACTAAGAAAGTTAGGTACAGCAGAACATAGCAAATTTGTAGATTTTATTCTACCGAGAAGAACGAATGAATTGGAATTCTCGGAAACAGTGAAATTGCTAAAGGAGCTGTTTGGAGCAAATATGTCGCTTTGGCATAAGCGATGGTTATGCATGAATGCCACTAAATCCGACGATCAGAATTACTTAACATATGCGTCTATAGTGAATAGACATTGTGACAATTTCAGATTGGCAGAGATTACGGTTGAAGAATTTAAGTGTTTAATTTTTGCTCAAGGACTGGTATCCAGTAAGAGTGCCGAAATAAGACGTCGAGTTTTGTCTAAACTCGAATCTGAACAAAACCTTACCCTGAAAAAGCAGAGGAGTGTCAGCGGGCCGTAAGTTTAAAGAAAGAGTCTCAAAAATCGAAGAAGCTGGCATTGCTTATATTAAAAAAATAAAAAAAAATTACCCATCAGAAAAAAATTGGAGTAAAAAATTGGGGTATTTTAAAAATAGACAAGAAAAATTAAATAAGAAGAACGAGGATGAAAAAAGGCTTCCATCATATAATTGCAGACGTTGCAACGAAAGACACTGGGAGGTAAATTGCCCATATAGAAATAAGAAATGTTTCGTGTACCACAAGAATGGACACAAAGGATCGTGTTGTAAAACGAAAAAATTCAATAGCCGAATTAGACAAAGAAATTCGAATATCAAATCAGATAGAGATTTGAGGAAATATGTGACGACTGAAATATTTAAAAAGAATATCAAATTTCAACTCGATTCGGGTTCAGATTTAACAATAATGAACTATAAAATATGGAAAATTTTAAAAAGGCCTACAATAATGAAATCAACGAAACGTGTTCGAACGGTAACTGGAAAGGAAATTAACTTCGAAGGCGAGGTTGTACTTCCCATGAAATTGAACGGGATCGTTAAAAAAATAAAGGTTGTCATTCTGAAAAATGGAGAAAACTTGATGGGTACAGATTTTATTGAAACATTCGAATTGTGGGATAAACTGTTAAACTCATTCTGCAGAAAAGTAGAAAATAATACGCAAACAAGACAGGACATCAAAGATGAATTAAAGAAAAAGTTTCCGGAAAACTTTACACCTGGTCTTGGAAGATGTAACAAGTTTGAATCTAAATTTGGACTAAAGGAAAATACTATGCCAATTTTTAAAATGAAAGGTAACGTGCCTTTCGCAAGTGTAGAGAAGATTAACGAAGAACTTGATAGGTTGGAAAAAATGGGAATTATTTCGAAAGTAGAATCTAATTCATGGGATGCGCCGATTGTGTGCATAAAAAAAATCAAACCAAATTAGAGTCTGTGTTGATTTTTCGACAGGGTTGAACTCGGTAATCAAGGACTACCATTACCCGTTACCGAGTCCGGAGGAGATTTTTAGTTATATTTTCAAAAATCTTCTTATCAGATGCCTATCTCCAAAATCCCGTCGAAGAAGAATGTTCGAAGTTACTAGGGATAAACACGCATAGAGGGTTATTAAAGTACAACAGGCTTCCTTTTGGTATTAAAGTGGCACCAGCCATTTTTCAACAAGCTATAGACGTCATGTTGAATGACTTAGACTTTGCGTGCGCCTACTTAGACGACATCATAGTAAGGAGCGCAACCGTCGACGAACATCGAGGGCATGTCAATCAAGTATTTAAAAAGATTCAGGACTTTGAATTTAAAGTCAAAGAGTCAAAGTGCGAATTTGGTTTGGAGGAAATTAAGTATTTAGGTCATATAATCAACAAAAATGGCAGATTTCCAGATCCGGAAAGGTCCATTGCGATTAGAGACATGCCGACGCCCACTAATGTGGCGATGCTACAGAGTTTTCTGGGGCTCGCAAATTATTATCAAGCGTTCATTAAAGGAATGTAAAATCTAAGAGCTCCGTTGAATGAACTACTAAAAAAAGACAAGGCATGGGAATGGAAGGTAGAATGTCAGAAAGCCTTTGATGAAATAAAGAAAATGCTTACATCAGACCTCTTTTTAACCCATTACAATCCAAAACTTGATATAGTAGTGGCAAGTGATACGGGATAGGAGCGTGTATTCAACACAAAATGCCAGATGGTTCTAGAAAACCAATTGCACATGCTTCGAGAACTTTACTCCCATGAGAAAGAAGTTACTCACAGATAGAAAAAGAGGCGCTGAATATCATTTTTGCCATAACAAAATTTCACAGATACATCCACGGCAGACATTTTATTCTTGAAACGGATCATAAACCTCTGATCACTATTTTTGGTTCAAAGAAAGGGTTACCCGTTTATACGGCAAATTGTCTGCTGAGATGGGGAACCATTCTTCTAAATTATGATTTTCACATAAAGCACCTATCATCCAAAAATATAATTCATGCGGATAGCTTATCAAGATTCGTACCGAGTCAAGAAGAAAGATTCGAAGAATCAATTATTGCAAATATCAGAGCAGATTATGAGGTGAAAAGCATGGTAAACAACATTTTAAGAGAGCTACCGGTTACAGCAAAGGAAATAAAAAAAGAAGCTGAAAGGGATGATTTCATTTTAGAAATAAAAAGCAAAATGGTAGCAAATGACCAAAAAGTGCAGGCGATTTATTCAATTTGTGACGGAGTTTTATTATATGGTGAGAGAGTAGTAGTACCAAAAAAGTTGCAGAAAAGAATACTACGGGACATTCATATGGGTCACCCGGGGGTTAATAGAACAAAAGGCTTAATGCGAAGCTTTGTATATTGGAAAGGAATGGATGTGGATATCGCAAACATGGTTCAGCGATGTAAAGGGTGTGCGTTAGCAGCTAAGGCACCACCTATAGTACACAAACCATGGCCCAAGACGGATCATCCGTGGACAAGATTACAAATTGATTTCGCTGGTCCAGTAGAAGATTATTACTACTTAATAGTGGTAGATAGTTTTACAAAATGGCCGGAAGTACTACGCTGCAAAAAGCCTACGTCCAATACCACAACAACTTTTTTGCATGAACTATTTGCACGGTTCGGTGTGCCAGAGTGTATTGTGAGTGACAATGGTACACAATTCACTTCTGAAGAATTTAAGGAATTTTGTGAGTTATATCAAATTAACCACATAACAACGCCGCCGTATCATCCGAGGTCCAATGGACTCGCAGAAAGATTTGTCGATATTTTAAAGCGCGCGCTGAAGAAAGCCTCAGGAGTTCCAACGGAAAAGGCGCTTCAGCAATTCCTAAAGGTATACAGAATTACGCCAAACCAGAGAACACACATGTCACCAGCTGAACTAATGTTCGCTAGGAAAGTTAAGTCAGTGTTTGACAAGCTTTTTCCAGGTAAAAATAGAGTAAATATTACTATGTATACAGCGAGAAAAAGATACACTTCCGGAGAGAAGGTGTTTTCTAAGTGCTACAAAAACAACGTTGAGTTCTGGGAGCGAGGCATAGTGGACAAGAGAATCGGTGACCTGATTTACATAATTAAAGGGCTGAAGAATACTCATAAAAGGCACCAGAACCAACTTAAAAAATGTTACGTTCTAGAGCATGAAGAGAGTATACCGGATGAGGAGGAAGATCCCATTGATGTAATGTATGATATGTTTCAAGTAGAACCTCCGCAGAATATTCCTGAACCGAGAAGATCCGGTAGGAAACGAAAGTTCACGGAACCATTGGACGTGAATCCAAAACGAAAAAAATATTAAAAGTATGCAAATGGATCTACAAAGAAATAGCCATAATCATCAACCCATATAGGAAGCCAGTTTGAAATCAAAAAGGGATTCCAAGGCTTGGGAGGGGGGTGTTGTGGTAGGATCCACCTAATTTGCATAGTGGAGTACCGACCATATAAATATGGTTGGTACCGGGAAGAGAGTGAGAGGAATCGAGAGATTGAACCAGAGACTCTGCTCGACTGCGACTCAGTCAACACATTCCCTACAAACGGTCTTCCCAGGAATATACAAAAGACTATATGTAAATATTGTGTACACTTTTTTGTTCTAAGTACATTTTGTGTTGCATTATTATTCCATGCATTAGTCAAGTTTCAAAACTATGGTCGCAACGTTCACTGGTCCTCTTTATAAGCTCTGAGATTATTGTAGATCATTGATTGCCATATGAGGATCGATATTACATAACAGTTCAGTACTCTTTTCTTTTTGTTTCTAATGAAATGTTTCGTGTTTCGTAATAGTTTTCATATATTTTAGAAGTTATTTTTCGCTATTACCAATGCTACTTTTGATTTCCGTGCCGCATGTGATGAAGAAGTTCAGTCGCACGGATGTTAATACACCAAGAAGATCAGTAAGCTGTAGACAGCAATCGATAAAGATCTTTCGATTGCTTTGGGAATTCCTTCGACGTTGCATGGCTCCATACCGCTGAAGCTGAAGCGGCTTTTCCTAAGAGGCACTAAAATTATATCC
>OZ010592.1:75986429-76066429 GCA_963932145.1 Acanthosepion lycidas | reverse complement strand
TGCGCCATGTCTTTCAGGGCGTAGGCGATCGTGGCTCTCCACCTCCTCATATCCCTTGCAGCTATCAGCAAGTTCCTTCTCTTTGCTACCTTCCCGAGACCACGTTCTGCCAATCACATGCTTACGGCCGCTAGGTATGTCATGCGTTGTTTTACCTTGTGTTTCTTTTTCTCTATTCAACCCGTGAGTATCAGATTCACCAGGCCCTCCTTCCTCATTATGTATCCCAGAAACATCAGCTGCTTCTTCCTGACATTATGTATAAGCCTCCACTTTGTTTGCATCTTCTCTCTTTCCAGCTTTTGTAATATATCCTAAGCCATCCCAATACGTGTAGTTGGCTGAAACATTATATGTATAGAAAGTATTTTCTAATAAATTAAAACAAGATATGTCTGGATTGTATTAATATTATTATCACCAGCGTGGCCAAATCAATCAAACAGATTTATTAAGTTACATCATTTGGGATTTATTACAATGTCACTGGTTCAAAAGGTTTATAATGATAGAATAATCAATAGAAAAATAAAATATACAAGATGGGAATAAATCAAATGAATCACGTGATAACGAAAAAAAAATTATACTTATGAGGAAAAGTTCCGTTTCTAAAGTTGATATGCTGGTTTGCCATCATTGTGAAAAAAGAGAATCCTGAGTTGTATTACAAAGAATAGTACAGTGTAACCCGGATATAAGAGAGTTGTCGGGACCGGAGAAGAAGTATCTTATATCCGGGTTTCTCTCATGTCCGGGTTTGGTCTATTTTGTTTAGTTAAGTATGGCTCTAATTTGGTCTTATATCCGGGTTTCTCTTATATCCGGGTTTCTCTTATATCCGATTTTCTCTTATATCCGGGTTACACTGTATCTTCTTTCATGTACCGTGTCCCTTTTGTCATTCTTGTTATTTCTCCCAAATCATGTCCTACCATCCATATACTCAAGTTCATTCTTTTATGTACCATGTCCATTCAGGACGTAGGCGATCATGGCCCTCCACACCTTCCTGTACTGTGTAACTTTTAATAAGGTTTGCCTTTTTTTGTTATTTCGCTCAAACCCTTTTATACCATCTATATAGTTAAGCTTATTATTGTTCATGGATGTGCCACGTCCCTTCAGGACGTAGGCGATCTTAGCCCTCCACGCCTGACTACCGTTGTAGTTCTTAAGAAGTTTTATCAATTTTTAAATTTTCCTAAACCCTGTTCTACCATCCATTTACTCAAGCTCATTCTTCTTCTCGTATGTGCTTTGTCACTTTAGGACGTAGGCGATGTTAGCCCGCCACAGCTTCCTACCCCTTCGTAGCTATTAATAAGTTTTATCTCCTTGTTATTTCTCCAAAAACACTGCTCTACGATCCGTTTAGTCAAGGTCATCAACTATGTTACGTGGTGATTTCCTCTGTCCCTTAAATCTCATTTTAAAGTCATTAGGAGCTCCTGAAATTTCAACTTTCGTTCAAATTATTTGAAAGAAAAACAAAGGATAGAAAAATAGCAGGTTAAAAAGGAACAAATGTTAGATATGGCGTTCAAACTAAAGAAATGCGGCAAAATGTCTTGGCATTATTTCAGTCCCCAAGTTGGATCTTCTTTCTTGAAGAGAACAATCACCTCGCGTTGGAAATTCGATAACTGCGACATCCCGGAACAAGAAATGGTTTAGAAATTTATATGTTAGTTATTTGCTTTTTTAGTTCATTCATATAGTAAAATACATAGTTAATATTTTTATAAGTTCGTTAATTTATTTTAGTAAATCTAATTTTTTTCTGTTTTTTGGGGGGTTTAATTTTTTAATTTTTAATTTTTTTTGTGGGGGTGTCCTGTATATATAAAATATTATTTTTATTAATTCAAAAGTTATTATAGTGAACAGTCCTATCTGAAATAGACACCCCGCATTTTTATTTATTATTATATAGAATGTGTTACGTCTATCAGCCGTCACATTCAAGACATCTAAGTAATGAAAATGCGTCCACTGGCATGGATCAAACTTACGTCCTACTTTTAGGAAACGTTGGATCTGAAACGCTTTCCATCTCAGCTACAAAATACTACACACTACACAGTTAGTAAAGTTTTTTTTTTTTTTTACTCTATTTAATCAAAGCCCAATCCTTTTACTCGGCTTATTTTTCTTGAGAGTTTATTTTTCTCACTAGTGTATCGGAAATGTATACACAATTACTAAAGAATTATTGGATTGAATTTTAATCCAACATTTTATTTTACTTCGAACGTGATGATGCCGTCCTGCGTACGACAATAAACTGGTGGCTGTAGTAAGTTACAGTGGCAGACAGTCTTTGACTGTCAGCGCCGTCTGTCGGACTCTCTGCATTAACAGAGAGGAACCCGGACGAAGTTGGCCGAAGGGAAAAGTTTCGTCCGGGGAGGCAGACAGGCCTTGAACCCGCCTAGGAGGGTTCGAAGGCTATATTTTGGCCGAGTCTACGGGCTCGGGAGACCCACATTAAACTCGGCCTTGTGCCGCATTCAGTCCTTGTGGGGGGGTCGATAAATAGCGGTACGACAATAAACTACATTCGCGTCCTGGGTGGGACGATGAACTACGTCCGACAACGGCGACTCTGATCGTGATTTATGAGGAGCGTGGAACCACCTTTTAATTGCTGGTGTTCCCGTATCCGCCTTGACCCAGGGTGGTGGCAAATGGTTGGGTTCCATTTATGGGTGAGTAGTTGCCGCCAAAACTGGTGTCAAAACACTGAAGGTGTAAAAATGGGTTTCAATAACAGCAATACATATTTGAAGAAAATAAATATTACCAGCAATACATTTTTGAAAGAAAAAAAATGGCCAGCAATACATTTTTGTAAATGTAAAAATAAATTTAAGGGAATTTTTTTTCTTGCTGAGAGTATATATATATATATATATATATATATATATATATATATATATATATATATATATATATATGTGTGTGTGTGTGTGTGTGTATCTTATAGAGTTGTAATCTTTGTATCCCTTGTTCTATATTTAATAATAACATTTTCTTGGAAAATATGTCAGTTGTTATTGGAAATTGTCAATATTCGAGACTTAGAAAATCCCTATTTCTTTGCCTCCAAAATTTAATGCACTTTTAATGGACAGTAATTTCGTGATGCTTTATAAAATTAAAACATAATAAAAGGCCAAAAGACAAATGAGAACAGAAGGATTTTCATCAGTTCTTAAGATTCTTTCTATCTCTAAAAGGGTTTTAAATATTAAGACAATTTGGCAGAAAAACGTAAACAGATTTCGATTTAACTGGAAATAGCGTCCATCATCCGTTTAATGTGGCAAGTTTGTTCGCATTAACAAAAATATCCTTTCAACAAAAGCCAATAAGTTGAAAGATAGATTAAATTTGAATTAAAAAGGAAACTAATAATATAAGTTGGTGAGCTTAGTGTACCGAAAAGCAGAAGACGTTTTGTCAATATTTCGATGCATTTTCTCATCCACCACTGCAGAGTAGAATTAATGTCGTGTATATATATATATATATATATATATATATATATATATATATATATATATATATATATATATAAGCACAAAAGTATTTAAAGTGAAATGCCATAAAATGAAATATTTGACATATTAAAGTGCCTGACTCATAGCTCTTCGCAACTTCCCACGCTTTGGAGCTTTAATCAGTTTTTGCTTTTTAATACCAACTCCCTTTTCTGACATTCATTTACACAAACTCATTAAGTACACTACAATTGGAAAAGTTTAAAGCCACCACCAGAATTAGCTTGGGATGATATTCACAGAAGAATGAAAAAGAAATGAAAATGAGCTCTTAGAATCCTAGGAAAAAGAATGGAGGCAATTATCAAACTTATAATTTGAGGAACTCTTGCAACGAATGCCAAAAGTTTGTTCTGCAGTAATCAAGGCTAAATGAGGTTATATTGACGAGAGCAAAATTTAATCATAAAATGCCTTTCGTTCTTGTCATAATAACATTTCTAATAAACAATCATATCTCATTTTTTTAACCGAGTACAGGGTGACCTCCAAAAAACGGAAATCTTTGAAGTGCGTATTGCCAGACATGAGCAAGTGGCAACACGGCAAGACAGTGACCTTGAGCAGGTAAACATTTCGCCATTTAGAATTCAAGACGAAATTCACAGTATCCCAGCTGAGATGTTGCAGCAGTCAATGAGGAATCTCAACAGCAGATTTCAAGAATGCATTCGTACAGGAGGGCGCCATCTACAGGACGTAATTTTTAAAAAATGAAAATTCAATCAATGTTTCTTAAATGGCACGTTTTATGGTTTCAATTACTATGAATAAAATATTTTTCTTCCATCACTCTTGGTTTTGTTGGATTGTTAAAAAGTTACCGTTTTTGGGTCAATCTATATAATAATTTTCTCCTATTTAACTACAAAACAATTTCTTTTGGGCCAATTTAAAAATGTCTCGGGTGGTCTCAAACTTTTGAACGGTAGTGTAGGTTTCCATTTCTACCTTGTTTCCCTCTCTCCTTTAGCCTTCTTGGATTTCAGGCCATATTACGTTGAAACACCGGTTCACGAAGGTTAGTGAACGACGAACCTGGTTAATGCCTAGATGCATGACCGCTTGAGAATAAGAGGTGCTATAACTTTGGATATGTTGGTGATGTAATGGATAATGGTTCGGAATTGTTAATCGCAGAGCGAAGTTTCAATTCCTGCTGTGTTCGTCATATTCACTTACGGGAAAATAACCTTGCGAAAGTTATGAATCCGCCTCTTTTTTACCAGCTATGGGTTAATTTGTAAAATTTGTATCACGAAATCTCTATTATCTCGAAATAAACATTCTCAATTGTTCCTGGTTTTAAATTGCTTGCAGACGTTGATAAGACGTAGTAGACGAATCAATCAATCAATCGTTCTTGCCATCAATAGGTCTTGTGAATTTAAAAATTCCCTAACCTTCTTCCCTCATTATGTGTCCTTGTAATTTCAAATATTTCTAATTTTTAGCATAAGCGTTCTTTTCATTTAAATTTTTCTTAAAATTTTCTATTTACTTATATGCTACATCTACGGTATTTTTAGTATATTTCTTTATATTTATGTCAGCTGCCTGAAGTCTTTACGATATATAGAAAAACAATCTGAAAGAAGCCAACAACTAAAATCAGTTAACAGTCAAATTCAACCAAGCGTCCCTACTTCGTTTTGTTGTCTGTAAAACTTTTAATGTTACTTTTCTCTCAGTCAAAACAATACGAATACTTTGAAATAGTTCGTATTCTTTTTTTTCTTTTTAATTATTTTTTTCTCTTTCTTAAGATTTTAGAGTTTCTAATGCATCTTTTCCTATTCCAATACACATCTGAACTGTGATATCACATTTTAGAAGATAAATATAACGGTAGTGTTCTTCTTCCGAGATTACACATCAATGTCGTACGCGTACGTAATCTTGATGAAAGCCAGATAAACGCCTTAAAGCAATTAAAACTCTGAAGAGGATAAGTCCCGTATGTCGACAATGATTACCCCAAATGGTAAAAAGTATAAAAAAAAAAATAAATACATATAAATAAGTCTATTTCGTCTGAAAATAGAAATAAGCAAGGGTAACAAGTGATTAAGGTAGCCGGAGGCTTCAACATAAAACTGAGATCATTTGTCTAATAAATGAGTAGAAAAATATAGCAAACACCTCGTTTAGATGAATACGTAAACAATTGCTACACGTATACATTCCAATGTTGCGGTGATTTCGAGGAAGACAAGTTAGAAAAGGTTACATTTTGCAACAGTGTTTACAGGATTCTAAACAGATAGATAAAAAAGTACGAATATGACTGCTTTAACAAATGTTTAAATAATAACATGGAAATAATATAGATAAAAATACAGAGAAATCTATCAAATGCTATAAACCGATGGTGGTTAATATTGAGAGTGAAGTCAGGAGGATAAAACTATTGGTTTAATGTGATGCCTTTAGAGTGTCGGGGTTCAATGAAGTGCTAACCGGAAGTGGTAAACACGGTGACATATTACATAAAGGGAGGTAAAACAATACAGTTTCTGTACTGTAACAAAAGAATAGGTAGACATCATTCCTAAAAGGAGTAAGGTGATGTTCCTATTAAGAGAGACACAATTTTAACAAAATGGAAATGTAAGCATAATTTCACTGATCACTTTATTCGGTGGATATTTCGAGTATCACGTTGGTCCAAACTTTACCTTAAGATACACCTCGATTTCTTCTTGATATGGATTAGACAATATCCTCCTCCCCTATACTTTTATTAGGAGATCACGTAATACTTATAATTTTCTTAACTTCACACACAGCATTATATTTTTCCTTTCTGATACATCTCACACGTACTCTTCGGACAGAGGTCAAGTGAATACGGAGACAATTTTAGTACAGGAAAATCTTTTTTTTTTCAGGAAGAAATCTGGAACTAATTTTGATTTGTGATAAATCGCATCGGCCTTTATTTCTTTAATCATTTCACGCCAAGCAAGGAAATAAAGCCACTAGGACGCAAGACGTTTAGAAGTTAGAAAATATGAGAAAAACTACTATTCAGAAGAGAGGACAATAAAAGAAGAAAAATTAAGAAGATAAAGATTGGCATTTGAAGATCAAAGTTGTCTGAAGAAGAGAGTTCCAAAAATAAGAAGTACGATAAAAAAAATTGTTAGCATAGAACCTACCAATTCAACTGTAAAATGGTGAGAGTTTTCCGCCAATCAAGTACTCCTCTTAAATTCGTACAGTCTAGGTACCATGGCAGAATGTAATATTTGTTCGTACAATAGTACAAAATGTGGCACACGGCCGAAAAGGGGGGTTGGGGGAAAGGACGGTCTTCTTCTGTCTTAATTCTAAACTTAGCTAGTCACAAACTCTGACCCAAACATACCAACAACAGTCCTATCACCAAAACAACACATTCTCTCCTACCTTTCTTACTACATCCACCATAATACATCAATGTCTCGATGAAATCCTAACTAGTCCCCATATGTATATTTCAATGTCTGTGGGGGGAGGGGAATAAAAAGAACAATTTAAAAAAAAAACAATGATTATTTACAATATGAATTAAATAGTATTTACATGAAAACAAAACAAAATCAGGTTAGTAATACCCCCCACCACAATCCCTAAATGTAGCAGAAACATCAGTTAACTGGACGATAGAATTGCGGGATCATAATAGTACAAAAAACAATTATACACCTAAAAAGCACTCACACAAGCACTCACACATTTACACACAACAACAAATACGAAAACACACACGCGAAAACGAAGGTCATCCCGCAACTACCAGACAACTGACATCACTGACCACCTAAAAGAGGGAGGGGATAGGGAATTAAACTAAAGAAAAATAGGGACAGAAATAAAAGGGGCCAATGAGCATACATACCCGAGCTAAGTTATCGGGAAACTAAAGATTAAAACTAAAACCTAAACTAGCCTAATATCGGGACGGATTGATTCTGTTCAACCCAGGAATGAAAAAATCTTGTACATAACCGGCATCAAAAGGCCACTCCAGGTCAGCCCCTTTCACTTTACACAGTCGCGCACGATTTACCCACCTTTTGCCGAGTTCTGATGAAGAGAGTCGCCGCCTTTTCGTTTTAATCTTGACTTTAAGCTGATGCATAAAGTACAAGATCAGTTGGGAAGAGGTAAACTTCACACCTCCATAGAATCCCTTCTGGCGTGTCGACCAAATCACGATTCTCATGACACCTAGCAAGTAGTGGAACACATAAAGTTCAGCCTTCGTCAACGGCGGCGCCACATTGCTACAAACAGAACTGGCCTCAAGGACAAAGAACTTTCTCTGCAGCATGTGAAACATGAGGCCCTCAAAAACCTTGCACAAAGGCACTACCGCCTTGCAATGAAAGAAGGCGTGACCAATGGTCTCGACTTCTCCAGTACAGCGACGGCAGTTTGGATATTTCTTTAAGCCTGCCGAACAAAGTGTCTTGGGGACCCAAAGGGCCCCACGCATCACCAGCCAGGTGAGGGATGCCTTATTGTTACTGAGACACTTCAACCCGGGTGCACAAGGCCAGATCGAGCGAGCCTCCTGCTTCGTAAGACCGAGCTCGTCAATCAGATCATCATGAACGGACCCCCTGACTAACACTTGATATAATGTACTACGGAACAAAGCCTGGACGTTGAAGAGGCCATCTGACGCCCGTAAGAGGTGTTTCAGAGCAAGACGACATTCACGGTACAAAGAGCATTCGGCTCGGGTTTGAACGGTTGACTTCCTCCTCGCACGAGTGCACACTTCTCAAAGATGAGAAATTTCTACGGGCGTCTTCCTTCCAGAATGCGCCCTCCTCATCCGGTTCGCGACACAAACGATCTAGGCACCCGATGCGAAGCATATAAAGACGAATCTCAATGCTAGGCATACGTAGACCGCCTTCAGATGGATGAAGGCAACAGATCTCCCGAGATAACTTGCGGCTTTGCCTCTCAACAAGAAAGAGAACAAAAGCCTAACTAATAAAATTAGTATGGCATACGGAAGTGGAAGTACTGAGAGTCGGTAAAATAGAATCGGGTAGATATGTGAAACACATACTTCCGCCCCCCTTTAAGGAAAGATTCCTCCGAGACCACAACTCAATTGCGATCACGGTCTTCCCTTGTACCTCCGACCAAATCATTCCCAGATTTATATCTGGACCGAACCAGACGCCGAGTATCTTGACCGGCCCATCCGTCCAGTGGAAAGGTCCGGGAAGAAAAATTCCCTGCCACGCACCCAACCGCAAGCCAACAGACTTATCGCAGTTGATCTTGGCCCCTGTCACGATCTCTTAACCACCGATTTCTTTGCTGACTTCGTTACGATGGCAGAAGGTTCAACAGAATAATTACCATGAGAGTATTTATAGAAAACATACAGGAAATTTAGGATACGGAGGTGGGAAAGTGACTAAAATTTCCTGCAAGAATTTGCCAGGGGGGAGTTTAAATTGAGGCAAGTGGTCAGTTGTAATACCTGACTAGGTTGGGATCAGTTGCTGGGAAGAAGGTCCTCAATGTGTGCCAAGAAAGTATTCCTCTTATATTTATACGACGACCCAATGTCTAAGCCATTGTTACAAAGTGGTCATGAGCATATTGCCATGTTGGTTACGTTGAATTTTGGTCACAGCAGAATTCGAGACTTATCGTAGCAGGCAATGTTTTTTGGTCCAATATCTGGCTGTCGAATTCGCCAATTCTAACATTAGCTTCTTGATCTTATCTGATGGAGTGGCTGCCGCCATGGTTTCTCTGGGTTGTAGCCTATGGCATTGTCTTAACTCTGCCTTTGCCGAAACTTATTGCCAGCAACTGAATAAACTGCAGATTAATTTAAGAAAAATGAGACCGGCACTGTTTAATCGACGAGGTATTATTCTGCTTCACGACAATGCTCAGCAACATGCTGTCAGGATTACACTGTAGAAGCTCATCGATTTTCCCACATATACGATACTTCCACTGACTACGAAATTTTCAAGTATCGGGACAATTGTTCAGCCTAAAGGCATTCGTTGCAAAGACGATTACAAAACAGCATTCAAAGAACATATGCCGTCCAAACATTTACAGTTTTATCGTAAAGGCATAAATAAAATATTCCGGTTACGTATTTTGACTGATTTAAACATTGTTTTAGCAATTTAATTCAGGTAAATTTTTTTACATCTATATATATATATATATATATATATATATATATATATATATATATATATATAGTGTAACCCGGATATAAGAGAGTTGTCGGGCCCGGAGAAGAAGTATCTTATATCCGGGTTTCTCTTATATCCGGGTTTGGTCTATTTTGTTTAGGTAAGTATCGGTCTAATTTGGGACCAGAGAAAATCTCAGTTATATCCGGGTTTCTCTTATATCCGGGTTACACTGTATTATTGTCTGAATAAACTTATACTTTTAATGAAAAAAAAAGATGTATATTTAAGCAGCATATTTTCATTCAAGCATGTTTGGTTAAATAATTTAGACGTATTATGTCTATTTATTTTATTTTTAATCCTTTCAATTCCACGAAATAATTTCTTGGTGGCCGTTAAAAAAATTGATTAAGAAAAATTCCAGAATTTTCTTTGCAATAATTTCTATTTTCCCAATCTCATCTGTAGATTCCTTACCTATGGATATGCGTTAACAACGTGAATTTCAAAATATTTTTTAACTATATGTAATGTAAATTTATAGCATTTTTAAAAACATTTAAGAATTCTTTTAAAAAGAGTTTTTATTGTAGTATTTTAATTTAGTCTTTTTATATAACACATTGCTGCCAAAAACATTTAAGAACTTTGTTGCTATAATCCTACTTGATTTTATCTATTTGGAATGCTTTTAATCAATTTTCTACAGCCTACCAAATGTTAATTTGTGGACTTGAAAGGATTACAGCTAAAATGAATAGACATAATAAGTCTAAATTATTTAAACAAACGTGCTTGAATATATATATATATTTCATCTTTTATTAAAAGTAATTAAAAGAGTATAACAAAAATGGTTCTACGAGCAAACAAATATGTTTTGTTTGAATGGACTTACCACCCTTTGTGGTGAATAACAAAGCCGGTACAAATGTGAATAGGTGGAGAACGTGAGGAAATAATATATTCTATGCCACAAGGAATAAACAAAAAACTGTATTGTGATGAAAATAATCCAATAACCATAATAATTAAAAATATATAACATACATAATGCAACAATCTTGAATATTTTAAAATAACCGCCGCGTTTTGTATAGTAGAGTTGCTTTCGTAATAGCTATGCCTTGGAGGTTTTAGTTGGCTTTTGAAAATGCTTATACAAAATAGTAAATGGTCAACATGATAATAAAAACAAATCGTCATCTAACTAGTTTTAATTTTTTTTATTTTTGTATATTAATAAGCAAAACATAAAATATTCTATATTATCGAAAATAATCAAGAATTGTCGACGCGTATTGAATGAAACGCTGTGTCAATAAAAAATATTTCTAATAATAAATTATAAAAAATATACATCCGTGTTTTATTAATATCACCACTCTCGAAAATTGAATCAAACATGTATTAGTTTATATTAATCAAGGTTTATCACAATGCCATTTAAATTCTCGAGAGATTAGTTGACTAAAAGTCACAATAATAATAAGTTAATCATGAAAATAATAAAATATACAAGATGAGAATAAATCGAATATATTACGCTCTATTGAAAAATCTTCATATCCAAATAAAAACATGCTTCTATCGGGTGAAGTACGCGAAGTAAATACAGGATGTGATGGGTAAATTGTCGCTATTTTATATTTTTAATTTGGCGCATGCGCGTTGATTGTTTTTGATTTTGTCGACTGCACAGGATAGTAGGGTCAGTTAGACACTGTCTGTGAGAAAAAGAGTGCCATGACACAATTGAATCCACCAGAAATCTGGAAAAGGTACTGTTTGGGATACGCACTGGAATCTCCAGTACGAACATTTCAGAGTGTTTGGGTGACAATCTAAGGGCAGTACCGAGGATTCTGAAAAAATTGAATGAGTCTAATGGTGATTACGAAGGTACAATAGCTAAGAAAACTCACTCTGATCGTTCTGATAAGAAAAGAAACCCCGAATTTATTGGTAAGGACATCAGACTAAATTTGGAGGCATATATAATGTGCACAGGAGAGGTAGTGCTGCTCTGGTTCAAGTTGGTTGCTGTTGCACAACACTATGTCTGGTACCACACGAGCAGGAGAATCCAAAAATGGTTGTCAGACCATTCTGGGTTCATATTAACCCTTATATCTGGCAATATTTATTATTGTAAAAATACAGCAAATGTGGCACAAGACCAAAAAATGGGTTGGGGTAAAGGACGGTCACCACTTGTCCCAATATAAAACTTAGCTAGCCACAACCACTGACCCCATCATACAAAACAACATTCCTCTCACCAAAACGACACATTCATCCATACCTTTCCCACAACATCCACCAAAACACCTCCCTGACTCAATGCAAATCCCAAACACTCCCCCCACGTACAAATATTGAGAGGGGCATAAAAACAATAATTTTTAAAAGATCCCCAATGAGTATATACAATATGACATAATATATTTACAAGAAACCAAACAAAAAGATGTTAGTAATAATCCCCCACAAACCCCAAATGTGTCAGAAACACCAGTTAACCGGACGAAACTATGAAAATAAAGGAAACTATGAAAATAAAAGGAAAACATTCATTCCTTCCAAGCATTCACACATGCACACATACATTCATACACAACAAATACGAAAAACCCTTACATCTGGCCACCAAACTCCCCAGATTACGACACATGTGTGGGGCGTAGTTGAGATAGAGACCAACAAATCTTATAACACCAAATATGAACTGAAGGCAAGGATTATAGAAGCATTAACCAACTTAAACAATGAGACCGTCTAGAAGAGTTACAGGAGATTCCAAGGTCTTCTGAAGGCCAGCACCGAGTTTATTGAATAAATTTACTCTTTAGTATTTCAAGATATTTTTTGTGCAATTTTGATAAATATATCTGTTAAAATCCGATGTAGGGGTTATTTTTATTTTTGCCTAATTTGGACGACAATTTATCCATCGCATTCTGTATTTTCGAAATTATTTTATCAGACTAGGTAATATTTTGTCCAACCTTCTATTGTCGATTGATCGAATTGTATTATCAAATCTCTGATTTTATCTGACAGGTGTGGCTCACCGCGTGGGTTTTTTGAACTGCAAGCCTTCTCCAATTCGTTACTCGTTCATGTTTTCTTTCTCTCGAGACACTTTCTGTTTTCTGCGGCTTTCTCCCCCTTTTTTCCTTTGAGGCGTCGTTATGGAACAGAGAAATCGTTCTATCTGAAGATACTGAGAATAACACGGGTACATTATCTGATTAACGAGGAAGTATTTTTGGAAAATAGATTCAAAATGGACATTTTTCTTTCCTTCAGTATATCATGTGACTGTCAAATTCTCATAGTCCGCTTTCCTCATTCACTGTCCCAAATAATTTTAAATAGAAAGAGACATTTTAAATTTCTGGGACACATAATGAGAAGAGTAGGCTTAGAGAATTTAACATACAAATGAATGCAAGAAAGACAGAGGGAAAAAAGCGATAAACCTACCGAACGCATCAGAGCAAGTACTGAGAAGGATAGCAAGGAAACTGTTGTGGATTCCGGGGATGGAATCCTGCACAAATAAATAAACAACGCTAGTAATTGAAATAGAAAAAAATATTTGTATTAAACGTAAGAATACAACATGAAATGGGGCTTAGTAGTCCAGGAATGCGGGTTAGTAGAAAAGTATATGTACAAGTCTCTGTAAGTGAATACGTAATTATCTCTCTTTCTGGACTCTCGTATAACTCTGGGTGAACACCCTGTCTCGACGTTTTTGTCACGTTATCCCTCCGTAGTATAAGTATACTTTGGACGAGTCCATCTTGTGTATAAGGGCGAGCCCCACAATAGAGACAAATGCTACCTAGAGTCATAGAGGATAAGAAATAGTGGAGAGACATGATCACCCACAACTCAAGGTAACATGGCACATAAAAAGTAGTTTGAATGTAAATTCCATTGCCATTTTATTTCGTTTTTGTTCCTGTATATGATCAGCTTTGGTTTTCGTCAATACCATGGATGGCGGAGATTTGAAAAGAGTAAATAGGGAGTAGACACAAGGAAAACCATTTTTATTGTTTTCACGAAAACGAAATTCTCGTTGAGATTCACCTGTTCAGCGCATTCTGGGTGGACAGACTTGATTGAATTTTTTTGTTAAGTGATATTATTTGTCGTTTTTTTTTAGGTTGGAGAAACCGAACAGTTTTTCTTTTTCAAATCTATGGCTTGCTGCTTATTTTTAAACCTTACACTTAATTGTGGTTTTGCTTTACAAACATGAATCATTTGATCAACTGCTTTTGTATTTGTTTTAACGAGTCTGGTCGTTCTCCGTCGATTTTTTTCCCATCAAAGACCGTTTTACGCCTCGAACATTGACGCACACAGGAAATTTGAGCTTTTTCTACAAATCACTGCAAATGTTGGAGATTGTTGAACAAATACTAGTAGATCAGTATTTTTTTAAATACAGAGTTACCTTTCTTTTCTTTTACATTGTAATATATTTTTATAATTTAACCCTAATGAAGGCAATAAATCCATTAACAAGCAAAGTGCTAATGAGTGTGAGAGAATATGAGAAAAAAACCCTATTAAGAAGAGAGAACAATAAAATAACAAGTATGAAGAAGACAAGATAACGATTGAAACAGCATTTAGATTTTTGAAGAAAGTTGACGAGGAAGTAAGAAGCTGGAAGAGAGTTCGACAAATGAGAATTGCGAGAAAATATACTGTTAGTGTTAGCATAAAACTTGCAGTTACATATAGTCATTTACTCTGTAAAATGATGAGGCATTACCGCCAATCAATTACTGCGCTTAGATTCATAATGTCAAAGTTATTTCATCAGAACAATTACCGTAAAAATATCTATCGAAAAAACACAGGGATTTGCGTTACGACAGTGGGAATGTAACTGAAGGCATGACGCCAATGCAGATTACTATTACCTCTTAATATTTAGCAAGCACAAGAACAAGTGTGACAGCAATATTTAAAGCAAGAACAAACGATGATTATACATATATAAGATAGATTCGGGCGTTAAAAAGTTCCTACCAGAAACAGAGAGCCAACTTTCTTAGCAGCAGACTTAACAGATGTTTCAATATAATCTCATCTCAGAGAAAAACGGTAGCCCAAGAAGGTGCAAGGATTCACTCTGCTGGAGGTTAGCATCAGCCATGGTGATGAAATACAAAAACACAAGACGATTAAAATGGAGCAGTTTCATTTTGCAGGTGTTAAGAATTAACAAGGCATTACTTGCCCCAGTTAAGAACAGATAGTAGATCGTTTTTTAGAACAACTGTAAATTTGACATTATCAAAAATATCAGACTATTAAAACAAATGTAAAGAAGAACGAATGATGATTATAAATATGTAAGTTAGATTCGGGAGCTAAACTTGTCTTGCACTCTATAGTGAACCAACTTTCCTAGCAGCCGACCTAACAAATGAATCAATATATTATTTCCACGTCATGCCAGATGAAAACAGTAGTGTAAGGAGTTATTCTCCTGGAGGTTAGCAGCAGACATGATGATGGAAGGCAAAAAAAGTTATCTCAGACGATAAAAATGGAGCAGTTTCATTTTACAGTTGTTAAGAATTAACAAGGTATTACGTGACCCAATTAACAACAGATTGTAGGTGATTTTTCAGAACAACTGTAAATTTGACTTTATCAAACAGATTAGACTATTAAAGCAGAATTAAATAGACGTGTCATCAGTATAGATGTCGTTGAGAATTGATGACATTGGGAATGTCGATGATGAAATTTAGGGACAATCTTGAAATTTTGGATTCCAAAGTTTTCATGACTGATTATTTGTGACGATTTTGCTACGTGATTATTTGCGACGATTTTTTGTACGATAATTTTTTATAACTTGTAAATAAATTTGTGAATAAGCAATATTAATTGCAAAATCCACTGAAAATCACCCACGAAATAAAAATAATTGTTTTTACGGAAAGATATGACCTATGTAAATCAAGTCTTTATATTAAATAGCGACAAGAATTGACGTTGAACATTTAAAAGGTAATCGTAAATACTAATGCAATTCTTAAATGCAGCGACCAATTTGGAGTTCTTCTATAGTTTATTGTTGCCTATCGCAAACAGCAGCAGTATACTTCACAAAAAGAAATCTCCGCCAACAGAGGACCAGATTGCAATCAACAAAGCCAAGGGTGTAGCGAGGAAAAGAAGTCCCGTGAAAATGAAAACCAAGATGAGACGGAAGCCAGGGGGAGC
This sequence comes from Acanthosepion lycidas, assembly GCA_963932145.1. Lineage (NCBI taxonomy): Eukaryota > Metazoa > Mollusca > Cephalopoda > Sepiida > Sepiidae > Acanthosepion > Acanthosepion lycidas. Next base: position 76,050,417 of record OZ010592.1, on the reverse strand, counting down.
TTCCAGTACTGAGAATATGCAAAGACTTACGGACTCTCAAACTCTTGAACAAGAGGAAAGCCCAATTAAAAACGCACGACAGGAGCTAGCTTAATTGACGCCCGATAGCGCGGGTTTTAAGTTAGTATAAAAAAAATACAAAAACGATTATCCAAGAGCAGACGATGATATCGGACTGGCAAACCTTATGTTTGTTTAATAAAATATATATAAATATGTATTTTTGTAAATTTTCGTAAGTAATCTAAACGAAAAATATATTTATCTCTTTGTTACTCAGTCTGCTCTCATTTTACAGAAACATATATATATTTATATATATATGTTAGAATATATATATATATATATATATATATATATATATATATATATATATATATATATATATATATATATATATATATATAATTTGTTAGTAGAGATACAACAGCAATTTCGAAAAAAAACGAAACGAATGTTGTCGTTTTGGAGTACGATATGCTATTGATTAATTTTGACTACTTTTATTCTAGTTCAATAATATTCATATTGTCGAGTTGATTTCAGTCAAAATTAAACTGGCAACAAATCTCCATGCAAATTCACATTATATAATCTACACATAAATATATTATTCGACCAATCATATCTAATTGATAAACTTTAGAATCAAGAGCATTCGTATAGGCGATCATGTAACTTTCGTTACATTGCTGACAAGGCAGTTTTTCCTGCAGTATGTTGTCATTTCTTTTTGGGATAGACCAGTTGCCATCCAAGGCTATAGAACTCGGTCTAGCTTGCTATTTACTCATAGCTGGGAGAGAAGAGGATTCAAACATTTCCCAATGGTAATAGCATATAACTGAATGTAATGGTTTCGACTGGAATTCGAGATCGGCTCTCCGATTCCTCAATCAAGACGCTGTTCATTAGCAAACAATAGATAAAAAAAAAGAATTATGTTGTTGAGTAGATTTTCGGTTTCACAAACCAATGCAAGCTTAAACAACCCGAAAACAATATCATTTACCTTCAAAATTCAAACAAGACTCACCTACGTGTTTGATGTCATTGAAATTGCCCATGTATGCAGGGTCTACCTCTTGAGTTATGACATAGCTACTTCTAAATATACAGTGGCCTAAGAAAAGTTTTTAGCCAGGAAGAAATCACCTACATCCAATTTCAAAATTTAATTACGTAATCCCTAATCAACGCCAACAGTATTTGGAACTGGTATAGAGTAGGTCCTCCCTTTGCTAGTTTCAGTGGTTGTGAAAGATTTTTCATGGATATTATCAAGTTATCAACAATCGTCTGATCCATATTTTGATATTTCTTTAGCAATGATTTTTTAAGGGTTGCCAATGACGTGATTTTGGTTGCACACTCTTGAAGTTTTCAGTGAAGGTGCTCCCAAACGTGCTCTATTGGATTATATCAGGACTTTATGCTACCCGTTACCAATGGCAGTGACTTGATTTCTTGCAATTTCTTTTCTACTTTACTCACATGACATGGCGCTCTATCTTCTTGATAAAGGTAGACATTCTTGATTGGTTTCAAATAGTGGGAATAGTCATTTCTGTAATATTTGACAGTATTTTGGATCATTAAACAAGAATCAGCTCAGGTTTCAATCCAAACCAGACAACGCCCCACACCAATACTCCAATCCCTCCAAGTCTCATTTTGATTTCTCCAATCATAAATGTCTCGAATTCGAATACTGGCAGAATTTACTTTCATCTGGCCAAATTACAGACTGCCAAAATTCATAATCTTTGCTCTCGAATTCTCTCGTCCAGTCCATACGCTTGTTCCTGTTAACCTCTGAAATTAAGGGTATCTTACTTGCAACTCTTGTTTGATAACCTAGAGTCTTTCTCACCCTATATGAGACATTTTCATGCTGCTGGCGACATCTTTGAAGCTCTGATGATGGTTTCCGATAAATCCCCTCTTCAGTGCCATTTTCTTTCACTCAGACACAAATTTTGGCCTCCTTGAACGTTGTTTCACACAATAATCGTCTTCTTCATTAAATTTCTTGACAATATTATTAACCATTTGATGATTAACCTGGAAAAAAATAGCAATTCCTCTATTTGATTTGCCACACTGATGCTATCCTATTATTTGCCCTTGTTGAAATTCGCCAATTTTCTTCCGCGAACTTTCATTGCAATCTATAAATCAACTATCGTTCATAGATGAGAGTAGCATGATAATAACACGATATTGTCTGAAAAAAAGAAAATACGTCATTACACAAGCCAAAATTACTATAGTTTTGGGTGGCTAAAAACTTATAGCCAACTGTAGTTGGTAAGAGGGCGATTCACCTCTATGCAACATTTGCTAGTATACTCTTTTATTAACTTACACCCTTTCTTCAACAGATACCAATCGCGATCCCAAACTATCATAGTTACAATTGGTTTCTCTCACATGACAATTTCTGGAATGTTTCGTAGTGTAGTGGCAAAAACTGTATCGTTTTGATAGTCGAACACAACTTAAACAGGCTTACGAACACAGCACGTTTAAAAATCTGTTCCTATGCAGTCAAAGAAGTTAAGTAACAGTGGATCTGTACCTTATCTAGATGGGTGACCGCTTGTGAATACCACGTGCTATAAGCTTAGATTTTCAGGTGGTATAAACGCTTCGACAAACAGTTGGGTTCGTTATATTCACGTACGCGCAAATAAACTTGGGAAAAGTGTGAATCTAATTCTTCCCCAGCTATGGGTTAATTAGTTAGACTTGTATCACTAATCCATTATTATGAACAACTACAAAAATAAAATTTCGTACAAAATATTTAGATTTCGGCATTAACTAACCTATAATGTTTGGTATCCCGCTAAACAAAAACAACCAAATAAACAAAATCCCCTACAGTGGAAAACGTCTGAACCAGATGGAATCTCCGTCTGCGGTACACTGCGTCTCCTTCATCTTCTTCTAGCCTCTGCCAAGTCTCTCCTTGGAAACACTTGAGAGTAGCGCTAAATCCTCTTAAAAAACCCTGCTTTAGGAATTCTTCAGGCTGAGATTTAATTTAGTGAGTTTGTTTTCCTCATTTGACCTCTTCGCACCAGTTTAAACAGATTTTCTTTTGTCAATATTCATCTATGTTATCAACTCACAATTCTTCATATCTCTATCTATAAAAGGCAGGATGTGTGTGTGTGTGTGTGTGTGTGTGTGTGTGTGTGTGTGTGTGTAACGAATGCACGGCCGCAATTTGGACAGATTTGCACCAAAATTTACATGCACATGCTCCAAGTTAGCGGAAAGGCCAAGACCGACTTTGTATTTCCCAACTCCTATCGACAGTGGAAATAATCAATTTTTTCATACTTCTACGGTAGTTTTCATGCAGCCATTTTCTACTGGCCAGAGTGAGAGCCAATAGCTGGCTGCCATGAATAGGCAGGAAGATTCAATTGGCCAGCGTGAGAGCCAACAGCTGACTGGCACGAATGTTAACTAGCATGCCAGCATGCAAAAAAATCGGTAGCTGCATTCGTCACAAGTGGGAAAAATTTAAATCTGCATGGCACTTTACTCCAGTTGGCTCATTCACTTACTTAAACTCAACGTTGATTCTGATTCCGCAGAACTAGGCGGGGTATGAAAAAGTATTTATTGTTAACATTCTTTTTTCATTCGGTTTTTCCAGTTACGAGTCCTTTTTTCAAAGCTGATCATTTTGTGTTTATTTTGTTTAGTTCTTTTTTTGTAACAGATTTAATGTATAGTATAGAGCTTAGAAAAAATTATGAGATAAGCAAGAAGTAAGGCATGTAGCAACATCAGCACGGCAAATGAAGCTCCTTTAAAGGCAAGGAAGTGCAAAAATATTTTAAGTCAAGTGATAGCGACTGCTGTACGAGTCGTAAGACTTTTGAATCAAGCACGGGCAACGCCGGGCCATGCTGCTAGTCAGCTATATTCAATCCGACAATTTGATCAAGTTTTGTATGTGACGCCATATTTAATTAAACTAAGCAATAAAAGAAAGAATGTTTGAAAGTATATGCACATTTTGAAACTATTTTTACGAATAGGTATGTTTTAAACTATATTTAAATAATAGGTACATTTTTAGGTTTAAATAATGGCCTAAACATTTATGTCGCACCCAGCGTGTGGTTATGTGAAGGCTGCACACGTCTTGAATGGGTTATTTTCGTATATTGACATTCTCCTACGTTGTAAAAGAGTATTTATTATCAGTTCTTATCTTTATTTATTCGTTATCAACTTGAAATGCTCTCACCGACCATGAAGAATCCAGAATGTTCGCAAGCCACTTTCAAATCCTTCGATCATTCAAAATGTATTCTCCATAAATTCTGTAAATCTTTTATACGTTTCAGTGCTATGTTTAGCTTTCTTTAATAAAAAAGAAATCGTATACTGAAAACATCGTACATTTTTTTAACTATGTTCATTTGTTAGAATAAATAAATAAAATACGTCGATTTTGACAATTTTTACAAAACGCCCCCCCGATAAGACAGCTGTCAGAATACAATGAATAGCCATGTTTTAGAATCTATTCATGACAAAACTCTTCTGCAGTCAGCCATATAAAAGAAGACAAAAAAACTCACGCTGATAGAAAATCTAGAAAATCGATGATTTGAATGATGTTAGTCAAAAGCAAAACACCGTTAATGATATCCAGTGGCAAAAAGAAATCACGCTTTTAAGGCTATCTCATAAAACAAAATGTAAATGAGGAACGTAACATTGAAGTAATCAGTAAAATTATATAAAGACGTAGAAAAAGATGAATTAAAAAAAAATATATAAATACGTTTTATATTACAGGAAGTTGGCTCATTGAATTTTTTCTACTGTTTCTAAAACCTTTGAAGGTTATTTAAAGCCAGACAGTATTTTTAAATTTTAAATTTTTTTGGTATTCAAAAGCGTTCACCTGTATACTTACTGACCAGGCTCGCTGATGCTTGACTTCGATGATCCTACGAGAACGAGTGTTTCAACGTTGTCTTACCGTAAGCCTGTTTTACATGCGATGTGCTGTAATGAAGGAGGCACGAACTTGAATTCCAATTCGTTGCATTTACTCACGCGGAAATACCCTTGGGAAACATATGAATGCCCGACTTCTCCCCACAAGCTATGGGATGACTAACAGGACAGATTGTATTTTATAATCTTGGTTGGTAACCAGGCTACCGCAGAAATTAACGGTAAACTGGCTCGTCAGTCATGTTTCTAAAGAGACATGATCATCCAAGCATGTATCACGTATGACATTTAACTGACTGATTTATAATGGTGAAGAAATATACACAAAACGCAATGACGATGATAATATAGACGATTTAAAGACGATGATAATTTATGCGTTAATTTCCACCATGAAAGTAAACGTTATTTATATTATTTTAATTCTGAGAAATTACACCGTTATTATCTGTTGTATCATCGACGTGAATGATACACAGAGAAGAAAGCGTGCTTAATATATTTATTAGGATAATAACGGATATATACACAAAACACAAAACAATATGTTACAGAACAATTAACAAGACAACTTACAAGGAATAGAGGAGGGTTAAATTTTGTATAGCTAAACGAAGTAAAATCAGTCCGAATATTAATCAGCTTAGTGTTAACTTATTAATCAATTAAGTCCTTAATCGCAGACTATATAAGGCTATGAGCAAGTCCATCTGATAGAGTGCTGAAGCGTTGCTAGCTACTCTACAACATTATCATAACGTTTCAGCCATTGTGAATACTGGTCATCTTCAGTTGTTCTTCGATCCTGGTAAACACCAGATAATATCGACCCGAACATTTTTATTTATTTATCTACCGTGTTAGTCATTTCTCGTTTCGATGTCCATGTCTGGGGATATATCATTTGTTATCGTATTGTTTGACTTTTTTCCTACGGCTTATCAACCCTAATACAAGTTATTTAAAGCCAGGACTTTTTTTAGATTGTAAAAATATTTTTTTAAATAATAATTATTTAGTTTCACAAATCTTAATAAGTAACCCATAGTTGGGGAGGGAGAAGAAATGACGTCATACCTTTACCAAGCATATTTGCGCGTAAGTGAATATAACAAACAGGACTGGAATTAACAAATCCATATATATATATATATATATATATATATATATATATATATATATATATATATATATATATATATATATATATATATATATATATATATGTATATGGCGTAACTATTTTTGTAGTTACGGACACTGGAAAGAAAACAATCTACACCGAAGGATAAATTATTTATAATTCAGTTCAGTATTCCGTGAAGTTTATTCAAATCGAAAAAGCACCTGAAGAAGAACCAAGGACGCATTGGTCGAAACGTTGTGATAATAAGAACAAAGTTGAGAACATTAGTCTGAAAGCAAATAATTGAATAAATGATGAAAATTTGTCGCCATAGCTATAAAACGCAAGTACTTTTATTTTTTTAAGGTAACCATTTAATAAGCTTATGAGAAATTTAATTGTATTCAGAATAAAATGAGATAATACGAAGGAATTTGTAAAAGTATATAAGAGATTTATAGCCACAAAATTAACACACATATTTGAACAAAATAGACGTCATTTTAAACCTAAGGATCCTTTCAACCAACACATTTTTTAAAGGTGATCGTTGGCGATTTGCAGAACAATCAAAGACACAGTAATAATAACGAAAGACGATGCAAAGTTGGAACGCAATTAAAATAAAATAAATTTTAATTGTAAAAAATTAATAAAACAAATGACAAATGGAAAAAAAAAACAGACACTCACATTCCCTGGATCAATCGTAAGGCGTGCATAAAATGCTCTTATTGTCTACACAGGTTCGGCTTGAAATTTTATATACACGGACTCGAGAACTCGAAGATGGTAAACCGAGCGGGCATTATGTAAAATTGAAAACCATGTGTCTTCATATTTGGCAGCACATTCCAGGCTGCCCAGAAAATGATTCCCAATCGACTGCTTGAGTAGTTCTTAAAACTTGGCTTCGACAACTTGAACGCAAATAAGCGGAAACATGTTGCGCAATCCCGTTTCTCCAACCTCAGATTGGTTCTTCCTATGTACGCCGCTTCACATCGGCATTTTAATTTGAAGACAAATAAATTTTTCTAAAAATATGAAAAACGATCGTTACTAAAGGAAGGGAACACAAATTGTCTTTGAAAAACAACATGCAAATTAACAGCGTTGTAACATGACGCGATACAAGCTGAAATTCTATGATAATAACTGACACTTCCTGCTAAGGCAAGGCAACTTTAAATAAGTAGGGCACTGACTAGGTCCCAAAAGAACTGGTTCCTTAAGACTTTTGATTTTACTAATTATAGAATGTTTGATGATATTGGATGGATATTCATTATTTTAAACTATTTTCTGGATACTATCAAGTTTTCCATCTAATTAACTAGGAGAACAGATAACCAATGCGCGATGAACCAGGGCAGAAATTAAATTAATCTTGCGGGCCTTGGGGACAAACGAATTCCAACTTAGGTATAAACCTGTGAATGTGGGCTTGCGAAAAACTCTAGTAAAGAATACACTGTTCTTATGCTCAAAAAGGGTAATGTCCCATCATTCTCAACCTCCATAGTAAACTGAAGCGATAGATGGAGAGAATGAAGTGGACAAATTAAAAATTGATTAAAATATCCTGTTCCAACTTCCCCTCCTCTTTCGTTATTATTGCTATGTCATTGATTGTTTTGCAAAACGATCACCTTTGAAAAAGTCTTGATTGAAAGGATTCTTAGGTGTAAAATAATGTCTACTTTTGTTCAAATATATATAAAGTGTGTGTGAGAGGGAGAGAGAGCTACATGTAAATAATAAGAGTAACTCAGTTTTGGATTAGTTCGAAATATTAATTTTTAATTTCTAAGTGAGTAACTTGCGTGTATGTATATATATATATATATATATATATATATATATATATATATATATATGTGTGTGTGTGTGTGTGTCAATTCCCTGTAGAATAAATACTCAATCACAGTGTCTATGTAATTTCCACCCTGTTCCTCCACCTGTTCCTCTCCTATCAGACTCTCTGACTGACTGACTGGCTATTTTATGGCAGCAGGACGAGCCCATTTATATCAGGAAAGTGTGGATCCCGAAATACCCCCTCCTTAGATCCCTTATTGGTGGGAGTTAATATTGTGTCCATTGTTGAAACATTGCAGGAGCAACTTTTATTCCGAATGGTAGTCTGTTGAACTTGTACAACCCTTTGTGCGTATTAATGCAAAGAATTTTCGAACTCTCTTGTACTGGAATTTGTAGATAATCCTCACTAAGATCTATTTTTGAAACTATCTTACCGCCGTTGAGCTTTGTAAATACCTCCTCTGGGCTCGGTAGTGGGTAATGGTGGTCCCGTTGAGTTCCGTCGAAAAATCTGCGCATACGCGAATTTCTCCTGACTTCTTTTTTACGTAAACCACCGGCGCAGCCCACTCACTAAACTCTGTTTTAGATAAAATCCCAGTTTGTTCAAGTCTCTCCAATTCTTTGTCTATTTTTTCTATAGTAGAAAACGGTACATTTCGCTTCTTTCTGAAAATTGGTTGGACGTTTTCTTTTAATTCTATTTTGGCCTTAAATTTGTTGCATCGTATCAACCCACTGTAAAATACCTCAGGAAATTGCTTGTATAATTCTTTCCCTCAGTTTTGTGGTATCTGATGGTTCAACCTCTAACTTTTTGCTAAATGAGTTGATAGGTAGGTCCCAAACGTTGAATTTCTGCATCCAGTCGATACCTGCTAAATTTTCAGTATCTTTCATGACGTATATCTTAAGTTATTTTGTTTTGCCGTGAAATTTAACATTCACTATTATTTCTCCCTTAAATTTTATTCGTTTGCCTGTAACCGACTTGGCAATTTTTTGAATGTGTAACATGGTAGGTCTGAGTTTTTTCCCATGTCTGTAAGTTGATTATCGTGAAGTCGGAACCCGAATCCAGTTGTAATTTAATCTTTTTGTTTAAAATTTCCAGTTCTACATATTTCCTTACATTGGTGTTGTGATCATTATTCATCCTTGTAGCTCTTATTCTATTAGTATCTTTTATATTTCTACATTGAGATGCCTTGTGGCCTTTTTTTTCCACATTCATGACAGTTTTTATATCTGAAGCGGCAATCCTTGTTCCAATGTAATCCTCCACATCGATAACATGTTGATGGAGGGGGCTTATATTTGTTTCGATATTCGTCATAATTTGTACTGTATGTTGTACTTTTCTTATTGTAAAATTTTCTCTTATCATAAAAGATTATTTTTCTTTCCGGGGAGGGTGAGAATCTTTTTTCATTGTCGTAAAATTTTAGTTTTCTTTCCGGGGAGGGTGAAGAACGTAGACTTTTATTTAACTTACGCATATGAGAAACAGCTGATTCTTCAATGTCCTCTGCGTTTTTCTTTATGCTTAAACATCTCTGATAATTGCTGTAATGTCAGACCCGGTTCATTTTGTAATTTTGCAAGCATTCTTCTACGCATTTCGCTATCTTTTGTAGAAACCAGCCTTTGATGAGACATTTAAAATTGTCCGGTGTTAATTCCGCTAGTTTGAAGTCGTCACAATGTTTATTTACGAATGCGGCAAACGTGGAATAATCCTCATTATCGCCCTTTACCAGGTTAAGGCATTTCCACCTCCTATGGAAGAGTGATGTTTTGGGGCTGAAGAGTTCTTTGAGACATGTCACTGCTTCGTCAAATTTTAATTCGTTTGTCTTTTTTGGCAAGATATAATCCACGAACTTTGTATATTCTTCAGTTCTTAATTTTCTAAGCAATAGACGTAGCTTTTTTTGCTTCTGTCCAATTTTGACAGTCTATGTTAAAGATGTCTTCATGTCTTCTGAAGTAATCTCCAAATTTTTTGTCCTCATCTAGAGAATATTTGAAAATCTCAATGGTATTCCACACTGCTGCTTGCGAAAATGTTGCTTCTTTTTCAATATCTAATTGCTTGCTGCCCGCTACTTTCAATATTAGTTCCTGGAGCTCTGTTTGTCTATCTTGATTTTCCTTTTGCGTTTGTAATATTTGCTTTTGCCATTTTTCTTGTAATTGTAACTGTTGATTATTTTGGTATTTCTGCATTTGTAATTGTTGCTCATTTTGGTGTCTTATCAGTTCTACCAACATATTTTTAAAATTTTCCATGATAACTCAATTTTATGTATTATTACTCCTCGAAATTGTTTGTCGCTAATTTTTTGTTGAACGACGAGAGAAGGATTTTTCTTCTGTTGATTAGTTTTTCCGCGTGTGTTCGCCAAGTTGTTTGTTGTTAGACGTACGAAAAGTTTTTCTTTCCGTGTGAGTTTTGAATCCTCGTTCGTCAAGTTGTGGGTTATCCGCGTGAGGTTCGAATCATCATTCGCCAAGTTGTTGTGGATTCCGCGTGAAAAATCGGTCTCAAAATAAATGACAAACGCAAGTATTTAAGCTAAGAAATTAAATGTATTTACACAAAATACAAAAGGTAATGCTGTTCGTTAAATCCAGGAACGCCGGTTAGAATTAATCAAATATCGCTATATACAGTCTGGAAGTTAACTTCCTTAGAGTCGGGCGTCCTTGTAACTGATTTCTAACGTCAACTCCATCACAGTGTCTATGTACTTTCCACTCAGTTTCTCCACCCTGTTCCTCTCCTATCAGACTCTCTGACTGACTGACTGTGGCTATTTTATGGCAGCAGGATGAGTCCATTTATATCAGAAAAGGGCGGACCCCATAATAATAACAATACAAGGGTAAGTCGAAAATTATTAACATTATTGCAATAATATAGGAAGAAAAAACAGAAGTGATCCGATTTTTCTTGTCGCAATGTATGCCAGAGGCTGATATAGATCAGCGGCTTTTATCACAATACGTCGACAGTGCACTACCGGGTACAAATGTGTATGAGTGGATCGAGTATTTTAAAAATGGCCGGACAAACTTGACGCATAAAGATGGAGTTCTACTACTCACGAAAAGGTTCAGCAAGCTTGTCAGATAATAATGGCTAATCTGCGAGTTATCGATGAAGTAGCGTGTTCTCTACAGATTCAGATAACAGTTCTGTTCCTCCTTGGTGCGCACTGCTAGCGGAGCGGTCATGTTTACACTGTAACAGCAGCAAGAAAACTGTCACGCATGGGCAAAATGCAGTGTGTCAAACCTGAAGGATTATTATGGCGAAAGTGGGGATGATTTATGATATATCCTCGTAATAATAATAATAATAATAATAATAATAATAATAATAATAATAATAATAAACGCTGGCTTTTGAAAGTGGATAAAATTCATCGGAGTTCAGACACATTATTTTACGATATCAAATAAGTAAAATAAAACTTTGAATTTTCATTGCCAGAAATAGTTTGAACCCTTCTTATAAAAAACAAAACCCTGGATTAATGATGAGAAGAATTTTCGTTGGGTAAAGAGGTCAAATCGCAGCAAAAAAGGCAAAAACGTACTTTTAGAAATAGTATATGGTATTAAAATGATCATCAAATTGGAGTAGACAATGCTTAAATGCAGAGGCATTCAGATAAACTTAGCGGATAATAACGGAATTTAGTGTAATAAACCAATTCGAGTACAGAAAAGCAGGTGAGTTGGACAGACGTGTAAACTGTACATACACCGATCGATTGGAATTTGTGCAAATGACTTGTTTTATTAATATCAAGAGAAATACTTTAAAGAGAATGGAGAACTCTTTTAAGAATCTGCTTTCTTTTGCTCTTTAGACAAAGCTGCGGAATATCGCAGGTTTTTCGTTTCAAAAGGCACAAAAACAACCTGTGAAGTTTGATTATAACCTGATTGTTAGATGGACAAGAAGACGACAATAATATCTACGTACAATGACGATAGTGAAATATAAAAGCAAAAGAAAGAAAAAAAGAAAATATAGCATGAGAGTGGGAAGTGGGATTAGAGAGAGAATGAAGCGGCACTTGAGGAATGAAAAGGAAGATTGTAAGAGATAAGAATATGAAGTCAGTGATAAATGATAAAAAGAAGAAAGAAAGATGAAGAAAGAAAGAAGTACAAAACAAGAAAAAGAAGACAATTGAAAAGATAATCGAAATAAAATGAGAAAAAAGATGAAGAAAAAGAAGAAAATGAAAAAGTTGATTGAAATAAGAAGAAGAAGAAGGAGGAGAAGGCGAATATCAGAAGAAGAAGATGAAAAAGAATATCGAAAGAAGGAAATAAGAAAATGAAAAACATATATGGTGGAAATAAGAATGAGAAAAGAAGAAGAGGAAGAAGAGGAAGAAGAAGAAGAGGAAGAGGAAGAAGAGGAAGAATGAGAATATCGAAAGAAGATCGGAACAATAAAAAGAAAAAAAATCGGTGAGAAGAAGAAAAAGAAGAAGAAGAAGAAGAAGAAGAAGAAGAAGAATATCGAAAGAAGATCGGAACAATAAAATGAAAAAAAAATCGTTGGAAGAAGAAGAAGAAGAAGAAGAAGAAGAAGAAGAAGAAGAAGAAGAAGAAGAAGAAGAAGAATATCGAAAGAAGATCGGAACAATAAAATGAAAAAAAATCGTTGGAAGAAGAAGAAGAAGAAGAAGAAGAAGAAGAAGAAGAAGAAGAAGAAGAAGAAGATCGGAACAAAAAAGAAAATTAAAAAGATGGTCGGAATAATGATAAGAAAATCGACAAAAAAAGAAAAAGAAAATGGAAACGTTCTAAATAAGAAGAATATGAAGCAGAAAATTTGAAGGAGAAGAAACTGAAAATATAGTTAGAATAGGAATAAGAAAAAAGAGAATATTGAAATAAAAACAAAGACAATTGAACGGAGAGGAAAAGGAATAAAAGATCAAAATGAGAAAATAAGAATAGTGAATGTAAAAGATAATCAAAGTAAGAAAAAATAAATTAAGAAAATTTAAATAAAAGGAAGAAAATCGAAAGAAGAAGAAGAAGAAGAAGAAGAAGAAGAAGAAGAAAAAGAAAAAGAAAAACAAGAAGAAAATGGCATTTCTGATCAAGAAGAGGAACATGTACAAGATTGCGAAAATTCTAAACAGAAAAAGAAAGAAAAGAAAAAAAAGGGGGTGGAAATCAGAGAGAAAACTGTTAGAAAGAAAAAACAAACAAAGAACCAATTAGAAAAAAGAAGACATTAGAAAATGAAGCATGGGTAGAAAAAGACGAGGGAAAGAATAATAAAAAGGAGGAGGAGAACACAAAGAAGTAGGAATAGGCAGAAATAAGATCAAACGATAAATAAAGCGCAACACTTTGAAGATCGCTATATGAAACCCGTGAGACAGAATAACCAGTGACACTCTTGTGTCATCAGATCAAGCAGATTTGCGGCGATCATAGTGACTTCGTGCCGCGCAAAAGCCTTCCAGCAAGACACGGAAAGAGAACGAAGAAAGTCTTCTACGAATAAACATGAATCGAAAACTCCAGGAAGTCTAAACTTGTAATGGATATCATTCTATATTTGTCGCTTTACTTGGTTGACTATATTTTCTGACAAGAGAATTTGCCTGCCAATCGATATTCGATGATCATCAACTACCAAACTTATGGATTAGAAGAAAAATATTAAGTTGGGTCACTGTGTCGTGGCAGACAATCTTTTATGTCAGACTCCATTTGGTACATTTACAAATGTACCATTCCTCCGTTCATTGAATGCTGGTGCCGTATCTGGTCTGGTGCTCCTTATCTAGAGGTTCTTGGTAAATTCCAAAGAATTATCTGCAAAATAATCGAACCTGACTTGGCATCTGAACTTCAGTCAGTTTCTCAACGACTCGTCGTGGCTTCCTTCTATCTTTTCTCCATATATTTTTAGGGCAACTGCTCTGAATAGCGTTGTTCCTTGGCGCTCTGACAGCATGAATTTAATGCTATTAGATTAGTATCTAGGTCCGATCCGTTTACTGTTAGCTAAATTCCGACAGTTTCTTTATCGCACTTCCCGCCTGTGGAACACCCTTGCGTTTACTTTCTTCCGTTTAAATGCAACGTCAATCGCCAGTTTCTATCTCGTTTATATGTTGTCCTTTCTTCAAAACTCCCTATATTCAGTTTTTTTTTCTTATATTCACTCTTTGTAAACCCCTGCGGACTTTCTTACAGGTGAAATGATTTTAAAAAATGAACATTTTGTTCTGTTTTCTATAAATTTTCATATATTATGCATCTGTCTACAGTTAATTATATGAAAAGTATGTTTATTCATTAGTTGGAAATACAATCAATTAAAAAAAATTATGTGTACGTATATTTGCTTCCCTATATATATATATATATATATATATATATATATATATATATTGGTGTAAAGACATTTAGCTGAATATTACATGATATATTTAAAAACTAATTATATATATATATATATATATATGTATATATATATATATATAATAAAGATGTTTTCGTCTTCATTTTTATTACACAAAACACACACACACACACACACATATATATATATATATATATGTATGTGTCTGTGTGTGTGTGTGTGTGTAAAGATGTGTTTGGTAATCCAAATGGATATTTGCAGAGAGGATATAATCCAGAGAGCTATTATTATTATTATTATTATTATTATTATTATTATTATTATTATTATTATTATTATTATCACTTTTACTTTTTAGAATATTAATATTAATGTGTCATAATCCGATCGTAGACATCCTTTGTCTGTCTCCCCGCACGTATGTTTCCCTTTTTTCTTTTTCCTTGACGAGTCTCTTGCTCTCTCTCTCTCTCTCTCTGTATATATATATATATATATATATATATATATATATATATATATATCTTTTTTCTTAACTCTTTTTTTCTACGCTACCCTTTCCCTTTTTATGCCGTATAAACTTGATAAAGGGTTCAGCATTTCGAACAAACCCTACACACCTCTACGTCTTTATTTTATTTCTCTTCATTAAGATGGGTGTAAATCCATCTTTTTTCCTCTTTATGTCTTTTTCCTTTTACCCTGGGATGTTCATTGAAATATGCATACTATTTTAACTTGGCCTCATATGAGCCTAATAAGAAACTATGCAACGATTCATACTTAGGTGATTTGGTTCACATAGCCTTTGGAATGCGGAAATATCATTATTTCTAATTTTTCCTGTTGGTAGAATTTGCAAATGTTATTGTTGTTGTAAGGCTTCGCCTATTTTTTTAATTTTACAATCGGATCCCTACAGTTTTCATCTTTTAAATTCTACATATGGTTAGCTAGTTTTGAATACTTATTATGATTTACTAGCTTGGATGAGGAAATATGACTGTATAATGTTCGTTTGAAAGAACCTTCAGCACATCCCATATACTTTTTATTCTGACCATTAATATCTATAACTTTGTAAATTATTCCATCGTTTTTACAATCTTCATCTAATGGGCATCTATTTTTATTTCTACAGTTGCATAAATAGTGTTAAATATAATTTACTGCACGTTAGTTTTGAAATTTCTGGCATTTTGCCTATTTATTATCGTTTCTTAATTACGAGTGCAGCAGTAGATTATTAAATCATTAAAAAAAATAAGGCGGTGGGAGGTCAATTGATAATAATAGACTCAGAATAGAGTTAAGTTGAAACCAATGTAGCGAAATCAACTGATAAATAGTTAAATACTCTACTTGCTATTTTTTTTTTTTTGACAGGTGTATTGAAAATTTTTAATAGTACTGTTCCTAGTTCAATTAAACTCTGATAATTAAACTGATATATATATATATATATATATATATATATATATATATATATATATATATATATATATATATATATATATATATATATATCATGATTAGTTCTATTTATTTTTATTTTAAATGTAAAAACTAATTCTGTGATCCCCGAAAACAATGACATCTTAAAATCTAACCAAAGTGCTAATCTGACCTGATAATCTTTAATTAATGTAATTATTTTAATATTCTAACATTTAATTAATCTATTAAAATAAAACATATGTCTTAAGTTTTATTATTTCTAAACATTAGCGGATCAAAGAAACGCTGATCTAGATTTAATTTACCAGTAATACACACAACACACACACACACACACACACACACATATATATATATATATATATATATATATATATATATATATATGTGTGTGTGTGTGTATGTGTGCGTGTGTATATAATTGTGTCTGTGTCTCTCTGTCAGTGTGTTTTCTCATAAATATTCTAGCGTTTATACACAATTGAAAATTCATTGAATTTATTAGAAACAATGAAGGCAGCCATGTTAACGAATGAACAAAATTATTTATCCAGAATTGTGATTGGTGATTTAAAAACACTGTTGAAATCCAAAACTATTTCAAGAGGGATTTTTACACAGATGCTCCTACGGGACTTGCTTTCAATCGAATTAGAAATAGGTTTGAAGAGGACGGTTCATTTTAGAATGTTCACAAAACCGGAGGGAAGTCCGCGGGCTTCCACGAGCACCATCAATCGGGAATGGAGTAATACTAAATATTTACAGAGTTTAAAAAATTATCTGTGAGAGAGGAATTTAAACCTCAAGCACTGCTCACAGTTTGAAGCACTGTCATTGGAAAAAAAAAGATATATTCTATGAATTTGTCGATGTTCTCAATGAAGATTATTTAAACCTAACAGTAAACATTTGCGTGTACTTGTGAAGATGTACGGAAGACCATTCCTCAATGAAGTTGCATTTCAATAAAATAGCTTAAATAAATGTCACAGTTGTACGTATTGGTGTCTTTAGTCTCATTCCTGTTATTGAAAAGTATCTTCATTTAACAGGATTTATTATGAGGTTCGGTGATTGTTGGCTGATTAATACTCCACGACTTATCAACCGTTTGCAGAGTATTTAAAGCCATACAATATTTTTAAATATTGGGTGTGCCGTTTTCTTTTGAATTTGGAATCTATTGTGTTCAAGATTTCTATTTTTGAATCATTTTGGAATCTATTTTTTTCGAGTCAATTTAAGTTAATTTCTGTTTATTTTCAGATCATTAAAATGGAATGTCAAGTTAAAAAATAACATTTTCGACACCTCTTTCTTTTTGCTTTTAACCAAGGTTCTAAGCAAATAAAAAGCTGCTCACGACATTTGTGCTGTGTATGTAGAGGATGCCATAGCTAAACGAACTGATTGGTCTTCTAAGTTCAAAAATAGACATTTTCATCTCAAATACGTATCTTCTTTTGGCCGCCAGGTTGAGTTCGATGAAGAGCGATTAAACCATCTTTTGCACGAAAATTCTCTTCATACGGCAAGGGGACAGGTTTAGAAAATGGAATGCTCCCACACTGCTACAGAGCTGCATTTTAACTCCATGGGAAAGGCTCAGAAGTGTGGAGAATAAGTTCCGAATGCTTTGAATGACAACAACAAAAATCAACGAGGCACAATCTCCGCTGGTTTTCTTGCTCGTCACGGCTCAAGTCATAGACAGAAGCAACGATTTATTTACCGAATTGTTACTGGCGACGCAAAATGTTGCCTGTACATCAATATGAAGCAGGGCAAGGAATGGCTTAGGCCTGGTAAACAAGCGACAACTCGCGTGAAACAAGATCTTCATCCGCGTAAAACGATTTTGGTCGTATGGTGGGACTGGGAAGTGATTATCCATTACGAATTGCTTGAACCAAAAGGTCAACGCGGTCCTCTGTGTTTAACAGATGGAACGACTCAACACGGCTATTAAAGAGAAAAAAGACCTAATCGGCATCATGGAGTTCTTTTGCTGTGCAACTACGCCCGCGCTCATATCGCCAATATGACCAAGGAAGCCATTTAAACGCATAGCTGGGAAGGGCTGCCACACCCGTCTTACTCTCCCAATTTGGCACCAACCGATTTCCACATATTTCGATCTCTTTCAAATGCTATGCGCAGAGTTTCGTTCAATACTGATACAGAATTGAGAGCTTGGTTGGATGAATTTTTCGAGTCGAAAAAGGGCGATTTCTACCAACGAGGTATTGGAAATATTTGCTAAACGTTGGGAAGAAGTTGTAAACAACAAGGGGGAATACATTATTGATTAATTAGATGTTATTTTTATTAAAACTTTCAAAAATAAATTTAAAAAATCGGCGAGAAGTTAATTACCAACCCAATAGATGGAAGATCTTTTTTTTAGTTAATAATGGCTTTGTGATAAAAGTCTTAAAAATGAACCCATAAGTGGCGGGAAAAAAGGCGGATTCTCTCCCAACGTTATTTGCAAGTAAGTGAATATAACAAACCTAACGGGTATTGGAACTCGTCTCTCCGATTAACAGTCCCGAGTCATATCCATTACACCACCTGCACATCCAAGCTAACATCACCTGGTAATAATACCTATCTGCCGACCATCTAGGTATTAATCATGCTCGACGTTTTTTAACTTCTGTGATTATACGGGAAACGGGGTTTCAGCGATGTGTTCGTAATCCTTATGTTGATCGCCTAATCAGGAAAGGTTATCCTGGCTTTAAATTGTCCTGTTTACTTGCACTAGTTTCTACAGGCAGCCATCCGACAAATTTAAGACGAACTTGAGTTCATTTCCAACAAGATCGAGCACCCCCACACTACAATCGAGATGCAAGAACCGAGATTAATGGGATTTGGCCAGTCAAGACGATTGGAAGAAGATCAGTAAAACCGCCTTCCTTGTTAAGCAGATCGCACTACACTAGACTGTCTATAAGATAAAGATAGGGTTTACGATGGAAGCCAAGTAAAAAACGTCGAAATGACTGTCGCAATCGAACCTGTATGCAGACAAATACCGATCGAAATAGTTCTTCACGTTTGCTATTCCACTGCTTTACGTTATCAGAAATGATGAAATCAAAATGGCCATCAGTTTGAAATTGTTGAAAATTTAAGTTTACACAAAAACCTTTGTTCCTCCCAGTAAATTCCATTAAGTTTGGAAAATTACATATATTTTAGTAACAAAATAAGTTTACATAATTTAAAAAGAAATGTATGTTTACTGGGAACCTTTTATATATATATATATATATATATATATATATATATATATATATATATATATATATATAATCTTCAAGAAGCGAGAGCAAGATCTAAAAGGTCATCCAATCTAACAGTGATCTCATCTAACAATCCCCAAACTTGGTTCATATGTGGCCTCCTTTGTAAATCACAACCGGGTTTTAAATGCCACTTAAGATTATCGCACAAACTTTCATGACTGAATCAATAAGCTCTCAGATACTCATACGTCGAAACCGACGAGTCAGTCTATTATATATATATATATATATATATATATATATATATATATATACTACTTCAAGATATTTTTGTGTAATTTTGGTAAATATATCTGTTAAAATAAGATGTCAGTGTTATTTCCAGTTTTGCGTATTGTAGACGACAGTTTATTCATTGCACCATATACACATACACGCCCTTACACACACAGATTCTTTTCCTTGGACTATAGTTTACTAATCCTGGTGCAAACGGTATTTGTTATTTGTCTTAGGATTGCACTGGGGTGTTTAGAACCGATATTAATATAGTTGGGGGTTTCGTTCTATTTATGGTAAGGTTTAAAGGTATTGTCGTTAAGGTTAAGCGTGGTATCTTGGTAGTCAACTATTTTAATGTTACAGGAAATCCCAATTCTTCAATTCTGAGGCCTTCAAATTTCTAGGGTTTAAGACATTTAATAATAATACAGAACAATACGAAAATACCTCCAATAAATTGGTTTCAAAAATAAGCTGCCGACCACCATTACTAATACCGATACACGAGAACTGGAATGTATGTGTAAAAATAGGAAAAGAAAAATCACTTGGTTCAACCCTTCTGTAAACTGTCAAGTATCAACGTCAGACAGTAATTCGTAAATTTAATTACTAAACAATTCAACAACAACAAAAATAAAAACTCTAAACAAGATATTCAACAGCAAGTCAATCAAAATTAGCTACTCCTGCACTGATAATATCTACGAAATTATTAATTCCTATAACAATTACATTTTAAGTAAATTCCTCGGAAAAAAAATATCTAAATATAAGATGGAAACCCCTTGGAAATATAGAATTAAGAAAAACTGCCCAGTAGAGGGCAAGTGCAGATCCAATAGCGTAGTATACCAGGCAAACATTACCCAAAAGAAAATACGTCAAACCATAATATTTACATCGGCATTTCTGCAGGAGAATTTAAAAAGAGAATCAATACACATAGGCATTCATTCACCAATCCAAAATTAAAACACCAAACAGCCCTTTAGAAAAAAATATGGGAATTGAAAGAAAATGGTCTGAATCCTCAAATAAATTGGAAAATTTTATGGTTCGTAACAACCCCAATAATTTTAGAGATTGTTGCAAGCTATGTTTAGAAGAAGAAAAAAATCAGGATAATAAAATATAAAAAACAATGCCAACTATTAAATCAAAGGAGAGAACTCATCACAAAATGTACACATAGAAATAGATTCAAAATTACACAAGAATACATGTGTATATATGTGCGGGTGTATGTATGCGTATAGTGACATATATGTATGGATATATAAATGCACATATATTTCTGTATGAAGATATGTACGCATATAAGTGTGTTGGACAGCATGATTTATTCTACTGAGTGATTTGGTATTACCAACAATCTAAAAATCTCTAATTCAATTAATTTACATTAATCTTAACGGATTTACGTTTAAATCCCCGATCGTTTTTTAATAATATTGAAAAACAGTAGTACAAAAACCCATTTACTGTGAATCCTAGAAAAACACACTCGGGGCTCGTATAAGAAACGCCACAAGTACGAACTGATATTAAACCACAAACAACGAAAGGATTTAGCCATAAATAAACTCCAAGACCAAACCGCAACGTCCGGAATAAGATATCTTACGCCCTCCACCAGTTCCCCATTCTCTTTAACAGGGCGCCTACTAGAGGAAGATTGACATTGAAAATAAATGTAAAACAATGGTCCGAGACAGATACTTAGGGGTTGATCATAGTCGCGTACAGAACGGTTTCAAGTAGACTATTATGGTATATTTTTTTTGTTGTAAAAAATACATATGCTCTGCTATAATAAATATATCTATCTTTCTGTCGATCAGTTTTAATAATTAATATTACTACGATCCACTCGGAATATATATATATATATGATTGTATGTAATATTTATTGTCTAATGATTAATAACAAATATGTATATAAAAACGTAAAAAATGAAAGGCAACTACCTTAGCCAAAAAATAAAATGCACATATATAATAATGAAAAAATATGTAAAAATGTGTCACGTGTCTAGAGCCGGACCAAGTCTACAATAGATTAAAAACAAACGAAAAAAGGGTAACATGATCACGACGCACATCCGTGCAGTCGGGAGCACGGACAAGCGCACGCACAAACTCGGACAAAACAGAAGAAATTTCACATCAGTGCTAAATGTGTATAAAAAAAGGGGATAAATATAAGCAGTAAATTGCTGATACCCACTGAAGAGTTGACGAACAGGTCTGTTTACGAAACTCTGGATCGGAATACTGAAGGTAATGTCAATCAGCTAAGCGACAATTTTTATTCATATTAATCCTAATCCAGTTATAGTTCCTTATGCGCAAACCCAGTTATACTTCCTCAGCTATGGATTAATGAGTATGATTTGTATCAATAAAGACATTATTATAGCCCAAATCACTTACAAACTAAAAATAATTTCTGGATTTAAAAAAACCTTCATAACGTTGATAAGCTGTAAAAGACAAAAGAACCAAAACCCTGCCTAGCTGCATGATATGCAGGCACTGGTAGATTATGGAGTTTGCAATCAAATGTGACATGAGGTGCGTACTCGAATAAAAAAAAAAGATCATGTTCAGTGTTCTATTAGTTCTTAGTATTAAAAAAAATATATATTTTACAAGAATGATTTTTCTCATCATGAGTACCTGCTGTTTAATAGAGATAGAGACAGAATTTTTTTTCTCAATACCCTCGTGACATCTTATGCATTCCAACTAAAGTGAATAATCATGACATCTGGAGCGTTTCAGTTCATTCTTAGAATTCCATTATTTTCTCGGATTTTTTTTAAAGCTCCTCTATATTTTCGAGTAAAGATCCATATAATTGGCATTTTCTTGTTCCAACATTTTTTTGAATTCTCCACTTAGATCCAGTTATTTTCGATTTTTTATATTCTCTCATTTTTGGGCTGAGTCATCTCCTTGTACAGCGGCATCTTCAAACCAATATTGCTTTCTTTAAAAAGGTATATGGTTGTGCCCACAATTGAACTTCTATTCTTTCAGTAACTGATAAACCGCCGCCCTCACTTAACGACAACTCGAATGTACGACTAGCTGCAAATTTAATAAAAATAATTTTTAAAAATACGACCCGTCAGTGTTTACGAAAATTTTGACTGAAATTGTTTTTCTCTTACATTTAAATAAATGAAACTAAAAAGACGAATAAATAAGTTGAAATAATAAATAAACATATAATTGTATACTTAAATCATGTCGTGAATATGACAGTATAATTGGCGACACTAGTCCAGACGGTGTAAATAGTTTAAATGAAAATATTTGTAGAAAAGGGAGGGGAACCCACGTTACGTCGGTGAGAAATTGATTGAAACCGACTTAATGTAAGTAATTTCGATCTGATTTTTTAACATTTAGATTACAGTAGTGTATAAAATGTGAGAAATAAGTTAAATTTGTTATAAATGGTGCAAAAGGTACATTAAATATATTATAGGGTCAGAAATAACGACTAATTTACATTCTTTACATTTCGTCAGTTCGTTGGATCTTAACCAAAGTCGATAATTAGAATGATTAACTTGACAAAATTTTAATTGACAAAATTTTAAATTCATGTAGTCGGGACGCCAGAGAAAAGAAGGTCGTCAGAGCAGCTGCAATGAAAATATTTGTCTATATTTCTGAGATGAAGTAATGTAAATATTTATACTATGTACATAGTTCGGGTTGTTGTCCTTACCTTGACTGTCATATTCCTTATGTTTCGGCCGTTGTACGCTCCAGCCTTCTTTAGATGATTTTGAACTGAAACCTTTATTTCATCCAGCAGAGTAGATTGTTCTTGGTTCCATGTGCCATGCATTTTCTGGATACCTCAGGTTCAGTTGTTGCTCTTTATCAACTCAACACTCCAAATTTATGCTGTGACCACGTATTGAGCTCATAAACTCGTTGGTCAAGTCGCTGAATTGCTTCAACCAACTTCTTTATCCACTGGCCTTGGAACTTGAACAATCTACCCCGCTGAACGAAATAAAGAGTTCTGTGCGAATTTCCAACTTATATCCTTCGAAGAATACCGGAGCGTACAACGGTCTAAACGTCGTGAATATGACAGTAAAGTTGGCGACACTAGTCCGGACGGTGTAAATAGTGTAAATGAAAATATTTGTAGAAAAGAGAGGGGAAGCCACGTCACGTCGGTGAGAAATTGATTGAAGTCGATATGCCAGGTCAGGATCGATGACATTACAGATCCTTCGTAGGATTTTGTCAAGAACCTCGTGATGCATAGCAGCAGCTCACAACGGATATAAACACAATGCACGGACGAATGGTAGATTTGAAAATGTGCATAAGGACGCTGGCGAGATGTTCTGGCACGACATTCATTACAGCAGTTGCAAGCATTGATTATTCCTAAACATTTGTTCAGTTTAGAATGGAAAGCGAACATTTTGACGAAATTATTTACACCATGATGCCATCATTTCTCGTTGTTGTTGCTGATTATGGAAATCTTCAAGTTACGTTCTTTTTGTTATTTTTGAAATTTATTTCTTATTCCCTAACGCCATTCTGTATTACCTTACTAAGTATCATTTTCTTTCAGACCAAAACACAATTTCTTTGCTTGAAACTCTTTTCAATCATTGATCTGAGAAACAGTTTGTAAGTCACTGATAGTTCAAACATTTATGAACGGATTTGGAATTCCATGCTTGATATGAGGGTCTTGATCTGACGATGTTATTTATGAACATGACTCGCATCCTTACGTTACCCTTTTTGCTTTTTAGAATTTTGCAGTGGATAAAAGTAAAACTAGATCAGTCTATTCTATGTTCAACTTCATTATCTCCTATGCTATTTTTTCCATAAAGTATCTATATAATGAGTGTTGTGTATTTATTAATTCATCATTCTGATTTGGTGTGACGGATTCGGTGTATATGTCACCACTTTTTTCACTCCAATGCCAGAACGTAATCTGTAGTATGTCATATATCATATCCGATAGTTCTAACAGTTAACAGCATATATATGAATATAAACGTTTTGCCATGCCAGGTTATAGCTATAGCTTTCAATTTATAAACCACGAAATAGTTTTATTGTTTTTGAGTCGCATTCTGACAAGCGTCTTGAATCTATTGTGAGCTGGTCAGATGAAGATTTCAGAAAAAAAAAGCAACAAGCGAAATGGATAGCATAGAAGACTAAATAACTATACAAACAAGACTTTTATCAGTATAGTAGCGTTGCCCGTGCTTGATTCAAAAATTGTACGACACATACAGCAATCGCTATCACTTGACTTAAAATATTTTTGCCCTTCCTTGCCTTTAAAGGAGTGCCCTTTGCCATGCTGATGTTGCTATATGCCTCTCTTCTTGCCTATCTGACACTGCGAATTTTTTTCTAAGCTCTATAATTAAACATTAAATCTGTTACGAAAAAAGAACTAAATGAATGAACACAAAACGATCAGCTTTAAAAAGTACTCGTAACTGGAAAAACCAAATGAAAAAGAATGTTAACAACAAATACTTTTTCACACTAAAACCCAGTTCTGCGCATTCAGAATCAACGTTGAGTTTAAGCAAGCGAATGACCCAATTGGGGTTAAGTGACATGCAGATTTAAATTTTTCCCACTTGTGACGAATGCAGCTATCGATTTTTTTCATGCTAGCATGCTAGCATTCGTGTCAGTCAACTGTTGGCTCTCACGCTGGCCAATAGAATATTCCTGCCTATTCATGGCAGCAAGCTATAGGTTCTCACTTTGGTCAGTACAAAATGGGCGCCAACTACATGAAAACTGCCGTAGAAGCATGAAAAAATTGATTATTTCCACTATCGATCGGAGTTGGGAAATGCAACGTCGATCTTGGCCTTCTCGCTAACTTGGGGCATGTGCTTGTAAATTTTGGTTCAAATCCATCGAAAATTGCGGCCGTGCATTCGTTACACACACACACACACACATATACATCCTGCCCTTTATAGATAGAGATTGAACGAAAGCTTAGTGAGCAAATTCCCATTATTGCTAGAAAGAACGATAAAAGTTGGTGGATATGCGTAGTATATCTCCTTGAAATCCGTTTTAAGACAAAATTTATTTTAAATTTCAGTCGACAGTAATGCATTTAGGTCAATGAAAGTTTCCTGTTAGGAAAAGGCTTCTATCGATATTATTATTGTAACAGCGTTGCCTAAATTTTGACGGATGATATTGCTAAGGCATATACATTTACGCAATTTACGGATGTGCCATAAAACTGGCAGCTGTTATTTTCTAATAGTATTATACATTTTTGAATCGATATATTTTTTGTATTTATACACTACTACACGCGATTCATTGTTAAGTTGAGGCATAAGAAAGGGTAATGAGTTGACACTTGTCACTACTGTATCCTAAGAAAGGGTAATTATTTATATTTGGACTCTACTGTAAAGAAATGATGCTAGGCTTGTATGACCCTACTATGTCATAAGAGATGGTAATGAGTTGCTTTTTTCGCTACCTTACCCTTACTCTATCATTGTTAAGGGTTAATCCACTGTTCCTTGCCCCTACTGCATCCTAAGAAAGGGAAATGATTTGTCTCTTGTCGCTAATGCATTCTAAGGGGCAATGATTTGTCATTTGCATATGATGCATCCTAAGAGGAAATGATTTGTCCGTTGTCCGTACTGTACCCTAAGAAGAGACAATGATATATCTTTTGTCACTACTGCATCCTAAGAAGAGGCATCATTTTTCGCTTGCCTTTACTATATCGCATAAAGGGGTAAAGATTTGTTACTTGCCCTTACTGTATCCTAAGAAGGGGCCATGATTTGTCTCTTATTCCTAGTACATACTAAAACGGGGCAATGATTTTCCTCTTGTCCCTACTACATCCTAAGGGGGAACGATTTGTCCATGTCCCTAGAGTATCATAGGAAACGCAATGTTTTTTTTTCACTTGCCACTACTGCATCCTAAGAAAGAACAATCTTTTCTATCTTATCCTTACTGCATCATAATAAGAGGCAATGATTTGTCTTTTGTCTATACTACATCCTACCAATGTTTTGTCATTTGGCTCTACTGCATTATAAGAAGGGACAATGATTTGTAACTTGCATCTGATGCATCCTAAAAAGAGGAAAAGCTTTGTTCTCCTGTCTTCACTGCATCTTAAGAAAGGGCAATAATTTGCCTGTTTTCCCCTACTAACCTAAGTAGGGGTAATGATTTGTCTCGTGCTCCTACTGCATCTTAAGAATGGGTAAAGATTTGCCTGTGGTCCCTACTCTAACCTAAGAAGTGACAACAAGTTGTTTCTTGCCCCTACTGCATTCTAAAAAAGGGCAATGATTTTCTCTTGCCCTTAATGCATCCTAAGAATGGGGCAACGATATGTCCCTTTCCCTAATATAACCAAGAATGGGAAATGTGTTGTTACTTTCCCCTACTGCATCTTAGGAAAAGGGCAATCCTTTATCTTTTGACTTGTCTATACTGAAATTTATGAAGGTTGAATTTGTTGTCACTTGTCCCTACATCTTCTTATGGGGAAAACTGGATTCAATCAACGTAAGGCCTGGACAGGTTTTTTTCTCATAGGTTCATATGACTTGTGTATCGAAAACAATAATTATAATTTCATTCTTCATTGTCTTGTCCTAGTCTGACCGTGTCTTAATACATATCTGTAAGAGAATGAAGACTTTATTTATCGACGATTCATTATCTTTTATTAGATTCTAGGTGAAAGCTTCGCGAAAAGTAAATAAAGTTTAGTGGCGAATGTGATAAGCCAAGCGGCTTCGAAAGAAAGGAAATTATATCAGCGAATGATTATAAAGAATGAAAAATGAAAATATCATTGCAAAGGAGGAGCTCGACAAGAAGCTAAAACGATATAAAACGACGTTAGTGGGATTTTAATTGAATAAAAGAGAACGATACAAGAGCGAAAGATAAGGTAATAATGGAAGAAATGTTTCCATAAAAGCGACCCTTTTAATCAGATCAGTTCAATCAGTTGTTATCCGCATATAAGTGATGTATTCATATAAGCCATTTGGCTTACACACACATATATATATATATATATATATATATATATATATATATATATATATATATATATATATATATATATATATATGTGTGCGTGTGTGTATATATGTGTATGTATATATATATATATATATATATATATATATATATGTATATATATATATATATGTGTGTGTGTATAAGCTAAATGTCTTCTATATACATATATGCGTGTATATATATATATAAGCTAAATGGCTTATATATATATATATATATATATATATATATATATATATATATATAAAATCTAAATGGCGTATATATATATGTATGTGTGTATATATATATATAAGCTAAATGGTATATATATATATATGTGTGTATGTGTGTGTATATATAAGCTAAATGTCTTCTATATACATATATGCGTGTATATATATATATATATATATATATATATATATATATATAAGCTAAATGGCTTAAATATATATTTATATATATATATATAAAAGCTAAAAGGCGTATATATATGTGCGTGTGTGTGTATATATAAGGTAAATGGCTTATATATATATATATATATATATATATATATATATATATATATATATATATTAAAGACATGTTTTATGTTTAACATTCTTTTTAGAGATACAAGTATTTAAGTAAATGCTCTGTTTATAATAAACAGTATTAAATAACATTTAGCGGCCTGAATGTCCGTGAAATTTTCATAGAAAATATTCGTCCTTTGACAGGATTTGAACCTGCATCATATACGGAACCGTCATTGACTTTGACGTGCCTAACCGCTCGGCCAGAAAGGATCGTTCGGTTGGCAAGGTCGAATTTACTGCTTATAAACTTCAATCTTCCATGAATCTCGAGCGGTCAAATGACGGTTCCGTATAGGATGCACGTTCGATGATTTCGTAATCTCCTGCATCGCTTCTAGATGGTCTTCTTGCTTAAGATGATGAATGCTGTCGGAATATTTGCCTTCAGTTCATCATTGGTGTTAAAAAGTGGTTTGTCGGTGTCATGCTCAAATCCGCCTCACAATAATAATTAAGGGAATTAGAGTCAGGTAAGTTAGGTACCCAGATTTAAGTAGTAATGCGGTGGCAGTAATGCTTGTGGCGTATAGTTCAGAGATTCCAGCAGCCACTCTCTTGTCCCGGGCAGCAGTACCTTGTCAAGGAAGATCATGTAGGTCTCAATGTTTACTCTGTGGCTCTCACCAACAAATTCGATAGTTATTTTCTTATCAGAACGATCAGAATGAGTTTTCCGACCTGCAGTAACTTTGTAATCACCATGGGAGTCATCCAGTTTTTTTTCCAATCCCCAGCACTCTCCCGACGCCAAAATACTCTGAAATGTTCGAATTGGAGCTTCCAGCGCGAATTCCAAGCCGTACAGCACGTGGTTTCCAAATTCAAAATTAATTTTCTGGCCGAGTGAATTGCGTCTAGATCCAATTTTTGTCCGGGACGGTGCCCAACTGACCTTACTCTACTGGGCAGTCGACAAACTGAAGAAACAGCACTCATACGCGAAATGAAAAATTATAAAATGGTGACAATTTACGCTTTGGTAGCAAAATCGTTGAAGATTGTGTATTTATAAACTGTAATTTGGACTTTGCTTACTAAATGCTTCTCTGTAGCTGAATGGAACAGCATGTCAGGGCAAATGACGGTTTCAAGCATACAAGTTAGTTTTCTGTCAGAGAACGCATATTTTTTACGAAATTTCTCAAACATTCTGGCTGGTAAATGTAATTAATACTGTTTAATTAAAAACAATATTTACACAGACACACACACACACATACACACACTCATATATATATATATATATATATATATATATATATATATATATATATTAGGTAGGTGCAAAAATAATGACGTAATAATGTCGTTTTTTGACGTTAAAAATACGTCAAAAAACGACATTATTACGTCATTATTTTTGCACCAACCTAATATATATATATATATATATATATATATATATATATATATATATATAAATGTTTGCGTGCGTGTGTGTGTGTGTGATAGAAATTATTAGGGGATTTTAATAATCATAATTAAGTAATTCATCGAGTCTAGAAGAATTCTCATCGAAATGCAGAAATCATCGTCGGCCATAGCAACCTTATTCACAGATTCCATTGTGTAACTATTCCAAGTTTTTCTTGACCTATATATAAAATATTATATAAAATTGGTATCTGGTTAACAATGCCTATTTCATACAAAGCGACTGGCAAGTTAATGCGATTAAGCTTTCGATTGAATTTATTTCTTCTTTTCTCAATTTTCCTACTATTCTTGAAAGTGTTTACTTTTCAGAATAGAAAGTCTGTAAAAACTGTCCAAATGTTTTAGATATGCGAGCGCTTTCGGCTATTTTATAAGCCATTATCAAATATTTATCAAATACATTTTACCGCAGTACTATATTGGCAATAAGCTCTCATCGATTTAGAGTTGAACTGGCTAGATGTGACCGCAACTTGCATGCTAACATTTACTTTTCTCGCACTTATGGCTTCTGGAATTGACTTCCGTCTTCATGCTTTCCAGCCAACTTGGCTCTTCAAAAATTTAAATGCAATGTCAATCTTTATGTAATGTTTTATTGAGTCTTCTATTTTTTGCGGCAGCTAATAATGTCAAATGTTTTCTAATTGTTTCATACTTGCGATTTAGTGGTTTCGCTACATAACATGGAGTCAATCATATATATATATATATATATATATATATATATATATAAGTAAACTTCCACTCTCAGTGACGTTTAATTTAAAAGAGGGTTCAGAAGAAGCTGTTTCAGGTACCTATTTGGATAAAGAGACGCGTTCAGCGTAGTATTGTGAAGACAAAAGAGTTGGCTGACCTGCACCTTTTCGATAATATCGGATGTTCATCTTTTCAGAGAACACAAACACGAAGGTTTTGAAGTCGCTCAAAGTAACAGGATTTTAATGACTAATATTTTTATGCAAGCCGATCCTTTTTCTACTCTAATTTTTAGGTTTAATATTTTGGGGTTTTCTCTTGAACGCTGTTCTTTATATATATATATATATATATATATATATGTATATATTGTCATCCATAGACAGATTGTTTCGCTTTTTTCATAGCGCATCATCGTAGCTAGACTAGACATCCGATAGACTCAAGCCGGGATCTAAACCCGACTGATTTAGTATCGGGGTTGAAGGTGAATTTAGATGTATTTATTTTTAGATAAACACTCAATACATTTTAACAGCAATAATTCACTTTACTCCCCGAGAGATCAACAACAGTAATTCACTTTTTTCTCCGAGAGCTCAACCAAAATATTTTTTCAAAAGCATGTATATATTGTCATCCACAGAAAGACTGTTTCGCTTTTTCGCAGCTCATCAATGTTGCTAGACACAGAATTGCCTGATTTGGTATCAGTCAGAGACTCTATCATTCAACTATTGGCGCACGGCAGGAATAAAGGTGAATTTAGACGTATTTAATTTTCGATAAACACGCCATTTTAACAAAGATTCATGCATCGCATATATATATATATATATATATATATATATATATATATATATATATATATTTCGGAGATGAAGTATTACGTACATTATTTACATTATTCGGACTATTGTCCTCATCTTTTAGCCATATTCATTACAACGTTTCGGCCGTTGTACGCTCCGGCCTTCTTCAGGTGGTTGGAATGTCGAACTGAACCCTTTATTTGGGATAGACTTTTCTAGTTCCAAGTGCCATGTTTAATGCATGACAATTAAGAAATAAAGGTTCTCAATGCACAATGTCGGCATTTGTGTTACGTTTTAGGCCCTGTGGCAAGATAAATGCAGGCATAGCATCGCTATCACTAGTGATCATTCCAAGCACCTTCGTAATCAACATTAGATTCCGGCGAGAATGTCAAACTGCGCAGCATGCCGTTTTTCAAATCTCTCGTGGAGTGAATTGCGTGATGGTTCTCTTTTTCTTACAGACAATGTCCACCTGGCTCTACTATACTTTGCAATCGACAAAATAAAAATAAAAAAATCAACGTGCATACGCGAAATTAAAAATATATAATATGGTGATAATTTACCCATCGCTCTCTGTATAATATATAGTATTATAATCCATTTTGAAGTAGAGATATCCGGTTATTCATTCCCATAAGAAATGCAGTATATGCTGTTGTTCATGATGACGGTCGTCTTTGAGTATAGAATCCAGAGGTTAGCAGTGAATATTTCGAAGACAGTAGGGAAGCGTAGTTCAGGTTAGCAGTGGATATCCTGGTAAAGTAGCAGAGCGTAGTTCTCCCTTCTGTCCCTCTTCGCCTGACAAGCTGGCACTGGACATTCGGATAGAGTAAACAAAATGGCCGCCTTTATACACAACGGATTGAATATTCTACGTCTTCTGATTGGTTAACCTTCTATTGATGGACTATAAAATGAGTCAAGTCATTTGGACTGGCTCACTAGTACATAATGTATCCAAAATTTGTAACATATGCTGCCGTACAAGGCGACTGGGCCTAGAAGACCCAAAACTTTTCAAGTTAAAATTTAGGTTTTGAGCTATATTCGTCGAACAAGACGGCCCCAAATCGTATTGTAATATGTATTGATTTTATTATATAAATTTAGTAAGTATATATATACTTTTAACAGATCCTAATGAAAAAAAAGGATTAGGAGATATTCTCAGATAACTAACATATATATTATCTCCTGAGTGGGTGCTGTGTTTTCTTTAGGCTTTACGAATGCAATCTTTAAACGCTTTGTTGAGACATACATCCAGTTCTGTTTCAACAAAATCGGAAAAAAAGAACGAGACACAGTGTTTAGCCTACTCTCAGATATCTCCCATGCAAACAACTTACAATAAAGATTTAAGTATTTCACGCTCACATTTTATATGTGGTGTATAAGACGACCACATTGGCGAGAGAGGGATTTTTAAAGTTAAAATGTCGCCTTATACCCCACTATACACGATATATAACTTAGAACTGTATTACTTTATTTTTATTACACTTTTATTAAGTTATTTTCAATGGATACCATTATTTGAGTAGACGTTCCATTTATTCTATTAAACACCATATTTATTTCGGCCTGAATATTCAAGAAATCTTATTAAACAAAAATGAAAGCTCTTCGTCAGGATTCGAACATGCGTCCCTCTGAGGTATGGGGAAGATGTTCTTAGATCAGTCGTGCTTTGCAAATCTTGGACACAATTAGCTAAATAGTACGTTTAGACACAAATCATTACCATATTCTCAAAACACTCATATCTGCTCGTATGTTAACGTAAACAAAGCAGTTTATAAAGAAGTAATGGATGCTTATTTATAAACTCCGACAGATTTTATTACTTAAATGTCATTTTTAGTGAACACATATTTTTCTAGACGATTCGTTTAGCTTATTGAAGAGTATAATGATTTAGTTTTGTCTATCGGCCTGAACATTCGAGAAATCTTATTTATCTAAATAAATAAACGGCAAATTCTGTCTGTCTGTTCGTCCATATGCCTGAAGCCCATCTACTTCTGGCGACACTTGGTCTACGTAGACGCATGATACCTGGATGGAAAATCTGCCCTTTAGTTTGTGCTTGAACATCCAGAATTGTGTTTTCTGTCAGGATGACGAGGGAATAGTTAAAAATTCAGATTTTAAATTTTCAAAATAACTGAAAAAAAATATTGATTTTAAAAGTTTTTAATTTATATTGAGTTTAATCTAGCACAATAATTTTAATTTTTTGTTTTAAATTCTGTTTAAATTATTCCGAAAAGAAATCAATTTTATTTTTTTTCAAAATACCACGGGATTATAATTAAAGTGTGAGGTTTCTTGGCGTGAGGTTTCGAAGTTCTGCAGAATTTGGGATTTGAAGAATTTCAGTTTTTAATTGGAATTTTGGCCCAAATCAGAGTTTAGGTCCAAATCTATCTTTTGATCCGGTTTGGACGTATAGACAGATTTAGAGTTTAAAGGAGTGAATTGATGCATTCAAAGTTATTTCTTCAAAATTATCATTGTTGTTTTCTACGGAGAATCAGAGGTCTGTTTAGTTTTTAGAGGAGGCCCAAATAACTGTCCGAATACCTAGCTAGTCTGCCTAGTGTACGGGTTTTAAGCTAGTCTTATTAATATGAGTCAGGTAAAGATTTAAAGAAAATATTACACAGAAAATATTCCATAGTCTTATTAATATGAATCAGATAAAGATTTAAAAAAAAATATTCCGCTTTGATTGATTCTAATTCGCGGCAGAGCGTATATATATTTTTAATAAGATTTCTTGAATATTCAGGACGGGAGATGAAAATAAAAAGTAATTAAAAAACAGAAATGAACGCAACGTCTACTCAAATATGGGCATTCAATAAAAATAACTATTCTGTCGGATTAGTAAATAAAAAATCATCATATCTTTAGAAATAACTTCAAATAAGAAGCCGTATATTATAAAGTCCCATATAATAATACTGTTGATGTTATTTCTTCTTGAACTTTGGAAATATAAAGAATTCCACTCTCATAAATGCCTAACTTAAAATGTGAAACCAGATATTATGAACTCATATACTATTGACGATATTCCTTTGCTTTTTTTCAGTTCTGTAAAGATTTTCAGTAGCGTTTAGAAATGTATAAACTCAGTTAAGAACTCTGATATTGCAATAGGATGGCGTTATTAAATTGCACTTTTAGAAATTGCAGAAGGTTTGAACAAATGTCTCATTTCTGGGCATTTGTCACTTGGAACCTCTTGTTTATATATATTTATACACAGGTACAGTCACCCATCCAGAGATAATTACACACAAACTCACACACACTCATATATGTGTGATATGTATATATATATATATATATATATATATATATATAGATAGATAGATAGATACACCACACACACAGACACATATACATATATATATACATATATATATATTGTTGAGGGGTCCACCCCTCTTTACACAAATGGACTCACACAGTATATATATATATATATATATATATATACTACACCTACGTGAAGACGCGAGAGAGCAAGACCGAGGAGTCGAGTATATATATATATATATAATTTTTTATTTTGTAATTAAATTAAAGACATTAGTTCCATTTCATCGTCAAGCGAATTTTGGATGAATACCGTAAGAATTTTTGCCGTTAACAATAAAATTTTAAAAAAAATCCAGACGACATGCATTTAACGGATGTCAGATATCATTGAATAATACATCCCTACCCCCTACCAAAACGTAGCTAATAACGCATACATGAAAATACAGACATAAAGAACACGCAAACATCCCTGTCTAGTGGAAGTGATTTTATCTGTAACCTTGAAAACGTGAATTATGATTTTAGCTGTGTCTTTAAAACCCAGTAATTTTAAAAGTTACTCCAAAATTCGCTTGAGGATGAAATGGAACTAATGTCTTTCATTTAATTAAAAAATTAAATTCGGACCTTCCATTTTGGAAACATGGTTAGAACTGTGTATCGGAAAAACCATATTTTAAATCAATTAATTTATAATATTTATTGCTCTGTAAATTTACATTGAGCACTATTTTGTAAAAATAAAAATATCTATAAGAACACCGGATTATATATCTTACCGTTCTTTCTTTATATATATATATATATATATATATATATATATATACTTTAATAAAGTTACTGGCAACAATTAGATTATATGTACATTGAACTATAATGAGTAGTGCTAAATATTATCTGTAAATCACATGTACCTTATGAAGAAGCACCAAATACTACGGACACATTCTGTGAGAGGCGAATGATGTTTAGTGACCATATTTAGAGAAGTAAATAAAAAGGTTGCGACGTCCTGGGTATGACAGTAAATTACATCCGCGTCCTGGGTATGGCTATAAACTGCATCCAACAGCAAGGTCTCAGATAATGTTTTCAGAACAATAATGTTGCTAGCTCTAAGTTTTTGAAACAATAATGTTGCCAGCTCTAAGTTTTTTTTGTAAAAAAAAAAAATAATGTTGCCAGCTATACGTTTTTTTTTTTTAAGAGAAATGTTGCCAGCTATAGGTTTTTTTGTAAAAGAAATAATGTTGCCAGCTATACGTTTTTTTTTTTTGTAGAAAGAATAATGTTGCCAGCAATACGTTTTTTTGTAAAGGAATAATGTTGTCAGCTATACGTTTTTTTTTTGTAAAGGAATAATGTTGTCAGCTATACGTTTGTTTTGTAAAGGAATAATGTTGTCAGCTATACGTTTTTATTTTAAACAATAATGTTGCTAGCTATACATTTTTTATTCCATACAAAATAGGCATTTAAAATTCATATAAACTGGATTTGGCATTAAATAACCCACAGTGGATGATATGCCATAAAACCCAAACAAACAAACAAACAAAAAAGGTTGCGCATCCGATAATGTTATATAATCCAGAGTATGGGGTTTAAGATGAAGTGGTAAACTTGCAGGAACCAATATTAATTGATGTTACAATATGTATGACGGAAAGATCGGAAATGTTAGAAGTATTCACTTGAGGACAATAAGTTGAATAGATGTTGATCTTTCTTTTAATATTACTTAATGCAATAACTGATAATTTTAAAAATGACCATTTTAATTTTTTAAGCAATCTTCTCTCCGCCCCACAAAGAATATGCGCTCACATGATTCATCTCTCCCCACAGAGTTCAAATGGTATTGTAAAGTGGTTTGTTGACGCATTCTTGATAGATTGCTTAGTTTTTTACGGCTTATCGATGCTTTGCAGTTTATTTAAAGTCTGAAAATGCTTCTAGATTGTAAGAATATATTTCCGCGAAAACAATGGCTTACAAGTCTTAATAATTTCTTCTTTCAATTTCTTCTGCTTAATCAGTAGATTGATTGGTTAATTCATTTTCTACAGCTTATCAACCCTTTCCAGGTTATTTAATGCCAGAATATTTTTAAATCTTAAGTATATATTTTGTCGATAATAATGGTTTACAACTTTTATTAATTTCTTCTGTTAATTTGTTTTGCTTGAACAGTAGATTGATTGATAGATTCATTTTCTACAGTTTATCAACCCTTTGCAGGTTATTTAAAGCCAGAAAATATTTCAATATTTTAAGAATATATTTTGACGATGATAATGATTTACAAGTCTTACTAATTTCTTCTTTTAATTTCTTCTGCTTAATCAGTAGATTGATTGATTGATTCGTTTTTTACAGCTTGTCAACCCTTTGCATGTTATTTAAAGCCAGAATATATGATTAGATTCTAAGAATATATTTTAGCGATAATAATGGTTTACATGTCCTATTAATTTCTTCTTTTAATTTATTCTGATAATCAGTAGATTGATTGATTGATTGATTGATTGATTCGTTTTTACGGTTTATCAACACTTTGCCAGAAAATATTTTTTTTTTAGATTTTAAGTAATTTTGGAGATGGCAACGATCTAGTCATAAAAATGTATTATTGGTCATTTTGTTATAAAAACGTATTGTTTGATTATTTCCTATAAAATGTGTCGTTGGTCATTTTGTAATAAAATGTATTGTTTTTCATGTTGCTATAAAAAATATTTTTGTTTATTTTACTATAAAAATGCATTGCTTGACATATTGCTATGAACATGTATTGCTGGTATTTTTGCTATAAAAATGTTATCTGGGACATTTTCCTATAAAATGTATTGTTGATTATTCAGTGAGTAAAAATGTATTTGAACCACACTATCTTTCCTCGAACGTTTTTGACTGGTGTGACAGAATTATTGTGAACTGTAGAACATAACAGAAATAAAATAATTTGTAGTCTTTCAGCAACGATAACTACTAAAATGGCTATCATAAGTAAGTCGGAGATAAAATGATGATATAGCCAAAATGTTGACATTCTTCAAACAAAAGGTTATGTAAGAAAACGCTCATTATATTTGGACAAAGCAATAACAGCTACTGGACTTGACAAAACTATTTTGAAAATTTGTTTTAACAAAAAGATTTTATAAATTTCAAAGAACTGGCTGTTTGGCCAAAGGCTTCATTATAAGGATATACAATTGCCATTTCAAAGGGTTAGGTTTACATGTCTAAAAACGTTGCTAAATCCGATCATGTGATTCGTATATATTATAAGCATTTCTTCTGTCTCCGAAGTTAAGCAGCGCTGTTTCTTGTAAGTACTTATATTGGGGACCGTATGGAAGTTCCAGGTGCCGTAATCTTGGGGAAGTGCGGGTGACATAATGGATGGTGGCACGGAATACGAGATCGGCGAACTGAGTTCGAATTCAAGTCGATTTCCCAACATTCACTTACTCGCAAATGCCGTAAGGAAAGGTATAAATCCATCTATCAGAGCCCAGCTATGGATTAAATATTGTATTGGGGAAATAATCATTGTTGCAGGTACAAGTTCCTTCAAAATCATTCAAGATGCACTAAAACACGGCTCAATAGACCTAGGTTTAACGATAAACTACATCTGGCAGCAAAGAATCTGATCGAAAGACTGGAGGTTTTGAGGAGCGTGGAACCACATCATAATTGCTGTTATTCCGAGGTCCTGCCTCAAATGGGGTGGTAGCAAGTGTTATGGTCCCCTACATTTGCAAATAGTGAATTCCCGCAAAAAATCAAAACACAAGGAAAGTTGGGGAAAGATATTTATAGTAAAAATTCCAGTAATATACTTTTTTATTAAAAAATGACAACAATAATTTTTATAGCAAAATATCGAATAATACATTTTACGGGAAATGTCACACAATGCATTTTTTTAGCAAAATCACCAACAATATTTTTTATGGTAAAAAGTCACACAATGCATTTTTAGCAAAATGACCAACAATACATTTTTATAGTAAAATGTCAAACAATGCTTTGTTTTAGCAAAATGACGAATATTACATTTTTATAGTAAAATATCAAACAATGCATTTTTGACCAACAATACATTTTTATAGTAAAATGTCAAACAAAGCTTTTTTTAGCAAAATAACCAACATTACATTTTTATAGTAAAATGTCAAACAATACATTTTTATAGAAAATGACCAACAATACATTTCATAGTAAAATGTGAAAAAATGCATTTTTATAGCAAAATGACCAACAATACATTTTTGTAGTAAAAAGTCAAACAATATATTTTTAACAAAATGATCAACAATATATTTTTATAGTAAAATGTCAAACAATGCATTTTTATAGCAAAATGACCAACAATACATTTTATCGTAAAATGACAAACAATGATTTTTTTAGCAAAATGACCAACAAAACATTTTTATAGTAAAATGTAAAACAATGCATTTTTATAGCAAAAGGACCGACAGTACATTTCATAGTAATATGTCTAACAATGTTTTTGTTAGG
Organism: Acanthosepion lycidas; assembly: GCA_963932145.1. Lineage (NCBI taxonomy): Eukaryota > Metazoa > Mollusca > Cephalopoda > Sepiida > Sepiidae > Acanthosepion > Acanthosepion lycidas. Next base: position 76,011,532 of record OZ010592.1, on the reverse strand, counting down.
TAAATGACCAACATTACATATTTTTAGTAAAATGTCAAACAATGCTTTTTTTTGCAAAGTGTCAAACATTACATTTTTATAGTAAAATGTCAAACAATGCACTTTTTAGCAAAATGACCAACAAAACATTTTTATAGTAAAATGTAAAACAATGTATTTTTATAGCAAAAGGACCGACAATACATTTCATAGTAAAATGTCAAACAATGTTTTTGTTAGGAAAATGACCAAAAATACATTTTTATAGTAAAATATCAAAGAATGCTTTTTTTAGCAATATGACCAACATTATATTTTTAAAGTAAAATGTCAAAAACTGCTATTTTAGCAAAATCACCAACATTACATTTTTATAGTAAAATGTCAAACAATTCTTTTTTTAAAAATGACCAACAATAAATATATATAGTAAAATGTCAAGCAATGCATTTTTTAGCAAGATGACCAACAATACATTTTTATAGTAAAATGTCAAACAAAGCTTTTTTTAGCAAAATAACCAACATTACATTTTTATGGTAAAATGTCAAATAATACATTTTTCTAGCAAAATGACCAACAATATATTTTATAGTAAAATGTCAAACAATGCATTTTTATAGCAAAATGACCAACAATACATTTTATAGTAAAATGTCTAACAATGCATCTTTTAGCAAAATGACCAACATTAAATTTTTATAATAATATATCAAACAATGCATTTTATAGCAAAATGACCAACAATATATTTTCAGAGTAAAATGTCAAACAATGTATTTTTTATCAAAATGACCAATATTACATTTTTATAGTAAAATGTCAAACAATGCTTTTTTAGCAAAATCACCAACAATACTTTTTTATAATAAAATGTCAAACAATGCATTTTTTAGCAAAATGACCAACATTACATTTTTATAGTAAAATGTCAAAAACTGCTTTTTTGTCAAAATGACCAACATTATATTTCATAGAAAAACATCAAACAGTGCATCTTTAAGCAAAATGACCAACAAAAAATTTTTATAGTAAAATGTCCCAAATGCTTTTTTTAGCAAAATGACCAACATTGCATTTTTATAGTAAAATGTCAAACAACGATTTTTTTTAGCAAAATGACCATCATTACATTTTTATAGTAGAATGTCAAACGAAGTATTTTTTTGCAAAATGACCAACATTATATTTTTAGAGTAAAATGTGAAACAATGCTTTTTTAGCAAAAACACGAACAATACATTTTTATTGTTAAATGTCAAACAATGCATTTTCTGGCAAAATAACCCACAATACATATTTATAGTAAAATGTAAAACAATGTTTCTTTTAGCAAAATAAGCAACATTATATTTTTAGAATAAAATGTCAAAAAATGCCCAACAATACATTTCGTAGTAAAATGTCAAACAATGTGTTTTTATAGCAAATTGACCAAAAATTCATTTTTATAGTAAAATATCAAACAGTGCTTTTTTTACCAAAATGTCCAACAATACATTTTTATAGTAAAATGTCAAACAATGCATCTTTTAGCATATTGACCAACATTACATTTTTATAGTAAAATATCAAGTAATTCTTTTTTCGGAAAATGACCAACAATACATTTTTATAGTAAAATGTCAAAGAATGTATTTTTAGCAAATTGACCAACATTACATTTTTATAATAAAATGTCAAACGATGGATCTTTTACCAAAATGACTAACAATACATTTTATAACAAAATGACAAACAGTGCATTTTTTAGCAAAATAACCAACAATACATTTTTAAAGTAAAATATCAAACAACGCTTTTTTTAGCAAAAAGGCCATTAAAATTTTATAGTAAAATGTCAAACAATGCTTTTTAGAAAAATGTCCAAAAAATATTTTTATAATAAAATGTCAATGTATTTTTTAGCAAAATGACCAACAATACATTTTTATAGTAAAAAGTCAAACAATGCATCTTTTAGCAAAGTGACCAACATTAAAATTTTATAGTAAATTATCAAGTAATGCTTTTTTAGCAAAATGAACATCAATACATTTTTATCGTAAAATGTCAAACAATGTATTTTTAGCAAATAGACCAACATTACATATTTATAGTAAAATGTCAAAATGACTATCAATACATTTTATAGTAAAATGTCAAATAATGCATTTTTATAGAAAAATGACAGACAATATATTTCATAGTAAAATGCCAAACAATTCTTTTTTTTAGCAAAATGACCAACATTACATTTTTATTGTAAAATGTCAAACAATGCTTTTCTTAGCAAAATGACAAACATTACATTTTTATAGTAAAATATCAAAGAATGCTTTTTTTATGAAAATGAGCAACATTAAATTGTTTTAGTAAAATATCAAACAATGCTTTTTTTAGCAAAATGACCAACAATACATTTTCATAGTAAAATGTCAAACAATGCTTTTTTTTTTAGGAAAATGACCAACATTACATTTTTATAGTAAAATGTCAAACAATGTATTTTTTAGCATAATGACCAACAATACATTTTTAGAGTAAAATGTAAAACAACGTATTTTTTAGCAAAATGACCAACAATACATTTTTATAGTAAAATGTCAAACATTGCATTTTTTAGCAAAATAACCAACAATACATTTTTATAGTAAAATACCAAAGAATCCTTTTTTAGCAAAATGACCAACATTACATATTTTTTTAGTAAAATGTCAAACAGTGTATCTTTTAGCAAAATGACCAACATTACATTCTTATAATAAAATCTCAAATAATGCATTTTTTTAGCGAAATGACCAACAATACATTTTTATAGTAAAATGTCAAACAATGTATTTTTAGCAAATTGACCAACATTACATTTTTATAGTAAAATGTCAGACATTGCATCTTTACCAAAATGGCCAACAATACATTTTTATAGTAAAATGTCAATCAATGCATTTTTTAGCAAAATGACCAACATTATATTTTTATATAAAATGTCAAACACTGCTTTTTTAGCAAAATATCCAACATTACATTTTTATAATAAAATGTCAAACAATGCTTTTTTAGTAAAAATATATCAACATTACATTTATATAGTAAAATATCAAACAATGCATTTTTAGCAAAATGACCCTCAATATATTTTTATAGTAAAATGTCAAACAATGTTTTTTTTTAGCAAAATGACCAACATTACATTTTTATAGTAAAATGTCAAACAATGTATTTTTCGCAAAATGACCAACATTACATTTTTATAGTAAAATGTCAAACAATGCATCTTTTAGCAAAATATCTAACATTACATTTTTATCGTAAAATGTCAAACACTGCTTTTTTAGCAAAATGTCGAACATTACATTTTTTATAGTAAATTTCAAACAATGCTTTTTTTATTAAAATGACCAACATTACATTTATATTGTAAAATATCAAATAATGCATTTTTTAGCAAAATGACCCTCAATACATTTTTATAGTAAAAAGTCAAACAATGGTTTTATTAGCAAAATGACCAACATTAAATTTTTATAATAAAATGTCAAACAGTGCATCTTTTAGCAAAATGACCAACATAACATTTTTATTGTAAAATTTCGAACAATGCTTTTTTAACAAAATGACCAACAATACATTTTCATAGTAAAATGTCAAACAATGTATTTTTCGCAAACTGACCAACATTACATTTTTTTAGTAAAATGTCAAACAATGCATCTTTTAGCAAAATGACCAACATTACATTTTTATCGTAAAATGTCAAACAATGCTTTTTTTTAGCAAAATGGCCAACATTACATTTTTATATTTAAATGTCAAATCATGTTTTTTTTTAACAAAATGACCAACAATACATTTTTATAATAAAATCTCAAATAATGCATTTTTTTTAGCAAAATGACCAACAACACATTTTTATAGTAAAATGTCAAACAATGCATTTTTTTAGCAAAATAATGAAGAAAATTACGAATATATCATCATTATTAAAAAAAAAAATATACAAAAAACTCAAATAATCAATTAAGGTATTCTATCCATTTTCAGTAGGCACGCTGGAGTAATGGATAGCGGCTAGCATTGAGGAGTAGAGCAGGTGTCTTCTAATTCTATTCGAATCTATTACTTTCACTTATGTGCTAATACCTTTGGGAAAGGTATGAATCCTCTCTTTCTCCGCACAGCTCATGGGTAAGTAGCCGAACACCCGGTTTTATAGCCTTGCGTGGCAACCTTAAAAATTGCAACCTACTGCGGGAAAAAATCTTCCTTTTCAGTCATGTATCGAAAGATTCATGATCGCCTAAGCGTGTATCACGCATGGCATATAACTAACTGAACATTTTATTGCTTAGCTTTGGCATCGTTTAATAAATAATACTCTTAAATGGAGTAAACCTCCAAAATAAACTCTTAGATGTCAGGCTCAGGGGGAGTGGGCGTCGTTTGTTACGCTCTGTTTTTTGCCAGATTGAATTCGACACTTTGTCACTTCGGGACTTTGTTCTTTCAACATGTTATCAGTTCGACATTTTGTCCATACGTTATTTTGTCATTCAAAACTTTGTCCTTCAACACTCTACCTGCACACGGTCATTTACATATCATCTTTATTAACCTAAGACGTAATGTTTTTATATCTTGGATACTTTAATCAATTTTAGTTCGTAATTCATTTTAAGGGTTTCTTTGATATCCGCACTCTATTTCCTGAGGTATCAATTGAGATATCGACCTTTCTCATCATGTCTTCTTATTCATCAACTCTCATGAAGTTTCAGAGTATTCATTCTGTCTATGTTTATCATCCATTTGTTTATCTTCAGACATTTCAGCCTGTAAAGGTGGCTTCTTTATTTATTTTACAAAACCATTATTTGAAATATCAGCAAATATTTCTTCACAACATTTCACCTCCCCGTGTTCGGCTCGCTACCTTATTTGATCTGCATTGACAGGTTTGTCACCTCCATTTTTTCTGATTACAGATGTGTTGTTTCCTTTTCATCAAATTTGCCTTTTCGAGTAAACATGTAAAGAGTGGTAGAAAATTTTATCGCCCTTTTCACAATTAAAAATTATACTTAATATATATATATATATATATATATATATATATATATATATATATATATACCCAAGTATGTGATTGTTGTATAAGGAGTAAATTCCAATAACCAACAATTACTATTCTTAAATTTTATAATTTTAAACTTAATAGAAATAAAATTTAGATTTTAAAATTGTTAATTTTTTACTTTTAAATTTAATATCAAATTTTATCATATAATTTAATTCTTATTGGCTAGAATACATTCTTTTTTAATATAACCCCAACTTGAAAGCTCTTAATAGCTATTATAAACTTACTTCGTTGTCAAGTTTTTTTTAATTCTCCTATACTATGTTTTGATTGGTCATTCTAACGTTTGTAACAGCGTTTTCCCCTTGCGATGGATTGTTAATTAATTTGAAACTTTTAAATCCATTTATTTTACATTCAACATCATCACTTGATAAGACACCGGAAGTGTTGAAAGAAAATGGTTATTTTTGTAGTGATTTTATAAAATATTTATGTTATAATTTTTAAATAAATAATTATCTCCCTCTCCCTATATATATATATATATATATATATATATATATGTTTGTGTATGTGTTTTTTTTCTGGATTGTTTTTATGTTTATTACAAGTATTAGCATTCATAAAGTCTGCCCCATTACACAGTCAAAAGGGTAGTTATATGTACAAGGCTTGCTGAAATGTTCTCAGGCAAAACCTCTTCCCAAAATCAGTATTCTGAAAGCTAGCCAATAAAATACTCGTAATACGATGTTGTTTGGGTTGAGAATTTTGCAGCTCACCATCCTATGACAGTTGTCAAATATTTGAAACGGATATGGCAAAAAATATCGTTAAGAAAACCACCAATTCAATAATAAGGAGAAAAAGGTCTTTTACTTTAGCAAATTAAATCGCCTTTTATTTTTCAACAAGTTTAATTTTATAAAATGTCCTTTGGAATGCTTGACTGCACTTTATTATAGACATAGGGTTAACTCTTGCTCAAACATGAACCAAATTTAATGTCTTTAAAGGGATGCTGTTTATCTTTACTTGACAAGCAGTGTTGAAGCAATCAAATTTTTTGCAATATATCTGTCAACAAAACACTTCTATTTTATGTTCATCAACATTCGAAAATGTACACAGAGAGGATAAATATTGGAAAGTAAATTAAAAATATGATATAAAATATACGTAGAAATCCATAGAAAGACCTAAAAAAGCAAGAATTATCATCTGTTAGCACTGAGTGTGCGCGTTGATGGAATATTACTTTTATGACAATAAAACCCAGGTTAGAAATTCACTATGATAGATTTGTTAAAGAAGTGATTTCATAATTATATGATCCTGGAGAGACCTTCCCAGGGGAGGTCGAGTTTGGGGAAATACTGAAAATTATTGATCCTAACACTCGTATGTTTTCAGAGAGAATTGTTCAAAAGCGGTCGATATTTCAGCTTATAAGACGTAAGACGTCCGGATAACTTCAGCGACTTGTTCAAGCTGTAAACCAGATAATCAGCTCACTCCCCCAAAAATTATTCGTCCTCGGCTTGATCTCGTATCCAAGAATTTAATTCCTTCTTTGCGGATCGCTTCCTTTATGGTGATATTGATGACTATATTCCTCGCCAACATGCAGGTTCAGGGCTAGAAGTTTCACGGTTCACCCATACCTACGCCCGTCGACCATTCCTTGTGGCCGTTTCGCGTTGCAATAGTTTGTTGAAGGTCGGAGAAAATCAGAATAGAAAAATATGTTGATGGCATGAATTTGTTTAAGGTGGATTTCAACTTGCTAGGAATTTACCCACACCCTTTATTCCATGTCCTTCCTCTGCGGCGCATATGGAATGAGAATCTCATTATAAAACCGCAAAGGGCTGACGCTAATTCTGTTATAATTTCGAGTAGCGCCTTCTGTAGCATGTCTCTCATGCGTAGCCCTTTTCATTTGCTGGTTCAACCATTGAGATCTGTTGTAATATCATCCACTTGTTCCTCTTTTAGTGCCTTTGCGTGCCGTCGCGCTTAGTCTGGGTCCTCGTCTTCGACCTTGCAGCCAATGATGGCCCTAATAGGAGTTTAGAACTCTCGACGGCGTCGTTCTCAGAGTTAATGGACCACGCAAGCCACTTCATTACGACAAGAAGTAACTATGAGAGTTACGCACTTAGAAACATACACACATAGACAAGCATATATATTTTATAAGTGTTGTCGGAGTAAATAGTCCATCACCAAATCTTATTTTAATGACAATATTAGAGACAATGGAATAAATAGGAAAATAATTTATTGCATAAAGTCATCATCAAATATATAAGAACATTTTTTAATAAATAATGGAGGACAAAATTGACTATTGTGAAACAATAGTAAAGAAAAAAAAAACAAAAGAGAGAAATAATGTTACGATTCGAAACTCTTTTCCTACAAATTTGAAAATACTTCCTGGTCTATAAAAATATTAGATTACATGTTTTACAATGAATATAAAAAGGATAAAAATTTCGCCAAACATTGTGTTGAGATGTTGAGTTTTTCCCCGTGAGAGTATTGAAATAAGGACAAACACATACGTGGGGAAAAATACTGGTATATTCGAAGAGGTATTTACAACAGAGAGATTAGTAGTCAAACGAACGCAGGTTAGTCAGTCACGATAAGAAAGAATATAAAGTCCAACTGTATCTTCCGGTACAGAGACGGAAGTGTGATGGTCACCTGATCGATATTTATTTATACAATATGTATAAAATGTGGCACAAGGCCTAAAAAGGGGGGATGGGGAATGACGGTCTTCTTCTGTCTTAAATCTAAACTTAGCTAGTCCCAGACACTGACCGAAACAAACTAACAATATTCCAATCACCAAAACAACACATTCACTCCTACCTTTCTTACTACGTCCACCATAATGCCTCAAATTCTCTATGAAGTCTTAACTAGTCCCCTTATGTACAAAAATTGTCTGTGGGGGGGGAGGGTCAATAAAACAACAACTTTTAAAAAGATCCCCAAATGAGTAATTACAATATGACTTAAGTATTTACAATAAAACTAAACAAAACTGTGTTAGTAATAAAACCCCCCACAAACCATAAATGTGGAAGCAAAATCAGTTAACTAGACGAAATCAATACGGGGCTAAGAAAAATAAGAAAAACATTCATTCCTCCAAGCATTCACACAGACACACACACATTCATACACAACAACAAATACGAAAAAGCACGCACACGAAACGAAAGTCGCCCCGCATCCACCAGAGAACTGAAGTCACTGACCACCTAACGAGGGAGGGGATGGGGAATTAAAACAAAAGAAAAATAGGGACAGAAATAAAAGGGACCAATGCGCATGCATACCCTAGCTAAGTTTACTAGAAAAAAGGGAAAACTAAAGATTCAAAAATCGAAAACCTAGTCTAAGCTAATATCTGGGTGGGTTGCCTATGTTCAACCCTGTTAGGACAAATCCTGTACCTAACCGACATCCAAGTGCCACTCTAGGTCAGCCCCTTTCACTCTACACATTCGCGCAAGATTCACCCACCTTTTGCCAAATTCCGATGAGGTGAGCCGCCGCCTTTCCGTCCTAATCTTGACTTTAAGCTGATGCTTAAAGTACAAGATCAGTTGGGAAGAGGTGAACTTCTCGCCCTCATGGAATCCCTTCTGACGCGTCGTCCAAATCACGATTCTCATAATCCCTAGTAAGCAACAGAACACATAGTGTTCAGCCTTCGTCAATTGCGGCACCACATTGCTACAAACAGAACTGGCTTCCAGGACAAAGAACTTTCCCTGCAGCGTGCGAACCATGAGGCCTTCAACAAACTTGCACAACGGCACTACCGTCTTGCACTGAAAAAAGGCGTGACCAATGGTCTCGACTTCCCCAGTGCAGCGACGACAGTTTGGATATTTCTCCAAACCTGCTGAACAGAGTCTCTTGCCGACCCAGAGGGCCCCACGAATCATCAGCCAGGTGAGTGATGCCTCATCGTTATTGAGACATTTCAACCCAGGCGCCCAAGGCCATATCGAGCGAGCCTCCTGCTTCGTAAGACCGAGCTCGTCGATCAGATCATCTTGAACGGACCCCCTGACTAACAATTAATACCATACCTTACGAGACAACGCTTGGGCGTCGGAGAGGCCATCCGTCGTCCGTAAGAGGAGCTTCAAAGCACTACGACATTCGCGGTAGAAGGCGCACTCGGCACGAGGTCTACGGCCGGCCTCCTCCTCGCACGAGTGCACACTTCTCAGGGATGGGAAATGTTTTCGGACATCTTCTTTCCAAAAGGTGCCCACCTCATCCAATCCGCGACACATTCGGTCTAGAAAGGTAATGCGAAGCATATATTGACGAATCTCAATGCTAGGCATACCCAGACCGCCCTCAGAGGGATGAAGGCAACAGATCTCGCGAGTTACCATAGGGGCCTTGTCTCTCCACAAGAAAGAGAACAAGGTCCGGACTAATGACATTAGTCTGGCATACGGGAGGGGAAGCACAGAAAGTCGGTAAAGGAGGATCGGATATATGTGTGAAACACATACCGCCGCCCTTCCCTTCAGGGAAAGTCTCCTCCGAGACCACAGATTAACCGCGATCTCGGCCTTCCCTTGCACCTCCGACCAATTCATTTCCAACTGGAGATCAGGACCGAACCAGACGCCGAGTATCTTGATCGGCCCATCCGTCCAGAGGAAAGGTCCGGGAAGAGAAACTCCCTTCCACGCACCCAACCGCAAGCCCACAGACTTATCGCGGTTGATCTTGGCCCCTGTCACCATCTCATACCCACTGATCTCTTTGCTGACTTCGTCAATCTCGGCTCTGCTCGACACAAGAACCGAAACGTCGTCAGCATAGGCAGAATACCTGGCTGAGGTGGAAGCCCCAGGCAGGGAAATTCCGCGCAGGACCGGATTCGCCTTCAACTTGCGAAGGAATGGTTCCAACGCAAGAACGTAAAGCAGAGGCGAGAGCGGACAACCTTGACGAATGGAGCGAGACAATACGAAAGGCTTCGATCTTACCCCATTCACTTCCACCAGCGCACCGGGGGTCGCATACAAAAGTCGGATCCAGGAGCGAAAGTCGGCTCTGAAACCGGCCGCCGAAAGGACAGCCTCCAGAAATCGATGGTCAACCCTATCGAAGGCATTGGACTGATCTAAATTGATCAGCGCGGCTTCACTGTCGACTTTTTCTAAGATCAAGCGTACCATGTGAAGGTTATCCTGAATAGTCCTCCCCTTCACAGCACAAGTCTGTTCAGGGCCAATCAGACTAGACAGGACAAGCTGCAAACGGTTGGCTAAGATCTTCGCCAAAATCTTTAAGTCAGTGTTTAACATCGTTAAAGGGCGAAAGTTCCCTAACCCATCCCCACCGCCCTTGTCCTTACGCAGCAACTTGATCACACCCCTGGTGAAGCGTTGGGGTAAAGACCCCTGCTTCATCCAGTGGTTGTAAATCAGTTCCAGCAAAGGAACAAAAACGTGCGACAACCTCAAGTACACTTCGTAGGAAAGACCATCTAATCCCGGAGACTTATCCAGGCCAACCTGCTTCAGCGCTTCCCAGATCTCCGACTCTGTAGTGGGACCCTCGCACCTAGCCGCATCAGCTGCCGAAAGGCAGGGAAAGTCAGCTAAATAGGCGTCGAACTGAGCAGAGCTCAGACCGGGCTCCCTGGTGAAAAGATCCTGAAAGTAGTCCCGAAACACCTCACATATGCCCGCGTTTGTAGTCACGGTCCGCTTATCCGGCAACGTGACACATGCGATATGTCGCTTAGACGCGCTTCGATTTTCCTCTGCACGCAGTTCAGCGGCCATATTCGTTGCCTCAGAAGACATTCTTTTTAACCTAGCCCTAACTACCAGAGCTTGATCCTTCTTGATAAGCAAGGAGGACAACTCTGCCTTAGCTAAAGCTATGTCCCCACTAACACGGGATTTCACTGCCCGATCGACTTTATCTTCTAAAGCAGTTTGCGCCGCTAATCTATCTAAATTGAGTCGACGACTAAAATCGGCAGCAAACGTTCGAATTTTAGATTTTAATTTGCCCCACCAGGCATTTCCCACAACCGCACCCGTCAATTCCCTTTGTATCATTAGTAAAAGCTGGTCCCGAAAACCCTGATCACCAAAAAGGGAACAGTATAATTTCCAGTAACCAGCCAATCTAACCTTAGGCTTATCTAAGTTTACACGGACCCGGACAAGCCTATGATCCGTATAAACTATATAATGGAAACTTGGACACCCTAAGAGCCCTACATCGACTCTCCTAACTAAGACCCGGTCCAGGTAGCTCGCAAGCGTCCCGGGAGCCGAGTTGCCACTAGTTGTCCAAGTCCATGCTACCTCCCGAGGGTGTTCATTCCGGAACTTATCGACAAGATCAAACTCATCGATAAAGTCCCGAAATGGTTTCACATCCGGGTTGTTAGTACCTTGTTTTTGCCCTATACGATCTATATCGGGGTCAAGAACGGCATTCCAATCCCCCGCTAAAACTACCCGACGAGACGTCGTCAAGAACGGCGCGATCTGCCGAAACAAAGCAGGCCGCTCGGAATGGGTATTGGGCGCATAAACCCCAATGAGACGTAGAACCTTATCCTTTATGGTAACATCCAGCACGCAAAGTCTGCCCGCCGGATCCGCGAAGACAAGGGTACAAGCAGCCTTCAAAGACTTGCTCACTAGCCAAGAGACACCCCTCGAACGACCATCAAAACAGGCTGAATAAACGGCGAATCCCTTAGACAGTATGTCCTCACGATCATGAGAAGAAAAACGGGTCTCATGTATACAACATACATTCACCCAGAGGCGCTGAAGATCACGAGTGAGCCTCGCCCTGCGAGACTCGGACCTCAGGCCCCGGACATTTAAACTAGCTAACTAGAGTGCCATTGTCAAGCCGATTAGGGTTGTCCTTCAGGATAGAACATGGCTGGGGTGAGGACACCGACAGCTCGTCCCATAGATCCGGACGCCATCTCATTTTCGACGGTATCATCTTGAGACAAGCCGCCGATGTCCGAGGGGTAGGTGAGTTTGAGAGCCCTATAAAGGGATGGGTGAACAAAAACTGGGACCCTCCCTTTGAGTTTTTGATCGGTTTCATTTGTTTCTGGGTCTAGAAGATAGGCAGCTGGGGGCACCATTTTGAGTGACGACTGGGCCTCCTCTATCATGCCCCAAATCTCCCGCGTACCCGGGCCAGATCTAATAACAGTCAGGATTCTTGAGGCCGAAGGGAAATTATTCGGATTCTCCACGTCTAGGCCATTTACCTTTTTAAAGTTCCAAAGAATCTTCAGATCTTTTGGGTTACGAGTTTGGCCAAAAACCCTTTCTGCTTAGTCCCGGGGTACGCGGCAGACGTCTTCCCCTGGGAGATATGGTGGTTTGATTTTTTTCTTTTTCTTGTCGGTAATGGATTGTGCATCTGGACTTCTTAACCTTTTTTTTTGAGGTGAATGTATGGGAGTTGACATGGGTGTGACACTGGCGATGGTTTAGAAGAATGACGAGATTTTGCTGGTGAGCTTGATGCAGATTTGGGCGGAGGTGGTTTTATGAAAGTCTTTTTAGATGAAGGGGAAGACGGGGCAGAGGATAGGGGGCCCGGTGCCCCCAGCGATTTTTGACTTTTGCCCCGCTTTATCTCCAACTTTTCTTTCAGTTTTTTCAGGTCCAAAATCTTTTCCCAACTTGGCTCGTTAAGTTTCTGGGCTTTTGTTGCGTTAGTTTCGTAAGACGCCGAGGCGTCGCCCTCGGAGCTGGTAGAGGGAATGGGGCTGTAGGTGACTTTGTCCCCGGTGTCATGTTGGGACTGAAGAACCGCTGTTTGGGTCTTCCCCTTGCCCCTAACTACGAGGCGCCATTCCCCCTCCTCCTTCTCCTTATCCACACTTGTGGCAGGCGTCGGTTTCGGGGGTAATGAGGGTCTGGGCCCAACCGGGGGATTTTCCTCACCGGTCCGCCTCGCAGCTAGGCCCACTACAGGCGCCGCGGATTTTAGCTTCTCGGCCAAGGGGGGATTTTGGTCGCCAGCGACCGGAACTCCAGGGGCCTTCTTTCCTGGGCAGGAGGAGGAAAGGTGACCAGTCTTTCCACACCTCCAGCAAGTTGGTCTTCTACCGGTCACTATGACCGGCATTTTCCGGTCACCATACTCCAAACAGTTGGGGACGGACTTGAAGGCCTTCTGGTCAAGCATTATATCAAAAGTCCATCCCCCGTTCAAATTGTCGGAGAGAGCCCCTAAAATTTGGCCGAACTGCATAAAAAATGCAGCCAGGAGCTCTCCCGAAAGTTGAGGAGGAACTTCAAAGACGGCTACCCTGGTCCGCCTGCGGCCTTCATATTCTGTTCTGATTATGAAATCTTTCGTTATTAACTCTTTCTTGGCCATGGCCAGGCAATCTTCTGGGGTGGGTAGCAGAATGTCCCACATGAAGAACCCTGTACCCTTTATTACTCTTTGGGGTTTTATCCCCAGGGACAAAAGTGATTTAATCACAGTGTCTTTTGTGGAGCGACAAATCTTTCTTGTTTTCTTATCCACCACAAAAACGGTCACCATTCTCTTTGCGAACACATCTATTTCCTGGACAATATCGACGAACCCATCTTTATTAACAAGATGGGCGTACCCCTTCGCCTTATCCAAGAAATCCGCCATGTTCAAGATACAACTTGGGGGGGACTTCCAACATGAGGGCAATTCCTCGGCGGTCTTACTTTGTGCTTCTTTTGGCACTTCTACATTTTTGCTAGTATCTTTTTTGGAGACACTAGCACCTTTTTTCAAAATTGGGCTAGCATTAGCCTGTTTTTTGGGATTTTTATCCGGCGGGTCTGCTTTAGCCGCAGAACCGAAAAGGTCTTTCTTTACATTGGACCGACTGGCTTCGTCGGCCATGGTGGATTAAAAGTGGAGACTTTCACCTGCGGGTCCAAATTTTTAGGGGAAAGGAGTTGGGAGAAGGTAGAGAAAAAAGGGAATTAGAAAAAAAAAAGACAAAACCTGGATGTACCAGTAAAAAAAAATAGCAAAGACAAAAAATAAATAAAATGGGAATAGTAAAAATCAAACTAGATCAAACAGAAATAAATAAACAGACAGGTAAGATTAAAAAATAAAGATGGCGCTCAAAGGCTGCCGAAAATAAAAACAAAAAATGAAAACTCCTTTCTTTTTTTTTTCCAAAAAATTCAATTAAAATGTTCAAGAAGAAAAAGAAAAGAAGAAAAATCTGGTTTGAAACCAGAAGAAAAAAAATAAAAGTTTGCGGCCGAAGCCGCTAAAGAAAATAAATTAAAATCAAATGAAAAACAAACTAGTCAAACCAAAAAGAAAGAAAGAATGCGACCGAAGTCGCTAATAACAGAAGGTGGGAATAAAAAATAAAAACGAAATAAAAAACAAAGCTTTCTTTTTCTTTTTTTTTTCTTATAATGTACTTATTTTTTTTAGAAACAAAAAATAATAAAAAAAATTAAAAAAATTATGTGGGCCGAAGCCCCCCAAAAAATAAAACAAACAAAAGAAATGGAAGAATAAAAAACGAAAACAATAACTTAACAAAATGTCCTGGTAGTATCAAAGAAAATCGTCAATCCAAAAAGTTCGTCAAGTAAATCCTCGTGGTAAAAATCGGGTTTGTCGCACGAATAACAATTAGATGAGTCAAAAACACCGGTCACAAAAAGACGGGGGGTCTGAACTCGTGATGGTCACCTGATCTCTCTAGAACTCTATAGAACTGTCCTATTAGTAGTCGAGAGATCAGTCCATTCTGATGAGAAAGTGGGTGCGACCCAACATGTCGTTAAAATGTTTAAATGATAAATGATAAGGAAAAAATCTACACTACTGAAACAATAATAAATATGAAAGGTAAACAAAGAATGCATTACACCTCGAAATGCTTCTAGAATTTCAAAAATTATGTCCTCTTTCATAAAAATGATAAACGTTACGCTTAAATATTATAGCGAAGAATTGTTCACGCCGATGTTTAAGTAATTTAACAAAATTAATGATAATAGACATTCTTAATAAAATAAAATTTTCAAAACACTTTTTTAAATTAAAATAATTGATGTATACATCGACTTATCTTAAAAACAAAGAAAATAAAAAGTATTTTAACAATGAAAAATTTAACTGCATAATAATATAATAAAATTATAATAAGCAAAGTAAAATATAAGAATAAATTGATAATTAAAATAATCATGACTTCCTTTTTAAAATACAACATCGTTTTCTTTGAGCAATGAATAAACATATCTATTGACTACGACATCCACCGTCTGTTCAACTCTGTTTGGTATAGTGACAGTATAGATCTCAGGTTGATTCTATGGATGTTGCTATGCACAATCTCGTGACGTTCATGACTGGGAAGGTACCTAGGTGTGTAGTAGGTGTACATCTTTACGGAGGGCTGCGAATTTTCGGATTTCAGTTGTGACGGGGGGATTAAAGGCTGGTAGAAGTTATCGACAATTAGCAGCCTCGTCTTCTTCTGTGTCGTGATTGCTAAAAGCCTCTTATCGCTCCCTGTTTCTATCTATCCATTTCTCACTGTAAACAAAGAAATGGGAAATATGATTGCAATTATATGAAAGTCTTGTGTAAGAAACGTAAGAACAGATAAGCGATCAAGGCCCAAAATGTCAATAACTTGCGAATACACTGGAAGTTCAGTACTTTATTCATTATTTCATTGCGAATGTCAAAATAAATAATTTAGGTCCTGTGTGATTCAGTCTAGAATTCACTTCATCGAGTGCATATTTTTCGTGACAATTGCTTTACTGATTAGGCTTGGAACGTTAACCATAACTAGTAATTCAAATCTGGCTTTATTTCTCTTTTCCCTTAGCCCCCAACAGCCTTGTTTGTTTTAAACACACAAGTCTTAAAAGCTAATACATAAATGATCTTGCTATCATGTTAATAAAATATCCCAGTTCCTATTAACCTACGCCCTTGTGCAAATTAATTGAACCAACCGCTGTAGTTTCCTTTCTTTCGCTATACAGTCAGTTTTAGACAAGCTGGAGTGACAGGGTGAAATCGATTTCTATTTTTTCTCACAATGTCCGTAGGACAACTAATGAACTGTCGAGAGAATAGTGTTTAAGCTTGATGTAAATCTGATACAATCACAGATGACGAAATATTTTTCAAAGCCAAACAAATTTCATTATACATCCCGAAAATAGATTCATATTATTGCGCGCCACATCAAATGACCATTTGTAAGTAATTGCTGTGGTGCGAAATAATATGAATCTATTTTCGGGATGTATAATGAAATTTGTTTGGCTTTGAAAAATATTTCGTCATCTGTTTGTATCAGATTTACATCAAGCTTAAACACTATTCTCTCGACAGTTCATTAGTTGTCCTACGGACATTGTCTGCGATAGACGTTACTACAAAGAAGCGTATGAAAATTGTAACGCTGCATGAAGAGACTGG
Organism: Acanthosepion lycidas; assembly: GCA_963932145.1. NCBI lineage: Eukaryota > Metazoa > Mollusca > Cephalopoda > Sepiida > Sepiidae > Acanthosepion > Acanthosepion lycidas. Next base: position 75,994,965 of record OZ010592.1, on the reverse strand, counting down.
CAAGCCTTGAAAGTGAGTAAATCATGGTACTAGACTGTACTGTAATTTCTTCTGATTTAAACCGAATCGAGAATCGGTGGTCAATCCTCAAGGAACCACTTCGTAGAATGGACATACGATGTACTTATATATGCACTAGGTTATGTTTCACTGTAAAATACGGAAAAAAGGAATTAATAACGCAATTATTCGTATTGTTTCAATTAATTTGCAAAAAGAGTGTACATTTTTCATTTTTCATTACCTCTTGAAAAGAACAGTGACAGTCAGAACATACTCTTTTATTCTATGTGTTGTGTTCCTACAGGATGTTTGCGATCATAGATCTTCGCAACTTTCTGTCCTTTGTAGCTATTCATACTTTTTGGCATTTGTTTATCTCTCTAAACCCTGTTCTGCCATCAATTTACTCAAGCCCACTATATATGTAATGGTGACATTCGAAGCATATCTTAGATGGGGCACAAAGATACATTATGAGGTACCTAGTGAAGATCAAGGTAACTACTCATTCATAATTTTTCTAGCGAGACAGCTTTTTGACCATTACACCACGTCGGGGTGCCCGCTCGCCTGGTATGCTATTAATTAGTTGTTACCTCTGGCGCTCTTTCCTTCAATCTATCTTGTGGGCATCAAATATTTCAAGCCCTCTTTACTCAATATGTGTCAGAGAAAGTTCAATTCTCTCTTTCTGATGTTAAGTATAAGTAGCCTTTTCTTATTATTTTCTCCAAAACTTTGTCGTTGCTTACATAATCGGTTAATATTATTCTCAGTATCCTTCTGTTGAACAACAATTCTGTTGTTTCAAGTCATCATCGTTATCTTTGAGGAGTTTTCCCAGCAGTGACTATCATGTAGGAGGACTAATATTACGCAACCGTTTAGTATTCTTCTATTTCGTTCTAACGTGATTTTCCTGTTTCTTAATACTTTGCTTAAATTTTGGAAGGCACCTTTCGCTATCTCAGTGCTTGTGTGATTTTGACATCACCAATTTGTAATTTGCATATTGGGACGTTGCTTTTGCAAACAGCGATGCATTGTGTCGGCCTGTAATTGGTTCCTTTCTGCTTTCCTTCACTACCTTGTGTAGGGGTTACTGTAATTTCGTTTCTCTGTCAGCTATTAACACATTGTCATCTGCATATCTTAAGCCAGAAGGAAACCCATGCTAAGACTTATATTTCTCTCGGAACCACATCACTGTATCGGTTGAATAAATCCTGTGAGAAGACACATCCTTGTCTTACAGCCATTTTCTATTTTGTATATATACTGAATTAATTTTCTATCCGTATGCAGGCGGTTTGCTTCCAGTATATGGTCTAGATTATTCTGTTATCATTCCCACATATGTCAAGTTGCTATACACGCTGTTCCAACATTTCTTTGTGACGTATACTATCAAACGCTTTTAGATAATTTTACAAAACTCAGGTACACGCCTTTCTATTGCTCTTTCTAGCATCATTCGAGGAATAATGCGTTCTTTGTTTCAGTGTCTTTAACTTAACATCAATGTTCTCGGTATAATTCTGTTGCGCGATCTATTCATCAGAATTCGAATGATAAGTTTTGTTATATGTCTCGTTCGATTGATTGTTCAATTGATTTTAAATTCGTTTACACTTGGTTTCTCAGTCAGTGCTATGAAAGTGAATTTACTTAGGTATTCCGGTATCTCACCACTGTCGTATATTTAATCTTAAGTTCGGTATCAACTAAGGCTGCTAGAATCTCTTATTACAATTTCACCTAGTTCAGTTGCTTTTTTTTCTGTTCAATTTGACCACTGCTAATTTCGTTTAATATTTTAATATTTCTGTTTTTTCAATATTTCTATCTATTGTTGTTTGTTCTTTTTCGTCGCGGGAGATATATTATCCCTGAACTATTTGTCTTTCTCCAATGTCTGTGTCCCGTATTCAAATTTTATGCTTTCCTGTTGGTGAGCATGTCTTTTTCGCCTTTTATCTTACTTACTTTTATGAATGCCTGTTTTTATATTTGATATTCATTTCTGCATTTTTTTTACGTTAGTTTCTTCCTCTTTTGCACATTAGCATTTGCTCCTAATGACTTTGTGCAATATTCTATGTCCAGCGTCGTTTTGGTCTCCTTTTCATTGTGTCAATAATTTAATCCATGCTTTTTCTTTGTTTTTCTTTACAATGATGTTAATTCCTTTATGTGTCAAGGTAGTCTTCTGACTGGATTTCTTCAATCTATACTGGGGGTTTGGTGGAGTAATGGATAAGCGGCTCGGATTGAGGAATCGGAGAGCCACGTTCGAATTCCAGTCGAATCCATTGCATTCAAAAACGGGCTAATAAAACAAAACCTGTGTTTTTCTACTCCCACCACCAGCTTTGGGTAAACAACAGAACAAACCGGGTTCTATAGCCTTGAATGGCAACGGGTCTTCCGCAGGAAAAAGCGGCAACCTACTGCAGGAAAAAAAATCTGCCTCGTCAGTCATGTATTGAAAGATATATGATCGCCGTGTATCACACATGGCACTCTAATTTATTTATACTGGGGGCTATACAAAGGGAGTTGGAAACTCTACCAGATTTTCAGGTTGCACAATTTTATCAATATAAAAGACGCATATAGCATTATATCATAATGGCAGAAATACTAATCATCATCATTCCTGGCCTAAAATCACTACTTCAAGAGAAGCCAATTAACAGGCAGACGCGATAAAAATGACATTGCAATCAATTCCCAAGCAACCCGGAAATGCATTAGACATACGGCCAAATATCCAATCACTGATTTATTTATTTTTTTTTTAAGAAGAGACAGATCATCATCGATAATTCTCAGAGGAGAGATTTGAAATATCTGTTTATAGTGTTTTTATTTTGTCCATATTATTTCATCTTCCGTCAATCTAATTAATTTACGAATTTCCTTGCTATTTTGTTTAATTTTCGAAAATTGTTTATTTTCTTACTTTTTGCAGTTCCTATCAGCGTAATTGCCAAAGCAGCGCCCGAATATCGGAAATAAATGTAATCTTGACATTTCTTGAAAACGACAAAACCCGGATTAGAGCTACGATTACGACAAACACAACTACAACCCCAATCGATTTATTTGTTAAACTATCGATATCGGCAATGGGAAAAAAAAAAAGAAAATGTAGTGCTGATTTTCTGGTGAATCAGATATTCTACATGGAAATATCGCAGAAAAAAAGATGTTTGAAGGTTTAGAGAGGAAACTAAACTCAGTGTATCTGTGAGGGTAATTTCTCCGCGACAGAGATCGACCCTTGAAAAACAGCCAACAGTTTTGCTATTTTGTGAGATAAAACATGACGTAAGAAAGATATAGGATACGCTCATCGTCTACCAGTCATTTAGGTAACGTAGCTAGAGTGTAGAATGGAAATAGACATCGTTGAGATAGATAGATAGATAGATAGATAGATATGAACAGACTGGGATAGATAGATAGATAGATAGATAGATAGATAGATAGATAGATAGATATGAACAGACTGGGATAGATAGATAGATAGATAGATAGATAGATAGATAGATAGATAGATAGATAGATAGATAGATAGATATGAACAGACTGGGATAGATAGATAGATAGTGCCATAATCTAGCCAGGAATAGACTTTTAATATTGACGATTATAAGTGTCATGCATTTCATGCAAGATGTAAAAGAAAAAGAAGTAAACGAAGAAAGAGGTGAAGAAGAAAAAATAAAGAGAAGAAGAAGAAGAAGAAGAAGAAGAAGAAGAAGAAGAAGAAGAAGAAGAAGAAGAAGAAGAAAACAACAACAATGACAGCAACAACATCAACAAAAACAACAAGAAGAAGAATAACAAGAAAAATGAACGGGAGAAGAAGACAAATAAAAAGAAGGAAAAGAAGAAAAAGAAAAAGAAAGAAGAGAAGCAGAAGAAAAATAAAAAGAAGATGAACTAGAAAAAGGAAAAAGAAAATATAATAAGAAATATAATTCGAGAGAAAAAAAGGATGAGAAAAAGCATTAAAAGAAAAAAACTTAGCTGTAGAAAATGAAGAAGAAAATAAATAAAGAGACGCAGACGAAGATGGATGAAAAAAGATGAGAAGTAAAGGAAGAAGAAAAATAGGAGGAATTAATAAACGAAGACAGGAAAACAAGAAGAAGAAAAGGAAGAAATGCTGAAAAAAAAGAAAGAAAAAAGGAACGGGAAGGAGAGAAAGAATATAAAATAAAGATATGCAGAAAAAAGAAGAGAAGAGGCATCATCATCATCAGCAGCAGCAGCAAAAGAAGAAGAAGAAGAAGAAGAAGAAGAAGAAATATAAAGGCGAGAGAAAGAAGTGTGGTGAGAAGAAGCAGTAGAAGAAAGAAAATTAGCTGTATAAAACAAAGAAGAAAGTAACGAGAGACGCAGAAGATGAAGATAAAAGAAGAGAAGCAAAAGAATAAAATAGAAATGAAAGAGGAAGAAGAAGAAGAAGAAAAGTCGAAGAAGAAAGAGAAGAAGAAACAGAAGTATCAGTAGATGAAATTAGCGAAGAAAAAAAAAGGAACGTACTGTATTATTTATTATTATTATTATTATTATTTTTGTTGTTATTATTATTATTATTAAAATTACTAGTATCATTATTATTCTTATTGTTGTTCATCCCAGGAACTAGTGCCCTACAACTGTTTAATATATTAGAATATGACGAAGTGAGAACAGAGATCGAGACATACCATGATCGTATATTGTCGTTGATAAAATTTCCAAAATAGCCACCACTGTAATTATTAAACATGTCTTACTTTTGGCGCTTTGAAAAAAATAAGATAAGCTTAATAAATAAAAAAACGACTTGAGGTCACATTCAAAATTAGTGACCAGGAAAATGGAATTATACCTATCTCTCTGGTTTCAAGTGCAGCCGGGTTTTAACTACATTTATAATTTTGCTTCATTATACAAGGTTTCTCTCCAAAATAGACAAAATTTAAAATGTGAATATATGAATAACTATATGTTCCAGACATCATTAAACGGGCATCATGTTGAAAAACAAAAGATATATTTATCAAAATTCTAACAAGATAATCAAAGGGAGGGAGATTTTATAAACGATTTCACAAAGTTACGCAAACGTTCAACATGCACCCCACTTGTGACACGACAGAGATCAAGTCATTAGCTCTAGCCAAACACGCTGGAGCATCTATTGCGTAACATTCTCCAGCGCCACAGTTTCGTACGATGAATCTGGGTGTCCAAATATGGCCGAAAAATATACAAAACTAATACATAAAATACACAAAGCGTGTATGTATGTGTATATATATATATATATATATATATATATATATATATATATATATATATATATATATATATATAGTTAGATACATTTAAAATTAGGCGGACTTGTGCTCTATAAAAATCTTTACAAACTATTTGATAAAAACAATTCCTAAAAAGTCCAAACGACAGTGATATCAATTGAAGTATTAAAATTCAAGGGCTAGCATTGTCTTCTCAGCTCTTAAATTAATCCTCTAGCTATTTAAAAAGCACACTTATATTAGGTTGGTGCAAAAATAATATCGTTTTTGACGTATTTTTTTTACGTCAAAAATCGATATTATTTTTGCACCAACCTAATATATATATATATATACAGTAATTAACAGGTGGATTTGATATTTAATTAATTCATCGAGTCTGAAAGTAACCTCAACAGAATGCAGAAAACACTGGACGGCCGATTCGTCCTATATTTGGGACTCATCAGGAGTGCGCATCCACTACCGAGAATTGAAACCCTGACAGTTAGGTTGAAAGCAAATATCATAACAGCTGTTCTAATGAGCCTCGGTAACTTAGATATTGCAAATCAGACTCAATATATCGCCGCTAGCTCACATATTACGTGGTGGAACCATACTGCGTTCTTTGTAACCATTGGACTGTGCCCCATTGAGCCACGAATGAGGCTGCTCGGGGTGGAAGGTATCATTTTGAGGAAGAGAAGAGGAGTCACTCAAAACTTAAAAGAAATGTGCGTAAAGGCGTCCCCGTTGAAATTCCTGAAGACACTCGCAGGCATCTCAATCTGATGTGTACAGTGTGTTTATCGATGGCTGGTCTAAGGAGTTACTTGAGAGCAGACATTCGGAGGGTAGTAATTGTCTAAAAAGCCGTAGGTCTCTAGTAAATGCAGTGTGTTATTTGCGGTAAGACATGCGGGTCCTGAAGCGGTTTCATGCGACATTTTAAATTACATGATGATGTTGCATACACTACTGCACTTGTTTAGTTTCCTGTTTTTTCCAGTGTATGTTGCTGGGCTAAAGAGCCACGTTTGTTCAGCACATCAGTAGATACACTCCAAAAATGGCCGATTTGGCAACCACCATTTATATATATATATATATATATATATATATATATATATATATATATATATATATGCGAAAATTGAGTTTGGATTCAAAAACAATGTAATTTACAGATATAAAGGTGTATTCACGATAAATACGTGTATAAAGTTTGTAGTTATTGTAGATAATTTCACATAATATTAAGACGAAGACTTTCTCTCTCTTTCTCTATCTATCTATCTATCTATCTATATATATATATATATATATATATATATATATATATATATATATATATATCGATTTCGCATTTTATCTCAGGGTTCAGAAACTAAAGTCAGCCAATAAGAATAATAAGATTGACATGATTCACGCCTGCATTTGCAACGATAAATTTTGATGGGTTTTTTTTTATCACTAAAGCCGTTATCTCGGCAGTACACCTCGACAAATAAATGTTTCCTTCTACATCCAAGTTAAGCAATGAACGCGTTCGTTGCTATTTAATTATATTTATCCTCGTCGGATTAAAAAAAATAAATCATTTCCTCCCGATAAATAAACGTGTTTCCCATTACAGTATACAATAGCACACACGCTGGAAGACACCGACTGAAGGTCGACATATGTCATTAGAGTGCGTGTTAATACCAAATTAACTAGAAAATGACGATTTCAAGTCCAGGACATCAACATTTAATCATGAAGTAAAATGATACAATCTTATAATGAATTTACGAGAGAAAATTGTACATAGGGTTGAAGAAAGCAGGACAAACATGAAAAGAAAAACGTGAACGGTATATATATATATATATATATATATATATGTGTGTGTGTGTGTGTGTGTGTGTGTGTGTGTGTGTGTGTAAATTTAAAAGGTAATATGAAAACTGGGATATTAGTCGACGCGTTTCGTACAAGGCAAAAACAAGATGCATTTATTAAAACAAAATAACTGTTAATAACAAAAAAATCGTCCTTAGCAAGTGAACTGAAAATTACGTCAAGAACTCTCACGTGTGGACATTTTATTTATTTTTTTGTGTTGACGGATTCAAACTTTTTTTTTGATTTCTTGGTACAGTTGACGCAATTTGCAGTTGACAGTATCAATATAAAAGCGTTTTCAAAATTTTTCCTGGTGCTAAGGACATTCTGTTTGTTATTATTAGTTATTTTGTTTTAATAAACTTGTTTCGTTTTTGACTTGAAAAGTCCACATTCCACGAAAAGCGTCGGCTAATATTATAGTTTTCCTGTTGTCTTTTACATTTAAAAAAATGTATTTTTGTACACGTTAACTCTGAGAATATATATATATATATATATATATATATATATATATATATATATATATATATATATATATATATATGTATATATATATATACAGGGTGATTGAAAAGTAACTCCCATTTATATGTATGACTGGCCAGCTAGTAGTCCTGACTTAGCAGCCTATGACCTTTTTTGGGGAGTTGGATGAAGGAGCAAGTCGACTATAACAAAACCAAAATATTGAAAGAACTTGAAGGGTGAATAAAAGAACTTACTATCCCACACGACAAGGGTTCCTTTGCAGTTCGTGAAGCGGTTAGCTAATACTGCTGCACATATCCAATCTTAAATAAAACCTCATGCTAAATGCTTTCCCCATAATGCTTTCCCCATAATGCTTTTCCCATAATTTTTGAAAAATTATAGATGATAATTAAATTATTGTAAAAATAGGGAGTTACTTTTCAATCAATATATATATATATATATATATATATATATATTAAATGGGAAAAATGGGGTACAATTCCACTGTACGTAACATTTAATTTAAACAGGGTTCAGTAAAGAATAGAGCTAAATATTAATTATTTTAGGATATTAAAATATTAAAAATCGTTATATAATGGCAATTATGTTTTAACACTACATATGTGTCTCCTCAGGCAATGTTAAACTACTGACGTGTGACATTTTAATTTATTTTCAAAAGCAGAATACGTTATAAAGTATTTTTATAAATTTATATATATTTATTTTTTTTTAAAATCTGATTTGGAAATTAATCTCTCACTTCCCGAGAGAACACATTTGTTGTATTGAGACATAATTCTTATCATGCTGCGATTTTTAACGTGTTTTAATATCCTTATATATATATATATATATATATA
>OZ010592.1:75973929-75978929 GCA_963932145.1 Acanthosepion lycidas | reverse complement strand
TCCATCTTCGCGAACAATTCAATAATATACAAAAACCCCGAATCTGTTTATGAATGAAAAGATCCTGTTTTATAAATTTCCGTTGCATTAGATCTTTTTTATTTTACAAGCTTTCGTCTGTTCCTACAGACATCCTCGGGTATGAAATAGATTGTGTTCTTGTTTTTACTCTCAATAATAAGTGGACAAACGAAAACAAGTTTTTAATCCGAAAAATGCTATGAGAAATGTGTTATAGTTTTAGAACGTGCAGTCGCAACGCTGATTTTGAATTTAAATTTTAAGGTTAAAGTTCTGCGTTTATGTACAAATGTAGTGTTAAGAGAATTATTTTTTTACTGGTAAATTTTCCGTCAAAGTGGCATGAACAATATTGTTCAATAATTACAGTAATGTCGCATTTATTATCGAAAAGTTGCACTTGGATCAGTTATTTTAATTTCAATAAAGGTGCAATCAATTTACAAATTCATGAATTGTTCAGACATAAAACAAATATATATATATATATATATATATATATATATATATATATATATATATATATATATATATATATATATATATGGTTGCGTGTGGTCACTAATTGATTTGGACATATCAATGTTCAACAATTAAATAAAACCAGAGATGATATGATGTTAGTAACAACTTGTGTTAAAGTATATATATATATATATATATATATATATATATATATATATATATATATATATATATATATATATATATATATATATACGTGCGTGTGTCTGTGGAACACTGTCAATTTTCTGGCAAGTCCTTCAGCCAAGCCGTCCCCAAATGTACCCAGTATTACTTTGATCGTGTCGGTACGGTACGACATCGAATTGGGCCATGTAGTCAGGGCAGCGCATGACGTCAATCGATTAGCGCCCTGGCGAGATCACTTCAGCTCCCGAAGAAAAGAGTGAATTTTGACTAAACAGGGCACCATTTTTATCTGACGAGATAAACTGATGACTAAGTTTTAAAATGTATTTTTAAAAATGAATAATCTTTCATGAACCTTTTATTTTAGTTTTAATCTCAGCCTAATAGATTAAATATAGTATTTCCAATAAGCAAAATAATTTGCTGCATTTCAAATCAAATTTAAATTGATTGGAATGAGTTTGTTTTTTTGAAATTGCTGATCTCAGACTAACAGTGCTTCTTCAATAAAAGTGACTTACCTTATCAACTATCAAATATCAACCTGACATCTCTATGCCGTTTCAGAAGGAGTGATATCTTTCTTGGGGAGCGCGATTTTATACCGTCTCTGCGTAGTTCATTACTAATCGTTTGCTTAGTTACGTTAACTCCTAACAAACTCAGATCATTCTGAAGGTCTTGTCTGATGGCCATTGGGTTATTTCGGACCTGTCGCATCAACTTTCTTCGTAATCTCGGAGAGATCTTCCTGGGAGAACCGGGTCTGCCTTTGTTCGCAACAGTAGTACGTCTTTTAAATCTTGCAATAAATGAACCAGTTGTTGAAAAGGTATGTTCGTGTCACTGGAAATATTTCTGTAACTTTTTCCATTGTTCCATAGCTTAATTAGCTCTTTTTAAGCACAAGTCATTTCCTTACGTCTAGCCATTATTAGAACCGTTATCAGTGAACAATGACTCCAGAATGATCCAGTTTTGAACTGAATGTTTCAATAGAGTTACTGACAATATTCTAGAACATTTTAGAATCTTCTAAGTTGAAGTAAAACCAAATTCTACCGAACTATAATAGAAATATTGATACTGTACGAACACTTTTTCCACTATTCGAAATATAAAAAATTGCATAACTATCACTTATCGATGAATTTCTAATTTTAAATTGCAGATTCTGATTCTATGCCACAAAATACATATATAACATTGTTATTCGAGGTTTTCATTCGAATAAGTGATAATAACAAGCATTTATTTGATGTACGATCACTTATTCAACCCCAATGTATATATATTTATTCAGCCCTGAAAATTGCCATCAAGCATAAATAAAATCGTCTCCGTTTGAATTTGACATTTCCACTTTTATATTTCTATACGCCCTATCTCTGACATTGAGAAATTTTACCCATAAATATACCATGTCATAAAACCGTATACATTTTACATAGCGGAAAAGGTTAGTGTTTGAAATGTTTTAGATTCTAACTAGCTCTACTTTTTCAATGTTTTGAATTAAGTACTGAGCACTTTTTAAATATAACTGTTTTCCGGACAAGTTAAAACTTGTCTGTAAAACAGTTTTATTGTACTAGTTGATAATAAATCTTCACCACATTAATATAAATTGATATGAACACTACTAAAATCAGGTTAGTGAACACATTAAAAAGCGACTAGGCCCATAAGCTTAATAAATAATAGAATGTTCACAAACCAAAGATTAACTGATGTAAAAGAGATATATCACAAGGAGGCGATTTCTTTGGTTTCAGTTGAGTTCAAAGAGTTTAGTACAAGAGCATTGTGTAGAATGGCTCACTGATGTAATTAGTTCATATGTATGAAGTTGAGAATCTATTTGTATATCTGCACAGAAATGAAAGCCAAAATATTAAGTGAAAGATCTTGAAAGAGACGGAGAGAAACAAAGAGAAGAGAGAAAAGAACGACTGGAAAATATGAAAGACATACGTAGAAAGCGACAGAGAAAAACAATGTGAAAGAGAGAGAAGAACTAGAGAAAAAGAGCTAGAAAGAGATAGGGATAAATAATGAGAAAGAGATAGGAGTAAAATATAGAAACAAAGGGAGAGAAACAACGAGAAAGACAGAGAAAAAGGATTTGGGAAAGATAAGGAGAAAAAATCTAGAAAGAGTGGGAGAGAAACAATGAAAGGATCAGACGAGAAAGATTGGAAAAGATAAGGATATAAATATCTACAAAGAGACGGTAAGAAACAATGAAAGGAGCAGACGAGAAGGATTGGAAAAGATAAAAATATAAATATCTACAAAGAGACGGAAAGAAACAATGAGAAAGACAGGTGAGAACGATTATGGAAGATAAGGAGAATACAAGCTAGAAAGGGACGGAGAGAAACAACCAGAAAGACAGAGAAAAAGGATTGCAAAAGATGAGGAGAAAAAACCTAGAAAGAGTCGGTGAGAAACAATGACAAAGAAAGAGGAGAAAGATTGGAAAAGTTAAGGATATAAATATCTACCAAGAGACGGAGAGAAACAATGAAAGGGAGAGACGAGAAGGATTGGAAAAGATAAGGATATAAATATCTACCAAGAGACGGAAAGAAACAATGAAAGGGAGAGACGAGAAGTATTGGAAAAGGTAAGGATATAAATATCTACCAAGAGACGGAGAGAAACAATGAAAGGGAGATACGGGAAGGGATGGGAAAGATAAGGATATAAATATTTACCAGCAGTTTATTGTTCAATCAGTAGATTCTCATGCAAACCAAACGTATATCTTTTTGATTCTCATGAAATCCAAACCTGTCTCTATCTTTTTGATTCACGTCAAAATCAAACATGTCTGACTTGTTTTATCACCTGAAAAACAAACATATACCTACCTTTTCTAACAGGTTTGGAAAACAAAGCAATGTCTACCATTTTTCTCTCGTATGAACCAAAATTATATCGTTAATTTTACTCTGAGATATGATGTTCTTTACTTCAGTACAAATCATAGTGTAACCGAGGATCAAAATTGGAAGTCTTCTTTCAAATCCCATCGTTGGTAGTGAAGAATTTTAATTTCGGTTCATTTTTGTTATAGTTCTCTGCTGTATTGGGCTTAAGGATTTCGCAATTTTTACACTTTGTATAACTTATTCAACTTAAGCAAATCTACGATATATTTATTTATTTCCTTCGGGTCTGCAATATTATCTTATGTTTTCATTGCAAAAATACTTTTTATGCGACATCCTCTAGACAAATGTAATTTAGTAAACTTGAAATTCTCAATTAGAACTAATTTAATATTTTTCACTGAAAGTTAATTTAATATTCTTCTCTGTAAGCGTTTTATTCATAAAAGCAAATACACTAATAAAAAAAAAAATCATTTATAGTTTATTGACTCCCGGGCACACCAAAAATATGTCTACCGTTTTTAGCTTTTATAAAGAGCAAAAACCTATTTCAAGAAGGCTAAACCGATATGTAAAGTTTTTGTCTCTCATACAGAGTAAAAACATGTAAAAGAATCCGTCGATTATTGCGTATTCGATTAGTGAGTATTCGATTTGTGCGGTAACATTTTCATATACCAAAATTCGATTAGTGTATGCATAGTACTCGATGAGAGCGATAAAACATTTTTCACTTTAACCATAGTAATTGGAAATTGAATTGTTATAGTTACCGATTAATCAAACAAATTTTTTAAAAAATTATATGGAAAATGGTAACTATTTTGATTGTCAAGTATTACGTTATATAAGTACGGCACTCTTTAAAAGCTAGACTGTTATAAGTAGGCAATTTTTGTAAATAAGACTATAATATTCAAATACTTATATTCATTAAAAATGTTTGAATATTTTGATATTTCATGTTTAAATAAAACGAAAGTTCTGATTTTTGTTAAAAAAATGGACAGATGACTGTGATACAGAAAACTAGATTTATTTAAAAATATCGAAATGTAAATATGTATGCATTTACGATGGAAAGATTATAAATAAAATTTCCAGTTTAAACTACTTATGTGTTTGATATATTCTAAAATTTTAAAGGGTCAATTTCTCAGTACTGCCAATGATATAAAGAAAAGAAGAATAGCATGTGGCAAACCACTCGAAATTTCAGAGTCGGTCTATTATGTATTATGTACAGTATTTACATTATTCGGACTATTGTCCTTATCTTGAACTTTATCCACTGTGCCATGTGTTTTTTGAGGACACATGGCACGGTGGATAAAGGCGTTGGTTAGATCCAGTGACAGACCCAAAAAGTATGAGTTCAATACCCGGTTAAGGCAGTGGAGAACTTTCAGAGGGAAAATTAGCAGG
>OZ010592.1:75951429-75968929 GCA_963932145.1 Acanthosepion lycidas | reverse complement strand
GAAAATAGGATTAAGACATGTGAGAAAAGAATAATTTCATTTGCGAATACAGTAAATGCATATGAGAAAAGGATAATTTCATTAGAGAATAGGGTAAAGACATGAGTGAAAAGGATAATTTCATTTGAGAATAGGGTTAAGACATATGTGAAATGAATAATTTCATTTGAGAATAGGGTAAAGGCATATAAGAAAAGGATAATTTCGTTTGAGAATAGGAAAAAAACATATGAGCAATGACGAATATCATCTGTAGTAATTGACCCAGCCGTTAATATGCAATCTATGGCATGTGTACCTAGAAAGAATGAGAGCTGAGAAAGAGATGTTATTTGTAAAGAAGTTTCAAATTAAAAATTTGGAAGCAATAAATATTGCGAAATAATTTGAAACAATAAATAATGAGAATCATAATTATAATATATTTTCTAACAGACTCTGTGTGTGTGTTTATATTATGATAATACTTTAGAGACAATTCAAAGCAGAATTTCCAGTGAATACTGCACGTCTTTCATAAAGAAAAGTACAGTAACAAATTCAATGAAGGCGGTATATTATACATACATCTAGCCTCATTGGGGAGAGCCATCATTCCAGGTTTTAACTCACCCTGGGAGTGGGGATACGTTTATTGCCCAGCGCCTGTGACGTTCCCAAAAGAGTAATTGCCGAGGGGATTTGGACATTTTTCCATGGTACTACCGATAAGCGCACTTTAAACTGAGCTTGTGTCGCATCTGTTACGTGGTGGCTAGACCGGTAAATACCTATGTAATACGTACCTCAAGTCATAGAAAACGATCTGACGAGGCCTTACCTCAACATCAGGAGTGGGATGAGTATTATAGCCCGGCGAATTAGGCCTCCCCAAAAGGGAAGTACCGAAGTGGTTTGGAAATTTTTCCACGGTACTGCTGATAAATCCACTTTAAACTGACTTTTTGTCACATATGTTGCGTGGTGGTGGAACTGGGAAATACCTATAATTACGTACTTCAAGCCCCCTGGAGTCATACCCAAGGCTTTACCTGTCCCTAGGAAGGCGGCCAAGTGTATTGCCCCGGGACTGAGGCGTCCCCAATAGGGAATGTGCCGAGGAGATATGGGTATTTTTCTTGGGAAAGATTTCGATATTTTTTAAGTATTTTCTTATGAGAGAATAGGATAAATTTATAACTTAGTGCATATAGAAATTATTCAAATAATTCTTCGGTCGTGCGGTTTTGGTTAATCTATCACATCCAAGGAATATCTGTAACGTTATCAGTCCTGATCTGGCATCTCTACTGCTGTCATTTTCTGGCCGATGTTATATATCTTCCCTATGTATTTTCAAAAAATATTCTCAGTACAATAGTTTTAAAGATTTGTCATCAATCGGATGCATGAATTTAAACGTAGTACTAAATTGGCAACTACATCCCACTATTTTACTGTTGAAATAACTAGATATAACCGTAAGTTTATTCAATTGTTTATTTTCTCGCAATTCCCGCCTGTTGATATCTCTCCCAATTGTTTCATTCGATCTTCAAATATTTAAATCCAACGTCAATCGAAATCTCGTTGTTCAAATATATAAATGCAACGTCAATCAAAGTCTCGTTGTTCTTTTATTCTCTTTCGACCTCATTAATGTCTTCTCATTTTCTTTCCATCTCAGCAACCAATCATGCTTTAGTGGTGTTATCGCCTTCCTTGAAATGAAATGATTAAAAAAAGAGAAAATAGAAAATAGATTATATGAAATAACAAAAGAGTGAAAATTAGTTTTGGGAGCTATAGACTACAGGAAACTGATCGCTTACGCCCTGAAGGGACCAGTTATAAATAATAATAATAATAATAATAATAATAATAATAATAATAATAATAATAATAATAATAATAATCCGTAGCTCGCAACTTCTGCTGTTTCTCGTGGAAAGAATCGTTTATTTTGGTTAAGACTTAATGGTAAACGTTTAATTTTCTCTTTCCTTTACGCCAATGTCTAGAATTTGTAACAGATTTATTTTTGTGTCTGCCATTGACATGGTGTCTTTTTCATTTCACCCCATGCAAGAGGATAATATCGCTAAGACGCAATGCGATACTGGGTCTAAATGAGAATGAAAAAACTTTAGAAGGAACCGAAAACCAAATCCTAAAAAGGGAACAAGGAGTAAACCTGGCTCAAATCGTGCCCACCGATAAATAGTGGAAAGACTTCTGTTTCTATTAGGAATGATTCTCTGTAAAGTTTAAATATATCCGGTGAGAAAACACCTCCTTGCTTTAGGTCCCTTTGTATTTTTACGTGTTTTCTTAATTAAGTTTTTCCGCGTATGTAGGTGGTTTGCTCCCAGTGAATATTCCTCCACCTCTGCCGTTTGTCTCAGAAACAAAAGGCAGAGGAGGAAGAATATGCACAAGAGGCCATGCCATGGAGCCGAGACCGGACTTTCAGCTGCAACTACTGCGTCCGTGTATGTATTTCTCGCATTGGAATTATCGCTCACAAACTTGCCTGGAAGCAACGTGTACAGACCCCCTCTTGATCTTTGTTTTGCGAAATCAAACCATGATGTTAATATTCTATATTATTCTCATATCTTTTCAAAATATTTTCAATTTTTCTCATGTCTTTCCGTAATAAGGAAGAATATTTTTTTCAATATTTTATATTAAAAATATTGTTAATTAATGTATTTAATGGCGCTTATAATTAAAACTACCATATATTTCCAGTCAGTCCTCTTTCTAAGTGTTGCCTGAAAATTATTCTAATGTTGAGGACTACGGCAGGAAATGCATTTATAATGAGACATCATCTTTCTAATTAAGCTTATAGCAGTTGGAAAGCTCTTTAGAAACATCAAGTTTACGAAAAGATAAAATAAAAGTTACATTTAATGTGAAATTATTAAAAATCCTATTTCCTCTACTCTGTTTGCCTGTCGGCACTTTATGAATATGTGTAAACAAATTTCTTCACTTGATTTCATTTCAACTCTCGTGGGTCACATGTCGGAAGAATTATTAATGTCTTCAACGGACAGTTGGAAGAAGGCAGTGTTAAATGGCGAATGAAGTCAATATTGGTAGAGGGGGATAAAAGAACGATGGACATTTTGGATAGGGAAATAAGAAGAAGAAGATCGATCGACTGGATGAAAATCGAAGGCAAAGAAGAAGAAGAAGAAGATCGATCGACTGGATTAAAATCGAAGGCAAAGAAGAAGATCGATCGATCGACTGGATGAAAATCGAAGGCAAAGAAGAAGAAGAAGATCGATCGACTGGATGAAAATTGAAGACAAAGAAGAAGAAGAAGAAGAAGATCGATCGACTGGATGAAAATCGAAGGCAAAGAAGAAGAAGAAGAAGAAGAAGAAGAAGAAGAAGAAGAAGAAGAAGATTGATCGACTGGATGAAAATCGAAGGCAAAGAAGAAGAAGAAGAAGAAGAAGAAGAAGAAGAAGAAGAAGAAGAAGATTGATCGACTGGATGAAAATCGAAGGCAAAGAAGAAGAAGAAGAAGAAGAAGAAGAAGAAGAAGAAGAAGAAGAAGAAGAAGAAACTGGAAGAAGAAAAACAGTCGAAGCAAAAAAGTAAAAACTTCATAGAAGAAGAAAAAAGACGGGGGTAAAGGAAAAAAAGTGTAAAAAGAAGTAGAAGAGGAAAAAGAAAAAAGCATTGAAAACATGAAGAGCATAAAATAGAAGCGACGAGTAAAATAAAGGAAAATAAAAGAAAATGCAGCAGTTAAAAAAAAAAAGAACGAAAAATTTACGAATGTGGAAGAAGCCAAAGAAGGAAGGAAGAGAAAGTTGAAGAAGAAATAATGGACAAAGAGAAGAAGCGGAAGAATGCGGAAGAATAAAGGGAAAAAAATAGGAGGAAAAGATGGAATGCGAACGAAGAATAAAAGGAAAGAAATCTAAGAACAAAAAAAGAAAAAGCGGGAAAATGTTAAGAAGAAGAAACCGAAGAAGGGGTAGATGAAAACAAGTAAAAGAAGAAAAATTAGAAGAGGAAAAAAAAGGACGAAACAAAAGAGGAAGAGTAAAAAGTGGAAGAAACAAAAAGAAAGACAGAGAAATAGAAGCAAGGGTATAAAAAAAAGATGGCGTCTAAAAGTGGAAGAAGTCGAAGAAAGAATGAAAAGAGGAATAAATGAAAGAAGAGAAAAAGGGAAAAAGCGAAAGAAAGAAGACGAAAATGAAGGAAGAGCTGATAGAAAAATGAGGAAGAAATGTAAACATAATAAAAGAAGAAGGAGAGAAAAGGAAAAAGAAAAAAAAATGATAAATGTGTAGAAATTGAATAAAAAAGAAGAAAAAAGATAATGTTGTAGAAAAAGAAAAGAACAAGCTAAACGTAAGAGTAAAAAGTGTAAGACAGTAAAGAAGAAAAAGAAGAAGACAAAAGCGGGTGAATAAAAGAGAAGAGAAAAATACGAATAAATAGAGGAAAAACCGAAAGAAAGAAAGAAAAAAAAAGCTGAAAGAAATGGAATTTAGAAAACAAATAAGAAAAAGAAGATGAATTAACGGAAGAAGGAAGAAAAAGAAAAAAGAAAAGAAACAAAAGAAGCTGGGAAACTTAAAAACGAACGAAAACGTGGCGCTAGAAATGGAGAAAGAAGAGGTAAAGAGAAAGAAGGGAGAAGAGAAAAAGAGATGGAATATAAAATAGAAAAGGAAAAAGAAGCGGTTGGGCAGAAAAAAATAACACAAAATTAAGAAGGAGGAAGAAGGAAAAGAAGAAGAGTCGAAAGAACGAAAAAGAAATGGAGGAAAATGAAACAGAAAAAATGAAAAAGAAAATAGTAGATGTAGAAGAAGGAAGAAAAATTCAAGAAACCTAAGAAATTAGAAGAATAATAAGAAGAAAGAAAATAGAAACATATTTTCAATTTCTTCTACGAGATTCATAGAACGAATTTTCTTTTAAACAGTATCACTTTCTTGTAACCTAGAAAGAGTTACTGAATGAGAAATAACCATAAGTTAGGTTGTTAATCTTTGTAACATCAACAAATTACAATACTCACCTTTAGGTAAAATACTGCTAGTAGTGGACTACTTAGACAGCATATTACGATATTTACCTGCCTCCCCAGGAGGTAGGATGCGGCACAAGGCCAAATTTAATGTGGGGAAATCCGAGCCCGTAGATCCGGCATACGCGGGATCGGGTATCTGTTTACCTTTCCGGACGAGGCTCTGGCAAAAGGAGGGGCTCTTCCGGGTTCCTCTCTGCTCGAAAGCAGTGACTTCGACACGGCGAGAGCTTCCCACACTGCCAGTTCACGCTGCCAGCTTAGACAGCAAATTACGATATTTACCTGCTTCCCCACAGGGTAGGATGTGGCACAAGACCAAATATAATGTGGGGTAATCCGAGCTCGGGCAAAAGTTGACCGTAGACACCGGATGCACGGGATCGAGTATTTATCTACTTCTCCGGAAGAGAATCTGCCCTTCGGCATAGCCTCGTTTGGATTCCTTTCTGCCCGAAGGCAGAGTTCGACACGGCAAGAGCTTCCTACGCTGCCAGCTCCCGCTGCCAACATAGAGAGCATATTACCCCCAGTTACAACAGTGTCCAACGTATTTATGAGGACTGTTCATGTGTATGGCATATAACACATCCCAAGCTAGGAAGTACAGTCAATAAAACGAAAGGGGTTATTGAATGCAGGGGAATTAGGAACAGAAACATTAGTAATAAGCAGAAAAAGAAGAAAAAAAAAGTAATTAGGAAGACAGCAGATAGCGATTGACATTACATTTACATTTTTTGAAGATTAAAGTTGGATGGAAAGCATGGAATCGGAAGAGAATTCCACAAAGGAGAAGTCCGAGAAAAGAGACTGTTAGCATAGAACGTACGGCTACATCTATCTAGCTCAACTGTACATTGATGAGATCTCGACGCCCGTTTAGTACTTCGCTTAAATTCAAAAAAGTCTTGGTACCATAGTAATGAGCACATCCGAACAATTGCCTTGAAAGTATTTATGAAAAAAGCCATAGCGAGACAACATTGCGCTTGTGGGTAAGTGGCTGGAAGCTGAGCCGTTAGTACTAGACCAATAATATTTCTCATACTTCTTTGGATCTTATCAACCACTCAAGGTAAATAGCAGGGGCGCCAGACCATATATAGCATGATAATAAAATTATAATAATATGTAACAATTAAAAATCACGTATAAAAAGATGCTACGTGTAAATAAGAAGTATACCAATAAAGAAAAAAAGAAACACGGATAAACACGTCTCTTCTTCTGTATGCTCTGTCACTAAGAATATTGGCGATCATGATTCTCCACAACCTCCTCTCATTTGTAGCCCTTGGTAATTTTTTTTTCTATTTGCTACCCCTTTCAGTGCCTGTTCTGCCAACCGTTTACACAATCTCGTTAAATGAACTATACGTTACTCTCGTCAGTGCCTCTTGTCTTCCTGTGTGTCTCAAATTTTCTAAGCCCTCTCACCTCGTTATATCTCCTAGAAATTTTAACTGTCTCTTTCTAACACAAAGTCGAAGTGTCCTCTTGTTTCTATTTTTCTAAAGCTCCGAATTTGCTCACAATGGTATTCTTAGCTTCCTTCTGAAGAACCACATTGATATTGGCTCAAGTTCCTTCTTCATCTGTGACTAGCAAAAGAGCCCGGCGTTGCGTGGGGATGTAATAGTAAGATATAGATCAAGTATCGACCATGAAAGCCTGAAAAATAAAACTGACAAAGATTATTGTTTAAGGTTGAAGGACACGCATGTCTTAATTAGTTTGTTTTTTTTTATTTACGAATTGGTCAAACCCAAACTCAAACAAAATATTGTTTTCAATCGTTATGAGTCTACCGATTGAATATAATTTTATTATAAACAATTGTCTTGTAAATGGAATTTTTGAAGCATTCTGAATTTAAAAGTAAAGAAAAAAGTGTGCAAGACAATAAGAAACACAACCTGCCAAAAAAAGTGATATTTTGTTGAAATCGGTTTAAAAAAGTAGGAAATCCGATCCCATATATAAATGAACATACACACACCCCCACAAACAAACAACTTGGGTTTTATAATAAGTATAACTCGATATGAGTTTTCCCCCTTTCATTCTCGTGATGCCTCTTAATCGTGTTTTCAAATTGATTTCGTGCAAAAACATTTGTGTTTTTTCCAATTTTCTTTGGCGCTGTCAGAACCACCGCAAGGTAATTTTACGTAGTCCTGTAAAGTTTTGTTGAAATCGGTTGAAAATAGGAAATCCGATCCAATATATAAACATACACACATACACACACACACGCACACACACACACACACACAACCTGGGTTTTATAATAAGTATGATGACCCTTTCCAGTATTCACTGCTATATAAGAAGACAGATATGTGCAGTATGTCTTTGTTTCTAACGAGTTTTTCCTTTTTTGAATGAATCTTTCGCTATCCCGTTCAACCTTCAAATTTCACTGCCACCCCCTTCCCTCTTCTGTTAAATCACTCACCAGATATATTTTGACGTGTAGCTTAGTCCTCAATAACAAACATAACAGTTATAATGCTCTAACTTTCAAGAAACGGAACCACCATAAAGACGGGAGCGTGTATTTGTTTCGTGTCAGGCCTTATGCGTTTTCCAATTCCAGTGTCGCATTATCAAAATAAATAAAGCAAAATAAAAATGCGAAACAGAAAAAATGCAATAAATATAAACACCTTGGTTGTCCCTGTGGTGCAATACGTATTCAACATCCTAAAATGGACGATAGCTGAAAGCAAATTGTCAATACTTGTGACTTGCCACAGCATACATCATCCTAAGGCCGATGTTGATCATCTGCTTGTGTCCAGATCCGAAGGAGGTAGAGGATTAGTTCAAGTAGAACTGTCTTATCGCTGCTAAAGTTCGTACACGATTAGAAATTTAAAAACACAATTTTACATACACACAAAATACGCATTTGCTAGTAACTTACATAGACTCCATTGTTTGTAACAACTTCCAGACTTCATTGGTCAGTGATTCATAAATATACAACTTTGGTATTGGTCCCGTTCATATATCACAGATTTTATTGTCAGCACTCTGACCATTAAAAGAGCATGGCCGTTCGGGATTGGCACAATATAAGTTCTGTTTATGAACATGTGTAGACTTTTTCTTAGTTTGAAAAATGAAGTAACTAAAGCGACTTGAGTACAATCTCAATGAAAACATTCTGAACCTCAGTATTACCATAGATAAATATATTGCTAAATTGGCCCAACCTGGAAGCGTATGCAATACTTTTACAAACATGTACTATATAACATGTTCGACCAAGCTCGATCCGGGGTCTTTCCCGCGCTGGTCAGTACTGGCGCCGGTCAAATGAATGTTATCGGTTGACCACTTCGTTGCTTAGCCCACTTTGTGTTCTGTGAACACAGTGAACTGAAGATCGAATTTTCTTTAGCAGTTAAACGCTGAATCACGTTGGCAGAACCATGCTATGAAAAAGAACAAGAATGATTCCGCCTATGAAAATTCCAATATCATAACAAATAAAGTAGAAAACCGCTTGGTTAGTTTTCAATTGGTTTATATAATCATTGATACAATATAATTCAGCCTTGCCGATCGAATCTCTATGGTAACACTGTATCTCTTTGTTCTGAAACTTACAGCGGGTTAAGTGATTTTCCAAGCATAACTTAGATGTATCACAAAGCCGAAAGTAGGGGTTACCCAGTGAGAATCGATCTCACTACTCAGTCGTAATTGTTCTAGCGAGACAGGCTTGCTAACCATTACACCAACCGAGGTGACGAAATGATTTTCTAAGCATGGCTTATATGTGGCACAAAGCCGAAAGTATGGGGCACCCAGCTAGGATCGAACTCACTATTCAGTCGTAACTGTTTTAGCGAGTCAAGCTTGCTAAACATTACACCACGCTGAGGTGCCGTTATTTTCCAGGCGTAGCTTAGATGTGACACAAGGCAGAGAAAAGGGGACACCCAGTGGGGATCGAACTCACTACTCAGTCGTAATTGTTCTAGTGAGACAAGCTTGCTGACGATTACACGAGGTGTTCAACTTAAAGCGAATTGAGAAGTCACATGAGATGTTAGATCGGGCAACCTCGTCATCAGTTCTCTTGCCTGGCTCAACTTCAGCAATTCTCTTCGGTTACAATTCTCTTCCACTGTCAATTCTCTTCGGCAGCAGGTCACGTGGCTTCCTCCTGCGTTTCCAGGCCACCGCCGCGCTCTGACGCCCTCTGCTGCTCTCTCGTGACATCTGGTCGCTTCTCGTTTAAACCGCGACTGCTCCTTACTTCAATCGAACGTTCGTTTTATATTCATCTCGCCTAAACCTCACTGCCCCTTACAGCTCATTATGTATTCATCACTTAATTATTTTCGCCAAAGCTGGAGACATGACACCGAACCTAAACAAAATGCTGTGGTATTTCAAAATAATAAAATCTATTTTTTTTTTTTTTAAATTCTTTCTTTTTCCAAACAATAATTTTCTTGTCAATAAATGTTATTTAAAATCAGCAATTTCTATTAGGTGTCGATTTTGCAAATCCTGACCCAAGTAGTTCTTTTTTCTATTTCCAAAACACACTCAAGATTATTTACACTTCTCCAAACCATATTTTGGAGTCCACATTCCATTCAGCAATTCCTTTTGTTTATATTTCCGTTTTCGCTTAGATTCGGTACTCGATCTGCAGATGACCTTCAAGGAGACCCTTCAATTCAAAAGTAAACTTTTTTACTTTATTTTTTTCTACTGTTTTATATTCTGGCCATTTTTTCCGCCCAGGAACTCGTACCAACTCTTATAAACGTTTATCAGGTGGTTCTGAGGAGTGTGAAACAACATCTTTATTGCTGCTGTTCCCAGGTTGGAGTAGAAGGACATATTAGAATACCAGCTATATAATGAAACAAAGTAAAACGAAACATTTTGCAAGTATAAAAATACTTCATTATTGCACAAACACCATCAATATATATTTATATAAAAAATACTAACAATATATTTCATAGCAAAATGATCGACAATACATTGTATCTGTAGCTGAAGGCATAGATCTACATTCACAATATATTTAATTGAGGCCATACGATTTTGTTCAAAATATTTACATTTCGGCATTCAATAACCATTAGAAGTGTTGATATCCCGCTAAACGAAAATAACCAAACCAACATATTCTGCTTTAATACATGGCAGAGAATACTTCTCATTTGTGCGTATATATGTTTGTGTTGGCATAATTACTAGACGCGGTGATGTTTGTATTGTATATTGTAATTTTTGTTGAAGTTATATTTTGAAATACAGTTTAAAGAAATTGTATTATATTATATAGATAGATATCATCAAAGGATTATTTCATATTTAGTGTTCGGATGATTTTGTTTAGTGACATATCAACCTCTGTGGCTATAATGTCAAAATTTAAATATTTTGAACAATTTTAAGATTTTAGTAAAATATTTTAAGCGCAATTGTGGGCCTTCAACTACATTGTTGGTCTTTTTCTTACAAATTTTTTTTTTTGCAAATTTTCTACATATACATGTATTTTTACTATAAATATGTATTTTTCTACTTTTATAGTATTTTTGATTGGTGGTTCACTATTTTCCCATATCAGGGACCCTAATAGGTGTTGCCGTCCCGTGGCAGAGTGGACATGGGAACAGCAGCAATTCAGAAGGGTTTTCAAAACCTGCAATCTCCCAGTCAGAGGCCTTACTGCCGGATGTAATATATCGTCGTACCCAGCACTATTTATATTCTATAAATTTTAATCGGACAACATAGACTGTAAAGAAGAAGACCTCGAGCAAATTAAATAAACCAATGCATTCAACCACTTAGCCATGTGTCGTTGGTACTACTGGTGAGTGAATATTTGGTACTCATAAACCCCTTGGGGACACTGGTGGGAGAATATTTGGTATTCATAAAATCCTTGGGGTTATTGATCCAAAAAGTTCCCTGACTCGAAAAGTTTTGAGTGAACAAAAGAATGGAGAGTTATCGAGTCGAATTAATTAAAACTTAGATATTTAAAGGCATGATAGATGGAACCTACCCACTCCCATATGCGAGAAAAAGGTTTCGGTTCGAAATTCAAACAAATATCACCTGAAGATGGCCAGAGACTACAGCAACTGAAATGTCGTGAAAGTGAGGACAACAACCCCAACAATGTAACTAGAGTAAATAGTTATAATGCCTCATCTCAGAAATATAGACAGATGTAGATATTTTTTGTTTAATTAATTTAAAAATAAGAAATATCATCCATCGTTTGCCATAGGTCATTAGTTGTGACCCGGCATGTAATTATAAAACACATGCAGGCCCAAAACATTTTTCGTAAAGTAACAATAAGGAGATTAACGAAGTACTGCATAAAGGTTCTCTGACATTTTAACACTTTTTTGCTAAACCAATCTTGCTCGATAACTATATTCATAGAGCAGTCAAATTTTAAAATTTAGGTTAGCTCCTCGTATGAGTTAAATAATTCCAGCATCATAGTTTATTCGAAGTTAATTAAACCAAAGAATGTGTAAAACTTGCAAATTATTTTAACCAGAGTGTTGAGTATTTTTGGAACAATGGATGTCCCTAATGTCAGGACATTTGGCAAAAATGCATATTTTCAATAAATTAAATTTATCAACAACCTCTTATTGAATTGGAATATTAACAAATAACAACTTCAATATGGATCCCGTCATTCGTGTTGCAAAGAATGATGTACTTTTTATAATTCACGTTAACTCGATACAATACCTCCAAATGTCACCTCTCTTATTTTTCACTCTTTATACGTTCAAACATGTGTGGTACATCAGTGATCTCCAATGAGTACACATTCTCTTTTAACATACTTTAGAAAAAGAAGTCAAGTTTAATTATTTTTCTATCGGCAAAACCATGTTTAATCTGTAGAGGTAGAAAATAGAGTTAATGAGATTTCATGAGTGTCCAGAATTTAGGGACATATTGTATTTATCGATTGAAATTTACAACAGTCAGTTTTGTAAGGAAATGCATATCTGAACTTTTGCTAAAGGCAATATAAACCGTTGACCACAGAAGAAGCCTGCTATGAATTTATATGAATAGTTTATAATTTTATCCAAAAACTGATTTAAAATTTTGCTCATAACTCAAGTATTCTGTGAAATGATGTATGATGTTTTTGAAGCCAAACAGATTTACGATGCGGAGATTTGTACGAACTAAAATATAGCTGTTGGCATCTTGTGCTCTCTACTTAAAAATATTATTCCGTACTCTTGTTTGCAGAGATATATTTTAATACAGCTTACAAAACTGATAGGTTTGTTGTGAAAATAATTTATAATTTTTTATTTAGTTTCTGTGTTCTTTCCTGTGGGGAGATTATCTCATTGACTGTGGAGAGACTATCTCATTTTTCCTGCTCAAAATCTGGATGTTGACTCTTCACTCTTCCCTTTCCTTCGTGGCCCTTATTCTTTTTGCTATATCTCTAAATCTCCGTTATGCGAACGCAATCTCGTCAAGTCCTTTATACACTTTTTCCTGTTTACCTCTTGTCCTCAAAAAGTTCTATTAGTGCCAACTATTTCAAGTCCGATTTCCTCGTTACGTGACCGAGATATATAACTTGTCTCTTTCTGATACTAAGTAATAGTGTCTTCTTTGTTTCCATATTCTTTAAAACATTCATTATTATGCAAGTGTTCATTCTATGGTATTCACAACATCCAACTCTTGAGCTCATTGCTTTTTCTTCAAGTATGTTCTTCATCTGTGCGAAAATTGTGTAGCATTCGCAGCCATATAGGAGGTCAATTATTACCTGGAATTTAATTGCTCTTTTCTTTGTTTCTAACGAGATTTTCTTGTTTCTGAATAGGTTGTTTAGTTTTGGGAAGACATCTTTCTCTGTCGGTATGAGTCTTCATTCTATTAATATTTCTAAGTTTGCTTGAAAGGTCTTTTGGTTGTATTTTTAACAACAGTTGCAAGTTAAAAAAAGTGGAAAAAAAGAATGAAGAAAGGATCAAGGAGCTGTTTATCAGATGACTGGTTTTTCTGCACAATTATGACTTCGTTACCATTACAGATGATTAATTTATAATTGTAGCTGACTTGCATTTCAGAAGGAAACAGGCAAAATTCGAAAACATTTTTTTTATTCTAGTGCTTCTTTGATGATACAAAAATTATTTCGATTTTCTTTTATGTTTAAAAACTTCCACAAAAATTCTAATTCTTACAGTTTTTGTCTCTAGTTTGTTTGAATGGTTCAAAGTATGAACGTTATGGAACACGAAAAAAAGGGGGACAGTTTTAGATACAATAATAAGCCGAAAATAAGAAACTATAAGGACATGTTTTAGATATGATAAAGAAAGAAAATTAAACATTCATTTCCATAATCATTTATCTTTTAACTTCACACCAATTCACAGCCTGTAAAAATTCTATTACGATTTAGCAAAGACAATTTCGAGACCAAAAAGCAACAAGCAACAAATCTCGGAAAAGACCTTCACCTTAATGTAGATTACGACAGAATCAACCAATCATGAAACATCATTATGGGGGCGGAACTGCATATTATCATATTTAAAAGAATCAGAAGCGCATTTTCTTCTTTTTGGTAGCTGCTTACTTGGTCATAAGAATTAATGTTTTGGTATGAAACTCTGAGTAGTCAACGATGTGTGATATATATATATATATATATATATATATATATATATATATATATATATATAATATATATATACAGTTAAATTCCCAGATCAATTCTGTGGACAAGACAAATTGGTATAAATAAAATGACAATTGTAAAAAAGATCTTAGATTTTGCCGACGCGTTTCGTCTTCCGACTTTTTCAAGACAAAAATGAAATCGAAATGTTCTTGTTGTTATAGTTACATTAAAAAAAAATCCATATTTAAAAAGATAGACGCTTCTGTCTAAGACTTTTTTTCTGGTTAATGTAAATTACCTTTATAGTAAGAGATTAACCAGAAAAAATGCTTAGACAGAAGCGTCTATCTTTTTAAATTTGGATTTTTTTAATGTAACTATAACAACAAGAACATTTCGATTTCATTTTTGCCTTGAAAAAGTCGGAAGACGAAACGCGTAGGCAAAATCTAAGATCTTTTTTCCAATTGTCATTTTACATATATATATATATATATATATATATATATATATATATATATATATATATAGATATAGATATATAGATATATATATATATATATAGAGAGAGAGATATGTATATATATATATATATATATATATATATATATATATATATATATATATATATTAGTTTATGAAAAATTAGGTAATCCGTATGGGTAGACCCAAGGAGGATGATATCCAGAGAGCTCGATGTAAATTCAGAGCAAATATGTTTGAATAAGAATAGACCACTTTAAGGTTCCATGTAATAAGTTATTTTTTCCAACTTTTGGAAGTAAAGTCTGATGATCCAGAACCCTTTAAAAGGGCTGTGGTGAAATAACTTATTACATGGAACTTGAAAGTGGTCTGTTTTTATTTAAATATATATATATATATATATATATATATATATATATATATATATATATATGATGTGTATAGTCATTAATATATATATATATATATATATATATATATATATATATATATATCGCATGTTATATAAACATGTAAAACTCATAATATATTAGAGAAAATTGAAAACCGCAAAACTTATATATATATATATATATATATATATATATATATATATATATATATATATATATATATATATATATATATATATATATATATGCTATGATGGACTCTCCCGTCGTTTTCGAAGTATGAGTGTATTTCAGTTCAGTTTTGATGTTTATACTTCGTTTGAGATATATATATACCCCCAAAAAAATGATTGAACAATACCACCAAGTATTGTGTATCTATTTATTTATTTGTTCTTCGATTAATTGTTACAATTAACTTTGAAAAATGCATTTATTGTTGCTCTCCGTGTACTTTCAACTCTGAATATAGCCGGTTTCTAATTTGCTTGTTATTAGTTTGACATGTTATTGGGATGGCATGTTTAGCAGTTTCTGGCGTTCCAATGTCTAGCCATTTAAAGTGAAGTGATCTACAATAGTTAAATTGGATTGAACGTAAAGTGTTCTTTCAATATACATCTAGTCAGCTGGTCTGCCAACTTTTGTTATTCCAGATTAAAAAAAAAACGACTTTAAAAACTCTTTGAAGACGCCTTATTAGTCACTGCCAGAGCTGGTTAATTAGCAGAATGATCTCGGTTAGTGAAAACAATTTGGAAGCTCGCTATGCAATAAAGTTTTATGTTAAATTGCACAAAACACGACAGAAACATGAAATGCACAAGAAATATTATGGATTAACCTGTATGAACCGGGCATCTTCTTTTTCCCTAGCCCAAGACGGTAAAGGATAGACAAGAGGTGTAACACGAGTATAGATGTGGGTAAGAGTGGAACGTTACAACGTCAGATCTGGTTGAGAAAATTCGGTATTTTCTGCATAAAGATCGTCTTATATCCGTAAAGACAATAAGCCTAGAGTTTCGAGTTTCTGTTGCAAATGTCCGCAGATTTAGTCATGAAGAACTGAACGTGATAAATTCATGTAAAGTTAATTCTTTGGGGTTCCATGACGAACGGAAAGAAAGACGCGTCGGTGACAAAAGAAAGATGACTGATGACCATCAAAACTCTCGCTTGTTTAGACCTTATGGTTATTCCACAAACTGAAGTAAATCCAAACGCTACTCGTTTTGGCTACATTGAGAAGATGAAGGATGCTGCAGAAATTGTCCTGGATACCTTAAATTTGGATGATTTTCATAGCGGTTTCACTAAGTGTCTGGATGAATGTAAAAAGTTCATTGAAATAAGAGAGCACTATTTGAAAAGTTGAGTTTTGTAGCACTTTGAAATTATTAAAAGTCTCTCAAACCAGATAAAAAACCCTGAACTTTTACGTAATGTAAGTACCCCTTTATGGCGGTCAGTGGAAGATCATCTCCACACCAGAGAAAAAGCAATAGTAGGTGATAAAAACTTCGTTCTACAGAAGGATGCTGAGATATATACGGAACGTAATGAGGAAATCTTTCCTATTTATGTCAAAACATTGGTAATATTGCTATACCTTATTTGTATAGACACAGATATTTAAATAAATGTTCTGTTTATAATAAAAAAGTATTCAAGCCGGTAAATGATGGTAATAATACAACACTTACTTAAATATTTGTGTCTATATAACAAAATATGTATATATATATAAATTCATGAATCATTCATACAAAAAACAAATATAGAGATTAATGATTTAGATGGCGAGAATACATCGTCGCAAACAATTTCAATACGATACATCAACCCTGAACCTGTATATGTATTTGTTTTTTGTATGAATGATTCATGAATTTATAAATTATATTTTCACCTTTTAATTGAAATTAAAATAACTGATCGAACGTGCAACTCTCGGATAATAAGTGAGACATTACTGTAATTATTGAACAATATAGTGCCATATTCACGGAAAATCTACCAGTAAAAAAGAATTCTTATTGCTATATTTGTTCAAAAACGCACAACTATTTAAATTCAAACTCAGCGTTGCGACCGCACGTTCCAAAATAATAACACATTTCTCATAGCATTTTTTTCGGATTACATCTCTATTTTCGTTGTCCTCTTATTACTGAGAAGTAAAAACAAGAACAAAATCTACTTCCATACCTGATGATGTCTGTAGGAACAGACGAAAGCTTGTAAAAATTAAAAAGACCTTATGCAACTGGAATTTAGAAATATCATCCATATACTGGTTCGTGGTTGATGTACCTTATTTATATTGTTTGCGATGATGTATTCTCGCCATTTAAATCATTAACCTCTATATTTGTTTTTGTATGAATGATTCATGAATTTATAAGTTATAATTGCACCTTTTAATTGATATATATATATATATATATATATATATATATATATATATATATATATATATATATATATATATATGGGGGTGCATATGATCATAAGTTATTAAACAAGAGCAATGAATTGATTGTTATATACAGGCCTAAAAATAAATATCTGCTTAAATAAGTTGATCTAGATGAATATTTTTAATTTAAATTACGGTATATTTTTAATTTTAATTATAATTTATTTCAATATAAATATATAATTTCGTGTTATTTGTGTGTAAATAATAACGATTTTACAAATAAATATATTTACATTTTTTAAATATTCATTTTTTTTCTTATTAATTGCCAAATATAATCTTAAAATTTTAATATTAAAAAACAGTAATCAGAGCAGAATATGTAACTATGCCAACGTGGTAAAAAGCAGATATATTCAAATTCTAATTACGTAACCGTCAGTCCATGCTCAGCACCT
>OZ010592.1:75936429-75946429 GCA_963932145.1 Acanthosepion lycidas | reverse complement strand
CTATTAACTATAGAATAGGTGTTTTTCACCATAACACCCAACTCCTGAAACTTTACTCTGTATGAGTAAAACGGTTTCTTTATTTATTTTTTACAGGAAATATGAAGAAAAAAAAAATTCATTTTTTAAGCAACATCATAGCGTATCTCCTACGTTTTGGATTCACTTTTAAATGGTCAGTTGCCATTTTTTCTCCTAGATCGGTATCAGGTAAAATCGTTGCAGGCGATCGAAAATCACCACGATCGGCGTTTCTTCCGCGGGAACGCTGTCAACCACGTCTGAAGAGGGTCGTCTGATCTCGTTAATGTGCCGTCTGCACGTGAATTTTTTGCCTTTCACCAAGTACATCATATTGCCAATCCGCTTTTCTATTTTTTGGTACCTCCATAGTGTTAGCAGAAGCAACCTTCCGCTTTGAGCTTCTTAAGGATGTGGTTACAGTTTCTATAAATTCTTCTTGTGGTTTTGTTTGTTCAGCCCCTTTTGTTGAACTTGTGCTTCTTAACATTTTCTGTGGTGACTTCAGTTGACTTAAATCATTTAATAATACTGCATGTCCTTGGCTGCGGGTAACTCGCTCCCCAGTTTTTCTCGGTGTCGGCTATATATATATATATATATATATATATATATATATATATATATATATATATATATATATATATATATTCAGATACAAGGAGAACGAATAATTTCATATGAAAGTTGGCTGCCTGGCATGTGTACATTTATTGTAACCATTTAATGTGTGGCTGCTGTTAGATTTCAAATCTTAGCCATGACAAATTTGTAAGATAATAATTTCTGATTTTTTTTATTTTTCGCTTAGTTATAAATTTAACATAGGTCATATTCGATTGATTGATCAGATTAAAGCGTTCAAGCCATTATTTTTGTATTTCTTTTCAAAAAATATGGACGTATTTTTCTTTTGAAATAAAATTAGTCGTTCGCTCACAAGTAATTTACAATTGCCTGAGGAGATGCATTGTCATATGTTGAAACACAACTGCAATTGTGTAGCGAATCTTACGCATTTTTCTTGTAATATCCTAATATATATATATATATATATATATATAATCATTTAAAATCCACAATGACATATTAACTATCTTGTTATAAAATTAATAAAGAGAACGGTTTAATCTTTAGAAATGTGCTATATATTTATGGGCAATTACCATAATAATTTATTACAACATAATTAAAAATGTTTATTGGTTTATTCTAAAATCGAAAAATATTTTCGGAAGGATCTAATAAGGAATAATTTGTAAACATGCAAATCGATTCTAATCCAACCTTTCCCTTTCGAAAGCATTTACCTTCGTCTTTAGCCTTGGAAAAATCGGGAAATCATTTAATTTCTTCTCTTCAGCAATGGAATTAATACTACAGCATACTCACTGTCTAGCCTTAACAATAAATTAAAAAAATAGTTTTCCTGACAATGATATCCA
The DNA here is from genome assembly GCA_963932145.1 of Acanthosepion lycidas. Taxonomy (NCBI): domain Eukaryota; kingdom Metazoa; phylum Mollusca; class Cephalopoda; order Sepiida; family Sepiidae; genus Acanthosepion; species Acanthosepion lycidas. The sequence continues at coordinate 75,944,963 of OZ010592.1, read as the reverse complement.
GTCTATTGTAAAAAATAATGCAAATATATAAACTCGACCAGTGTAGTTTCGTCAACCTTTTAGAATTTTGCTGAATTCATTTCTATGAGAAATCTCTAGAAGTAACTTCAAATTGGCGACAACCTTTCAACGACGTGAGCAAGCTTCATTATAAATTAATTGGGAGAAACCATTCTAGGTGGAGCAGTTTCTACTAAGAGCCAACAGCTGCGTACGATACTCAGAAATTAGGTGTCAAGTCTAAATTGATGACTTCGTTAAATATGAATTAAGATGTGGTAACTCTCATGGCATTTATGGTAGTATCACAGAGTTATGACCCTTAAAAATATCACTTCTCAAAAAAAGAAGGTAAAAACGCTCATCACTTTTCTCATTTTCTTTCTCATTTCTCGTTGAAACGAAACTATTATTGGCATCTCCATGTTCATAATTTATAATTTCATTTGGTGAAAAGCAAAAGCATTCCCTAACAAGAAGTTTGTATTCTTATTCCTCATATGATTAACTATTTTAAATGATATCCTCGTAGTTTGGCAGCGCAAATTTCATTAATCTATTCGTTCAGTAAATCCTGCCGACATTACACTGTGTTGTCAACATCATATTTACATATCATACAGATTGATATGATATCCACTTGATGTTTGCGCCCAGGTTCATAAAACATTTCATTACTGTCGTCAGATATTCTATTACCTTAATAGTGGATATTAGTAACATCAAAAAGGATATGATGAATCGTGACCTAAAGTAATTATTTTCAAACCGATAGCATTTGTTTTAAGGAAAAGAGTTTTAAAATTATGTTTTTGTTTCAAATCGTAGCATTCAAATTGCAATTTGGTGATAGAGAACTGCATTGTACAATTTATAATTTACTGAAGCTTTACAAATTTTATATGTACAATATGCATGATACAAACACGTTATTACTGAATGAATGTGCTATCAAATAAGACCTTCATTCACCTCAAAAGGACCATATACTGGACACTTTAGCTGTATTACGATGCAATATATTATACATTCTGTAGTTTTACTGCGATTTAAAAAAAAATGCAAATTTAAAATACCTTGCCATATTTCTGGGTACAAAATATGGCAAGGTATTTTAAATTTTAATCTAATCAATCAATTGAATATATCCTATGTTAAATTCATAACTAAGCATAAAATAAAAAAAAATCAGAAATTATTATCTTACAAATGTTTTATGGCTAAGATTTGAAATCTCATAGCAGCTACACATTAAATGGTCGCAATAAATGTACACATGCCAGACTGTCAACTTTCATATGAAATTATTCGTTCTCCTTGTAGCTGGATAATCGTTTTCGTAATGGTTTCATCCATAACAATAAATTTTATTTATTGTTATGGATGAAACCATTACGAAAGCCTTTATTTTTGTATTTCTTTTCAAAAAATAAGGACGTATTTTTCTTTTGAAACAAAATTAGGCGTTCGCTCACAAGTATTAGGTTAGTGCAAAAATAATGACGTAATAATGTCGTTTTTTGACGTTTAAAAATATGTCAAAAAACGACATTATTACGTCATTATTTTTGCAACAACTTAATAATTTAATAATATTAATAATTTAATAATATTAGCCTGAGGAGATGCATTGTCATATGTTGAAACACAACTGCAATTGTGTAGCGAATCTTATGATCTAACAAAGCTTTACAAATTGAGTACCCTTTTGTTAATCTTTGACAATTTTTCTTACGGCTTTTACTTATCGAGTACAGCAAAAAAAATGCATATTTTCTTGTGGTGATTCATAATTTTCCATTCGATGTACTTAATGCGAAAGATAGAAATATTTGGATTTATTCTTGAAATAGTAAAATTTTGAAGTCAGCTTGTAAGCGAAAACCTCCGCAAAGTATGTATTTATATACACTTTTTCAGATGAATGTAAATGCTTAAAAAGTAGTAAAAGCTATAAATCTATTCTTTGATGTTACTACTTATCATGTCATAACAGGAGATTATATCGCTGATTTCACATCGAGCGCAATGTTGATTTTCTAAAGACCGTGAAAAATCAACATGCCGTGTGTGTGAGTGTGTAAGGAATGCGCGGCCGCTATTACATGCACATGCTCCAAGTTAGCGGGAAGACCAAGAACGAATTTGCATTTCTCAACTCTCATCGATAGTGGAAATAATTGATTTTTTCATGCTTCTCCGGCAGTTTTAATGTAGTTTGCGGCCATTTTGTTCTGGCCAATATGAGAACCTATAGCTGACTGCTACGAATAGTCAGGAAGATTCTATTGGCCAGCGTGAGAGCCAGCATGCAAAAAAAAAAAATAGATATCTACATTCGTCACAAGTGGGATAAATTTAAATCCGCATGGCACTTTACTCCAACTGGCTCATTTGCTTGCTTAAACTCAACGTTGATTCTGATTCCGCAGAACTGGGTTCGGTGTGAAAAAGTATTTGTTGTTAACATTATTTTTTCATTCGGCTTTTCCAGTTACGAGTCCTTTTGTAAAGCTGATCGTTTTGGGTTCATTTTGTTTAGTTCTTTTTTCGTAAACAGATATAATGTTTAGTATAGAGCTTAGAAAAAATTCGCAGTGTGAGATAGGCAAGAAGTAAGGCATTTAGCACGGCAAAGTGCACTCCTTTAAAGACAAGGAAGGTCAAAAATATTTTAAGTCGAGTGATAGCGATTGCTGTATGAGTCTTACGATTTTTGAATCAAGCACGGGCAACGCCGGCCTATGCTGCTAGTAAAGTTCTAAAAGACGAAACACGACATACAAAAAGTTCTTTCCAGTTTGTTATACATCTTTCTCCTAAGATTGTTCTTGAAATATAAACAAAAATATAAACATCTATCGAACATCCACTTTATAGAAATTAAGATTTCCTTAATATATAGAGGTTTCTTCTTCATTTACTGTCTACAGATTATTTATTTCTATGTATATCTCTTTGTCTGGTACTTGAATATAAACATTCATTTTTATTTATCAAACGAGGTCTAGAAAAAATTATACCTAGTGTTGCATTTTATATTATTTTATTTTACTTCTGCATCTTTTATCACTTATTATTGTTATGAAGGATACACTTTAAGAACACCAGGGTGAAGTCAACATCAGGGTTGCAATATCACAAATACTCACTTCACAGATGGCAAAGATGGTCTAGCTTAAAACGAAGAGGAACCCGTCAGTGTGGTGGGGAAACCTGATGGACTGTTTTCCAAATATATAATAGAGATTAATGCTGAAATGAAAAAAAAATTCTTTCAATCTATTTTCAGGGATTGTAACGAGATAATAATAATAATAATAATAATAATAATAATAATAATAATAATAATAATAATAATAATAATAATAAATTGTTATTAAAGACCACAAACAAAAACGGTGTCTCCTTATTGATATGGCAGTCCCTGCTGACTGCAAAGTATCTTTGAAGATATTCAAAAAGCTGTCAAAATACAAGGACCTTGAATTAGAAATCTCGAAAATGTGGCATATGGGAACATCAACAATGCCTGTTGTAGTTGGAGCCCTAGGACTGGTTGGAAAAGATTGCAGTAGACTAATTGAAGGGATTCCTGGAAGTCCATGCCTCAAGGAGATACAAAAAATTGTTCTGACAAGTACAGCCTACACTTTACGAAGGGTTTTATCTATGTAATTTTTTTTTTTTTTTTGTCAGTGAAAAGTGTCATGATGCCATTTCTAACCTTAGGTCCCTAGGTGGGACCCGGAAAGAAATGTGTAAACGCCAGAAATCAAAGAAAATAATAATAATAATAATAATAATAATAATAATAATAATAATAAGAAGAAGAAGAAGAAGAAGAAGAAGAAGAAGAAAAAGAAAAGAAATCAAACAGAATCTTCTCAAGATAGAATTCAGTATAATGTGGCAGCTAAAGACAGCAAATTTATGTGCTATTACTGAAAGTCTAGGGCTTATATAAACATATGTGTATCAAATTACTAACAGCCCAATCTATATCAATATGTAATTCATATATGTACTTCTAGCATGTTGCATATATTTCTTTCAATGAATTTATCACAATTGCACATGTTTGTTTTTTTTTCCTGGTTGTATTGCAATCGTCTGCTTTCATCTTTTGATCCGAAAAGTATATTGTCTCTTGAAATCTCTACTTCAGACTTGCGTCTATGCATACAAAACAGAGCAAAGTCAACAAGGACGACGACGACGACGACAACAACAACAACAACAACAACAACAATTATAATAATAATAATAATAATAATAATAATAATAATAATAATAATAATAATAATAATAATAATAATAATAATAATAATAATGCCCGTAGCAAAAACAAGCTTATGAAGACAAACACACTGCCTATCAGTTGTTGTATATCACAGAATTAAAACCTGAAACTGAATGCATGATTAGGGCTGCTTGGCATCAGTCTTTGGTTACTAGAAAATATCAAGCAAAAATACTAAAAGAATTTTCTGACCACAAATGCTCATTTTGTGATTAATATCCAGAAACAATGGACATCACGTTTGACGGTATTAGCTTCCTCCGAACATAAAATGGCAATATATAGCGGATCAATATCTGCACTGGAAAATCTCTTACATTTATAGGAAGAAAACTGTAAGAAAAGGGGATGAACAGCACACAGAACCGTTTAGTGACAGCACATGTAAAAAGGTTTATGGCACTTTACAATACATGCCGACAGGACAAACAAATCTTATCACCCAGACATCGTAATAAAAGACTACAAAAATAGAATGTACTTTCTTAATGACATAACAGTTGCTGTGTCATTTGAGATCTTCAAAAAATATCAGAAAACAATGGCCTTGAATTTGAAATCTCTATAGTGTGGCACCTAAAGATATCAATAATTCCAGTTAGTGTTGTGTTCCTCTGTTTGATTGGAAAATTTTCTGAATATCTTATTGAATGGATGGTAGAATATGCCTTAAAGAAATACACATTTTTTTTCTCACAAGTACAGCTCACATTTTACGAAGAGCTATAAAATGTGTGTGATCTCAGATTTTCATATTTCTTTTTACAAAAATGATCAGTGGAAAATGTCAAGATGCCATTTCTGAAATTAGGTCTCTGTTTTGGACACGGTGGGATATGTATTAGGTTGGTGCAAAAATAATGACGTAATAATGTCGTTTTTTGACGTTAAAAATACGTCAAAAAACGACACTATTACGTCATTATTTTTCCACCAACCTAATATATACACAAGAAAGCAAATGAAACAGCAACAGAAACAACAACAACAATAATAATAACAATAATAATAATAATAAAAAGTATATTGAAATTGAAATCTAAAAAATGGGGCACATGAGGACATCAAAAATTCCAGTTGTAGCTGGAGCCATTAGAATGATTATGGTTCTCCTAGACACATTGAATTGTTCGCTGATAACCCATATCTTAAAGAAATACAAAACTTGTTTTCACAGATATAACGCACACTTTCGAAAGGGCTTTTCTATATATATATATATATATATATATATATATATATATATATATATATATATATATATATATATATATATTACGGCGTTAAAAACAAGAATATTTTTACATTGGACCATGATGTTATTAAAATAAAATACCAGCCGACCGGTTTGGCCCCCTCTCTTCAGAGCTGTAAACGGGAGAAAAATTATGAAAAAAAAAAGAAAAAAAGAGAGATTGTTTGCTTGGGCTAGCTCTTCTGGGTCTCTAGCATCTTTAGGTGTTACAACTGTCCCTACCGTTCATTCACGTCACCCATATATTTTTGTTTCCTCCTTGTTCATAATTTTTCCCCCGTTTACAGCTCTGAAGAGAGGGGGCGAAACCGGTCGGCTGGTATTTTATTTTAATAACATCATGGTCCAATGTAAAAATATTCTTGTTTTTAACGCCGTAATAAAGTTTTGTACCACAAAAAATATTTTTAATATATATATATATATATATATATATATATATATATATATATATATATATATATATATATATATATATATATATATATATATATATATATATATATATATTCTTACGTTATTTTAATTTTATTCACAAGAATGTTAATCGGAAAATGCCATAATGCAATTTTTGACCTTAGGTCTCTGTTTGGAATCGGGAAGAGAAAGAATATACAACGGACCTAAAAGGAACAAATATAACAATAATTATTACAATTAGCTCACCGGACAGTTATCGCTCGTTGAAATTTAACCAGGACGTACCAAGAACAAAATCATATTCAAACCCAGCAGAATCCGGCATTACGAGGAGCTGCGAAAATCCTGTGAATGGTATTCTTTGTTTGTGATCAAAGTAAATTAATGATGAATAAATATAAGGCAAACTATCCACGATAAAGAAAGAAAAGATAGCAGTAATACTAATTGTAACTCTGATTCAAAGTACTAAATTGCATTGTTTGTGGGTGTAATATGTAACCTAGAAATGAGTCGTTTGTTTGATCAACAATGCTGAACAGTCCATATATACAGTTACTGGGAAAAAGTTCATAACCTACCATGAACACTTGTTTGAACAAGGCCAGAACTCTCAGATCCTCCATTAACATTATTTTGATTTCTTGCGAACAAAAGTGTTGACGGCTATCAATCACTTTTATCTACACAATTTGACTCGCGAGGTTTGAATCAATCTGTGCTATGTTTTTTGGTGCCAGCATCTGGGATCGTCTCCCAGGACGATATTATGAAGAATTTATCAACTTGGCAATCATGGTCACATTACGTGGGTCACATGGGCGTAACATTAACTTTCTAACCAACTGGCCCAATAAAAAGGCCTGTAATTGTACAAATTATTGATGATTACTATTTGTCCTTTAAATAATCTTTCTTGAATATTTACAGTAAAGAACCAAACTTTAGACTAAACACAAGGTAGATCCAATTCTCCCCGATTGAAATAAAAAACAATACTGTTAAGAAAATAGTTTCAATGTGCTTCTGTGTTTATCATCCGTTGTACAGGGTTCTAAGACATTTTTGTACCAGACAATTGCATCTTTGGACATATGAGTCCCTCAATAAATGTGTCCCTGCAAATTGGCGTATATCTTATAAATCTGTTTTGAGTACTTAAAGACAATTACCAAAAATTTTGAAAAAAAATATATGTTGCAATCATAATTTTTTAAAAAAGGAATAAAATTAAATTAAAATTCAAAGTCTATTTTTGTTTAAAATGCAAATGTCAGATTAACAGTGTTGCAATATCGCACTACACACCACCATTATTTTTTTGCTTTTTTCGGCGTTTCTCTCATGATAGTGGTAGCTATAATTTTCCTCATCTGCAAATATTTTACCACCAGTGTTTGATTTTCGGAGCAATGAGTCCCCAAAAAAATATAATCTATAAAATCCAGAATCTATTTCATGCTTGGAGGACGCACTGCTGGAGCAAACTGAAACTACTAGGTTAATTTTCTCTTGCTTTAAAAAAAGCAATTTTTTTTCCCTTTTCATTTATAGCAACAGCCAATCTGAATGTTTAGGGTAATTGAAGGAATCGGTGTACAAATTTCTATATTAAATAGTACTTAAAAATGGTAACTACAGATAATTATCAGAGGTACGCAATTATCCAGCGAGGAATTTAAAACTAAAAAAGTTTTCTTCAATATATATATATATATATATATATATATATATATATATATATATATATATATATATATATATATATATAATGATTCATGAGATCCCCATAAATAATTAATTAAAACATTAATATATACAGAAGAAACAAAATATAGAAAAAATATATATTTATATAAAGAAAAAAATTAGACATATTATATTATAAAGTATGTAAAATAAGCAATGATCGCAAACCATTTATAACTTAAATATACTTATTAAAGTTTAACGGGATACGAAGAGACTTTATAAACTAAGAAAAGTTAATAGGATCCGACTTAATTATCTAGTGTATATATATATATATATATATATATATATATATATATATATATATATATATACTTAGGTTAAAAGTTCCCAGGTTTAAGTTCAATAAGTATCCATATCTTTATCTATACGAGAACATTTTTTATACATATTAACATGTAGTACCTCGATTGATCAAGCATATATTTAACCAATCTCTATTTTTAATATATACATTGCATTAATGACAGTCACGGTGGAAGGATCATATTTCTAAAACCGCAAACCAAAAATAAAGGTCAGATAGGAGTGATAGAAGAAAGGATGAGGGTAGTGGATAGATCAAGGCATCTGGAGATGTCGATTGAATAGCTGGAGATTATAGCTCTAAGGGAAACTGGAATAGGGAAGGGAGTTGCACAGGTGAGAGGTGCGAGACATTAAGCTATTGGAGTAGAAGAGAAGGCTTCCTTTTGAAGTTTTGACAGTAAAGAGGTGAGAGCGGGATGCCAGCCTCGTATGGCGCTTGAACTCATGACGTCTGGGAACCAGCGAATACAGCTCCTCGGAGCAATTTCCTTGAAA
>OZ010592.1:75931429-75933929 GCA_963932145.1 Acanthosepion lycidas | reverse complement strand
TTGTAGGGTATTAAAACTATATATATGGGCTATGGATTTTAAAATTTATTTTATTGTATGCGTGTTTTTAGCTAGTTATTCAGAGCGTAAGTTCGTTTGTGTCGGCAGAAAACCGTTAATTCTTGCTTGTTTAATAGATTTTTATTGTTTAGAAGCTTAATAATGTGTAGTTTCTCATGGAGGCACAAAGGGCATGGGTCATCCCAAGTTTTGCAAGTTCTAGTCCTGTTAATGATTTTCCATTTTACTTTAGGTGTCCTATTTGTTTCTTTCAGGTGCCAAAAATATTTAGATATAGTGGTCTGATGTCTTAAGTTTATGTTGTTGAAGGAGCATTTATGCTGCCTCCATCTGGTTTTAAAGGCATTTTTCGTGGACCCAATGTATATCATATTATTGTTAGGGTTCTCCGTGGATGATATAGTGCATTGGTATACCACAGATTTGATGCACCACTTATTTTCTAATGGGCAGTCTACCGGGTTTCTACAATCGCATAATTTTTCCCTATTATTATCTGATTTAAGTGTAGAATTATTAAACCTATTCAGGTAAGTGGGTTTGTTCAGGATTTTATTATTGTTTCTTCTTATTATACTTTCTAGATTTTCAGTGCAGCTGTAACTCAATTTTAGTGTGTCCCTATTGAATATATTACTAAGCTTACTTTTGGTGGGTAAGTGTTTATCGATTAGAGCTAAGAACTTCTGTCCTATTTTAATACTAACCATTTGGTTGAACGGAGGTGTATACCAAATGATGTTTCTTTTCCTGTTTTTTTTTCTTTTGGTTATTGCAATTGTCCCTATATTTAATGTTAGCATTTTTATAACCACTATTTTTTAGGGCAGTGTTGTAGAAGTCGTTATGTTGGTGGAATATTTGTTTGTTAGCGGAGTTAATGCTAATTCTATTTTCTATTGATGAGGGTATATGTTTAATTGTGGATGGAGGGGGGTTTGACTTCGGGTGTATATATAAGTGGTTAGGATTTGGTTTTCTATAAGGTTGGTACGTGTTGCTCAGTAAGCCTAGGGTTACGTCGAGGAAGTTTACCTTTTTCAATTTAGAAGAGACTGTGATCTTTAAGTTTAGATCTTTAAATTCACAAAACATAATTTTTCGGATCTTCTCTATCTTAAAGCTAGTGGAACTCCTCACCACCATGAGCCCGTCATCTCTATACAGTCAAATGTCCTGGATAATAATCTCGCGGTGTGCCGTTAGGTTGTACAATATTAAAAGACCAACCAAGTCAGAAGACTCTGCAGAGTCTAATGATCCCATAGTGATGTCAAACAGGTCGTTATTGTTTTTTATCCATTGCTCACCATTATGAATGAGGACGGATTTTTTGGCGCTGAGGATTATGTCGGTTTCTTCCTTTGTCAGGTTAGAATATACAGCAGCAAAGTCCAGGGCAGTCGTAAAAAGATCCTTCGAAATTGATGGGTAGTAGTACACGATATCGAACTGTAGTAAGGTGCAATTTGTTTTATCGTCAATATTGTTGAACCAATTGATGACATCTTTAGTATTGATCCATAATTTAGTGGTCGGGTTTTCCAGAAAGTTAGGCTTATGGCCCTTAAGTGTTACGTAACATAAGGGTTACGTAACATTTTTAAAATCCATAGCCCATATACATAGTTTTAATACCCTACAAAAAATGATAACCCTTTATGAAGTCGTCAAATAACAAACGTTACGGCCTTTTTATATACACAAATCCCTTTCATAAAGAGATATAATAAAAGAATAAAATAAAAATAATTAAATAAATCTCCATAGACGCTCAAGCCTGACTATGCGAAAACTTCCTCCGTCGTAAATTTAGCCACCCCCACCTTACCCTGACCCGGCATCTATGAAAGTAACTCTATACTGATACAAATTATTAACACCCCACCCCTGCCTATTCTAAACAATCCGCCCTTGATGTTACCATGGAAATTTTTGATTTCAATTCTGACTATACTATTAATACTCGTAAATTTCAGAAATAAATCATTACCAAAAAAATTTCGCTTGAAGATGGAACAGAGCCTACTTTAACTCAAGTTAATTCAAATATTGTTTTGAAGTTTTCGGCTCTTGTTTTGAAACATGAGACCTCTTATGTAGCGTGTTGGAATCATATTTTTAAATAAATAATTATATATATATATATTCACGTTTGTGTACGCGAGCATGTCTGCGTGTGTGTGTGTGTGTGTTTAGATACGTAGACATTTATGAAATGTAAGAAACCCGAATTATTTTTTTTATCTGTTTAGCTTAAACGTTATTTCAGACGGAAACACATATTCAAGTAAATGCTTTATTTATTTAATTAAAGAGCTTATTTATTTAATTACATTTACCTCTCTGAATATTCGAGAGATCTTCTCAGAGAATGTAAATTTAGGTAATTGCATTTAAAACCTTCAAAAAATTACCAGAAGTATGTATTTGTCTATGGACGCAAATGCCCAGTACGTATCTGTCCGTTGACCATTGT
>OZ010592.1:75913929-75928929 GCA_963932145.1 Acanthosepion lycidas | reverse complement strand
AATCCAAAGTTCCTTAGTATTTTTGTAATTATTTTTAAAAAATAGTGCTCGATACGAAAGTAGAGCATAAATATAATTATTTATTTAAAAATATGATTCCAACACGCTACATAAGAGGTCTCATGTTTCAAAACAAGAGCCGAAAATAGTACAGGGAGAGGTTTGGTTGCCCCTTATATTTCTTTAAAATATATATATATATTGTTACATTATTTAGAATATATGTATAAATTTCAATAAGCGAAATATATTTGTTTTATTATTCCTTGTCCATTCTCCGCTTGGGTTAGTCTATCAACAGTATAATTCTCTAAAGGCGCTCGAGATTTGATTCAGGGGAAATTAATCACGAAATAAAAAGTATATAATTCGATTTTGATAAACATTTTATACCATCTTTTTTAAGCATAATTGGAAGAAAAAAATCACCTTTCATAAGACAACGAACACCTTGCTAAATTATGTCAAAATTACATTGAAAAAGACATAGAAATTGGCAACATAGCAGGAATTATGACATGAATATATCAATCACTTGTAATCATTTCCATTGAAATGCTATGAGATGAAATGGATACGAGAGATCCGACATAATAACGAAAACATCTGTGAGTTTTTTTCACTGCTTGGGAAGGTTTGGTATGTACAATTCTTTTTTTCAAAAATGCTTGGAAAGAACGACACAAATTTCTAAAACAACTAGTGTGTAAAGTGACATTTTTACTAATATATTACGCTGTTGTATGATAAGTTGTTTTTTTTTATTTATTCTTAAGTGTTTACTTTTGTCGAGATAAACGCAAATATACTGTAATTACTTAAGTTTATCTTTTACTTTAAGAAAAGACAAAAATATCTCATTCTATGTTGTTTTCAATGAAATACTATCCCCTAACTTATCCGGCCTCGTGCTATTTTTAGAGTTCGTTGACTTTATAATAATTTCATTATTAAGTATATATATATAATTACATTATTAAGTATATATATATATATATATATATATATATATATATATATATATATATGAAGAAAAATATACGGACAAAACAAACTGTGACACTATTTGGCTTGCTAAAAAAAGAAAGAAGAAGAAAAAAAGAAAGGCGATAATTAAAGTTGGGTGATAAGAGGCCATCACGAAAAGAACACTAAGCGGTGTTATTTTTCTGACAAAGAAAAGTGGTAAAAATTTTTATTTCCATTGTCGAGAAAGGAAGATACTGGATTTAATCTGATTTATGTTACGGGGCGGGTGAAAATTCCAGGCTGGTCAAATGACCTACAGGACAGATTTCTAAATAGATAAAAATTATTTAGGTCGCAGAAAATGTCCGTTGGATCAACCGCAGAATTACAAAAACAAAAGACTGAGCCGTTGGCTATCTACGAAGATCTTTTGAAAAAAGCATCTGTTTTGTACCAGGGTTTGGCTATGATAAGAAAATTATTTTTAATTAACGCCAGAATGCGATCTCATCATATGACCACCCACTTGATGCTGGCGAAAAGCTGGTTGACGAATTCCAGAGGATTCGGTTAAGATAAAGAGTCTAGGGTGTGAGGTCTCCTCGAAGAGAAGAAAGAAAAGGAAAAGAAAGAAAGAAAAAAAAGGAAAAAAAAGGGGGAAGATAATTTTTTTTTTCTCTGAGCAAGATTTTTTAAACCGAGGCTAGTCTGGCAACACCCACGTTGCTGAACGCCCATTGGCTGAATGGTGGCATGAGCGTTAAGCGGAGGTAATCATGTGAAGAAGGAGGGGAGGCCTGTTGCACCCCCTGAAAGGATAAGTGTGAGATGCCACTGTGATAGAGAAGGGAAACCCGTTGACACCCTCTGAGTGTATGGGTGAGATACCAATATGAGAATAGAAGAAGGTGGGAAGACGGAAGACTTCCAAAAATGGAAAATAATAAAATAGTGGATTGTGGGTTTAGAATTATCAAGGAACCTTAAACCCCGACAAGCCCACCCCGGTTTTGGTCGGCGTCCATATAAGCAGAGTTTCAGCGAGTTCAGTACCAGTTCGAGTTCCAGTTAAGTTGAGTGAAGTTCGCAGTTGGGGTTGGAGATAGACAGGCAAGCAGTTGCAGTGAGCTGAGAGCTCTGAAGACCCGCCTCGAAGAAGCTGACTAAGATTCGCGCAAATTCCGAACTCAATTTCTAACCAAGAACAATTTATTTTTGAAGAACTACTTAGACTCACACCACCAAAACAAGTTTTACGAATATCACCTGAAGATACACCAAGAACCAGTTTCTTAAAGAACAAACAACTTAAGATGTTAAGACTCGCCTAACAAACACAAAGTGTCACGAATCCATATAGCGGGTTGGGAAGTAGACTCAGTCCTGTATTCAGCAACCATATATAAAAGATTGTTATCCTTTTTTAACACATTTGAACTTTTCGAGTTATTATTTTTATTTTATTTTACATATACTTGTGCGATATCGCCCTTATTCGAACTCGACTTGCAGTACGGCCCGGCGACTGATTGATTTCGTCTGACTAAGATCAATTCACAACGTGGGTAGGTTAGACTGGAAATCAAAGCAGTTACTTCGGTAACCAGACGTTGGAGGCGATCTGGGAACGACAAGGCTGATACCGAATGTAACCAGATTCCCATCCGAATCAGCAAAAGGTTAGAACGACACATTTGGTGCCGCGACCAATACCAAGCCAGTTGGTCGTCACAGAACAGGATAGCACGACGGACGCGGCCAGGCAGACGTCACATTTGGTGCAGCGACACCGGGGGACGTCACAAAACAAAAATCCTAATATGCAATTATGCTGTTTTAATATTAATATAATGTCAACGTCGGACGTTTCTGTCTAATAGACCATCTTCAGAACATATTCATAAAACATAATTAACATTAGACCATATTCAATTCAACATGAAAAAGACGATAGACCAATGCAAACAGATAACTGGAATCTTTTATAAGATCAGCGTTCCTTTTAAATATGATCACATCGTCGTCACGTGGGCGATGTTGTGAAAATGCATTCATAAAATTTGAGTATTTTGAATGAAAACGAAAATAATTTTATTTTGATCTAAATCTTATATGTACGTTTGTCTAATATTAATTATGTTTTATGAATATGTCTTGAAGATGGTCTATTAGCCCGAAACCTCCGACGTTGACATTATATTAACATTAAAACAGCATAATTGCATATTATGATTTTTGTTTGTTCCTTCCGTATATATTTCTTCATACTTTCGGATCTATATCCATATATTTGGTTACACAAACACGAACTATTAAAAGACCATGAGTTCACATTTATTTCGTTAAGGTCGGAAAATTCTACTTTTCCGACCTTAACGAAATAAATATCCCCTCATTGTCTTTTAAGAGTTCTTTTTCTTCGTAATAATTATTATTGCTTCGTTTTCGAGATAGAACACTCCATTGGATCTATATCCTTTAGGAAAATAACAACCAATTTCTATTATTGTCATCATATATATATATATATATATATATATATATATATATATATATATATATATATATATGTGTGTGTGTGTGTGTGTGTGTGTGTATTGAGTTTCCATTTGGATGCTTAACCTAATGTATGATTTCTTATTTCATTATTTCACTTGTATTCTCCGTTATTCGTGTTTTTAGTATAATATTTGTTTCTCTAAAAACGTCTTATTCCTCTCAAATGGAGTTTTAACTTTTCATTCTTATATAAGTCCGATCCATTGCATGTTACGATTTTCTTTCAATTTCGTTTGCCTGAAACCAAACAAAATCTCTGAACTTTATTTTCTTGTCTTTCTTTTTCTATCCTATTTTTATTCTTTTCGTAATGTTCCCCATTTGATCTCTTTCCTATCGTTCCTTTTGTTTTTTCCTTCTTATATTTTACTTTTTTATTTTTCATTCATTTACTTTCTTTCAATATTTCACTTTTTTGTTCTTTTCAAAGATTACTAAACTGTTTCATGATATCCGTCCTCCTTTGTAGCAGTGAGTTCTCAACAATCTCCTGAAAGATGATGAAGAGACTTGAAGTAAGAGAAATTTGGGTTTTGTTGTGGATTCCGAGATGAATTCGGTCTCCAAGGAATGACAAACGCAATAATTAAATATAGGAAATAAAATGTATTTACACAATGATGCAAAGAGTAATACTGTTAGTAAGTCCAGGAAAGTGGACTTACTAACAGTAACAGTATACAGATAGATATATACAGTCTCGAAGTAGGACTTATTTAGAGTCTACGTGCTTGTAACTGACTTCTACAAGAGGTTACCTCACACTATCTCCGTTCGTATATTCTCTCACTCTCACTATATCTTCTCACTATCCGACTACCGACTGCCCTCACTGACTGTAACTCTGGGTATTTAACGGTAGCACTCCAGGTACACTTGTTAGAGTCCACATATAAAAAAGGGGTGGACCCCATAACAGTTCTACAGAAGGATGTTTAGTATAACATGGTCTGGACATGTGAGAAAATACGAAGATTTAGAGAAAATGGGAGCACAAAGGAAACTTATATTTATCAACAAGAAAAAAACTCTTGAGGTTTCTAGGGCGCTTAACAAGGAAAGAAGACATGAAAAATCTGATTGTGTGCTTGGATTAATGGATGGAAGAAAAGGATTTAGGAAATAATCAATACAAAATTTATTAAGAGCTTACAAAGAAAAGGAATCTGTGGAGAGCCATGATCGCATACGTCCTGATTGGACGCAGCACAGAATGAAAAACAAAGTTTCAATATTTTTTGTTTTTCGTTTAATGCTGTTCCAATTCTTATTGCTTTCTTTCTCTTTTTTATCGCTGTCCCTCCCCATCTTTCTTTCTTTCTTTCTTTCCCATGTGTTTATTCTTTCTATTTGGAACATATTTTACTTAATTTTTCAATCATCTTTTATTTTTATTTTTATCCTTCACTTTTGCATTATTCTCTTTCTTTACAGCATTTCATTCTTTTCAATAACAGTTTTTTTTATTCTATTTTCCATTTTCACTTATTTTGTCATTGCCTTGATGTCATTCTCTTATTTTCTCCGTATTCTTCAGATTCTTCTTCTGTCGATTTATTCTTCATTCTATAATCTTCTGATAGATTTAAAATAAAGAATCCAGACCTAATTTTATTTTTTGCACCAGAGCATGTACGAAATGAAAGAAAATCGTTTTATGGTCTAAAAGCAACTCAACTTTGCTGTCTTGCCAGCAACCCTTTAATGCAATTGCCCTTTTCGTCAAGAAGCACTTCCATTAAAAGTTGATGGAGATTTCCTCATTGCCAATAATCGGCCATATTGGCCTCGTCATCAACATGGCTGATAACTGTGTGACACTTAATTTCCGGTTTGCACTTATGCCCAATGAATCGACTTTCCATCGTCTTCTGTTTGTTTTCTCTTCGGACTGATCTTTCTACACTTTGCTTCACCAAGTGAGGAAAACAGCTTTATCGAAGTGACTGAGGCCGATGATTTATTTTAATAACTGTTTATGCTTGAACGATAGGGTGTGCCTCCGTATGTTATATGTATGCGTATACAAGAATTAGAGTCTGACTTTGAGTAGGCATGAAGCTATTTTGTTTTAAATATGTGACTGCGTAAGATGTGTCCAAAAGTGTGATTTTCTTTTTCCAATATTTTCCTCGGTAATCTGTTTATCTTAGATTTTCTTTTTCAAGATCCATCTTGCACATTTACAAATCTACTATCCCCCCGTGCATTGGAAGATGCTGACATATCTGGTCCGGGAATCCTGCTATTCATCTCGAGGTTCTTGACAAAATCCAAAGAACGATCTGTAAAATAGTCAAATATATATATATATATATATATATATATATATATCATATATATTATCATAATATATATATATACATATATATATATATATATATATATATATATATATATCATATATATTATCATAATGTATATATATATATATAATATATATTATCATTATATATATATATATATATATATATATATATATATATAGATATATATATATATATAGATAGATAGATAGATAGATAATATTAGTGGTAAATATACATATATATGCAAAATCCACAGGTGCATATATACACATGTATGTTTTAGAATAAAAAATTTCCGAGAGGATAAAATCCAGGTAGAACTCAATGTCCAGGACAGAGTAAGGATATAATAAAAAGGCTTAAACACTAATATTCCAAGGTCATAATTTATTCCATTGGAATCGTAAATACGATCCAATTCATCAGACCTACCAATGGAATAAATTATGACCATGGAATATTAGTGTTTAAGCCTTTTTATTATATATATATATATATATATATATATATATATATATATATATATATATATATAAAGAGAAAAATCCCTTGTAAACAATTTAAATAGATGTCACACCATTGTGATTCACTGTTGGTCAACTTCCAATCAAATGCGTGATAGCGTATTATGTTTTGTCTATTATAAGTCTGTGCCTTCAGGCAGTTAATTTAAGGGGGGGATACTGAGACTGATCAGCTCTGATGAGGTCGACTTGGTGAGGGCAGAATGATGTTTGAAAGGCACGAAACTGCCCAGTGGTCCAAATCAGAACATTATTAGCGAAACCCTCTAGCGCTAAAGAGCGTATATTCAATATATATATATATATATATATATATATATATATATATATATATATATCATTTTTATTATTATTATATATTATATATAATATATGCACACATTCATTATATAATCGATCTTGCAGATTTACAAATCTACTATTCGCCCGTGCATTGAATACTGCTTCCATATCTGATCTGGTGTTCCTCCTATTCATCACGATAGTCCTTGACAAAACTCAAAAGGAGGAACTGTAAAGTCATCAATCCTAACCAGACATTTCGACTTCTCATACTTTCTTACCGACGCATAATGACTTCA
Source organism: Acanthosepion lycidas (assembly GCA_963932145.1). NCBI lineage: Eukaryota > Metazoa > Mollusca > Cephalopoda > Sepiida > Sepiidae > Acanthosepion > Acanthosepion lycidas. Next base: position 75,921,987 of record OZ010592.1, on the reverse strand, counting down.
CTGTGTTTTTTCTACAAATATTTCCATGCCAACTTCTTGGTCGAGCTTTTTCCCCGGGTACACCGGGTACCTCGGCTACATAAATTTAAGTGTGCTACTAAATTGGAATCTAGGTCCCAGCCTTTTACTGTTGACATAGTTAAATACAACAGGAACTTCTACTCAAACAGTTTCTTTTCTCGCACTCCATGCCTGTGGAGTTCCTTTTCGTTTACTTGCTTACCTGTTAAATAAAATCTTCAAAGATTTAATCACTATCTATATGTATTCTTAAATCCTGTTCATCTTTTGTCCTTTCCTCAATCTTCCCTATTCCCGATCTTCACTTTCACTCCCTCTAATCCCTTGAGTACTAGTGACGATCGGGCTTTCTTTGGGGTGATATGATTAAAAAAAAATTAAAAAAAGGAAAAGGGATTTGACTTTCCTTTCACATTTACTTTTGTTTTTAAATTGTGGGCATTTTACACAAAGATCATTCCAGCAATGTTGTCAGTGAATATATGCTTGCTTCTAATTATATTGGGTTTGTGTATAATTATCAGGCGTTTTTTAGAGCTACAAGGGAAGAGAAGATGTGGAGTGCTATGATCGACAACTTTCTGGATGGACATGGCACATAGAAGAAGAAGAATGAGCTTGAGTCAATGGATGATAGAACAGGCTTTCGAGAAAGAGCAAAAAGAAAAATTACTAAGATCTACAAGGGAAGAGAAGATATGGCGGGCTATGATCGCCTACGTTCTGGATGGACACGGCACATAGAAGATGAATGAGCTTGAGTAAATGGATACTAGAGCAAGGTTTAAAAAAATAACAAAAAGAGAAAACTTATTAAGATTTGACTTTCCTTTTATATTTACTTTTTTTTTTAAATTATCGGCACGTTACACAAAGATCTTTCCAGTAATGTTGTCAGTGAATATATGCTTGCTTCTAATTATATTGTGTTGGTGTATAAATATCATGCGTTTTTTAAACAATATTTATTATGAAAAAAGAAACATAACCGTTCAACAATATTATTTTTAAATGAGTATGATTATCGACACGCATTTTCATAACTTGAAAATATAATAATATTTTTATTTAAAAAATGTATAGACAAATAACGCGTCTAGAAAAACGCCTGATAAGTATGCATCAACCCAATTCCTATATGCAAGTTATATCACAAGATTTCAATTACTTTCCCAGCAAAAACAGACAGAAAAAAAAAAAAAATTCTTCAGAACTAATAACCTAAGGTTATGGATGAAACATTGATTAATTTCAAACGGTCATAACTTCCCAAATATTTGCATCTAAGACGAAGTTAGACGTGCATGGACTTAATTTCACCACTGACAACATAATGATAAAATGATTGGTTCTTTATACAATTCTAGAAATTACCAGCCTCTTCAAGATATACTGTATTCACGCAGGACTCGAAATTCTAAGTCGGAAATTTTAAATCCAATTCCGTTTATGTTCGTTAGATTCGCTTACGCGCCAATATCCTTGGGAAAGCTAGGAATCCAGCTCTTCCCTCCAGTAATGGATTAGTTGTTAAGACTTATATCGCTAATCATTATTATATCCAATAATGTCTCACAATATGTATATAATTACGGCTTAAAGCAACATGCAAATCCGTAAAATCGAACCAATCCATTAAACATATTTATACAAGAGCCAGATAAGACAGAAACTACACCTATATCTGGGCTGGAATTGGTCCTTTCTGGTTTTGATAGAATTCAAAATGCTTTGATAGAGTAAAAAAGTGTTGACGAATTATTTTTCGCTCTACAACTTATTGACGAAATATTGTAAACCGTCGCTATTCTATTGCTATTTCCATGGCAAATGTTCTGAGGAGCTACCCTTGTAACAGGGCAGTAGACCTCTTTGTGCCATACTGGAGCATGGAAAGTGTTTAATGACTTGAGGCGTCGTGAGATGTAGTAAGTTTGAACAAAGTGATAGAGTTATGGGAAAATATGTGTAAGTGGTTAATATCATTGACGTCTGATGGCAAAAAAGTAAAATTGAAAAAAAATTATTAATTTAAACTCATAAAACGTTTTTTAAGGGGGACTTCGGAAGAGTTTGAACTTCAACTAATTAACCTCACTGAATTTTAAGATTTAAAATAAATCTTTAGATTTAGTCAGATTCAACAAACCTGACATACTGGCCGAATTTAATAATTCCAGGGAAGTTAACATAATGGGTTGGCCAAAAGTTCGCCAGATTTTTGGTAAAATTAGGGTACCCCTTTTTAGTAATCTATCTCGCATAGCTGATTTCAATTCATACGTGCTTGTAATTTCTTCACGCTTGTTAAATTATTCAAACTTTAAATACATGTGTACGTATTTTCAAAAAGATATTTGTTTTATTTTATGATCCTTTGATAATGAAAATAACAAATATGCGAAAGTTTTTTTGAACAACACAAATAACTGTTTCAACTACTAATTCTTTTATGTGCGGTATCCCTTCAGAACGCAAACGATCATAGCCCTCCACATCTTCCGTTCCCTTGTAGCTCTTAATAATTTTTCTCTTTTTGCTTTTTCTCGAAAGCCTGTCCTATCATCCATTTACACAGGCTTATTCTTTTTCTTCTATATATCGTGCCCATTCAGAACGTAGGCTATCATGGCCCTCCACATCTTCCGTTCCCTTGTAGCTCTTAATAAGTTTTCTCTTTTTGTTATTTTTCGAAACCTTGCTCTAGTATCCATTTACTCAAGCTTATTCTTCTTCTTCTATGTGCCGTCTCCATCCAGAACGTAGGCGATCAATACCCTCCACATCTTCCCTTCTCTTGTAGCTCTTAATAATTTTTCTCTTTTTGCTCTTTCTCGAAAGCCTGTTCTATCATCTATTTACTCAAGCTCATTCTTTTTCTTCTATATATCGTGTCCATTCAGAACGTAGGAATCATGTCCCTCCACATCTTCTGTTTCCTTGTAACTATTAATAAGTTTTCTCTTTTTGTTATTTTTTTCTAAACCTTGTTCTAGTATTCATTTATTCAAGCTCATTCTTCTTCTATGTGCCGTTTCCATCCAGAACGTAGGCGATCATTGTCCTCCACATCTTCCCTTCTCTTGTAGCTCTTAATAAGTTTTCATTTTTCTTATTTTTTGTAAACCCAGTTCTATCATCCATTTACTCAAGCTTATTCTTTTTCTATTTGCCGTGTCCATTCAGAACGTGGTGATCATGGCCATCCACATCTTCCTTTCCCTTGTAGGTGTTTATAAGTTTTCTCTTTTTGTTATTTTTTAAAACCCTCTTCTAGCATCCATTTTCTCAAACTCCTTCTTCTGTACAGTATTTACATTTTGCGGACTATTGTCCCCATCTTTGTCGCCATATTTGTCACAACGTTTCAGCCGTTGTACGCTCCGGCCTTCTTCAGGTGGTTGGAATTTCGAACTGAACCCTTTATTTCGATCCCTGAGGTAGACTGTTCTAGTGCCATGTTTGATGGATGTCAGTTATCAGTTATCCCCTGCTAATTTTCCCTCTGAAAGTTCTCTACTGCGTTAACCGTGTATTGAACTCACACTCTTTGGGTCTCTCACTGGATCTAACCAAAGCCTTTATCCTTCTTCTGTGTACCGCATTCCTTCAAAACTTACGCGATCTTTGCGCTCCACATCTTCCGTTCCCTTGTAGCTCTTAATAAGATTTGTCTTATTGTTATTTCTCCCAAACCATTTTCTACATTCCATTTACACAAACTCATAAAGTATATTACGCGTTGGTTTTCTCAGTTCTTCTTTCTGTTAAATCTATCCAGTGTGTATCAGATTATCCTAACCCTCTTTCTTCATTACTTGCCGCAGAAATTTCAGCTGCCTCTTCCTGATGTTAAGCGTAAGTTTACATTTTGTTTTCATTCTCTGCAAAACCTCGTCGTTATTCATGTTTGGTGCATGGTATCCTCTGAATCTTTCTGATGTCCGCTGCTTCAAGTCTGTCCATTTTTGAGGAGAATGTACAGTATTCGCTGCCATAGAGGGCAGGTATGACGTAACATTTAATTAACTACTAGGTAAACTTTATTTATTTAGGAAAAGTATTAGAATAATCCAGAACTTACATTGGAAAAAAAAAACGCCTGCATGGATTCAGGAAATAGACAAAAATAAAAACAGGGATAAGATAACGATGTGGCTTCTCAACAGATATTTACCAGGTTTCATTATTGGCAACAACCTGAACAACATTGGATATGCAGATGACACAGCGTTGATATCAAACACAGAAAGGCAACTATAATAGCTTGAGAAGTTAGCAATGAAAAGCGATAAGAAATGGCTTAATATCATCTGGAAAAATACAGAATCTATGGTTATCTGAAAAAGAGAATCCTGAGACGAGAACTACGATTTGGATACACCAGAAAGTAGGAAAGTTTAAATATCTCAGGAAGGTTTTACCGATTGCTCAGAAATTATATCGAAATCCGAAGATCCTTTTTAAATGGAAAAAATACGCCTTCCAAAAGGTCAGCAAAGTATTAAGACAAATGAAATTCAAACCTGTTACGTGATATCGGTCCTCCTATAGAGCAGAGAAGACAAAAAATTACTTCAAAACTGAAGGAAAAAAAAACTGGAAGTGATCAAAATACAGTTCTACTCATACTGAATATATCATTGACGGAGCTTGTAAGCAACGTAGAAATCTTAATGAAAATGGAATCAAAAAGGACATTTTTTTTACTCCGAAAGAGGCAGATAGTAAAAAAAAAAGCGCTTAGACTATTTGACTCAATGGACGGCAAGACGAACATAGAAAAAGAGCGAATGAGCTTTTGTAAACTGCTGACCGAACAGATATTAAGAAGGATAATAAAAAAGTAAACCTTTGGAGCGGAAGTTGTGGAGAGCCTTATGTCATGAAGTGAGAAGAAATAATCATTTAAAAACATCTTACTCGAAATAATTCACGCTCGTGCCGTTATGATAATTCAGTTTATCAAAAGTTATTGCAGCTGTTATGCTTGCTATTTACAGTATTTACATTGTCCAGACAGTTGTCCTCACCTTTATTGTCATATTTACGACGTTTCGGCCTTTGTACGCTCTGGCCTTCTTCAGTCGACATACGTCAAAATTTCGAACCTTTTGTTTAGTCCACTGGGATCAGTCAGTTATGTGCCATGCGTGATACACGCTTAGAGAATCATGTATCTTTTCGATACATGACTGACGAAACAGATTTTTCCCCTGCAGTAGGTTGCCATTTCTTTCTGCGTTGACCAGTTGCTATCCAAGCCTACATAACCCTGTCTGTCCTTCTGGAGGGAGAAGAAGATGATTTATACCTTTTCCAAGGGTATTAGCACGTACGTGAATATAATGGATTCGACTGGAATTCGAACTCGGCTCCCCGATTCCTCAATCCGAGCCGCTATCCATTACTCCACCACTGGTGCAGATTTACCGAATATCTAAGTTTCAGTTATTTCCCTTTAGTAGGTCAACTCTCAAAGGCCCAGTGGGTGAAAGCGTTGGTTGAAGTAATCCAGTCACTTGACACAAAGAGTAGTGGGTTCAATACCTGGCTAAATCAGTGAGAAGAAAAAAAAATTGGAGAGTTGAGTTACTAAAATGACATAACTGAAACTGAGTTAGCCAGAAAAGGCATGGTACGTGGAACTAGAACAATCTACTCCAGTTTACTAAATAAAGGCATCGGCTTGAAATTCCAACTGAAGGAGACCGGGGCAAACAACGACTGAAAAGTCGTGTATATATCAATAGAGATGATGGCAACGGTCCGAACAATGTAAATAATGTAAATAGTTATAATACCTCATGTCAGTGATATAGACAGATTGCGTTATGGTCGTTATTGTGGGCTAAGATACTTGCCAAAATTTTAAATATCTGGGAAGTGTTTAAAAGAGGAGGGAGAGTTTGACACTAAAATCTGAAAGTGAATTGGGAAAGCGAAAAATGCATTTCAAAAGATAAGCAATGTTTCAAGAAACAGACAAATTTAGTTAAGACAAAGAGTAGTGACCTGTTATATAATAATCCTTCTATATGGCAGTGAATGCCGGATAATCTCCTCTCAGATGAAGAAGAGACTAGCAGCAACATATATGTGGTTCTGCAGGAAAATACAGAGAATGCCATGGAACTAACATGGGAGAACATCGATGAATGTTTAAAGAAAATGCAAAGAAAAAGAACACTTGTACTTAACAGCAGGAAAAATTAAAGTTTTGAGGGCACATAATAAGGTAAAAAGACTTGGAGATATCGATACTCAGATTCAAGGCAAGATGAAAACAACACATGGCCCACTTTGAGTAAACGGATCGCGAATCAATGTTTAGGACAGATTAAAACAAACAAACAAAAAAACATTTTGGAGAGATACAAAGGATAGGAACTTGTTTATAGCCATGGACACCAACGACCTGCTGGTTCACGGCGCATAGAACAATAAGAAAGTAAATGTCATTTCTTATGTTAAGAATAGTTTTAGTCAAGATGCCAACGAAAAATATTATTTCATCCCTTTTTAATAGCGCCACACTGTACTTTGCTTATTAATATTTGCACATCGTAAAAAATAAATCTTTAGAAAAATGATTTGAATCCGAAACCAGATTCTGTTTAATCGAACACATTTTGAGAATCATTTGGAAGTCAATTAAAGAGACTTACGGAGAATTATTTACATAAAAATACCCTAAAATATCTGTTAAACGGCGAATTGACAATGACTAATAATGTTCTTCATAATCACTACGAATTGATAATTTATTTTTGCAAATGTTCTCTATCGAGGATCAGAGTATAAAGGAGAAAACGCCTTCCTGAATTAATTTGTGGAAAGCATCTGTTATTCCTAAGTATATATTTTACTTTTAGATTTATATATGAATAACAGAAATTACTTGGAAAAGAGGGATGCTTCTCGGTCAAAACGTAATAAAAAGAAAATGAGAAGAAATCACAACCCCTCAAATTATATATGGTAATAAATATCACAAAATAAATCATGCGTAAAATCAAATAGAGAATAAAGCAAATATCTCGAGCTTACCCCAAAACACGTAAACACTGCCAACATTACATATAATCTAAAGTAGCGATAACTTGATAACTCCGAAACAAAAGATGAGAGTTCATTCACAATTATTAGGTGGGTAATGACGTAATAATATCGTTTTTTGACGTATTTTTAATGTCAAAAAGCGACATTATTACGTCATTATTTTTTGCACCAACCAAATAGAAACACGAAAATAAATTCTTTATACACTACCTAAACCACATCATGGCCAATAATATTAAATAAAATATTATAACTAAAATCTAATAAACAGAACCCCAGATACACTATTTACATTATTCGGACTATTGTATTCATCTTTGTCACCATTTTTATCACAACGTTTCGGCCGTTGTACGCTTCGGCCTTCTTAAGGTGGCTGTAATATCAAACTGATCCGTTTAATTCGCTCACTTGGGTAGACTCAAGGACACATGGCACAGTGGATAAATGCGTTAGTTACATCCAGTGACAGGATCCAAAGAGTTTGAGTTCAATACCTGGTTAAGGCGTTAGAGTACTTGGAGATGGGGAATTAACAGAAGATAACTGATACCTGACATCCATTAAACATGGCACGTGGAACAAGAACAGTCTACTACTGTGAGCGAAATGGGTTCAGCTTGACATTCCAACCACCAGAAGAAGGCCGGAGCGTACAACAACCGAAACGTTGTGAAAACATGGCCACAAAGATGAGGACAATAGTCCGAATAATGTAAATAGTGTACATAATACCTCATCTCATTAATATAGACAGATACTGAAAGGCCGAAACGGTGTAATATTAGGTTGGTGCAAAAATAATGTCGTTTTCTCACATAGTAACATATGTGAGAAAATGACATTATTTTTGAACCAACCTAATAAATAGGTCGACAAAGATTAGGACAATAGTCCGAATAATGTAAATAGTGTACATAATACCTCATCTCAGAAATATAGAATGATATTGAAAGGCCGAAGCGTTGTAATAAA
>OZ010592.1:75891429-75908929 GCA_963932145.1 Acanthosepion lycidas | reverse complement strand
CATGGTTATAATTCATTACATTGTAATACAAATCATGAGACCAACAAATGCAATAAGAAATCGGAAAATATAACTCCGGGTATAAAAAATAAAATTTTAGTGGGAGTGTATGTGTGGGAAAGGTCTAGAGGGTGGTAACAGGAGAAAGAAGAAAAGGAAGCATTAAAGGTGAAGGTGAGGATTCAAATTTAACAGAGAGAAGTTTTAAAGAGAAGAGCTAAATAACGGTTTAAATGAGTAAGATACAGACAAATATGAATTATATTTCGATGCATAATTCGCTATCGATTCGCTGCCCTAAATTAAAATTTAAAAAACTGATACCGGAAAAGCGTGTATACATTTGTGGTGATACTATGCCCAATAAAAAACAATATGATCTAAACTTAAATTTCAGAAGATGAGAGAGAAAAAAAGGAGGTGGCTTGCAAAATAAAAATGAAGGCCATTTATAAGAAAATTGGACAAAGCAAGTAATATCACCTACAGGTTAAAAATTTAACATAAACATAAGAAGTAACGAATATTTAACATTGGCTTCTACCTGGATTCTATCCATATATATATATATATATATATATATATATATATATATATATATATATATATATATATATATATATATATATATATATATATATATATATATATATACATGGGGTGGTTAAAAAGAAAATGTATATAAAAACAAAAGAAAAGAAATCTTAGCGAAGATTTATATTTTGGTAAGTTTCGATAACGGCACTTTCGAGATTTTTCCATTTAAGTAATTTACTTCCTGATTTAATAAGTCTTGTATTCTTTAAGTCAACGTTGTCTTCGAACTTATTTCTCTGTATGACTACTGCATTTTATAAATTGTTAATTACAACTTCATTTTTCATACAGAGAAATAAGTTCAAACACAATCCCGACCTAATCAATAAGTTCAAATATTGAGCAATTATTATTATTTAAATTATTTACACTCGGAATAAAGTTGCCTCGATAGAGGCCTAGGCATGCTCATCGAAATTAAACAAATTCAATTTCTATATTAGCTACAAGGTTTGGTTAAAAATTATCTGAATATTACCCTGATCGACTTGAATACGAACGTAGGGGAGAGTGGCTGAAACTTTGTAATAATTACAGAAGAAAATGTGGTAAACAGTCCAAGTGTAAATAATGTAAATAAACGAACCCAAAATTCAAAAATAAATAGAGAAGAAGACGTGGAAAGCCATGTTTTTTTTTTTTAAGAAATGTATTATTATTATTATTATTCATGCATCTTATGTTTCCTGCTTTGCATCCTTTAGAGGTGGGTCCAAACTGTGGTCTTTAAGCCCTATAGGAGAATTATAATTTAACTGATAGCCCATTTCTCAGTATATGGGATGTTCCTAGAAGGGCGATCTTCTCGGAAACGTGTATGATGATGTTACTGGGGAAACTATTAGTAAAATTGTCCATTTCTTTTCTCACGAGGCCCAGAGCTCCGACTACTATTGGTACAGTCTCAATCTTCATTCCCCACTTGCTGTTAATCTCGATATCCAGAACATTGTATTTGGGCAATTTCTCAATAATTGTCATTGAGATATTTCTCTCAGGTGCTACTGCTATGTAAATAAGAATACAATTTCTGAATTTCTTGTCTTTTATGTTAATATCAGATCTGTTGACGCTTATTTCCCTGTCAGGTTGAATATCTTAGAGGATAGTTACGTCGTTATTTTGGTTAACTCTTTCTAGTTGGTGCTTATACCATCTCTCAGTGGTTTCGATTTTGTGCTTCTTGCATATCTTCCAGTGCACGTATGTCGCTATCTTGTTATGTCTTTTGGTATATTCATATATTTATTATTATTCATATGCTTATTATCATTATTATTATTATTATTATTATTATTATTATTATTATTATTATTAATAATAATAATAATAATAATAATAATAATAATAATAATAATAATGAGAAATAATTTTACAAAATAAATCCATTAGAATATTATGAAATTATTAATCATTCATTCGATTTATCTCCCTCTCCTATCAAGGACTTTTCTATATTTAATTACGCGAAGTCATTTTCTCAACTGTAAGCATGTGCACTTAAGATTCATTGGCATTTGCTAATTATTGATTCATCAAAGAAACTTTAAATTTTAAATCAAGCTAGAATTTGGCTAATTAGTGTTTTTTTTTAATTTTATTTGTTTCTTATTTTACAAATAATTATAAGTTCTAAAATAAGGTTATATTTTGACTTAAAGTTTAACGAGTTTAATATGCAAAATCAATGACATTGTACTGTATTTGTATTATGGCAATTGTTCTTGATCCTCTTCATTTATGTGGAGTGTCTCTTCAGAACTTAGGTGATCATGTATCTTCACAGCTTCCGGTATTCCTCGAAGCAATGCTTTGACACTTACCACCAATCCATGTCTCTTTTTTGTCTTCCATTTAAGCGAGCCGGTTAGGTCGATTACTCGATGTTATTTTTCTTGACTTCAATACATCCCGTGAGTATCAAATTACCTAAGCCTTCTTTCCTCATTATATATTCCTAAATTTTATCGGTCTATATTTCTTACATGTTTTATTGTACATATTTACAGTTTTCAGACTATTGTCCTCATCTTTATTGTTATATTCACATCATTTCGGCCGTTGTACGCACCGGCTTTCTTCAGGTGATATACACTGGAATTTCATCCACTGGCGTCGATTGTTCTAGTTTCACGTGCCTTGCCACTTCTGTATATCTCAGTTATTTTGACAAAGACACATGACCCAGTGGATAAAAGCGTTGGTCGAAGTAATTAAGGGACAATACCCAGAGAGATGTGAGTTCAATATCTGGTCAGAGCAGAGATGAACAAAATTTAGGGAATTGAGTTATTAAAGGGGGATAACTGAAACAGTTGTCCGCAATATGTCAATAGTGTAAATGCATCCTCAAATTTAATCTATTTCTATCCATTTCTTTTTTCAATTGTCCTTAATGATTTTCTCGTTGCCTACAAATAGAGTTTATTGTATTCTTAGATTCGTTCTGTAAAATCATAATCTCACGATGCTTCTGAAGTACACACGTGAAGTGTTGGAGACTGATCATTGAAATATTCCATCGTATATCACAAGCGAATCTACTAAAAGAAAACAAAAATTCCCATCCAAGGCTAATATACTGAGAATGCAAGAGGGTGTGCTAATGACATCGGCATTCATAGTTGAGATAAGAGATCTCGAAAAAATTAAATCACTATACTCTAACAAGAGTTGCAAGAAACAGATCCCACCATAAACCTTTCAAAAACAGAAAATAGGAAGTAAAATTTGAATGAAAGCAGTGGTGCCAACGACGGTATTTTGTTATATATAATACTAGCAACGTGGCCCGGCGTTGCCCGTGCTTGATTCCCAAATCGTACGACAGCAATCGCTACCACTTGACTTAAAATATGTTTGCCCTTCCTTGCCTTTAAAAGAGTGTCCCTATGCCGTGCTGATGTTGCTACATGCCTTACTTCTTGCCTATCTCACACTGCGAATTTTTTCTAAGCTCTATACTAAACATGAAATCTGGTACGAAAAAAAGAACTAAACAAAATGAACACAAAACGATCAGATTTAAAAAAAGGACTCGTAACTGGAAAAAACCGAATGAAAAAAGAATGTTAACAACAATGCGTCTTCACACCCAACCCAGTTCTGCGGAATCAGAAGCAACGTTGAGTTTAAGCAAGCGAATGAGCCAATTGGAGTAAAGTGGCATGCAGATTTAAATTTTTCCCACTTGTGACGAATGCAGCTATAGATTTTTTTTTTGCATGCTAGCAAACTTAACTTTAGTTTAGTTAACTTTAGTTAACATTCGTGTCAGTCATCTGTTGGCTCTCCCGATGGCTAATTGAATCTTCCTGCCTATTCGTGGCAGCCAGCTATTGGGTCTCACTCTGTCCAGTAGGAAATGGCCGCAAACTACATGAAAACTGTCGTAGAAGCATGAAAAAATCGATTATTTACACTATCGATAGGAGTTGGGAAATGCAAAGTTGGTCCTGACCTTCCCGCAACATGGAGTATGTGCATGTAAATTTTGGTGCAAATTCTCCGAAAATTGCGGCCGTGCATTCGTTACACACACACACACACACACACACATCCTGCCTTTTATAGACAGAGATGAGAAATTGTGAACGACAATTAAAGATAAAATGCGGGGGTCGTATTATACACGAGTACAGTTCCGATCAAGGATCCTTTGCATTCCCTGTCTATGATACAGGACTCCACTCTAATACATTTCACTTTTTATATCGTAGTATTCATATAAGATAAAAATGGTATCGTAAATTAATTATGTTACAGTAATATATCCTAAGAAATATACATGAACAATTCAACTAGAAAAAGGGAAATAAATACAACTTATCTAAATACAAATTAAAAACATGTCATAATGGATCCTTCCATTTTAATTAAAAAGACAATGTTTTCTGTCTTTTTTGCATGCTAGCATGCTAGTTAACATTCGTGTCAGTCATCTGTTGGCTCTCCCGCTGGCCAATAGAATCTTCCTGCCTATTCGTGGCAGCCAGCTATTGCTTCTCACAAACAAAGTTTCAACACAAACTCGAGACTTGATTAATTTTCACACATTCAACATTATGGATAAAATATAGACTTTTTATATAATGTCTTTCCGAGGAAAACATATTCACATATTTCGAGAAAAAATGACCCTATATTGGTGTCAAAATCAGTAACTTTTTTTCTTTATACTTTAATAGTTTACTCAGCTAAGTTTAATTTGGAACATATTTAATTGTGTAGGTAGAAAAAAAGCAAATGCTGACAACTTAGCGGAGGTCGAAAATCACTACTCGGGGCTTACTCAGTCAAAAATTAAAAAAAAAAGAAAGAAAAAAGCAAATTTAAAGTATTTAATACTTGAAAATGGCTAAATGTATAGCCGAAAGCGCTCGGAAAAAAAGAACATTCGGACAGTTTTAATATAATTTGTCATCTGAAAAAAATTATTAGATAACATAAGAAATTGTATAATAATTAATCAAAACACTTTGTCGTATTCAATGAAATGTGCATGTAAGAAAGATCTCGACTTTAATACACAATATATATATATATATATATATATATATATATATATATATATATATATATATATATATATATATATATATCTGTGTCTGTGCATAGATACACACACACAAACATTTTCTGTTTTGACTTATCCCCTTCATTTTTACTTCGGAAACTATTACACATTCTACAAACACAAACACACACACACACACACACGCACAAACTGTCCTGTGTATGCCGATAAACTACATCCGCGTCCTGGGAAGACGATAAAATACGTCCAAAAGCAAGGCCACTGAGCAAGAGGTTTTGAGGAGCGTGGAACCGCCTCTTAATTTCTGGTGTTCTCATGTCCACCTTGAGCCTGGGTGTTAGCACCTGTTAGGGTCCCAGCTATGAGTTAACACCAAACTGGGGTCAAAATACTATGAAAGTATAAACATAGGTTTTAATAGGAGAAATATATTGCAAAAAAAAATATATATATATTATCAGCAATACATTTTTGAAGAAAAAAATATTACTAGTGATACATATTTGAAGAAAACATATTACAGAAATAGATATTTCACAAAACAAATTACCACAAATAAAAATATTGTTGGTATTAAATATCGCATTGATGTTGATATGCCGTAAAACAAATTATACAACCCCCCCACACACACACATATATATATATATATATATATATATATATATATATATATATATATATATATATATATATATATATATATATATATATCTTGATAAACCATATACATTCACGCTTTTGTATATGAACATGTACAACAAAACAGACACTTGCTTGAATTAAGGTATTCTACATATATATATATATATATATATATATATATATATATATATATATATAGAGAGAGAGAGAGAGAGAGAGAGAGAGAGAGAGGGAGAGAGAGAGATTGATAGATAGATCCTTTCCATGCACTTTTCTGATGGACAGACAGATTATTATTAACTCTTGTTTCGTTTATTTGTTAATACTGCTGAATAATTTTTACTCAATTATTTTGAATAGACCTAAGAAAAGTACTGTTCTGATTAAAGTTCTGCTAATGTCTGCTATGATTATTTGATAAGTAAGGCTACAATAAAACATAATCCAATAATAATTATATTGCTTTGTGTTTATCAGTGCGCCTTACATTTTGTGGATTTTGTCTAAAAACCAAAATTTGAAGATTTAAAAGACAATTGTTCTCTCTCATAGAATGAAATTATATTGATAATAATTTCAATTTATTGTCATTTAAGCAAGCGGAAATGAATAGGAATCCCAATTAAGAATGTGTTTATACTTTATCATTAAAGGACAATACATTCTTTGGAGGAGAGAAGCGCAAAACTTTCATTGAAGAAAAATGACTTTTATTACATTTACAGCTTTAATCATTTCGTATAACATAAAAGAATAATTTATATTTGAAATGGTGTGTATTTAAATTTCAGTCAAATTAACGCTAACGTTATATCAAAAAGGAGACAGGATTTCAGAGAAAACACCGAAATGCATAATAAAACGTAAATCATATGGTCAGGTGCTTCTGCTATATATTTAGTTATTTTTGATAAAATCAAAAGAAGAATACGCAATTTTATTGATCATACATTAGCATATCGACTTCAGCCACATTCCCATCGACGTAAATGTAGCTTCTTGTGACATTTTTTATAAATACTTTCAATGTATTTGCTCTGATGAACTTTCCGCTTTAGTTTCTTGTAAATAGTTATGTATTCATATTTGTAAATACTCATTCCGGCTAGGTTTAAGAATTGTTGTTTTATCCACCACACTCAGACAATGAATTGTAAATATGGTGACTAGATAGTATTTTCATAGAGACGGTGAGGTATTGTGGTGGGTGTAGTAAGAAAGGTACGTATGAATGTGTTGTTTTGGTGTAAGGAAATATTGTTGGTACGTTTCGGTCAGTGTTTGCGGCTAGCTAAGTTATAATTAAGACAGAATAAGACCGTCTTTTCCCCAAATCCCCCACTTCGGTTATTTGCCACATTTCTGTATTAAACAGAATAAATATCACTTTCCCCTATGGTAAGTCAAAATTTAAGGTATTATGTTAGTTGTAATATAAATGGTAAGAATATATTGTTTTGGTATAAGAAATACGCTGTGGTTAGCTAATTTTAAAATAAGACAGATTGAAGACCAGCCTTCACCTTTCCCCACGTTTGACTTTGTGCCAGTTTTTTGTATTATAACAAAATAAATATTACCATCTTCTATGGTACCGAAATTTTATGAATTTTATCGCAACACTAAATTAGCGAAAACGTCTCATGTTTTTTGTAGTTGAATTAGTTAAATGTAACCACAAGTTCTATGCTAACTGTTTCTTCGTTCACACTTCTTGTGGAACTCTCTTCTGGCTTCGTGACTTCCAGTGAACTTTAATCTTCAAAAATTTAAATGCAATGTCAATCGTTATCTACTCTTTTTTTGATTCTTTTTTCTTTTATTGATCTTGCTCCTAATATTTCTTTTTCTTATATTTTCAAACTCAATAATTTCTTGTGTCTTAGTAGCTTTACTGACTTTTTGGGGGTGAAGTCATTAATAAAAATATAAAAATGAAAAATATTCACTCTTGATGATAATTATTAGCACCTCGGCGTAAGAGAAAGCGTCCAGAGAAAGTTTATCTTGAAATTAGTCACTTCCATTCAAGAACTATTTGACATTCATTGTCAAAATAATTAGCTTTATCATTAGTTACAATTTATATATTAGGTTGGTGCAAAAATAATGACGTAATAATGTCGTTTTTTGACGTTAAAAATACGTCAAAAAACAACATTATTACGTCATTATTTTTGCACCAACTTAATATATATATATATATATATATATATATATATATATATATATATATATATATATATATATATTAAAGAACTTTTTCATGGAATAATATATCTCAATTCCGACAACTGTTTTCGATATTTCTAGTATACAAGGCAGCTTGAAAACATCTCGATTATAGCATTATTTTTTTAAAATTATTTTTCCGTGTGCTACACACTTCTTTCGTTGCTGTCACTGGAAGTGTTAGTGCAAATGTGGTTTTTATATTTTGGTAAAGTTCACTTTAATTCTGTGGCGTGTGTCTCAGGGCGTATCGTCTTCTTGAATATTTACAGGAAATATTAGATGTAAGCATTTTTAATCATTAATACAGGTAGTATGCTTAACCATCTCTGAACGTTAAACAGTATGACACTTAAAGAAGGGTCTAGATCTGAAAATGCTATTGAAAAGCCTGTTTAATATTTCGCTTTTTTAAATTCCAATGATTTTGCAGACCTATCACTCTCTGCGTGTTTGTTCCATCTATTTAAATGCTAAAATAAATCTCTATCTATTAACTTGGTGCAAAAATAATGACGTAATAATGTCGTTTTTGACGTATCTTTTAACGTCAAAAAACGACATTATTACGTCATTATTTTTGCACCAACCTAATATAAAAGGCAGGGTGTGTGTGTCTGTGTGTGTAACGAATGCACGGCCACAATTCCTGACGGATTTGCACCAAAATTTACATGCACATGCTCCAAATTAGTGAAAAGGCCAAGACGAACGTTGCATTTCCCAACACCCATCGATAGTGGAATTAATCGATTTTTCATGCTTCTACGGCAGTTTTCATTTAGTTTGCGGCCATTTTCTACTGGCCAGAGTGAGAGCCTATAGTTGGCTGCCACGAATAGGCAGGGAGATTCTTTTGGCCACCGTGAGAGCCAACAGCTGACTGACACAAATGTTAACTATCATGCTAACATGCAAAAAACATCGATAGCTGCATTCGTCACAAGTGAGAAAAATTTAAATCTGCATGACACTTTACTCCAATTGGCTCATTCGCTTGCATAAACTCAACGTTGATTCTGATTCCGCAGAACTGGGTTATGTGTGAAAAAGTAAATGTTGTTAACATTCTTTTTTCATTCGTTTTTTCCAGTGACGAGTCCTTTTTTAAAGCTGATCGTTTTTGTGTTCATTTTGTTTATATTTTTTTTTCGTAGCAGAATTAATGTTTCTTATAGAGCTTAGAAAAAATGGCTGTGTGAGATAGGCAATGAGTAAGGCATGTAGCAACATCAGCACGGCAAAGGGCACTCATTTAAATGCAAGGAAGGACAAAAATATTTTAACTCAACTGATAACGATTGCTGTATGAGTCGTACGATTTTTAAATCAAGCACGGGCGACGCCGGGCCATGCTGCTAGTTTGTTATAACTGATCTATTGAACGCGACATTTGTTGCGTTCAGAATTTATCACTTTCACATTCTGAATTTTATGATATATTCACGGTATGAAACATCATTACTCTCATGACACTTATGGATCAGGGTTTCTTTTTGTTAAAAGTTTAAGTTAGATATTATTGTTCAAACCTATTCTTATATCGACTATGAACACCTATTATCAGCAGATACTCTTTTGCCTTCATTGGCTTTAGTGCCGCTGTTTTATATGAGTAGATACTATTCTTATGTGGTAAATATTCTTAGCCTACTTATCCATACACGCTATTTTACACACATACGACATATTGAATCTAATGCAACCCTTTCTAAAGTCAATATCATGATCATGAGCCACATGTGGGTTTGCTGACAACATAGCTATCCATAGTTAGGATGAGAATGATTTTGCGCCGAAAAATCAACATCCTATATCAAGTTTTACAAGAAATTGAACTGACGATAAACAATACTAAAACTGTGATTATGATATGTAATATAAATATCCTTAATCTATCATAAAAATTCAGGGTTTAGAATCAGGAAAACTAAACATTTATGATAATTCAGTGTATGGATCAGTTATAGCAAATATAGGGAAAGAGAAAAATTAATTGAACAGAGAATTAGCTACCGCAGTTGCAGTCTATCCCAAAACAGCAACTTGCTACAAAACCAAAACGTCAACCAGAAAACTCGACTCAGGTTCTTAAATAACCTCGTCGGATTGAGACTGTTATATGTTTCTCATGCATGACGTCAAATCCGTTAGATAAATATGTAAATTATCAGTTGTTTACAGCTGCTGCTTAAGATAAATAATGAAAAATGTTTTGAGCCGGTGAATTCTGTCAATACAGTTCACAAACAAAGAACTATACCAAATAACAGTTACCACACCACTTTATCCACAACAACGGATATTGATATCTCTTTTCATTCGAAGAGAAAATAATTCCTAACTTCCTCAAATTGTGAAAAATGATTTGAGCCAGTGAATCCTAAGTGTGTCATGTTTGAACATTCTGATTTGGCACTACAATGTCACAAAGAAATAACTGTACCAAATAACAGAAGCCATATCACTATATCGCCATATGAAAATAATTACATAATCAAGATGTTAAAATTCTACAATCTTTAAATAAAAGGTTAGGAAGGACCCACTCTCCATCAATACAAGAAAGAAAGAGAACAGCTACTGAACTTGAGAGACGTGTTTTTCTGAGTAATTGTTTTAAGAAAAATATATAAATTCCAACCGATAAAAATACTGGGTTCACAGTCAATGAAAGCTAAATGTTTCCTTACCATTAAATTAGAGTGAAAAGTTTAGCAGATCCTTACTATTGAGAATATTACTATTTACAAGGGACGCAAATCGTAAAACCGATTTCAAATTCTAGCTAAGTCTGTTGCAATCACAAATACATACAGAAACTTACTGAATCCATTTATTTTCCTTGGAGCTATGGATAAAATAGAAGTGATGACTTGGCTCTCTAAATCTCTGTATCAGCCATTTTGGTAGATTGAATAATCTGAATTTAATACGGGGATGAATACAACAATATTAAAAAGAAATAAATCTACAAACCTTTCCAAAAAGCCATGACAATTCACTGATAATATAGAATAGGAATCCGCAAAAATTGATATTCTTTTACATCTTGAAGTGACATAGGATTTAAAGAAACATACCATATCCCACAACCGCATGTGATAAATATTTATCAGCGCCGATCGTCTATAGTTGAAATAGATTAAGGGTATCTGTTGCAGGATAGCTTAACAATGAATACCTTCACTTAATTTTTGTACTTCGAATAATATTTATTCAATGAGAAGAAAAGATTTCTCGGTACTTGTAAAGAGGAAATCCTTGTCATATAATATCCTCATCTAATATAATGATTCTAAATCGGTGCGTGATATATAGGTTGAGCTCAGAAATATACTCACTCTTTTAATGACAATAAATTTAATTTTTTGATTTACAATACACATAGTTTTAATAACTTCCAACCAATAAAAATACTGGGTTCACGGTCAGTGGTTTATTATAATATAATTTTGTGCTTGTTGTATCTGGAATAAAATTCTATTATCTATATTTATCAACAATATTATTAATAAAATATTCACTAGTAAAAAACAAAATAATTGAACAATTCAAAAATATGTTTCGGCATTAAATAACCAAGAGTTGATAATACGTAAAAAAAAAACAATAACTCAATTACCACTTGTAGCCAAGAAGAAGACATCGTACTTAATCTATGACAATTAAGGCAATGTGCTGCCAAAAAATTGGCCGATGTTGACGATGCAGATGACCTCGCTATCAATGCAGATCTTATCACCAATGCCACAGCTCTCTTAATTTATCTAGTAAATTCTGCTAACGATGCTAGATTCAATGCCTCTAAAATTGAACTCATAAGCTTCAATCAGCAACGTTCTTTATAAACTGTCCCAGGAATATCAATAAAATATGTCGAATCTTTTACATGCCTACGAAGCGAAAGAAACTCTATTGAAATTGATGTCAAAATTCACAGATCTAAGGCTTTAGCCGCCTTCATTAAAAATGGATGCAATCTCAAAATCCTATCTAGCAGACAAACTCAAAAGGAGATTCTTTCGTGCCACTGTAGAATCAGTTTTAATGTATGGCCCCATTGCTTGTACGTCAAATAAAAACCTAGTCTAAGCTTGATGAAATCTACACTCGGATCCTGAGAGCTACAACTAACATCCCTTTCAGACAACATTTAAGTAAATCACAGCACTATGTATCCATCCCTGATATTTCTACAATCTAACACGAAAACAGTATGCGATTTGCAGGACACTGCTTGCGAGAAAGTTAAGAACTTGCGATTTATCTACTACTATAGACAACTAGCCATAGCAGAAGATTTGTTTGTCGCCCAGCAACTATGCTATATTTTTAACCGTCTTGTTGGGCGTGCTGGGTATGACGATAAACTACGTCCAAGAACGAGGCTTCAGATAATGTTTTCGGAAAAATAATGATGCCAGCTATACGTATTTTGGAAAAAATGTTTCCAGCTATACGTTTTTGAAACAATAATGTTGCCAGGTGTACACTTTTTCTTTTTTTTTTAACAATCTTGCCAGCTATGCGTTTTTGAAACAACAATGTTGCCAGCTATATGTTTAATAGTACTGTATATTTAATATATGTATATGTATATATATATATGTCTTAATTTGGCATTAAATGACCCAGAGTGGTTGATATGCCATAAAATCCAACCAACCAACCAACCAACCAAACCGTCTTGTTGGTGTGATATGCGTATAAATGTCCTACCTAGATCGACCGAATTAATTTAATTTGCAAACAAGCTTAATGGTTAAATTTAATGTTTATAGAGGTACCAAATATATTAGGTATTTATATTAAGCAGTAAATATAATTCAATGAATGATTACAAAGGTTGAATCTGATGACATTTTTTGGGACATCCCTTGGGCATTGGTGATGGGGTCTGCATTTATAACGAGGTCATCTGCATCGTTAACATCGGCCAACTTTTTTTGCGGGACGTCGTCTTAATTGTCTTGGTGATATATAAAAATTATGTGTATTGCAAATCAATAAATCAGCAAAACCTTTAGCTAATGATTATTTAATTCTCAAATGTAAACACTCTACTTGTTCTCATATATATATAAACATGATATATATGTCCTTCTTTACGGCAGCGAATGTTGGACGGTCTCCTCAAAGATGAAGAAGAGACTCGAGTAGGCTATGGGATGGTTCTACAGGATGATGTTAAGTAGATCATGGACCGAGCGTATGGGCAACATTGAGGTTTTGGAAAGGATGCAAACAAGGATGAAGCTTATACTTAACATCAACATGAGGTAGCTGAAATGTCTGTGACAAGTAATGAGAAAAGACAGCTTGGAGAATCCGATACTTGCAGAATAGAGGGAAAGAGAGACAACGCATAACATACCTAGCGGGCGTAAGCAAGTGGATGACAGAACAGTTCATGGAGAAAGAAGCAAAAGGAAAAATCTTATTGGGAGCTCCAAGGGATAGGGAAAAGTGGAAAGGTTAATTCTTGAAGGTGCACGGCATATGAAGACAAAGAAACATAAACAAGATAGTGTATCTCTGGTTTTTCAAAAATGTGAAGGGCATTCTGACTCAGTTTTGAAAGAAAAATAAAAATAAAAATCCATTTATATGCATTATAGAGAAGCTTTCATCAGATTCTAAAATCGAAGCTATTGATCATCTGTCACTTTCGATGTTAAAAGACAGGTTTTTAAAAAGAATTTGACTAACTTTCATAAATGTCTCCCTCATGAATATAGAATTTTAAATTCAAATGCTGAGTGATGGGTTCGACTATTCACCAAGAATTCGTGAAAACATGCTACCACCCTGAATTTTATTAAATTTGTTGATAGGTCAGTGTTTGCTGATTGCGTATACGACCGACCAACACTTCGAAAAAGAAAACTTATCGCTGTTAAGAACCATACGCTATCGATCAAGTATTGATAATCTGTATCGAATTCCAACAAACATGGGTCAATATAGAT
Source organism: Acanthosepion lycidas (assembly GCA_963932145.1). NCBI lineage: Eukaryota > Metazoa > Mollusca > Cephalopoda > Sepiida > Sepiidae > Acanthosepion > Acanthosepion lycidas. Next base: position 75,894,946 of record OZ010592.1, on the reverse strand, counting down.
TGGTTTTTAGCTAGCGGCATATCAATCATTGTGGATTATTTAAGGCCAAAATCTAAATAGGAAAACTAAAGCATTATAATTAACTAGCAGCATGGCCCGGTGTTGCCCGTGCTTGTCACTTGACTTAAAATATTTTTGCCCTTCCTGGCCTTTAAAGGAGTGCCCTTTGCCGTGCTGATGTTGCTAAATGCCTTACTTATTGCGTATCTCACACTGCGAATTTTTTCTAAGATCTATACAAAACATTAAATCTGTTAGGAAAAAAGAACTAAACAAAATGAACACAAAACGATCAGCTTTAAAAAAGGACTCGTAACTGGAAAAACCGAATGAAAAAAGAATGTTAACAACAAACACTTTTTCACACCCAGCCCAGTTCTGCGGAATCAGAATCAACGTTGAGTTTAAGCAAGCGAATGAGCCAATTGGAGTAAAGTTCCAGGCAGATTTAAAATTTTCCCACTTGTGACTAATGCAGATATCGAGTTTTTTTGCATGCTAGCGTGCTAGTTAACATTCGTGTCAGTCAGCTGTTGGCTCTCACGGTGGCCAATAGAATCTTCCTGCCTATTCGTGGCAGCCAGCTATAGGCTCTCACTCTGGCCAGTAGAAAATGGCGCAAACTACATGAAAACTGTCGTAGAAGCTTGAAAAATCGATTATTTCCAGTATCTATGGGTTTTAGGCAATGCAAGGTCGGTCTTGGCCTTTACCCTAACATGGAGTATGTGCATGTAAACTTTGGTGCAAATCCGTCGAAAATTGCGGCCGTGCATTCGTTACACACACACACACACACACACACATCCTGCATTTTATAGATAGAGATTCAAAAGAGTGATATTATTTCGCGATTACATAATTATGAATCTGCAATAATCTTACAAAATCAAACGAAGAATGAAAATTTGTTTCTACTTCCCATTTTGATAATATATATCAGGTCAATTTTTACCATTAAATATATTGGTCGTAATTTCACTACAAAAAATGTATTGCTGCTATTTTTACTATAAAAAAAAAAATATATTTTCATAATTTCCCAGTGTTTTGATATTTGTATCGGGGTTCATATTTTTTCTATACCTGAGGCTCTTACAGGTACTAAGACACCGCTCCTCAAAACCTCCAGTCTCTTGATCAGAGGCCCTGTTTTCGGATGATGTTTATCGTCATACCCAAGATTATATGACTTAAGAACTTCAGAACTGATAACCTAAAGGAAATGTCCGAAAGTAAGAGATATTGCCGTTCGTTAAGTTTAATCGGAAAAATTCTACACTCTATGTTTAAGTATAAAGTCTAATTATAATATATTTTTATGAAAGTTGTATCTGAAAATATATTATATTATCTATATTTATCAACAGTATTATTAATACAATATTTCCTAGTAAATAAATACTTATACAATTCCAAAATATATTTCAGGTTTAAATAACCAACAAAGGGTTGATAACCCGTAAAAACAATTACTCAGTTACCACTTTCAATCAAAAAGAAGACATTCCAATGAATTCTTTGAGCATTAGATTTTAGGGGAAATATATTGTTAATTTCAGTAGCAATTTCATTTGTTATTTTGTTGCTGGATTTTACGTTGTTCAGATAACAATAAATCACCATTATTTTGCAGTCAAACCTCTTTGGTTGTGATGTCTATAGTCATTTTATATTAAATATTCATGGGAACCTGGAACATTTAAACCACAAACAATATTGGCAGACTCGATGTGAGTTCGGGAAAAAATAATTTACAAAACATTGTCTTTAAAACAAACGACAAGACATGTTATTAACAAAAGTAATGGCATGTGCACAAAATTGAAATGAAAGGGAAAAAAACATTGAAATTAGCTATGAGATATACTTGTATGCGATAGACACGTGTATGTACGTCTGTGCGAGAATTCAGTTAAGAGAGGAGGATGAAAAGAAACGCGAACCTAGAAGTTCAAAAGATAAAGATATAATATGATCGCCTTTTTAAAGACTTCCAGGCGCATCCACCTAACCCACAATTTCAAGGAAAAGTGTCTGTAAGTTGTAATCACTGATTGATTTGATTTACGGATTATCAATCTGCTCTTAGTTATTTAATATCTTCTTCTTCTTCTTCTTCTTCTTCTTCTTCTTCTTCTTTAATTCCTTGTCTTTTTCTTCCTTTACTTTTTCTTTCTTTCCTTTTTCTCCTTTTCCTTATTTTCTTCTTTTTTCACCCTCATTCCTTATAATTTTATATTTTTTTCCTTTCTACTTATTTTCTTTTTTTTGCAGCTTCTTCTTCTTCTCTTCTCATTGATCGATTCAATTTATGGATTATCTACCCTATTTTAGTTTATTTTAAAAATCTTCTTGTTCTTGATCTAATATCTTAAATGATTGATTTGATTTACGGATTATCAATCCTGTTTTGGTTATTTAAAATAAATTGTTCTTCCCTCTTCAATGATTGATTTGATTTACAAGTTATTAACCCTTTCTTGTTCATTTAAAAAAGATCTTGTACTTTAGTAATCAGTGCTTGATTTGATTTACGGATTATCAACCATTTCTTGGTTATTTAAAATATTTTCATCTTCTTCTACTTCATCTTCTTCTTCTTTTTCAATCTATTTTATTTTACGTGCCATTATTAAAATTCTCTTCAGTTTCAGATCTGACAGTAGATACCAGTCTTTATATTGTCTTTTTAAAGCCCTTTCTACATTCTATCTTAAGGCTAAATAACTAAATCCTCTTCAATAAATGCACTGTAAATGCGATATTCTGTAGGCCATACTGTTACATTTTTCAATGGAGTTCATGATTATTTAAGTGTTCTATCTAGAATATTCTTAATATTCGTTGGAAGAAAAATATTCTTGCCACTCCAAGTCACTTTTTAATCTGATCGCTTAAAACATCAAAATCACAGCAAACACTGTGTATATACATGATTTACACGAAGAATATTGTCTAACTTTATTATCGTTTCCACAACGTTTCGACAGTTGTGCTATCCAACCATCATTAAATGATTGTAGACCCACTTGACCTTGTGGATATTTCCTGACAAGTGTTCATTAGATTAAAGTGTGAGTTCGTATATTTGGTCATATAGTGATTGCGAATTCAATCACCAGGCTGTGACGTGTGCACTTGCATACAATATAAACTCTGCGGGCAATAACTAAGTAGTAAGAAAATAAGAGTTAAACAAGAAATTATTTGACAATCTACCCCGGTTATTTAATAAAGTGTTAATTTCGAAATTGCATGGAGGTTACTCGGTACGACAAGCACCTGAAACAAAAACGATGAGGACAATAGCCTACGAGTATATAATGTGTATTTATGCTAACACCAGATCACAGCAATTAAGATAGAGACAATCTACGTAATAATGGTATTATCTTGTATTTGCTTAGCGTACGAGATCAGAAAAAAAAATTCTCATCCACCCCACTACACAACATTTCGTTCGATCTTCTTATCTTTGCAAGTCAGCTGCTGTTATCTACAAAATAAAATTTTC
>OZ010592.1:75746429-75886429 GCA_963932145.1 Acanthosepion lycidas | reverse complement strand
TTGTGATAGAGTTAGTGTGTGGAACAACATATTTTCTGTTTCGTTGGCAGAAGGAACGGCTTTTGAAATTTTTTTAGACTTTTCATTCGCATTGAATATGAAATAACTAGGAAATTGGAGAGAATTTTCAATATATATTTTCAATATATATTTTCTCTTTATGTACATATTGAGGGTTGCAAATTCTGACTGCTCTTAAGTAGAATCCGATAATCATTGCGGACTTTTTTATGTTGTTTCGATGGGAATAGAATTTTATGAGATCATTTTTATTACTTGAATTTCGTTGGACACTAAGTTTTAAGCATCTCTCCGAAAGTTAAGGGGTATTTTTTCGTTCCATTTCGTATGTAAATTCTATTGTATGTTCGACTAGTTTTTCTACAAGATCATGTATTCCAGTATCGTAGCTATATATTAACATATCGTCCTCGATATATCGGAAGTATGTTGATTGTTTAGGTAAAATGTTTTGGAAAGGACCAGATTCGAGATATTCTAAGAAAATACATGCCATCATCTCACATAGAGGGGTTTACGTTAGTAATCCAATTTCTTTTTGTATAAAAAAATATTATTAAATGTGAAATAACGTTGATAGAATCGGCAGGATTTTATTATTTTATCTATTGGTAGGAGAACTTTATCATTGATTGTACTAGACGCTTTTTTTTAAATTTAAACATTTTTCAACCGGCATGTTGGTGTAAAGGGATTTTTTATCTAGTGTTTGTCTGGCATATTAGTTTTCCTTAGATTTATACTAGGTTGTATGATTTTTTAAATAATGTAATGATTGTTCCGAGGACAGGGATTAAATTTTTGGTTACGGCATTTGCCTGTTTGTGTCTAATCTTGAAGTAATGGAGCCTATGAGGATGCCTGTTTTTTGGGGGTTAGGGTAGTCGTGAGGTTTCAGTATTCCAGTCTGATATTCTTTTAGTCTATACTATGTTCTTTTTTCATTTTAATCAATTTCCTAATCGCATTGTTAAATATTTTGTCACGTCTGTGTTCTTATTCTTGATAATATTCCCACCTCTCTTGTCCGTGGAGGTAATGCCGACATTTTTCTTTTCTTCTAGGGTTTTTTGTCCATTTAAAGGGAAGACCGGTTCTAATATAAAATCATTTAAATATAATGCTATCTGATACCATAATTTTGGTTTAAAATTTCCCTACCTTCATAGAAGATATATCTGACAGAATAGTTAAAATGATGGACAGAATAACAGAGAATTCACCGAATCTTCAATCAAATATTAATAACTACGACTATAGAAAGCAACAGTGCAATAACTTTACCAAAGATACATATAAAATGCACTAAGGATCATAGCAAAAAATAAGGAAATATAAGGTCCAATTTTATGAGTGCGTGAAATTGAGCAGACGGAACTATTACGTGATCAACTTCTACGCTGGGATCTTCGAAATAGGAGGAATTACAACGCCTTCCGGAGTTGTTCTGTCTATTCAATTTCACTCGTGTCAACTCGGCATAATTAATGCATTATCCAAACACTGTGGTTACCTCATCAAGCCAACGCCATATGTGAAAAATGTTAAGATTCCAACCCTGGGGTCACATGGATGGAAATCGAACGATATAACTACTCGGCCACGTGCCATACATATATATATATATATATATATATATATATATATATATATATATATATATGTGTGTGTGTGTGTGTGTGTGTGTTTGTGTATGTGCTAGCACAAATATATATATATATATATATATATATACATATATATATATGTGTGTGTGTGCTAGAACGAATATATATATATATATATATATATATATATATATATATATATATAGTGTGTGTGTGTGTCTTTGTGTGTATGAGTACGTGCAACTCAAATAGGAAAAAGGCAGCAGTTAAGAGAATAAGAAAGCTGACAGCGGAAATGTCAGTCAAAAGTATTCAACCTTTGCAGATTGTTCTAATGTCAAAATAACTTAAAGCGCATAAGAAGAGAAAATTGATTGACATTATAAGGAAAATCATTGATTTCTTATTAAAAGATCGATGCCCAAGAGTATATATATATATATATATATATATATATATATATATATATATATATATATATATATAATAACTGGCCATTCGCATCTGAGGATGGCCATCTACTCGGGTGGTTAACTAATCCCCAATGAAGACGCCCACTCAGGCACAGTTTGTGTATTTTCAACACTTACGGGGCCCATATGTGGATTATATCACAACTATGCTGAGAAGACGTTAGTTACAAGTTTCTGGGATAATGCACGTTATCTTGCGTGATCAGCAGTGTGAACCATACCGGCCCGTCACACCCTCGGTCACGAAGTGTTTTGGCTTTGTGCTAGCACAACCAGTGACCGAGATGACTCAATCCGTTAGGAGAGTCTTGCATTATCAGCAGTAGTAGTCACTGTTTAACATTTGCGCCTTCTCCCCAAAGTGCTCATCCGTTCACTGTGCGAAAAATTTCTAGAAGTTTGACCCAATCGCGTATCTACATTTTTATTGTATGATTTGAATAAAACGCATCTATCTATCTATCTATCTATCTATCTATCTATCTATCTATCTATCTATCTATCTATCTAAACCTGTGACTTATATAACTATCTTTAGCTGCTGCGTATAGTTTGAAAATAGAATTTAAAAAAAAAATCGTCTGTTATCCTGAAAGCTGTTCTTTCATTTTCCATGATTCTCACTGAAGTTTTTGCATTCTCTGCCAAATCAGTAATCCATTGAGTCATTGATCCATTATTGGTAAAATGATTAAAAAATAAATTTATTCCAATTTTATTCATTGCAATTTGAGGCAGAAGTTTATTTGGTCGAATCGTGACCTTACTAACATATATGCATATATTAGTACCTATACAGAGCATTCGTCTCCATTCTAAACCAAAAGGGCTTCAAGATATATTTAAAAAGAATCATTTGAAGGCTGAATCAGAAAACTGTCGTTTCTGATCGAAATAAATGTAGATATAAAATTCATGAAAGCACTAAGTTCTTCATAGCACATGTAATGAATTGAGCAACAGCCAAATGTACAGCTAGGAAAGAGGGAATAAAAAATATCATCAACTTCCAAGAGGGATTTGACAGAAATGTACATTTCTCTAATGTAGGCCTTGTTACCCCCAAGAAGCGTCATATTGGTAGACCATTAACAAATTACAACCAAACTCTCTGCTGGAAATAGTTTAACAAGAAGGGTGTATCAGAAAACCAACAGCAACCACTCCTGTCACACCGGTCACATGAAAACACACGAGCAAGTTGAACAGGCCTTGTACAGAAAAAAAATTGATATATATCTACAATAAGCATTTAAAATTATTTTCAGCATCAAGTGAAAAACCTGACCTCGTCTTCATATTTCTCTTTACCGACACATCACAATTTGTGTCTGTATGTAATTGGTTTGTTTCCAGTAAATATTTTAATCAAATTTTGAACTCTCTTCACTTATGTGATTCCTATGTCCAAAATTGGATAGGAATTGGCTGGTTAACTTTAACGCTTCAAAAAAAATGCTCTCTCTTCCCACATTAGAATACCTGACGGTATCTTTATTTTACCTTTTTATTCATCAAATTATATTCACCGGCCTCTTAAAAATACATATATATATATATATACATACATACATACATACACACACACATATATATATATATATATATATATATATATATATATATAGTAATGAGGAGGATTTGATAATTATATTAATTGATTCATCGAGTCTGATAGAAACCTCAGGAAACACTGGACGGTCGTTTCGTCCTATATTTGGGACTCATCAGCAGTGCGCATCCACTACCGAGGGAATCGACAGTTAGGTTGGCAAGCGAACACTATACCAACTGCTCCACCGGGCCTCGGTGACGAAGAGATTGAAAATCAGACTCTAAGAAGCGCCGCTCACTCCCACATTCCGTGGTGAAATTCTCTCTGACCATAGGACTGAGCCTCCTGGAGCCACGACTACTCTCACCAAGCTGCTCCAACTGGAGCATTAGAAGCTGGATCAAGCGAAGATAAACACACATAGTAATGAGGAGGATTTGATAATTATATTAATTGATTCATCGAGTCTGATAGAAACCTCATATATATATATATATATATTGTTTCCCAAAAAATACGCTAAAAATCCACCTTCGTCCCGACCGTAGAATATCCGCCTGATACCAATTCAGTCGGGTTTCGATCCTAGCTAGAGGCAACCGGATGTCTAGCCGCACTGATGAGCTGTGATACAGCGAAACAGTCTGTCTGTGGATGACATTATATATATATATCCGAATGTTTATATTCATCAAATTATATATATATATATATATATATATATATATATATATACATATATATATCCGAATGTTTATCCGAATATATACATATATATATCCGAATGTTTATCCGAATATATATATATATATATATATATATATAGAGAGAGAGAGAGAGAGAGATAGATAGATATCCGAATGTTTATATTCATCAAATTATATTCTATATATATATATATATATATATATATATATATCCGAATGTTTATATTTTTCGGGTATTTTTTTATTCTATAAAAATTTCACAACACGTTTGTGCGATGTATTGATAATGATAATGGATGCTATTCATGCAGAGAAGGAACCAAAGGATTTAAATTTTGGATCTATTTTGCGATTTCCGGCTTTCTCATTGGCTGTTAGGCGTTTACATCAATGTAAAATTATGTTATATTCAGCAAATATTTATGTATAAATTTCATAAGCGTTTATAAGGGGGTCCCTAAGGTAAAGCCTGAAATAAAAAGGGGTCCGCACATCAAAAAGTTTGAAAACCCCTGGATTAATGGATAGCGCCTCCGGTTGAGAAATCGGAGAGCCGTGTTCGAATTCTAGTAGAGTCCATTACAATCATTTACATGCTAATAACTCTTCTCTCCCCAGCTATGGGTAAATAGCAGGACAGCCCGGGTTCTATAGCCTTGCATGCAACTGGTCTACCGCAGAAAAAAAAATAGCAACCTACTGTGGGAAATAATCAGCCACGAAACATACATGATCGCCTAAGCTGATATCACTGACTGACATGTACTGAATGACACACACACACACACACACACACACACACACACACACACACACACACATACACACACACACATATATATATATATATATATATATATATATATATATATATATATATAAACAGGTCACTTCTTTGAGGTCAACAGATGTTTTTAGCGTTTTCATGCAACAAGTGACAAGAAAAACTGATATCGGCTTTGAAATATATTTTCAAAATAAAAAATGGCACATAGATAGATTCAAGAGAGATAATGTTTTACTCAGATAGTATAATTTCCAGATGAAGCCGCCTAACCATCGACAACAACATTCCTCCGAATAGTAAGTCCCGCTTCTTTGTTTATTACTTGTCTCGTTATAAAAGTGCGCATGCGTGTCCAAGAATTCCAACATTTAAATGTCCTGGGTATGACGATAAACTACATCCGCGTCCAGGGTATGACGATAAACTACATCCGCATCCTGGGTATGGCGATAAACTACATCCAACAGCAAGGCCTCAGATAATGTTTTCGGAAAAGTAATGATGCCAGCTATACTTTATTGAAACAATAATGTTGCCAGCTATACGTTTTTTGTTAAAAATAATGTTGCCAGCTATACGTTTTGAAACAATAATGTTGCCAGCTATGCATTTTTGAAACCATAATGTTGCCAGCTATGCATTTTTGAAACCATAATGTTGCCAGCTGTACGTTTTTGAAACAATAATGTTGCCAGCTATACGTTTTTTATTCCATACAAAATTGGCATTTAAAATTCATATAAACTGGATTTGGCATTAAATAACACACAGTGGTTGATATGCCATAAAACCCAAACAAAAAAACAAAGAAACAAACAAATCCAACATTTAAATTTCTCTCTTCGTGCTATAATTTAGTCAAAAGCTAATATATATTCAAACTTATTGCCAGTAGTGTTATCATGTTAGCTTTTTATTCATCAAATTATATTCACCGGCCTAAATATATATATATATATATATATATATATATATATATATATATATATATATATATATATATATATATATATAAAGTCATCCACAGACTGTTTCGCTGTATGACATCTCTTCAGTGTGCCTAGACGTCCGGTTGCCTCTGTCTAAGATCGAATCCCGACTGAATTGGCGTCAGTCGGAGATTCTACCAATAAGCTTTCGGCGCACGGCGGGGACGAAGGTGAATTTAAACGTATTTATTTTTAGATAAACACACAGTAACTGAGAGGACTCGATTCGCTTTACCGAAGAGTCTTGCTATAATAGCTGTAAAAGTTACTGTTTACAAACACACAGAGAGCTCAACCGAAATAAATTTTTCCGGAGCCTGTCTATTGTCATCCATAGACAGACTGTTTCGCTGTATCACAGGTCTTCATTTTGGCTAGGAGTCTGGCTGCCTCTAGCAAGGATCGAAACCCGGCTGAATTGCCGTTATGTGATATAACGATATATAATTTTGTATAAATTTATATATCAACAGAGTGTATTCAGGAAGATATGACAGAATGGATGTTTTTTTGACGTTCCAGTTTGTCATATATATATATATATATATATATATATATATATATATATATATATATATATATATATATATGTGTGTGTGTGTGTGTGTGTGTGTGTGTGTGTCTGTGTGCGTATATCTCTATATAGATCTCTCTCACTATATATATATATATATATATATATATATATATATATATATATATATATATATATATATAAATCTCTCACTCTATCTCTTTCTTTCTCACTCGATATTTTTATTATCAAAGATAAGAATCAAGATGAACTGCTGAATATTCGTAATGAGATATTTTCTAAATGTAGACATAAGAAACGATTCAAACCATAAACACCGTTTTGTAACATTTTATCACTTATGTCAATTCCATCTTGGTTCAAAATATCGGGCATGATTCTTTAACGTAATGACTATTATGTTTATTTTGTTTATCTCTGTATAGATCATTGTGTATTTTTATGTGATGTGCTATGTATATTTATTTTTTTTTTTTTACCCCCAAATTGTTGAAATTTTACTTATTTAGATTTTAAATTCTAATTTATATATATGTATATGTATGTATATGTATATGTATGTATGTAGGTAGGTATATGTGTATATATATGTGTGTGTATGCATGTATATGTGTACGTGTATGCGTATGTATATATGTATGTATGTACTTAGCTGCCTGTGTATGTGGGTATATATTTAGGTGTCCGTATAGGTATATGTATGTATATGTATGGATGTATATGTATATGCATGCGTATGTGTGTATATGTATATTCGTGTATATGTATATGGATGTAGGTATATGTAGATGGATATATATGTAGGGATGTGTGTGTATATATATATGCGTGTATGTTTTGGTACATATGTACCCATATATATATATATGCATATATATGTATGTATGTATAGCTAGACGGATAGATACAGGGATACATTGTTTATTTGTTTTAATGGGTGTATGTAATTGTATAGAAATGTAGGGTTTCAGGTATATATGTTTATGTGCACGTATGCGTATGTTCGTTTGTATATATGTGAGTAAATGTGTAAGAACGGGATGCGTATGGATGTATGTGTGTATATGTAGGTATGTGTGTATGTGTGCATTTTTGTATGTATATGTATACATGTGTGTATATGTATATATATATATATATATATATATATGTATATATGGGTATGTACATGTAGGTATGTGTGTATATATATATATATATATATATATATATATATATATATGTGTGTGTGTGTATGTGTGTGTGTGTATGTATGTGTGTATATGTGTATGTGTATATGTGTGTGTATATGTAGGTGTAATTATTTGTATATTATATGCGCGGTACTTATTAGAAAGCGCTTAGTATCAGAGATAGAGCTAAATATTGAATCAGATATATGTATATGTGTGTATGTATATGCATGTGTGTATTTGTGTGAATATGTGGATATATGCGTATATGTGTACATCGGTATATGTATGTGTGTATGTAGGTACACGCCTATACGTTTATTGTGTATGTGTGTATTTGCATGTGTTTTGAACATAAAAATATAGGTCCTTGCTAGATTAGATAATAGTCATATTTATTCTTTATATGTTTATATTTGATTTGTAACCTGTAGTCGATATTATTTTTGTCAAATTTTCTCAATAACACAGTGTCCCTTTCAATTTTAATTTCACCCGACCCATCTTTCTCCCCCACCACTTCTTTCCTTACCTCTCCCTCCTTCTTATTCTGATCTTTAACATCAGATCGGTCCATGGTATGTGTATGTCACCACGAAATGTATCTTTAATGTATTTGACATCCGACAACATTCATTTTCCCCCTTCCACTCATACCTCGTTGTAAAAATCCCTCTCTGTTAAGTTTTAATCTCCCAAATGTTACCCATCCCTTTAGAACTAACATTCGTCCCACACTCTCATATTCACTCTCTCTAAATTCCATTTTTATTTCCGGAGTTGTTCTTTTCCGTTTTCTTTTTGAATTTGTAGGTCTGATGAATTGGATCGTATTTACGAGTCCAATGGAATAAATTATGACCATGGAATATTAGTGTTTAAGCCTTTATATATATATATATATATATATATATATATATATATATATATATATATATATATATATATATATATATATATATATGGTTGAATAGATGTGAGCTTGTGACCCTGGGTTTCACACTTTGACGATTGCTAAAGCGTGAAACCCAGGGTCACAAGCTCACATCTATCGAACCATAAATGTTAGCTCTATCTCTGATACTTTCTAATAAGTACCGCGCATATAATATATAAATAATTTTACATATATATATATATATATATATATATATATATATATATATATATATATATATTTATTTATATTTATATACACACTCTTTTCACACACACACACACACACACACACACACACACATATATATATATATATATATATATATATATATATATAGAGAGAGAGAGAGAGAGAGAGAGAGAAATAGAAACATAGCGAGAGAGAGGGTGATAGATGCATGCGTATGTGTGCGCGTGCATTTTACTGCAATAGATATTGTCTAAGGTTGAACGAATATGTTCGTAGCCCAATACGCATTTAAAATTTTCTGACTGTTTTTTCTAATTTTGTTATTTGTATTCAGCACTACATAAATTGCACTGATGTGGAATGAGATTATGTTGAAAAATAAATATCGTTTGCCTAAAATAACTTCTTTTCTACTATCCTAAGGGCTTCTGCATATCCCCCTTCTACAAACACACATATATTTATATTACTGTATGCGGAGGATGGCAGTCACCGATGCACTGATGTAGATATTTCACTCATGTCATGTAATACTGGAACACTATGGATTTTTTATGGTGTATTTTGGTGTTTCTTTAGCAAATTTATTTAGGATAATGCATTTCTCGAGAAAAAACGCGGAGTTACAACAGCGATCAAAAGTCATGCACAGTGTCTCAATTCTTTTCTTAAAAAAAAAAACAAAAAAAAAACATTCTAAAACCTCCATCTGGAGAGATGCGAAAAATCGTATCAAAATATTCATAAGCAGGAGTCTGTTTCTAACCAAGAAAATGTCTTTCCTTTCTTTTCTGCATTTTTAGTTTGCGTACGAGGGAAAAAAATATGCACAAATTCAAGAATGCAACCTACCTGCTACTTACAGCAAATTCAATTTGTGGCCCGAATGTTTATCTGATTACAAGACAGCACTGCAAATGCGTATGTTTTATTTCAGGTTTTGGGCATGGTGAGCTGATAGTTTGAAAATACTGATCCTTAGAAAATTCTATGAAACGAAAATATGTTACGTAATACCCAGCCTCTCTCAATTTACTATCGTCAAATCCAATAATAATTTCTCAAAGGAACGTGATACCTGTTGTCGAAAATACAGTTAAAAATTGCTGGATGTATTATGAGAAATGAGAGACTGGAGAATTTAACACTCGCAAGAATCCCTGGAGGAAATAGAACATCATATCGTTTAAACCATCATAAAAGAAAGAATTATAAAAAGCGAAACCACGTAAATAAACGAAAAGAGATAAAATAGTCATAAAATTCATCGACACAATCTTACAAAATAATAATACAAAAACAAAAAAAAATAATAAAAAATCTTAACGCCAGAGATGTAGCTTCAATAAAACTATGCTACAGATCTGGCAAAAAAAAAACAAAACAAATAAAACCCAGATAAATCATTGGTCACCTATAAGTTTAAAAATAACGAATGCCCTCTAATTTGTTCTTGCCTGTCGAACACCGTCGTATACCAAACTACTCTATAATCAAAAGGAAATACAAAAAATGTTAGAATGGGAAAGGAAGTTACTCAAAAGAATAATTATTAATCAAAAGAGAAAAATATACAGCACTATAAACAGATATGGAAATTAAAATGAGTCAAATACACGCAACTTAGAAAATAAGAATAACATCCTAATTTCAGAGAGAAATATTTTTTAAAAAGTCTCCTAAAAGAGAAAATTAGCAAAAATCACCTTACTAGAAATATGTTTGTCCCTTTTCCTACAACTACATCACTAATACGGAGATTAAAGGAATAGTAAGCCGTTGAGTAAAACAATAAGTTTTCTTCAAAAGCTTATACCAAATTTTTATAAGAAAGGAACTGTATTAAAACGATATAAATTCAAACTGAATAAATAATAATTAAATAAGTATAAAATTAATTGAAGCACACATTTTAAACGTCCGTGTATTACGAAAATAAATAAATAGATTAAATAAACAAACCGTTTGTCTTAAAATAGTAGAACAAGAATAGTCGTGTTGATAAAAAGAGGAATACATTTTAAACATAGGTATCAACTCACACACAGACAAACACATACACACACAAACACGCACAGGAACATATACACACGCACACGTACACACAAACATGCGCGCGCACACACACACACACATATATATATATATATATGTAAATATATATATATATATATATATATATATATATATTGGGTTATTAAAAATAATGAACTGATTTCATTACGCAATATTTTAATAAAGAAAAGGCAATATAAAACAAGTGTTCAATGTGGCCACCACCTGCAGCACGGGCAACATCAATACGATAAGATAATTCCCCCCCAGATGCGTAGGCTCAGCATATAATGACCTACAGAGTTGACCGCTGTTTTTGTTGGATATTTAAGGTCGTCAATGGTAGTGGGTAGCTGTGGCACATAAACGCGATTTTTTACGTATCAGAACAAGAAAAAAAATCATATACGGTGAGGTCTGGGGATTTCGCACGCCAAGCACAAAGAGCAAGGTCTTGGCAAGTGCCTGAAGGTGGCGTAGTCTGTAAGGTTCAAAATGTAGATAGTGGATTGATAGATCGTAAGACCACGGCTAGCTCGATTTTTGGACTTCTGTGGGCTCCCTCTAAAACGTAGCACGTATTGAAGCTAATTGTTCCTTCGAAACGCAATGTTTTCCTGGATTTTACCTTCAGACAGGCATCCACTCTCTTCACCAGAATCATCATCATGATCCTTTCGGTCTTCTTCCACGGCTTCTAGCGGCTAACTTTTGCCATACCATTCTACTGTTCATCATATGCGATATGTCAGTGGCATTGCAGCTGCGCATTCTGCTTGATATAAGTCTTCATTAATAATATCGCCTTTACTTAAATCAATCAAATTATGAAAGCATCATATCAGTCTCTAGCACCTCTGCAATAATTTTTGTAGTGAAAAAAAAAAATTGAAAGCTTTACTATCTCTCCCTTCCCTCTCTAATTTCGACCATGTCTGTCTCACTATCTCTTACCACCGTCTGTATCCCCTTACATTAACTTAATTCAACCCCTCAAAAGTGTAAATAATTATATGTAAATTTAAATTCATTTGTTATCCTTGGAAGTGAGATCTGATGAGTCAGGGAAAAAGAAACTTCATTGTGGAAATAAATTATAACCATGGAACATTGAAGTTGTCTGTTTTATTTTAATTAAATTATATATATATATATATATATATATAAATATATATTATGTAAATTATTTCAATAACGCCTGATACGCTTAATAACATTATCATTAAACGAAGATATATATATATATATATATATATATATATATATATATATATATATATATATATATATATATGCACACATACAATATGTGTATATATATATATATATATATATATATATATATGCATATCTATCTATCTATCTATATATATATATATATATATATATATATCTATCTATATATATATATATATATATATATATATATATATATACATACTATATATACATATATATATATTGTATGTGTCTGTATACATTCGAACTTGTATAGTACATGAAAATGTCATATAGCCTGACGTGCTATACCATTCAGCTATCATCGAAGCATCTGGTAAGTAAAGTCAAATTACTCTTTTTAGTCTACAAATTTTCCGTGATTTGTCCCTCATATCTGCACGAAGCGTAGATTAACGGAAACAAATGACATAATATATTATGAAATAGACTAAGTCCGACAGTTAAAATAATTGGCGGTCATAGTCAGTTTCATTACACACACACACACACACACACACACATACACACACACACGCACACACATATATATATATATATATATATATATATATATATATATATATATATATATATATATATATAGTTTGAGAGTGTTTGCGTCACTTTGCGGGTTATGAATTGGTTTCCACCCTTCAAGCTCTTTCCTATATATTCGCTGCTATTCTCATGTAAAAAGCTATATTTCTTGGTTCTACCATTGTAGACCTTCACTGATAGCTAAGGACCCGCTAATATCACGTACGCCGAATTGGCTCATTCACATTCCTATCATATTCCATTGGTAATTTCCACTCAGGCAGCTTCTTCTCCACAACTGTTTTAATTTGGAACGGATACTGAATTTTAATTTTAATAATTATCTATCCTATATTTCTTCATAACTTGCAAAGCTTCCTCCATCCCTATACGCCCTAACACCATTCACATTCATTAGACCTGTACATTGAGTTGAACTTGTGGCGTTTGAACAACAGAATAATGAACATGGACGAAATTATAGCGTAAGGGTTCTAATTGTTTTCCATGTACCAAGTTCATCTGTCAAAGAATTTGCGAAAAGAACTAAGATAAGAAGAAATAAATAAATAACAAAATATTGATGAGCCATAAAAAGCCCAGGAGGAGCAAAAATATCAAGTGTTATTTTTTGTATCAGGATTCATAGATTTTTTTCTTGAGTCCATAATTCTTCTTGTATGTGATTTGATGGAAAATTGTCGAATGAGAATGCGAGTTTTTGAAACAATCGCGTATAAAAAAAAAACACATCTATCTTACACACTTAGGCATCTACCATTCGTCCGTGCATTGAATATTGGCGCCATATTTAGTCTGGTGCGCCGGTTATATTAGGTTTGTGCAAAAATAATGACGTAATAATGTCGTTTTTTGACATATTTTTTAACATATTTTTTAACGTCAAAAAACGACATTATTACGTCATTATTTTTGCACCAACCTAATATGTATCTAGATTCTCGAAAATACCCGAAGAAAAGTCTGAAATGTCATGTGACCTAACCAGGCATCTCGACTTCAGTCACTTTTCCGCCACCGTAACTTGACACCGCACTGGCTTTCTTATAAATATTTTCATGGCAGTTGTTCTAAGCTTTCCTAACTCGACATACCGCATTAACTTCGTCCAGTTAACTGATGATTCTGTTACAATTAAGTAGTTACTTGTAAATAGATTGCCACATATAATAAATACGCATTGGGGTTAGATATTCAATTTTTTTATTCACCTCCCTGCAAAGATGGAAACTGTACATATGCCGATTAGACAGGACTTGACAGAGTTTCTGAGTAATCATTGCGGATGTAGTAAGAATGTTAATGAAGAATGTGTTGTTTTGGTGTAAGGAATAATTGTGGTGTATTTGGGTCAGTGTTTGTGGTTTGTGAAGTTTAATTATATGACAGAAGAGATAGCCTTCTTAATCTCCCCTTTAGCACATTTTTGTATTTCATGCAATAGAATTATCGCTTTTCTATCTCGACTGCATGAATGGAAGCGTGTGTCTAGATTAGCAATTAGGGTACATCTTTTCAGTTTTGCTACAGGAAGATGAAAGCGTATGTTCTATTCTCGTAAGTTTCTTTACTGACACTTTATAATAATTTAAAACAAATTACGCAAAGTCCACATTCTTCCTTTGTGCAATATGTAAAAAAAAAAATAACTCCCCATTAAATATAAGTTCTGGTCCAAACGCAAAATTAAATTGGTATGAATAAAAAGGGGGAAAAAGAAAACGTGCTTCTCTTCTTGAGGTCAAATTTGGTGCAAATACAAAATATAAATCAACCACTGTGTGGAATTTTAAAGAAAAACACTTAATACACAAGCACAGGTAAAAATGGGGTATAGTACAAAATTTGCATCCAAATTTAGTTTTGTGTGCCTATGACGGAAGAATAACAAATTTATGACGTTTCAAAAAGGATTACCAATCCAAGGGAAAAAGTGTATAGAAAAAGATATGGATTTAATTAGAAAAAAAAAAAAAAAGATTAAACCCTTTAAAAACGAAAAAGAAAAAATACAAAGCGCAACCATCTCAGTTCTTTAGCTAAATACTAAATACGGACGTCTCATCCCGAAGTGAGTTTCGTGTTTTTCAGGTTGTTATTTCGAAGGCTTTTAGCAGTACTTTGTGTTAAACTTGAAAGCTCGTTTCGTTTAAATTCTTCTCCTCCAGCTCGTATCCCACGAACGCAGGTGTTACCCAATGCTCCATCCTAGGCCCTACTCTGTTGCTTATCTTCATCAACGATCTTCCTGACCTCATAGATTCCCAAGTAGGCATCTAGGCGGTCGACACTACAGTTTACTCCTGCTTCAAAAACAAATCTAGTGTCGCTGACAAAACTAACCTGGCCGTTCGTCTCGAAAAGAACCTCCAATCGGTTGTGAACTTGGGCAGGAATTGGCTGGTTGATTTTAACGCCTCAAAAACAAAACTGCTCTCTATTAATAACCACAGATATCCTTCCCTGCACCCCCTCCCCCATTAGCATGTCTGACGCTCAACTTCTCGAGAGCACCTCTCTGCGTCTGCTCGGTGTCATATTGCCTGCTGACCTAAGATGGAACAAATACATTGAGTCAATTGCTTCGTCTACCGCAAGGAAAGTTGTGTCCATGTGCCGTGCCAGGAGATTTTTCTCGCCAGAGTCGATCCTTCAAATCTACAAATCAACCATTCGCCCTTGCATGGAATATTGCTACCATATATGGTCTGGATCCCCTTCTGATTACCTCGGGGTTCTTGATAAAATCCAGAGACGGATATGCAATGTAATTGACCTTGATCTGGCATCTCGTCTGCAGTCGCTCTCTCACAAACGTGCCGTCGCCTCTCTCTGACTTTTTTTTACAAATACCTTCATGGTAATTGCTCCGATGTGCTGCTTTCGCTGGTTTCCAGGCTTTATGAATTCAAGCATCCCGCTCTCACCCTTTCACTGTTCAAACTGTTAAATGTAGCCGTCTCTTTACTCCAATAGCTTCATATCTCGCACCACTCGGCTGTGGGACTCTATTCCTTTTTCCCGTTTCTCTGATAGCTATAATGTAATGTCAATAGACATCTCCAGTTATCTTGATCGATCCACTATCGTTCTCTTCATCCTTTCCTGTATCACTCCTATCTGCTCTCGCTCCTATGTAACCACTTGCATGCTAGTGGCTTCCTGCCTTGCTTGGAGTGAGATGCTTAAAAAAAAAGATACAGAAAGGAATGTCCCCTTTCCGCGGGGGAAGGGGTTAATATGCCTTGAATCTTTTGACTTTTTCTTTCCCCGTTTTCATTTATGACACCTTCGGCCGGATTAATCCACTGTCCGGGAAGCGTTGCCGCTAAGGCTTCCTCCTCGACTGATAATAGGCTTACTGATTTATCTGTTAATAGCAATTCTTTTTTATTGAACAATGAAGGTTCATAAAGGCTCCATCCCCAATTTCACGCCAGCTTGAAGACCATGTCTCTCATTGGCCACTAAACCTTTTTCTATGAATTCGAAAAATGAATCCAAAACAATTAACAAAAAATGTTGGCGGTTCTTTAACCGATAAGATTTTCACAACAGCTACAATTTATGTTTAAAAAACCGTTAGACGCAAGATAGAATTTTCTGAATGGCATATGTGAAAAACGTAAACCTAGACAATTTAACATATATAAACTACACTCAGTTATAAAAGACAAAATTTCTATAACTTCTCATTTGTTGGAAGATTTTTCATTTTCTCTTAATCTCCAAACTTTTATTTGCGACATCAATCGCATTTTTCTACTTTCCTGAAACTTATTCTTCTACAGTGTCTTCACAAGTCTTATTTTAATCTTTCACACCCAGTTTCCACTTGTGTCTTAGCGGTGTTGAGGCCACACTTTTGGTGAAATGATTAATAAAAAGTAATCAGAACAAAGATTCAAAAACCGTAATGCTTATAGAATTATGCTGGATTTGAATTAATGAACAAATGGCATTAGCAAGACAATGTGACATAAAAACAACATTCAGCTAAAAGTTTATACGACTTTCAAGAATATCACATCTCAAGGAACTTGCATACTTCGGTATTTAAATTGGTCTATTCTACCGACAATGCAATAAGGTGTTCTGTGAATTGAATTAAACATTTCGGTCCGAGTTCTTACTTGACGATGTTGACGCACCGGTAGGGTTTCGACTATCGGCTCTGGAAATTGATTCCGAAAGCATTGTTGAAATTTCGGCAGAGTCTGTAGCTTTGATTTTCACATTAATATCCTTAAGGATACTATGATTCAGTCTGCAGAGTAGACGGTCCTCATTGACTTGGATTTCAATCAGTCAAACATTACTATCAGGAATTTAAAAAAAAAACCGTGGCGGAAGTAACAAGATCGTACAAAACCATTAATCATGACAATTTATAAATAACTAGCAGCATGGCCCGGCGTTGCCCGTGCTTGATTCAAAAATCGTGCGACTCATACAGCAATCGTTATCACTTGACTTAAAATATTTTTGCCCTTCCTTGCCTTTAAACGAGTGCCCTTTGCCGTGCTGATGTTGCTACATGCCTTACTTCTTGCCTATCTCACACTGCGAACTTTTTCTAAGCTGTATACTAAACATTAAATCTGTTACGAAAAAAGAACTAAACAAAATCAACACATAACGATCAGCTTTAAAAAAGGACTCGTAACTGGAAATAACGAATGAAAAAAGAATGTTAACAACAAATACTTTTTCGCACCTAACCCAGTTCTGCGGAATCAGGATCAACGTTGAGTTTAAGCAATCGAATGAGCCAATTGGAGTAAAGTGCAATGCAGATTTAAATTTATGCCACTTGTGAAGAATGAAGCTATCGATTTTTTGCATGTTAGCATGCTAGTTAACATTTGTGTCGGTCAGCTGTTGGCTCTCACTCTGGTTGATAGAATCTTCCTGCCTATTCGTGGCAGTCAGCTATAGACTCTCACTATGGCCAGTACAAAGTGGCCGCAAACTATATGAAAACTGCCGTAAAAGCATGAAAAAATCGATTATTTCCACTATCGATGGGATTTGGGAAATGCAAAGTAGGTCTTGCCTTTCCGCTAACTTAGAGCATGTGTATGTAAATTTTTGTGCAAATCCGTCGAAAACACGCACATACACACATCCTGCCTTTTATAGATAGAGATAAGCAAAATTATTTTTGAAGAGCTACGATCATCGACGAGCTGATGAGACATGTGTTTAATTAGCCACGTCAAATCGTGACATTCGTATGGATGTCTTGCATCGCGCCAAACCCATCCATAAATATCTAAATTGTCACCTGTATACACCCGCTTTTCTGAGGTCAATTTGTAAAAATGTCTTTGAGCGTGTGAAACCTTAGAGTTTTGGCAAAGATCATATTTCTTCCCATATTGCGGACTAGCGTTACAGAATCACAAACAAAGAACTGTAGCAGTTAACAGATACCTCATTATCTGATGAATTTCAACGACATTAACAAGTAAAACAGATAGCACATATAACTCGAAGAGAAAATAATTACGTAATGAAGACGGCGACGTTCAACGGTAATGGAAATTAAAGTTTGGGAAAGAAATCGGCTACAATACTCGAAAGAGCTACAACAGTTACTAGACATAAGAAACCTATTTTCCTGAATAATTGTTTTAAGAGAAATGATATTATATATTTCAACCGGTAGCAGTACTGGCTGCTCGGGCAACGAATGCTAAATGTTTCCATATAAAGAAATGACTAACGCTGTTGCGAGATTCGCCTCTTTGGTTTCAAGGTCTGGACGATTATTCATTTGATATTTAACTGCTGCAGGAACAGTTACACTGCAATCAAGATTTTGCAGACTCATGTAAGTCAGGGTAAAATCACGAAACAAAAAAACATGGAATTTAAAACAAACGACAATTAATTCATCTATTAACAAAAGGAATTAGATTAATATAAAATTAAAATGAAAGGAAAATAACATTAAAATTGACTAGATTTTTCACATTTCTTTCTTTCTAAAATGGTAAAAAAATAAATGCTGCAAAAAATATGAACCATTTTCAAATTGGCTCATATTTTTATAATCTTGTGATATCGCTGAAGAAGTGAAGGCAATACAAAATTATAGTGGTATATTTTTTTGCCAGCTAAATATTGCCACTCTATTCTCATAACTAAAAAATAAAAATGATATGTCTAAGACGCAAGCGTACATGTATGGCTTTTTGTACAGAAGATGGCTGATAGCTTTAATTCTTTTTTGTAGTATGGCCCGCAATATCTGATGTAGTGTGATACTATGCATAGATAGTTCAGGCCTGTTATAAATACTCAATAGAACTTGAGTCAGGTGAATGTGGTTGTTTGTTTGTTTGTGTGTGTGTGTGAGTGTGCATGTGTGTGTGTGTGTGTGTGCATGTGATACACACGTGTGTGTGATATCCACGCGTGTTTATGTGCGTGTGTGTGAGTGTTCAATAGTCAGTGGACAAAGGAAACGAGCGGAATCTAGCGGCAACGTTCTTTATTTACGTTCGACTACTTCCGGAAGCAAGAGGAAAAAGAGAAAAAGAAGGAAATGTTTACTTTTTATAGAAATAACGAGCATTTTGGTTGAAACCAAGTGAAGTAACCCACACCAAAAACAAAACAAAAATATAAATAAATAAATAAATATCGTTTCTGAGGGGTGACTTTTGGATTGTATCGTAATCTGTTAAGAATAAACGTTATAAATAAAAAATATCTGCCCCTGATTTCATAACATATATATGATGTTACTATTCATGAATGATCCTTAGTGAAGAAAATTATAAACTTTTACATTTCTAAATTCATCAACATTTGGAATGTAATCAAATTAAGCTTTTTTAGAGTCGATTTGTGGTATATTTCAGAAAAAGTTCAGCGACAATATCATCTTCAATTATATTTTTATTAGTTGAAACTTTTTTTCAAAAGATGCCATTTGGTTTTATTTTAAATTCTCGAAAAAATAAAAATGAAAAATGTACTGATCAGAAATGACCATTAGCTTCCAGAACTTGCAATTCTTTCATGCTTGAAAGCCTCTCTTTGGAAGACAGTTGAAATGATATCATGGACGAAGAGTTTCAAATGTGTTGAAAATCATTTAGGCTCATATAAAGAGTGCGGTGTGTAAATTGACCCCATTTTATATCTAACTTTCGCGCATGCGAGTTGTTTTCTTTTGATTTTAACGACTGCACTGTATAATAGGGTCATCTGGGACACGTCTATGTGATAAAAAAGAGCACAATGGCGCGAATAAATCCGCCAGATATTTGTAAACGGCATGATGTACTGCTTGGCATCCGCGCCGAAAACTGCTATCGGAACAGTTCATACTTTTGGGGTATCAATCTGAAGAGAATTCGGATAGATTTAGATGATGTATGCAGTCAACATCATGGTGTTTTGAGTGGTATCACTACTGATGGCAAAGTCATTCATCTTCCCATAGGACCCCAGACTCAACACCTATATCAAGTGCCGTCAGGAGACAAAATTTCTCTGGGTTAAAAGGGTGGCTGCAGGAAGACACTATATATAGCAACATGATTCTGCACCAGGCTACACTTTTGTGACCACATTATTCCTTAAATCTGACAACATAACTCCTCAGACTTCAATCACATTGATTATTATGTGGGGCGCAGTTGAACGAGGTACCAAAAACTCCTTGTAAAACCAAAGATCAACAGAAAGCAACGCTTATGGCAGGATTCAACAACTCGAACATGGAGACTGTCCAGAAGAGATGCAGGAGATTTCAAAGTCGTTTCGAAGCTGCGGCTGAAGCCCATGGTGATTATATTGAATAAATTTATTCTTTATTATTTCAAGATATTTTTCTGTAATTTTGGCAAATATATTTGTTAAAGGGAGATGACAGTGGTATTTTCATTTTTGTATGCTTTAGAAGGCAATTTATCCATAACCCAACTGTAAACATATTTTACCAGATATATAGATAGGTATGCGCAGTCTCAGATAGATAGATAGATAGATAGATAGATAGATAGATAGATAGATAAGAGACATAGATATATAGATAGATATATAGATAGATAGATAGATAGATAGATAGATATTTATGAAGAGACCGAGATAGATATTAACAGACACAGATAGATAGATAGATAGATAGATAGATAGATAGATAGATAGATATGAACAGGCATAGATAGATAGATAGTTGGATAGATATAAAGAGACCAAGATAGATAGATAGATAGATAGATAGATAGATAGATAGATAGATAGATAGTTATGAAGAGACCGAGGCAGACAGATAGATAGATAGATAGATAGATAGATAGATAGATAGATAGATATGAAGAGACCGAGATAGATAGATAGATAGATAGATAGATATTAACAGACATAGATAGATAGATAGATAGATAGATAGATAGATAGATAGATAGATAGATAGATAGTTGGATAGATATAAAGAGACCAAGATAGATAGATAGATAGATAGATAGATAGATAGATAGATAGATAGATATGAAGAGACCGAGACAGATAGATAGATAGATAGATAGATAGATAGATAGATAGATAGATATGAAGAGACCGAGATAGATAGATAGATAGATAGATAGATAGATATTAACAGACACATAGATAGATAGATAGATAGATAGATAGATATTAACAGACACAGATAGATAGATAGATAGATAGATAGATAGATGGATAGATAGATAGATAGATAGATAGATAGATAGATAGATAGATAGATATGAAGAGACCGAGACAGACAGATAGATAGATAGATAGATAGATAGATAGATAGATATCGTAGTGTCTCTCTTATATCCCTACATCTATAGTTCTTGTTTAGTATGAGTATATTCACTGCATATATATGAAGGTATGTATTTGGCTGTGTCGAAGTACAACATAAAGCTTATATGAAAGAATATATATGCAGCGCGTAAATTTCCCCCGTCTGAAAAGTAACAAGACTTTCGCGTTGTTCAATGAGAGAGAAAAAAAAATGGCGCAGTATCTCTGTAAAGCCTTTGCTCATTGATCCTCTGCTTCAATCAAGAAGTCACCGCGGACAGAATGACATAGAAAATGAAACAATAATTGTCTTTTACAAAATATTAGTTGACTGGGAAGAGTAATTTCGTATGATTAATTTGGTTGTATTAAATTTAGTATAGTATATAATTAGTTTTATTTTTTTTTACTTCGCTGTAGGGTCATATATATTTCTAAGAATGAGACTTTTTTTAGGATTTTTTCATCTTGTTTTTTCATCTTGTTTGTTGTTAGAATGGATTTGATTGCCGTATGGTAGTTTGATAATTTTGAGATTATTTGAGGAAATGTTATGTTCCTTTTTATTTATTAATATTTCTAATAGCTCGTCTAATTTGTTCATCAATAATGTAATTAGGGATATCATTAGTGAGAGTTTGTTTATAATTTTATAATACAATTTAGAAAATATATTCGTGGAAGAGTTAATTTTAAAACGTTTTATTAAATTCTGTATAATAGTTTTGTTGTTAAATGATATTCACTTTTATAATTGGGAGTTCAGGTGTTTATGTTAGTTTCCTTAAATGGAGAGGTTGTCAATGTATTATAATTTGGGTCTATCAATATATCAAGCATATTATTTTTAAGTTCACATTTGAATTTAAGAACATATATTTTTTGGAAGTCTTTTTTAGCTCATGTATTTCATCTGTGATTTTATCTAAGATGAGAATATCATTTTCATATCTTAGATATATGGACGGTTTTTAGTGGTCCTAAATATCTTATTTTTACGTTTAGTCATAAAGTTACTAAATGTTTGTACCAGAACTGACCGCATTTACGGTAATATTCCTGTCTATTAATATTAAAATTATATAATTCAATTATACCTGTCTTAGATAAAACTTAAGAAATACATAATATCTGTTGTGACCAAGTAAATGGTTAATTAATAACAACAACCAGGTTTGCAGATATATCGTATATTAAACTAAGTACACCAGAAGAGTATTACACGACTAGTGAGTGTGTATCGAATGAACTAGCGCTCTATCTATTCACTGTTAATATTTAGGATCTCCCCCCACACACACACGAGTAATGTATTAGGCATAAGCATGCGTTTACCGTGACTTTTCAAAGCCCGTAGTTGCGGCCAAAATTATTACTGTAGAACCCGCATAAACAGGCCTGTCTATCTCCTCGGATGAAACTTTGCTCTTCGGTAAAACCTCGTCCGGGTTCCTCTCTGCTCAATGCAGAGAGATCGACAGTAACGAACAATCTATTCACTGTTAATATTTAACAGCACCCCCCTAACCAAGAGGGTGTATGTTGCACAAAGCCGGTTTATTGTGGGTACAAGGCCGGTTTATTGTAGGCTAGGCCAAAAATATTCCCTTTGAACCCGCCTAAACGGGTTCAGGTACTGTCTACCTCTCCGGAAGAAACTTTGTCCTGCGGCAAAGCTTCGTCCGAGTTCCTGTACGCCGAGGCAGAGAGTTTGGTAACTGAACAAGCTGTGCAAGGAATGTGTGTGGCACAAGGCCGAGTTTAACCTGGGTTTCTCCGAGCCCGTAGGCTCAGCCAAAGATATTATCTTTGAACCCGTATAAACGGGTTCAGGGCCTGTTTACCTCCCCGGACGAAACTGCCTTGCGGCAAAGGCTCGTCCGAGTTCCTCACTGCCTCATCGAGTTTAACGTTGATTTCTCCGAGTCCGTAGGCTCGGCCAAAATTATTCCCTTTGAACCCGCCTAGACGGGTTCAGGGCATGTCTACCTCTTCGTCCGAGTTCCTCTCTGACGAGGGAGAGATGTCGACAGCTGAACAATCTGTACGACAGTTCCCCGAAGCCTTCTCTCCTACTTACTTAATAATAGGCGGAAGAGTCTAACATAGACTCTTAAGAGGGAAGTCACCACAACAACCCCCTTTTCTGACTGACTCCGTATGAAGTCTTTTTTTTATAATTATCGTACAATACTTTTTATTCAATCCTTTTCCACAAAAAAAAATCAGAAACAACCACTTTAAACAAAGACATATACAGGAATTACGTTTACAATTTTTTTTTCTAAATGATGATAATTTCCAATAATCCAATGCGTATTGAGCTTTTCTGGTGATTCAAAGTTCATCAGTGAGAAGACGTTTTTTTTACTTATTCTTTTCCTTTTTGTGATGGCATGCTATGAAAAGAATGGTGTTCATTATATTTTGTTTTTCGAGTTAATTTCTAAATGTTTAACAAACTTCCTTTTTCTTTTGGGTATTTTGAGCTCTCAAACTGTGCATTCTTGGTGCAAAAGCGTTTTAATACTTAGCAAGACCTAAAAACTTTGTTGAGCCAACACATTTTCTGGTGCTGGCATATTCTTTATTGCAATTTCACTCCCGTCTTTGTCAATTATTTGACTCAAGTACTTAATCCTCTCTAAAAAAATTTACACTTCCAATCTTTTAATTTGAATCCGTAATCCTGGATTATTCTGAATGTCTGCCAAACATGCGATTTGTGTTCCTCGATGGTTTCGCTTTACCTTAGGACGTCATCGAAATCGGCCTCCACAAAATCCAGATCATTTAACATCGTGTCCACGACCTGTTGAAAAATGGAAGGAGCGGCCTTAACCCCGAACGGAAGTCTTAAAAATTTGTATAAACCCTTGTGGGTGTTTCCACAAAGGAGCTTTGAGCATTCCTCGTCCAAATTTGTAGATATGCATTGCTTAAGTAGATCTTAGAAAACTTTTTTTTCTCTACTAAGCTGAGCGAATATATCCTCTGGACTTGGAAGGGGATAATGGTGATCCTTTAGGGCGCTCTACAACCCCGTAGAGAAGTCAGCACATAAACGAATTTATTTGCTCTTTTTTTAAATATAAATCGTGGGAGATGCCCATTCATTATATTCAACCATTGCCAGAAAACCCATTTCCTCAAGTCGATTCAATTCTTCGTCACTTTGATTTAACCAGGAACGTTACGTTTTTCTTAAAAACTGGGTTTACGTCTGGCTTTAATTCAAACTTTCCAAACTGAAAACGCCGGAAAACTTTCCACTGAAAACGCCGGAAAGTTTGTTTTTATTTTATTTCACCTTTAAAATTTTCTGCTTCGTCAGTCAAATTTTCGACTTTTTGACATAATGAGTTAATAGGCATATTCCAAAGTTGAAACTCTTCTAACCAATCAGTCCCGAACGAATTACTCGTATTCTTCATAATATAAGCCTTTACTTTTACTTATCTTTTTACCTTTGGATGACACGTTCGGAATAAGTTCGCCCATCAAATTAATAGAGCCGCCAGTTACATTTTAGCTATTCGGTTCATTCTTAACAAAGTCGGCTTACCCAGTTTTTCCATGTTTTATAATTATGGATAAATCTGAACACGAATCAAGCTGTAACGTTATATTTTTGTTAAATATTTGCACTTCAATATAATTTCTGATATCACGACTTTCTGGTTCATAAGACTTGGTAATTTGCACAACCCTTTTTTTTGTCTTGTTCTTAATCCTGCAGTAGGGACTTTTGCGTCCCAATTTATCGCAGTTAAAACATTTTTTATGTATAAAATGACAATCTCTATACCAATGTAAATGATCTAACCCGAAACATGGTAAAGTAAGTTTATACTTTTTTGTTTGGCATATTTTTTTTTTTAAATTTTCTTTGGCGTATTTCTTTCAGGTGAGACACAACATTCTGTTCTATGTTTTTCGATTCCTCTCTGACGTTCATGAAACTTTGACAATTTTCAGCAAAGTAAGGTCGGGCTCGTTTTCAAGCTTGTTGAGTACCCAACAACGTATTTCGGCGTCTTTCTCTGAAATCAAACCCTGGATGAAAATCAAACATTTAAAATTACTGGCGCTTAACTTTGTCAATTTAAAGTCACCGCAGCGTTTATTGACTACACTCGCGAAATAGTTTAATCTTCGTCTTTGTTGCGGTTAAGATTCATGCATTTCCAACGCTTGTGGAACAGTGTTGTTTTTGGACTGAAGCGTTCTGTTAATGATTGAACCGCCTCTTTAAATTTCTAGTCGCTAGTTTTCTTAGGCAGAATATAGTTAAGGAACTTAGTATATTCTACTGTGCCAAATTTCTTGAGGAGTAGGTGAACCTTTTTATGGTCAGCCCAACTTGCACAATCCGTATTGTATAAGTCCTCGTAATTTTTAAACTACGAAGCGAATTCAATTTCTTCCTCAGGTGCAAACGTGAAATTTTCACAGGCACTGCATATAGCGTTTGGAGAGAACGCGTTATCGCTGCACTCATTTTTTTATTTGTTCATTGTGTGTTTGAAGGAGCATTTCTTCCAGTTTCTGTTGTCCAACCTGAATTTCTAGGTGCAATTCTTCAAATTTCTTCTGGTATTCTGCTTGTTCTTGTTGGAATTCCTTTTGTATTTCTTGATATTTCTGCAAAATGTTTTTCCTGTTGGTGTTTCTCTCTTCCTTGACATTTGTGTCACAACAGTAGTTGTTGTTCCTGTTGGTGTTTCTCACTTCCTTGATATTTCTGTTCCAACAGTAGTTGTTGTTCCTGTTGGTGTTTCTCTCTTCCTTGATATTAATGTCACAACAGTAGTTATTGTTCTGTTGGTGTTTGTCTCTTCCTTGATATTTCTGTCCCAACAGAAGTTGTTGTTCCTGTTGGTGTTTCTCTCTTCCTTGATATTTCTGTTCCAACAGAAGTTGTTGTTCCTGTTGGTGTTTCTCTCTTCCTTGATATTTCTGTTCCAACAGTAGTTGTTGTTCCTGTTGGTGTTTCTCTCTTCCTTGATATTAATGTCACAACAGTAGTTATTGTTCTGTTGGTGTTTGTCTCTTCCTTGATATTTCTGTCCCAACAGAAGTTGTTGTTCCTGTTGGTGTTTCTCTCTTCCTTGATATTTCTGTTCCAACAGAAGTTGTTGTTCCTGTTGGTGTTTCTCTCTTCCTTGATATTTCTGTTCCAACAGTAGTTGTTGTTCCTGTTGGTGTTTCAACTACTGTAACATTACACTTTTAAATTCGTCTATTTTACTGCGTCAAATTAAGCAATGAGAGGGGGAAACTTTTTTCTCTTTGCCCCTCTTAAATAAGTCTGTTTGACTTGTACGATTCTTTTACTGGAAAAGTTAAAAGCGACAGAGGGTATAAACTTGTACTTTACACAATTAGCGAAACAATAACTCCTTTTACTGACTTGTTGGAAGGGGAAAATAACAAAGTTCACCAACCTTTTTCCAAATCACTGATTTGAAATTGTAGAAATCCTCTTGTTTTGAGGATTTCCTTTTTTTTACTTTCAGTGTTGCAATTAACATTGAATATCCTTTTGTCTTAGAGTTGGATAAGAATTTCTTCACCACTGTTGTAGACACTGGCAAAAAAAAAATGATTTACGTGAAATCCGTTTCCTCGAATCCTTCCTCACCAAGATGCTGTGACAAGTAAATGGTTAAGTAATAAAAAGAAACAGATCTGCAGCTATTAAGCAGTAAGTGCACCTGAAGAGTATTACACAACTAGTGAGAGTGTATCGTATGAACTAGTGCTAAATCTATTCACTGTTCCTCGAAGCCTTCTCTCCTACTTATCTTATAGTAGGCGGGAAAGTTTAACATAGACTCTTTAGAGGGAGGACATCAGAACAATAGCTTTAACAATTAATTAATTATAACTGAGCGCGTTCACACGTGTTTATAATTTTAACAGAGCGCGTTTCATGCGCATTTACAAAAACATCCAAAACTATCAATTAATATGATTTTTTTTGTCTTAGAAATTCACCCATGAGGATCATCTTCAATAAGATTGAAATTAAGTCGGAAAATAAAAGAAATAAAAAGTAAAAAAAAAACAAACTACGGCGCCTTCCATAATGGCTATAATATTAACATTAAGAAGTAGATCCGAGAATTCGAAAGGATTAAAATAAAATAGCGATACTATTTCCAGATTGTTCAATCAAACATGCTGAGAATGTAGATGTGTTGCCTAAACTTACAGAAGGACGCACACACAGACACACACACACAAACACACACACACACACACACATATATATATATATATATATATATTCTAAACAAATAATGCAGTTTTATTTATCAATCTGACATAATATTTATCATTTAAACGTAGTTTTTAGTAGATCCACATATTTGTATTGAAGCTGTTTTTATTTATCCCTTTAACAAAATAATACTTATAGAATATAATTCTGTTTAAAATAGACGGAGCTTGTACTCAAATAGAGTTATCCACAAAAATAACGTTTAAAGTGATAAAAATATAGCTATTATATATGTAAATAAATTTATATATATATATATATATATATATATATATATATATATATATGATTGCGTATGAGTGTGTGCGTGCGTGTGTATCAAAATTCAGATATACATAAAGTATATCTTTGAAAAGACTCTATGAATAAAGACAAAGAATAAATCTTTATTTTTGAATACGTTGCATCCTATACGGAACCGTCATTTACGCTGACGTGCCTTACCGTTAAATGACGGTTCCGTATAGGATGCAGGTTCGAATCCTGTCAAAGAACGAATATTTTCTATGAAAATTTCTCGGACATTCAGGCCGGTAAATGCTATTTAATACTGTTTATTATAAACAGAGCATTTACTTAAATACTTGTATCTATAAAAAGAACGTTAAACATAAAAATGTCTTTAATAAATAAATTGTCGGACTTTGTCCATTTCTTAATGTATATATATATATATATATATATATATATATATTAGGTTGGTGCAAAAATAATGTCGTTTTCTCACATAGTAACGTATGTGAGAAAACGACTTTATTCTTGCTCCGACCTAATATATATGTTGTAGTTATTTATAAAACAATGAAATATAGTTGACGAGATAGATTTTGTCATTTCCGTTGAATCCATCCAGAGTTAATATATATTGAACCCATTCTTACGTTATAACACTTCAATGTCTTTGAATTACCTTCGCGAGTAAAAGAAAAAGTGCTGAATATGTTCTATGACAACTAATATTGATCGATGTCTTCACGGATGAAGAAAAGACTTAAAGCAACAAAGATGCGATTCTGCCAATGAATACTGAGAATTCTTGTGAGTAACAGATACATTGTGAGGAGAATAAAAACATTAGAAAGAATATAGTGCCAATAACCAGAAATAGAGCCTGAAAGATATTGATAATGCCAATGTCTGGAAAGTTTAACACGAACAGAGTTTACTGGCAATAAGCAATAACCTACTTGATAATAATAGAAAAAAATAGGAAAAAAATAAGAAATAATCGTACAAAAACCAAAACTAATTTTAAAGCCTCAAATGTCGCATAAGATTTTGGAGATCCCGGTTTACTTTCCTAATGGTGTACGCAATATGTAATATTTTTGTTTGATTCTATCAACCGTTGTTAGCCGTCCTGGGTATGACGATAAACTATATCCGCGTCCTGGGTAAGACGATAAACTACGTCCAACGGCAAGGCATCTGATCAGGAGGTTTTGAGGGGCGTTTAACCACCTCTTAATTGCTGGTGTTCCCAGGTCCACTCTGACCCGGAGTGGTAACGCCTGTTTGGGTCCCAACTACGGGCAAATAGTTAACCCCGAGACTGTGTCAAAATAATATGAAAGGGTAAAAATGTTTTTTTAATACGGGAAATATTTTTTTTTAATTTTTTACCGGCAATACATTATTGCCAGATATACATTTTTACCAGCGATAAAATTTGGAAGAAAAATTTTAGCAGAAATAGATTTTGAATGAAAAAAATATTACCAGAAACACATTTTTGAAAAAAGTATTACCAACAATAAAAAAATTTTCCGGCATTAAATAACCCATTGAGGCTGATATTCCGTAAAACGAACCAAATCAAATCAAACCAAACCAAACCAAAACAACCCTTTGTAGTTATTTAAACCCAGAAAATATTTTGATTATGAGAATTTTTTGAGTAACATTTACTGATATGTCTTACTATTAACGCATTGCTGGGGGTATAGCTGGCCACTCATATTCGAGTATATCCGTTACTAGTGCTGCTAGAAAATATCCTTAGCTATCCTTTACTAGGGCGGCTAGACAATATTTGTGGATATCTGTTACAAGGGCTTCTAGACAATATTCGTGGATATTCGTTACTAGGGCGACTAAACAATATTCTAGGATAGCCCTTACTAGGGTGATTGCTTGCTCAGGCACATTTTGTGTTTATTCAACACCCACAGAGTCAATCTCTGGTTTATACTGAAGCTATGCAGAGCATACCTTAGTTACAGTTTCTGGGAAAGAGAGTGTTATCTATTGTGATCCACAATTTGAACAAACACTCGCTCAAACCTTCGACCTTGCGACTTCCTCGGTGTCTTGCGACTTCTTCCTACCACAGCTACCCAATTTCACTGTCAAGGCTTGGGATGCTTTTTCAGGCATTTTCCCTCCAGTGCGATAACATTAGGAAGTCTCCCTTCTAACAGATCGACCATAGTGAGACTCGAACCCGTGACTCATGTTTAGAATGCGAACGTTCTATCCACTCGGCCAAGTGCTAGTGTAGATTCATACAATTTTAAAGGTTATATTTTGCGTAAGAGAACATCACGAAGCCAAGATGAATTGGAACTCGGCTCTCCAATTAACAAATTGACACATTATCCATTACACCACCCGCACTTTGGAGCTTAAATAATCTGGTATTCCCCAGACGTAAACCCTGGTACTGATCAGGCGCGACGTTGCTTTACTTGGGTGATCGTACTGGAACCGTTTTTTTCAATGTGATATGGCCGCAAACTTCATATAAAATATTAATAATAACATTTTCCTATTTGGAAGTCTGTGTATTTTTAATGTTATTAAATTACAGCCACTCGTGGTAGAGAATTACTTAAATAGGTATGTGTAACGAAAGAAATTGAAGACTGTGGTAAGTAAAGATTATGAGGGCATTGAAGATAGATACTGGTTGACCTTAAAGTCAGGATCCTATCCAATTAAGTAACGGTTCCTTAAAAGAAGCTCGTGAATGGAAAAACCAACTTAGCAAATAATATGTCGGAGGAATGATGATGATTCAACTGTGGAGCAAAGTGAGTTTGGTCTCTAAATGCCTATTGGGACGAAAGCATTGAAAACTGATATGGTTCTGTCCTTTGGCTGACTTTGTTGTTAATTTTCATTAACGACCTTCCCGATGGCATCAGGTCTCAACTTGATATCTATTACTCTTCTCGATAGATCAATAAGTTCAAATTGGAGTTAGTGTAAATAAAAAAAGAAAGACACTTCAGTCTGTTTTTATCTGGAGCAAAGAATGGCTTTTTATTTTAACGAAAGCTCTGTTTATTAATCATCTGAAGCCCACTTTCTGCCTTCCATCAGCATGGCTGATGCTGGCGCCAGCAGATTTACTCGCTGCGCCTAAAATTTTCGACTGACATGAATTAGAAAGACTTTATTAAATCTGTTGGCAGGTCAGTTTCTAAACTGTTGGCTCCCCGTGTCGTGATAGACAATTTTTCTCTCCAGAATCTATCTGACACATCTATTTGTCTATTATTCACCCACACTATCTATTGCTGCCAGGCATGGCCTGGCGCTCCTGGTCTATATTTAGAAACTATTGATAAGATCCAAAGAAAAATCAGGAATATTATTGGTCAGACTTAGCGTATCAGTCACTTACCCACCGTCGTAAAGTTGCCTCCGTGTATCATTTCTATAAATACTTTCATGAAAATTGCTCGGAGAAATTCTTCGCTTTCGATGACTATACTTTATGAATTTAAGCGCAGTCCTAGACTGACAAAGAGCTTTCACTACTTACGTTAAGTTGGTTAGATGTAACCGTAAGTTCCATGCTAATAGTTTCTTTTCTTGAACTTCTTGCTTGCAGAACACTCTTCTGGCTTCATGCTTTTCAGTAAACTTTATTCTTCAAAAATCCAATTGTAATGCCAATAGCTATCTACTGTCTTTTTGATTACTGTTCTATTGTTCTCGCACTTACTGATATTTTTGTTTTCTAATTCATCCACACGCAATGTCTTAGTGGCTTTATTGCCTTACTTGGGGTAAATAGCAGTAGCGGTGGATTAACGTTATTTATGCGTTTGTAGAAAGATGCATAGGGTGGCGACACGACAGCTTAAAACCATTTCCAACTTTGACAATGCGGGAAATTGAATAAAGATCTGGTAGAAAAATGTCATACAACATAAAGAAAAACACTTCTTGAATTAGGAACTTCTTATTTTTTTTTTAATATGAACCTTATTCATGATTTTCCTACTTCGAAAATCTTGTCAATGGAGATTTCCTCCAGGTGAGACGGAAAATACTTCCTGGTTAGACAAATGATGAAATGCTCTGTTTACGAGAATATTGTGTTTCGCCTTTTCGAATCCAGCTTGACCAGAGTGCTAGTCAAACAAATCAGTGACCAAAATGCTACCAGGCCGTTAATAAATTTCCATAGTATTAGCCAATCTTTTTTTTTCACTACAGAAGTAGTTCACTTCTAAATAATGTCTCAGGAAATTTTCGTTTTTAAATTAACTACTCTTCCTACGGCAGAGACAATTATAATGTAATATTAGTTTTCTTTAACTTTGAAATGTCTGTATAAACAACTTTTTTTTTTAGCAAGACATCTATTTTCTAAAGTTCTTTTTCTCATTATATAAAGTCCAGTTCAATTTCCTACTCGAAGCATCGCTGGATAGAACTAACCATAAGAGACACATTTAAATAGTTTTCTATTTATATTAAGAATAACAGTAAAAAATATAATTTTCTTAGGTTTATACTACTACTACAAATAATAATAATAATAATAATAATAATAATAATAATAATAATAATAACAATAATAATAACAATAAGTACGATTATTATTATTATTATTATTATTATTATTTTTATTTTTATTTTATTCTTACTACTACTACTATTATTTATTAATTAATTCAACAAACTTAAATAATTCGTTGCAGATTTGATAAAATTTAATCAAACATTAAATGATTTTAACATCTGTCTGTATTTCCGAGATGAGGTATTGTAAATATTTACACTATTTACAATGTTTAAATTGTTGTCCTCATCCTTATTGTCTAACCCAGTGGACTAAATAAAGAGGTCGCTTTGGAATTGCAGCGTATATCACCTGAAGAAGGCCGGAGCTTACGGTCGAGAAATATGCTTACACTATTTATTAGGTTGGTGCAAAAATAATATCGTTTTATGACGTTAAAAAATACGTTAAAAAACGATGTTATTTTTACACCAACCTAATACATTTTTCCAATTGTTAGTCTCATCTTTATTGTCTGATTCACGACGTTTCCGTCGTTATACGCCCCGGCCTTCTTCAGCTGATATACGGTTGAATTTTGAACCGAACCCTTTATTTAGTCCACTGTGACAGGGAATTAACTGAAACTGAGATATCCAGAAAAGGTATGGCATGTGGAACTAGAACAATTTACACTAGTGGATCAAATAAAGGCTTCGTTTCAAAATTTCACTGCATATCACCTGAAGATACCCGGAGCTTACAACAGCCGAAACGTCATGAATAAGATGAGGACAACAAACCGAATAATGCATTTAATGTAAAACATACAAGACATTAGATATTAAAATGCGGTAATCATAGATTCAACAGAAATTAAACCTTTTTATTGGGGGCTTTGATTTGGTGTAATAATTTTTAAACTTATTTCTCTAGATCACTTGCTCCTGGTTAATGAGTTTTGATCATCATTGGGTGCTCCTTACTTTCTGCCTTGTGTCACAACTAAGCTTTGCTTGGTAATATACTATTATCAAACATCAACGTGATGTAATGATTAGAAAGCTTGTCTCGCTTGATCAATTACCACCGAGAAGTGAATTCGACCATCTTTGGATTCTCCATACATTCAGCTTTGTGCCACATCTAACCTCTGCTTAGAATATGACACTGAGCTCTTACACGTGATGGAATGTTCGGCAAGCTTGTCTCGCAATATCAATTGGTACTGAGTAGTGAGTTCGATCCTTACTAAGTGTTCCATAGTAACGGCCTTGTGCCACGTCTAAGCTTCGCTTAAAAGTCGTTACCTTGGGCACTTAAATGTGATGTAATAGTTAGCAAGTTACTCTTGCTAGATCAATTACTACTTGGTAGTGAGTTCGATCCCCATTATGTAATGTATATTTTCGACCATGTGCCGCATCTAATTAGGCTATATCAATTGCAATTATGTACAAAGACAAGCTTACTAACTATTGCACTACGCCGTGGTGCACAAACCGATTTTCTAGGCGTAGCATAGATGTGACACAAAGCTGAATGTGTGGAGCACTCAGATAGAATAGAGCTCATCACACAGTCGTAATTAATCTAGAGAGACAAGCTTGCGAATCTTTGTACCACGTCGAGGTACCCAAAATTATTTTTTCAGTTTAACTTTGATGTGTAAGTCAGAATATATAGGGCACCCTACTGTATTCTGTATAGATTTAGAAAGATATTTCAATAACGGAAACAGCCAGACATATTTGTTCTGTGAATGGAAATTAATTTTAATTTCCAGACATATTAAGTACTGGTATGGATAATTGCAATGAGAAAGCACTTCCCTCGAAGGAGGTTCCATAGAGCAGGATCGAGTAAGCCGCATTCTGTTAATACTGCACTTCTGATAACCGAAGGCTAGGAAGATTATATACATCCTGTAAAAGAACTAGCTAAATATTTCAATAAAAAGTACGTCCCTAAAACACCTCCATGAACAAGGAAATACATCCTGTATCCAACTCCACAATCTCATTGCTCCTTAGCTTAATTAAATAGTTGGACTCTGCTCGTCCTTGAAAAATAGACTTCGTAGTGAAACTTTCCTGTTTAGGATGATCACCTGTATTTATAACTGGGTTACCTATAATCATATATATAGAAAACTTAACAGGAGTAGCCATTCTCAAAAGAGGACACCGACCATAAAAAAAATGTTTTGATCTCTTCAAGCTGAAATATGAAATCTGGAGTTTTATTTAATCCAATCTTTCCACTGAGACAAGATGTGACACTAGGTCGGATTTAAATGTGCGAAGAGTTGGAGTATAAGTAGCATTTACAATTACCTAATTCAGTACTACACGAGAGGACCTAATTTCCAATCTAGTAGTACGCTTCAATAGATGTTAGTCAGAGTAACAGGGGGAAAAAGCCCGGATATGAAAGCTACATCACGTCGGGGAGAAAGTGACTTAAGTGAAGATGACTGGTCAAGATCAATGACGATAGAGATCCTTTTATGATTTCTGAAATGTGATAATGTATTTATTTAAATTATTTATATTTTTCTGACTGTTGTCCTCATCTTTATGGCCATACTCTTGACGCTACGGACGTTGTATGCAAGAGAATTCTTCAGATGACTGGAATTTCGAACTGAACCGTTTATTTTGTTCAACGGGGCAGACTGCTCTAGTTCCAGGTGTCATGCCTCTGCCGGATGTCTCAGTTATCTACCTTAAACTCAACTTTCCATTGTTCACCACGGCAGTAGCAAGGTATTGACTTCACAAATCTTCGAGTCAAATCATTGATCCCAACCAACGTATTTATCCACTAGGCGATGGAGTTTGGATTTGTCAATAAATATCGAGTTGCCCGGGAGGGGAACACGACAGTATTCAGCGCAAGGACGAATAATAGATTTATAGATATGAAAGATGCATTCTTACGAGAAAAATTCTGATACATGTTAAAGTGATTTTCCTTGCAGTACATGGAATAATTGATTTGATATAGTCTCACCACTTCGTCAGTGGAAAACGTGACGAATTGTAGTGTTTTGCTCTCCTGGAGTTTAGCGACAACTATGCTCATGGCAGGTTGAAAAGCTACTGTGCCGATTATTTGCTGGGAAACTGGAAAAATCAAGAAATTGCTTTATATGTCTTATAATACGAAAAGACTAAAAGAAATACAGTTTGTCTAAACTATTTTAAATCATATAATAACCTAAGTGAATTATTTTTACTAGCAAAATTCTTGTCTTACGAAGCCATCCCTTAATAATAACTGGAAAATACCTCGACATTTAAAAATAATTCAGCAGATGATGTAATTTTATTTATGGTAACTGGATTTGTTGCGATGGCCTTACTCGGTTTTCGTCGTTCAAAAACGTGCGTCTGAACAATGTCGGATTTATCGCGGATTTATTTCTCGGAGGTAGGATCAAAGTGTAGTATCTACCCTCGGGCGAATAAACTACATTTGATCTTTCAGTTTGTTTCTTTATCTTAGAACGCAGAGCAAATCAATTGTATCTTTTTGCCGATAGAACACATGAAAAAATCATTTTGGAGGTGAAAACTCTCAGGAAACAGCTCCCCGGGGCAGTACGTCCCTCATTGCGCTAAAGAGTTGAGATTCGTAGTAATATCGATCTGAGTGCAACCGATGAGAACGGGGGTTAGGCTATTTCTGAACATGGCCCCTGTGCTTGCTCTCGGGATACCCCACATTCAACTGACCTTGAGTTAAATGCTGACAGCGTCGGGAGGCAAGAATATAATATTGCTTTTCGGTATTTTGCTAAGATCAAAGTGTAGTATTTTTCTTATCAACTTAATCTTATTCTCACTCTCCACTTCTATTTTCCCTTGCTTCTTTCTTTCTTTCTTTCTTTCTTTCTTTCTTTCTGTCTTATCTATATCACTCTTTCTTTGTTTTATTCCTAGCTATATCTTTTGATTGTTTGTTTTCTTTCTTTCTATCTTTCTTTCTTTCTTTCTTTCTTTCTTCTTTCTTTCTTTCTTTCTTTCTTTCTTTCTTTGTATTTTTCCTAGCTATATCTTTGTTTGTTTCTTTATTTTTTCTTTATCCTAGCTATATATTTCTTTCTGTTTTCTATCTTTCTTTCTTTCTTTCTTTCTTTCTTTCTTTCTTTCTTTCTTTCTTCCTTTCTTTCTTTCTTTCTTTCTGTCCCAGCTATATCTTTCTTACATTTTGTCCTAGCTATATCATTCATTCATTCTTTCTTTCTTTCTTTCTTTCTTTTTGTCTTATCTATATGACTCTTTCTGTCTTTGTTATATGCCTAGCTATATCTTTTCTTTCTTTCTTTGGTTTTGTCGTAGCTATATCTTTGCTTCTTTCTTCATGTTTTCTTTCTTTCTTTCTTTTTGTCCTAGCTATATCTTTGTTTGTTTCTTTCTTTCTTTATTTCTTTCTTTGTCCTAGCTATTTCTTTCTTTCTTTCGTTCTTTCTTTCTTTCTTGATTGCTTCCTTTCTGTATTTTCCGTCTAAATAGTTTTCTTTTCCTTTCTTTCTTTTTTCCTATCTTTATTTAATTACTTTCTCTAATTCCCAACGTATTATTCTTTCTTTCTTTCTTTCTTTTTTTTTTTGTTTTTGTTCTAGGCATATCTTTGTTTCTTTGTTTGCTTGTTTCTTTCTTTCTTATTGTCCTAGGTATATCTTCCTTTCTTTCTAGCTATATCTATCTTTCTTTGTTTGTTTATTTTTGTTCTAGCCTTATCTTTCTTTCTTTTTGTCCTCGCTATATCTTTCTTTCTTTCTAGGTATATGTTTCTTTCTTTCTTTCTTTCTTTCTTTCTAGGTATATGTTTCTTTCTTTCTTTCTTTCTTTCTTTCTTTCTTTCTTTCTTTCTATCTATCTATCTTTCTTTCTCTTATTTTTTCACCGAAACCAAGTACTGCCTTTTCCCATCTTTCCCCTCAATGAAAACGCAAATACCTCAGTATTTATGAGATATTGGCAGAGCGTAACGGCTATTCGAACAAAAAGAGAGAGATGAACACGATAATAATCGAATTTTTTGACTAGTATTTATTTCACATTTGTTTATTCTATTTTTACTCGTCTTTTTAATATTAATAACTTTCTATTTTCTTAAATGACGCATTGCTATGTATCGTTAATGTCCCTTTAATTTTCCCTTACGTCTGTTTCTTTTATTAACTCTTTGTCATCTTTGTTTTCTTAAATAGCAAAAGTTGGTCAGAGTCGCATATACAGGTTGATCGGAAAGTAACCGTGGATTTTTCTCATTTTTTTTTTTTTAATATTTTAACCCCAATATGGTTTAAACAAGTGAAAAACGCCTGTTCCTCATCGGACACGTATTTCCAGAATGTGGTACATATTAGGTTGGTGCAAAAATAATGACGTAATAATGTCGTTTTTTGACGTATTTTTAACGTCAAAAACGACATTATTACGTCATTATTTTTGCACCAACCTAATACAAAGATTTGGGCCGACGCCGTTGTGCTGGAAAATTTCGAGATACGCCTGTTCTACCTTAAAAAGAAAGTTAGTAACCATGTGGATAAATTTAAGGATGCAAGATCAGTGGACGATGCCAAGCGTTTTGGAAGACCAGCAAAGGAACTGTTGGATATTTCTGGCAGTATGGAGGAGAATCAAAGGAAATCATTGCAAATATTAGCGCAGCACCAAGCTAAGGAACTGCTCATAAGACCGTCAGACAAAAGGTATATCTATTCCCAAGCAAAATAATGAAAGCAACTGATCATGAAAAGCGATAATAGTGTTCATTCAGTCTATTTCAAGCGAACAAATCATAGCTTTGTTTAGAAACAAAGAAGAACGATCCAAGCTTCCATTAGCGCTAACGGGCGTTACTTTCAACATTGTTTCTAATTTACATTCATATTCTCCTCATGTATTCTATACTGAAACATGTCTGTTAATAAAAAATATAAGTGCATAGTTACTCACTGAACACCCTGTGGAGCGGTCATGGAATTCTAACTGGGGTTTTGCGTGGTTGGCGTAGCAAAGTTAAGTTTCACAAATAAGTATTTTTGAGTTGAAACTTTCGGGCATTTTGTAGTTGAATGACAACATAGAAAAATATGTTACATTCGGATACCAAAAAGGGCAAATTTATTTACATATATATATTACATTTAGGATTGCTTGTGAAAAAGAATATGTTTAAGAAAGAAAATCGACTTTCAATGTTTTATTAATTTTAATTATTTAATTTCTTCCTGCGTTAGGCTGGTTGCCGTCCGAGATGACAGGACGCACATCTGCATTGTTATTCAATCTATAGCTGGCTGAAAATATACCTTTCCAAAGGTATTCGAGTGTAAGACTCACATTTGAACTCGGGTCTTCTCTTTGGATCCTGTCACTGGATCTAACTAACCCCTTTATCCACGATGCCATATCTCCTCAAGGTTACATGGCACAGTGGATAAAGAGTGTGAGTTCAATACCCGGTTAAGGCAGTGGAGAACCTGGAGAGGGGAATTAACAGGAGACAACTGACATCCATTAAAGTATGGCACATGGAACTAGATCAGTCTAACCCAGTGAGCGAAATAAAGGGTTCAGTTCGACATTCCAACCACCTGAAGAAGGCCGGAACGTACAACGGCTGAAACGTTGTAATAAGTCTGACTACAAAGATGTGGACAGTAGTTTGAATAATGTAAATAGTATACATAATACCTCATCTCAGAAATATAGACAGAGATAAATTTGCCGAACTGTACTTTCAAAAAGATGGAGTCTTCCTCACCTTATGCTTTGGCAGTAAGGGACTACTTTAACCAAACCTTTCTACAGTGTTGTTTCGTAATAAGAAGCAGCATCGATTAGCCACGACATTCGACTCACCTAACATGAATGGAATTCTTTATTTGAGGAGTGTAGGAGAGAAAGGTTTTTATCAGAGAAAGCTCCACACAGTGGACGAATTAAATGTGTATATCTCAGAAGTACTTATTGAAATCAAGGTTTGTGTCGTGATGTGTGTCATAATGTTCTGGAAACGTTCGACGAATTTTGCAATGATGAAGGAGGGAATTTTGAGCATTTAAGTGAGTGAACTCTGCTAAGGAAAATGTGTAAAGTGTTGCACAAATCTGCATAAATAGTTTTCAACAAAGATGATTGCAACAAATGAATATAAATGTACTAAAATGTTTTTAAAAATCGAAAGTGGATACCTACTAAATATAAGCCTACTTTTAGGAATTTTCGTGGCATAAGAATAAGCAATATCTGTCTCTATTTCTGAGATGAGGTATTATGTACACTATTTATATTATTCGAGATATTTTCCTTATCTTTGTCGCCATATTTATTAAAACATTTCGGCCGTTGTACGCTCCGGCCTTCATCATTCCAACCATTTTATGAAGGCCGGAGTGTACAACGACGGAAACTTTGTAATAAATATGGCGGCAAAGATGAGGAGAATTGTCCGAATTATGTAAATAAAGAGGATAAGTAAACTGTTGCTTCCTTACATTTGAGTCTGTAAGCATTTTTTTTTTTGCCTCGGGTATAGGTAAAAAAAAAAAAATCGTACGACTCATACAGCAATCGCTATCACTTGACTTAAAATATTTTTGCTCTTCCTTGCCGTGCTGATGTTGCTACATGCCTTACTTCTTGCCTATCTCACACTCCGAATTTTTTCTAAACTCTATAATAAACATTAAATCTGTTACGAAAAAAGAACTAAACAAAATGAACACAAAACAATCAGCTTTAACAAAGGACTCGTAACTGGAAAAAACGAATGAAAAAAGAATGTTAACAACAAATACTTTTTCACGTACAACCCAGTTCTGCGGAAGCAGAATAACGTTGAGTTTAAGCAAATGAGCCAATTGGAGTAAAGTGTCATGCAGATTTAAATTTATCCAACTTGTGACGAATTCAAGTATTGATTTTTTTTGCATGCTAGCATGCTAGTTAACATTCGTGTCAGTCAGCTGTTGGCTCTCACGCTGGCCAATAGAATCTTCCTGCCTATTCGTGACAGACAGCTATAGGCTGTCAGTCTGGCCAGTACAAAATGGCCGCAAACTACATGAAAATTGCCGTAGAACCATGAAAAAATCGATTATTTCCACTATCGATGGGAGTTGGGAAATGCAAATCCGTCGAAAATTGCAGCCGTGCATTCGTTACACACACATACACACACACATCCTGCCTTTTATAGACAGAGATAAGCATAGATTTAGTTGTTTGAAAATATTTATGGATTATAATTGAGTATATGACTATTTACTTAATAAATTGGTTTTGAGGGGTTTACCTCACCGAAAGGAGATTTTGTTACCCTAATTTAGGCT
Organism: Acanthosepion lycidas; assembly: GCA_963932145.1. Taxonomy (NCBI): domain Eukaryota; kingdom Metazoa; phylum Mollusca; class Cephalopoda; order Sepiida; family Sepiidae; genus Acanthosepion; species Acanthosepion lycidas. The sequence goes on along the minus strand of OZ010592.1, from coordinate 75,845,447 downwards.
CCAGCAAAATAGTCCGTATTACTGAAGTGTTAAAATTTATCTTAAAGCTGACAAGTAAATTGAAACTCTCATATTCAATTATTGTCTTACTCATGACTTTGGTGTAAATTATCTGCGAAAAAAAAATTGACTGTAGGCCCTTTGAAATCGTCAGCCAATATAATATTCAAAACATCGTCTTTGCTTTCGTTGTTTTTGTTAGTGACTTTCTCATATCCTCAATCAAATTTCCAAATTAACTTTGTTTTCTCCGTTGTGAAATAATCATTTTCACGCATCATTAGCTGAGAGAAAGAGAATTTTTTTTTTGCCTCTGGCTTTCTTTAAATGAAAATCACTGACAGCTTTTTTTTCAGAGAACAAATTGAATTTCACGAACTATATAAGAAATATTTACTACCGTCAGATTCTCTGATACAAGGACACTGTTATATATATATATATATATATATATATATTGTTTATACATTATTTTATAGATACAATTTATTTAATTAAACAGTATTAATTACATTTACAAGCCTTTATGTTCGAGAAATGTAGAAAATATACGTTCTCCGACAGCAATCGAATCCGTATTCCTATACGGGAACGGTAATTTGACCTGATTTGCTGTACCATTCAGCCACAGAGAAGCGTCTAGTTAGCAAAGTCTGAATTACTGTTTATAAATACACAATCTTCGGTGAATTTTCTCGATCAATTATTTCTGCTCAGGAGAAATATCTTGACGTAAGTAGAAAGTATATTAAATTACTTGTCGGATTTAATCTATTTCATAATATGTTGTCATTGTTTAAATTGTGAGGGAAACATAATCTGATTTAAATAACACACATACATGCAGTCACCGAAATATATATAAATTGGCATCAAATATGAATAAGAACCGGACAGAATGATAGGATAAAGAACAAACGAGAAAAGTTTATATATTTAACACTTTTATTAAGGCTTTCTGAGGTAATGAGATAATTTCCAGGACCTTCTAAACGACACATCGAATTCGGAAAGCAATAAATTGTACTAACTTTGTTTAATAAGTCAAATACACGTGAAAAATAATTAACCAATGAAAATCAAGAAAGACAAAAATAAAAAATAGCAAATATCACTCTGTGATAAAGCTTTAATAAAAGTGAAATATATCCGGCTGATAAACGTTTCTTTTCTGTTCATTATCCCATCATAAACTTTCTTTCAAGCATATTTCATTGAAAACGACTGACATGTAAATTGAATTAATCTTTTATTCGTTTTTCCATCATTATAGCATTTTTCCGTTTTTCAGGCCTAAACGAATATAGAAATGGTTCATATTTATAATTATTCCGAGAATTTTCGGCTAGTTCTATAGCCATTATCAAGGGTGTTAGTTTTGGATGTTGAATGTCTGTGTATTGTCGTCTACATAGTAGATTTGCTGTGTGGAGTACGTGCCGGTTGGGGGTATTTGTTTTTTTTATGGTCACGTGCTCTGCGCGGCCGGTTGATACATTAATATATATGTGTATATACTTCGGTAGCAACATCTTCTAAATATTTTTTCATTAAATATGGTAGACAGAGTACATTTTTTTTAATCATTCATTCATTCGTTCTTCCGTATTATAAGAGGGGAGTACAGATATTTTCCATAATTTTCACTGCCTCAGGCGCTTTCTACTACTTCATTAGTCATTTTCAAGGGTGTTTTGTTTTAGATGTTGCTAGATTTTTCCTCAATTTTTACTGTTTAAGTTGTATTTTATTTGTTTGTTGTTTTGAATAGGAGCGTTTTTCGAGACTTCGCGTATTGAGCGCGGCTAGAATTCGCAAGAACGTCTTTAAATTGTAGAATAACAATACAGTAAACCGCACTTGGGCGTATGGCTCCCCGCTAGCGTCCAGCTGGTGGACAAAAATAAAGCAGGTTGTAACTCAATACAAACCCTGCAAACTAACTGATGAATCAAGCTGGTATTTATATAGAAATACCTCCACTTAGGTACCTGCAGCCAATCACAGCTCAAGCAATGAACTATTCCACTTTAACACAATGAGATGCTCCATGGGACCATAAATAGCTCTCTTTCTCAAGGTTGAATTACTATTCACTTCGCTTGCTCCACAACTGAGTGTTTATCTCAACCACGTGATTTCTCTACATAAATAAAACTTTTAACACCTCATTTTTACCGTTAAATAAGTGGAGGTTGATAGTAGGAGAGAGATGTTTAATATCCAGGATCTCTCTAATAGCGAGATGTTTACGGCAATGTGATTTATATAGAATTTTTGATGTTTTTGAGCAGAATTTTTCTTAAGGATTCTTGTAAACTGTGGGTGGATAGAATTTTTTTTTTTATTATTTTTTTTATAGCACTTTGATTCGATAATTGACACGTGAGGCGTCTAGTCAAGGAGGTGATAGTTTTTCAATATAGGTAATTGATTTACGACAAGTAACACTTCTACTGGGCAGTGAAATTGATGCACTGTATTGATCATCTCTAGATTTGATAGCGTTATTTTGATTAGTGACAGCAAGGTTTGGGGTTTTTATTTCCTGTAATATATTATCAGTTTTAGATGGGGGGTTTTTCTTGGAAATTAGGACATAAACATGGTATTTAATGATTCTACGTACAGCGAATTCGTTCTGCTTATAATTATTTTACATCTTGTTGCAGTAAAATATGTTGATGCTCTGTCGTGTGGTATGTTCATTACTGGCGTAGTCTAGTTTTTGTAAGAATAATTTTATTAATGATTTTGTTGTGAAAATTATTGTTGACTAATAACGAAAGAGTCTGGAGCAGTAAAAATATCTGTACCCACTTACTCCTTTTTTCTTTTATGTGCCATATAGGCACATAAAAAGACGGATGTAGGCGATCATGGCTCTCCACATCGCTCTATCCCTTGCTGCCCTCAGGAAATCCCTTCTCTCTGCTTTCTTCCCCAGACTATGTTCTCTCATCCACATCCTCAAATTTGTCAGGTGTGTCACGCGCTTCTTTCCCCTGTCTCTCTCTCTATTTGACCCATGAGTATCAGATTTTTCAGCCCCCCCCCCACGTCCTCATTATGTATCCCAGAAATTTCAGCTGCCTCTTCCTGATGTTAAGTATAAGCCCCCTTCTTGTTTGTGACCTCACCAAGTTCTCATCATTGCTAACACGCTCGGTCCATGATATCCTTAGCATCCTTCTGTAGAAACAAATCTCTGTCGCCTCGAGTGTCTCCTTCATCTTTGAGAAAATCGTCCAACATTCATTGCCCTAAAGAAAGACAGGTGTCAGGTAACAGCTCAGTATTCTTTTCTTTGTTACCAAAGAAATCCTCTTGTCTCGCAATACTCTGCCCAGCTTTTGGAATGTGATCTTGGACATCGTAATTACGTCTACGGATCTCAGTGTCGCACATACCGTCCTGTGCCTAGACGCTTTCTAGATATTAGGTTGGTGCAAAAATAATTTCGTTTTCTCACATAGTAACATATGTTAGAAAACGAAATTATTTTTGCACCAACCTAATATTTAGACTTCCGCGTCGGCTTGATTCTAGAGTTCTCGACCTGCAAATCGCATTTCGTTCTCTTCCTCTTAATGATGACGATACATTCTGTCTTCTTGTAGTTTATGCTTAGTCCTTTCTTCTCACTCTCCCGCGCTACGTTCTGTAGGAGATTTTGTAATTTCTTTTCTGTGTCTGCTATCAGTACTGTGTCATCGGCGTATCTTATGTTGTTACGGTTGTGTCCGCCAATTCTAAATTTCGGTAGGGTTTCCAATTCTCACAGAATTGCCTCGCTCTATAAGTTGAACAGGTCGTGTGGGAAGACGCATCCTTGGCTTACGTCTCTATTTTGTATATTCACTAAACACGTTCCCTATGCGCACGCATGCTGTTTGCTGCCAGTATAGGTTCTTGATTATCCTGATATCCCTCCTGAATATATCAAAGTGGCTGAGCAGTTACATCAGATCCATGTGGCGTACTTTGTCGAAAGTCGTTGCGTAGTCTATGAAACATAGGTACACGTCCTTCAGCATCTGTATCGTTCTTTCTGATAACATTCTGTGCATGAATATCGCGTTCCTTCGGTGTCTTTAAGGAACCCGCACTGTTTTTATTCTATCTTTGGTCTGATTATGCTATGCGCTCTATTCAACAGAATATGGATGCTGAGTTTTGTCACGTAGCTCATTAGGCTTATTGTTAAGTGGAGTCCGGATTCATTTGCGCCTGGTTTCCTAGGCATAGCTATGAAGATAGATCTGCTGACGTCTTCCAGTATATCCCCGCTGTGGTAGATTTCATTTGTTATTTCGGTGATCTTGTCTATTCCAAAGTCATGTAAGGCTGTCAGCATTTCCGCTACAATTCCGTCTGGCCCTGCTCTCTTGTTTCTGTTCAATTTGGTCAGTGCGGCTTTTAATTTGGTTTTCAGAATCCTACGTTCTTCGGTCGTTCTCTATATTCTTTGTTCTCTCATTTCGTTGTGGAAGACTTCTCCAAGTATACTCGCTCCAGCGTTGAAGGTTTTCCTTCTTTAATATAAGTGTTTCTTCCTTTGATTTTAGGCAGCCTCTTGACGAACATGCCTTCTGTCCTGTTAGTCGTCTTTTTTGTTTGTGCATATCTCTTTTGTTGGTAGCACTCAATCTTTCTATTTCTGCACATTTTTCGTTTAGCCATTCTTCTTTAGGTTGCCTGCATTTAGTCCTTATTTCATTGTGTAATTTTCTGTACTCCGTTCCGTATCTTGACTGAGTTTTCTGTCTTCTTTCCATCATATCGAGAATCTCATCAATCATCCAGTCGTTTTTTCCTTCTCCGTCCTGTCTATTTTGGGATGATATCGTTTTCTGATGTCACTAAGGAGTCTCTTAGCGCGTCCCATTTTGAGTTTCCATTGTGTACCTAGTACCATTTCTCTACATTGTCCATATATTTTTCTTTTGGGTTAGGGTCGCTCAGGAGTTTGTTGTATTACAGTTTGGGTTTTGCTTCTTCAATTTCTGCAGTTTCGCTCTTAGTTTACATATAAGAGTGCAATGATCGCTTCCGTTGTCGGCACTTGGGTAGGTCTTGCAGTGAATCATACCATTCCTGACTCTTTTGTTGATGGTTACATAAACTTGGTTTTTACTTACTCCTCCTGGACTCCTCCATGTCCATAGTCGTCTCGGAAGATCTTGGAGCTATGTATTGGCTATTACTTGGTAAATGACTGGGCACCATTTTTCTCCATGTTCGAGAAGTAATCCGAATCTTCACCTATATACCCTGCCCTTTCCCTGTCTGATTTGACGTTTATATCTCCCATGATAATTACTTCCAGTGATGTGCATAGAACCTTGGCACTGTATAGCATGGAGTAGAAAGTCGCGATATACTCCTCCTTGCTTTGTGTTGTCAGTGCGTAAACTACTATAATAGCCACGTTGAACGGCTTCCTTTGCAGCTTCCTTAACAGAATTCTTTCGGAAAGTTGGTGGTATCCTAGAACGCATTTCTGAAATTCACTGTCAAGTATTAGTCCTACTCATATGGCGTTCTTCTTGCCACCTGCATAAATCATCCTGTGTTTGTCGCTGACAAAATCACCGTTGTTCAGACATCTAGATTCACATGCACCTAGAAAGTTGATGTTAAGTCTGTTCATCTCTTGTTTAATATTATCACACTGGTCCAGACGTTCCATGACCTGCCAGTTATATTGTGTTCCATGTTAGCAGTCGCAGGGTAACGGTCGCGTGACACCTGTCGCTCAAGTCATTCCTTTCCGGGCGAGGGATAAGTTCCGAGGAATTTTATCCTACTTTAAGCTGTTTATACTAGCAGTCGCTGGAATTGCTTGTGAAAAAACAATGAATGCGAAAGAAAATCGACTTGAAATATGTTTTTTATTATTATCATCATTATTATTATCAGTTTTATTTCTTTCCTCCAGTGTCTGAAGTATGACGATAAATTAAATCCGGCAGTAAGGTCTCTGATAGGAAGATTGAAAGTTTTGCAGAGCGCTGAACCACCTCCTAATTACCAAGAATATTCATTTAGTGTAAAATTACCAACAATACATCTTCTGCATTTGAAGGCATACAACTACGTTCATAATATTTCGATTTCAAGATTAAATAATCTATATAGACTGAGATGCTGCCAAGGAATCACAAAACGAAATGTCACGCCATTAATCCATATAATATCATACAATCACACCGTATTTCAAAATATAACTTCAATATAAAACACACTTATCACTGCCTCTAGTATTGATTTCTTTCTGCGTTAGAATGGTTGCCGTCCGAGAAGACAGAACGCACGTATGTATTCTTATTCAATCTATGGCTGGCTGAAAATATACCTTTCCAAAAGGTATTGAAGTGCAAGATTGAAAGTTGACCTTGAGTTTGCGCTTTGGGTCATTTCATTGGATCTAACCAACGCCTTTATCCACGATGCCATCTGTCCTCAAGGTTACAGTGAACAGTGGATAAAGAGTGAGAGTTCAATACCCGGTTAAGGCAGTGGAGAACATCGAGAGGGGAATTAACAGGAGATAACTGATAAGTGACATCCATTAAACATGACACATCGAACTAGAACAGTGAAATAAAGGGTTCAGTTCGACATTCCAACCACCTGAAGAAGGCCGGAGCGTACAACGGCCGAAACGTTGTGATAAATCTGGCGACAAATATGAGGACAATAGTCCGAATAATATAAATAGTGTACATAATGCCTAATCTCAAAAATATAGACACACACACACACATAGAAACACATACACACATATATATTGTGTATATTTAGGCAGCAATTTTGCATTGAAGCCTGTTTCATTAAATAATATAGACAAGTTTTGTCTATTTATTTTAAGTAAGTTCCTTTCATATTGTCTGATGAGCTTAATAACATTATCATTAAAGCACGAAAGAAAATCACCATATTGATACATGTTTAAATCTAATCTAATCTTTCGGCTTACATAAGCCATTATCAAAGATGACAATTACTTTTCAATATATCAACCAGTACAGGGAACAATAATGATAGTCTGTTTTTGTTGCGTGAAAACTTTCAAAGCAACGACTAACTAGTGTATTCGAGACGCGGAAGTGAAAATCGCGTCGCAGCTCGTGACGTCACACATGATCACGAGAGAGTGAAAACGAGAAGTATTAAGTATGGGAGGTCGTTGATATAAACCAAATGGCTTCTGTTATCAATTATAGGCATTTAAGAATGTTTGTCGAGATTTCGTAGTTTATTTTGTTCAGGTTAGGTTTCAACTGTTTTATGTATACAGCTTCAAGAATTTTTACTTTTCGCTTATTGTTTTCATGTTTAAGTATAGTTGTGTTTTCAACGAGGATTTTCCGGAATTGTGTACGCGGCCAGGCATGTTGTTTTAAATGTCTAAAAATGTTATCATTCAAATGTAGAGTCAAGCGTTGTGAAAGCGGGTTTGTGGTGTGACCGACATAAATATTATTTAATCCATTGGAGATACAATGTCCCAAAGGGGACTTGAATTTTAAAGTATGTTGGTTTTTGCAAATCACTAATGGGGATTGGGGGAAGAATCATTGCGAACTATTAACTTGGATATACTAGATTTTTCCTAGGATCTGATGTAGATATATTAGTATTTAGTATATTTTCATCTTGTTTATAATTAGTATTCATTTAAATACGATATAAGAAGTTGATATGTTTGGGATTAGTTGAAGCAGTATTATGTTCTATTTGCTTAGTATTAAGACTTCTAAGAAAGCATTGTATTTGTTCATCAACTATATAATTTGGAAAGTTGTTATTAATAAGTGTTTGTTTTATATTCTTTCGTTCAATGTAACAAGATACATTAATACATGTAGGGAATTTTTCCTAATTTTTAGTATTTTGGTTAGCGTTTGATATGCTTCCTGGCTATCCCAATACGTCTTCGGATGTTTTCCGCTGTTAAAGCACTTATCAAATATCTAAATTAAAAAAAATCAAATGGATATTGTTTCCTATTATTATTTGGATTATATTTAATATTTTATAGATAAAACTTCCCAAACGAAACTGCTGTCTTTAAACTTCATAGAGGAACTAGACGCCTGGCGACAACACGCTGCGCCTTCACGTTTTCAACTGTCTTGAAGTCGAGTGACTATATCGAATCATTAGGTGCGTCTATTGCAAGGACAATCCAGAGTATATGATGGGCCCTGATCTGGCATCTCGTCTACAGTCACTTTCTCACAGATGTGCTGTGGTTTCGGTATGTCTCTGCTACATATATTTTTACGACAACTGCTCCGACGAGCTACTTTCGCTGGTTCTCAGACTGCATGAATATAAGTGTACCACAGGGTTGGCATCTCGGTCTCACCTTTTCACTACCGAAACTGTTAATTGCAGCCGTTTCTTCTACTCCAGTAGCTTCTTATCTTACACTTCCCGCCCGCGGAAATCCCTTCCTCTTACTTGTTTCAACTTGACCGTTACCCTGCGACTGCTAACATGAAACACAATATAACTGGCCGGACATGGAACGTCTGGACATTGAACTGCGACCAGTGTGATAATATTAAACAAGAGATGAACAGACTTAACATCAACTTTCTAGGTGCATTTGAATCTAGATGTCAATCGCTATTTCTCATGGCTTGATCATGGTCCCCGTCCTTCTTTTTATCCATTCCTTAAACCCTCTTTATATTGGTATCTACTCTCTGTAATCTCTTGAGTGTTAGTGGTAGTCCCGCCTTGCTTGGGGTAAAATGCTTAAAAAAACGAAGAAACAATGTTGGGCTACTGTGTCATGTGAGAATTTTTCTCGTCAAATTTCATCTACTATTCACGCGTGCATTGACATCTGTTACCATATCTGATCTGCTGCTGCCATTCATCTGGCAAAATCCAAAATAGAAACTGTAATGTAATCGATCCTGACTGGAATTCGGTCACTTTTTCACCGACGTGACGTGGCATTTATCTGTCTTTCCTATAAATATCTTCATGGTAGCTGCTCTGACGAGGTTTTTTTCACTGATGCGCCGAATACATGACTTTAAACATGCTACCAGATTGGGATTTAAGTCAAAGACATTTATTGTTGAAATAGTTAAATGAAACCGACATTTATACAACAGTTTATTTTCTCGTACTTTCCATCTGTGGATCTCCTTTCTATTTAATTGCTTCCCTAATAAATACAATCTTCACAAATGTAAATGTTGCGTCAAACGCCACCTTACTTTCTACAATCATCCCAATACTCAGTCTTTTTTCTCACTTTCACTCTCTCTAACCCCCAGCGTATTAGTGTGATTACTTCCTGGCTTGTGGTGGAATCATTAAACGAGAACGAAAAAAAAAGAAAAACATAATTATAATCTTCACTTTGACGTCTTCATGACCTACACAATTTTTCCGAATCTAAAATATATGAGTAGCTTATAATGAATCTGAAAATAACATTTCCGATATGTCCATTTTTAACAACCAGAGTCTGTAAAAAGTTTATTGTAATTAATCTCGCTCAGAGGCAGAATTCTCAGTAATATTTTGACATGTTTACTATAAGCAATTATAGTTTACAATTTTACTTTAGGTATATGGAAAATTGAAAGAAATAAACTTCCATATAGACAACTATAGGTAGATATCTTCCGTTTTGTGCAGTGTTGCTTAAAATTGTGTCTGATTCTGCAGTTTAGACATAATTTGGTATTTTGACCACAAATCGACATGTGATTACATCTAGCGATATCAAATTTAACCTTACCCTCTTTCAGTGATCTTTTCCGTCCGACTAATTTTAAGCCATATTGTTGATTCGTTCACTCGGCTATACAATGCATATATTCAGTTAATCGCTGGCTATATATTAACTGCTGGAACACTTACGGTAGAAATAATTGCGAGATTATTATATTAGACATTAGCGTAAAGTAAAGGACATTGGATCGTCTAATAATCTTTATTATATTCTTATTCCACTAATTTTTGTCTTTCTAAACTGCTGTAAACTGATACGTTTTAATAAAAAGATGGCGTCTGTTTAAAGTGAGGCAACATTTTTATTAAACAATGTTAAAGTTTTGCTTAAATTCTCATGCTTGGTTTCACGAAAAACCGCAGAAAGAATATTTTTCCACATATTTTAACCGAAAAAATTTCATTTTAAATTAAAATTCATATGAAGAGTTTATGTATGAAAAATATGCAAAAGTTAGTTTAAACTGATGTCAAAAGTATATGCTTTAATCAGAAATCTTCATATAGTGGGAGTATTTTGATTACAGATTGTAGGTCCTCTACTGGCATGAAATGGAATGATTATATTGAATTATATATATATATATATATATATATATATATATATATATATATATATATATATATATATATATATCTACTTGGTCAGCTGCTAAGAATGTTGGTTCACTGTTTCGTGCGGGACGATTTTTTATCTCCAGAATCTAACTTACATAGCTATAAGTCAAACATTAGTCCATTCATTGGATATTGCTGCCACATATGTGCTGGTGCTCCGCTATTTACCTTGAGCTCCCTGATAAAATCCAAATAACAAACAGCAATATTATTGACCGTGATCTGGTAGATCGTCTACAGTCCTCTTCCCACTGCCGTAAGGTTGCCTTTCTGTGTCTTTTCTATAAATGTTTTCATGGTAATTGTTCGGATCAGATTTTCGCTATAATTCGTAGATTTTATGAATTTAAGCGCAGAACTAGACTGGCGTCAAGATCTCATCAATTCACAGTCGTGGTGTCAAGATGTAGCCGTAAGTTCTGTGCTTACAGTTGCTTTTCTCGCTTACTCGCTTGTGGAACTCCCTCCCAGTAACAAACTTTCCAGCCAACTTGAATAAGTCGTTATCTACTGTCTTCCTGAATATTCTTTTGTCTTCCTGCTTATTATTAATATGTCTGTTCATAATTCTTCCACATCCAGAATCATTTTGTGTCAGTGGTTTTACTGTCTTGCATGGGGTGATATGATTAAAGAATAATCCTTGTCATAGTCAAAGGTCTTACTAGCCCCAATGATCGCAAGAACCAAACCTTCTGGAGTTCCAACACGTTTAAGAAAAACTACGATGGCAAGGCCAAAGAGGAAGGACACGACTGAAGACGACCAACACCGTAGACCCTACCGACGAAATAGGCAGTAATCTAGATGATCTCAACGGCCAAACTGGCAGAAGAGTCCCTGCATCGCCAGTCGGTATGGTGTAACCAAGGCTGACTATGACAGATTAAGCATCCGACAGCTCGATGCAACTAGATTGGCTAAATCTCAGTCTCCTCTGAGCCGCCAGAGAGATGTTTCTGACAATGTCTTCAGGCTTCTCCTTCACCAAGATCAAAATCACGCGAATGGTCACGTTAAACTCTCTGTCAACGAGAGCCGGCTCCGCCACCGCTACCAGAGGAGAGTAAGGAAATAGGGGGCGAGGATTTCGTTCCCGATGCACGGATACATGCCCCTGTCGACGACAACAAGAATTCAGGTAGAAAAAATATGACTTTCCATCATATTTCGGTGAATTTTTTTACTTTACAAAAATCTATTTCATAATTGTAATTAAGTTATAAAGGAAAAGAAGCCGCCAGATTAAGCTACTGAGTAAAACACAAATAACAGCTTTCGGCTTTCACGAAAACGTGCGGAAATATCTTTTATTAAAGTGTAATCGACAAGCCGAGCTCTAACTGCTACCTTATGTGTCACATTGCCTTTCGTGCTAATGCCATTAGGAAGGGCAAGGGGTCGTCTCTCCTCATCCTAGCTAATAGTTAAATAGAAGGCTAATGTGATTAATAAACTGAGGTGCCAGCTAATCGAAGAAAAAACAAACAATGTATCCTAAACTGTGGAGGAATCAACAGAAAAAAAATCATCAACCTACAAAATTTACCTATTATAAAATCGTCCATTTTTTACACTACTGAAATTAGACCACGTAATAAAAAAATACCCAAACTGTGGAGGAATCAACAGAAAAAAAATCAGAAACCTTTTATTTTGGCAATCACCATATTCTAAAGAATATACTTGTGTGCAAAGACATCATGCTGAAATATCATGGCATTCTTTAAAGAATTATTTCGTAATTAGATGAATAGTCAATCCAACTGACATTTGGTCAAGCAAAAACCTTTCACATTAAGGATAATATGAAAAATGTTTACTTTGGAGAATAAGATAGCATTCGAAGTAAAAATACCGTGAATTCAAATGAGCAAAATATCACGTACTGAGGTTATAGGACAGGGAAAATTACTGCAATTAATACTTAATTTGCGTTTTTTTTTAATTAAAATACAAGTAAATATAGAAGATACAATAAGAATGCAATGAATTAATGTTTATTAATATGTTTTTCTATATGAAAATATATTTAGAGTGGTTTGCTGCATGGTATTCTTCTGTTCTTCATATAATTGGTGGTACTGAGAAATTCCCCATTCAAATTGCCCAAATATTATAATAATTAGCATTTTAACTTGAAAATATTATTTATAATCTTGTCATAGTAAATACATACATCTTATATATTTTAACATTTTTAAGATATGTAAATTTAGGAGGCTGATTAAATCTTTTGATAAAAATCAGACATTTCCTTTTATAATTTCAAAATAAAGAAGAAAGAAATCAAAATATGCCACAAATTTAATTAGTGACAAATATTAAAATATGCATTTTTATTATAGGCCTTTCGTACTAATGCCGTTGGGAAAGGCATGGAGTCGTCTCTCCCTCATCGTAGCTAATAGATAAATAGAGGGTTAATGGGATTAATAAACTCAGGTTCCTGCTAATCGAAGAAAAAAACAAACAATGCATCCCAAACTGTGAAGGAATCAACAGAAAAAAAAAAATCAGCAACATACAAAATTTACCTATTATATAATCCTCCATTTTTTACACTACTGAAATTCGACCACGTAATAAAAAATTACACATTTTTTAAATTTTATAATTTTTAAAATTAATCGGTAATTTAACAAAAAATATATTTTCAATCACTATGTTTGAACTGAAGAATGTTTTAACACACTAATCGAGTATTATGTATTGCAGTCATCGAAATTTGGTAAATAAAATTTTTAAGGGACTAGGAGTAAACGCATTAATCGAATGTGCATTAATCGAAGGATAAGTGCGCGTCTACATACATATATATATATATATATATATATATATATATATATATATATATATATATATATATATATATATATATATATGTGTGTGTGTGTTTGTTTGTGTGTGTGAGTGTGTATGAATGTATGTATATGTAAGTATGCAAACGAATAGATAGGAAAAAGAAGAGCGTAGAAAAAGCAAACGAGATCTGAAATATTTGGATTGAATGCCTTGCAATAACTTCAATTCAACTGGGAAATCATAAGTCAGTTTATATCCGGGCTTGTATGCATAGGTGTGTCTGTGTGCTATTAGTGTAGAAACAAAATGGCAGTTTTGAAGCTATGTCAGATTTGATGCATACATTTGTATAGTTATTTTGGTCGATATGTGTATGTGTGTGTGTATGTGTGTGTGTGTGTGTGGAAATAGGCGAATGTCTATATGAAAAAATAAAATGAAAAAAACGAACAAAAACAGAATTGACCATGATGTCTCTGTACAAATTTTAATCTTTCAAAGATTGTCACTTGAAGATATATAAACACGCGACGATATGTAAAAATACACAGATTTGAACATATTCAAACACGTACACACGTACATATATATATATATATATATATATATATATATATATATATATATATATATATATACACGCACACACACATATATATATATATATATATATATATATATATATATATATATATATATATATATATATGTGTGTGTGTGTTTCTGTGTGCAAGTGCAATTAATTGCAAAATGTAAAAAAAAATATTGTGAAGCGTTCCGTCCATTAGGATTCCATCAATCTAAAGTGATCTTTAAGCTGAGAGCACGAATAGTAGGGGATGCTGAATAATTTTAAATTTTAAATGTATTAATGTTTTAATATGTAGTTAACTCTATCGTCTAGCTGATACCATAGAGTTTCATTTTGTTTTTGCATATATTTTATGACTTTTGTCATTATATATACCACGAAGTAGAAGACCTGCCATGAAAGATGAAACATTACAAGAACCTGGATATACTGCGGATGATCTTGCGATTAAAGAACATTTTCTACACTTTTGCAAAAGTTTTTCAACACACACACACAAACATATATATATATATATATATATATATATATATATATATATACCCAATATATGATTGGTGTATACGGAATAAATTCCAATAACCAACAATTACTATTCTTAAAAGAGTGCTCAATACAGAATAGAGCAGATATAATTATTTATTTAAAAATTATAACATAAAATCAATGTAAAAATAGCCAATTTGTTTCAACACCTCCGGTGTCTTATCTCGTGATGATGTTGAATGTCAACATCATCACTCGATTAGACACAAGGGAAGAAAAAACAACAAAAAATTTTCCCACGTCGTCCACAACAAATTGACGACGAGCGATTTGAACTCACACAGGAAGAACAAATAACAAGTTTTTTTCCTTCGTTGTCCACAACAAATTGACAACAAAGAGTTACGAGAATTAAAAATACGTAAAATTGAGTTATCATGGAAGATTTTAAAAATATTTTGGTAGAATTGGTAAAATACCAAAATGGTCAACAATTACAATTACAAGAAAGAATGGAAGAAAAATGGCAAAAGCAATTACTACAACGCAAAAAGAAAATCAAGAAACACAAATAGAGTTCCAGGAACTAATATTGAAAGTAGCGGGTAACAAGCAATTAGATATTGAAAATGAGGCAACTTTTTCGCAAGACGCAGTGTGGAATACCATAGAGATTTTTAAATATTCTCTAGATTAGGATAAAAATTTCGGAGATTATTTCAGAAGACATGAAGACAACTTCAAGATCGACTGTCAAAACTGGACAGAAGCAAAAAAGCTACGTCTATTGCTTAGAAAATTAGGAACTGAAGAATATATAAAAGTCCGTGGATTATATCTTGCCAAAAAAGACGAACGAATTAACATTTGACGAAGCAGTGATATGTCTTAAACAACTCTTCAGTCCGAACATATCACTCTTATAGAGGAGGTAGAAATGTCTTAACCTGGTAATGTGCGATAATGAGGATTGTTCCACGTTTGCCGCAATCGTAAATAAACATTGCGATGACTTCAAATTAGCGGAATTTACCCCGGACAATTTCAACAAAAGATAGCGAAATGCGCGAAAGAATGCTTTCAAAATTACAAAATGAACCTGGACTAACATTACAACAATTATCGGAGGATTGCCAGAGATGCCTAAGTATAAAGAAAGACGCAAAGGACATTGAGGAGTCATCTGTATCTCATATACGTAAGTTAAACAAAAGTCTACGTTCTTCACCCTCCCCGGAAAAAAAAACAAAAATTCTATAATAAGAACAACATACAGGGCAAATTATGACGAAAATCGAAGCAAATATAAGACACCACCATCAGGATGTTATCAATGTGGAGGACTACATTGGAACAAGGATTGCCGTTTTAGATATAAAAACTGTCTTGAGTGTGGAAAAAAGGGCCACAAGGCATCCCAATGTAGCAGCAGAAAAGATACTAGTAGAATAAGAGCAACTAGGATGCATAAAGAAGACAACACCAATATCAGGAAATATGTGGAACTTGAAATTTTAAATAAAAAGATAAAATTGCAACTGGATTCGGGTTCCGACCTCACGATAATCAACCTACAGACATGGAGAAAACTTAACAGGCCAACCATGTTACATACACAAAAAAATTGCCAAATCGGTTACAGGCAAACGAATAAAATTCGAAGGAGAAATTTCGTGAATGTTAAATTTCACGGGAAAGCAAAAAAACTTAAGATATACGCCATGAAAAATACTAAAAATCTAGTAGGTATCGACTGAATGCAAGAAGTTTAACGTTTTGGCTCTACCTATCAGCTCTTTTTGCAAAAAGTTAGGGGTTGAATCATCACATGCTATAAAGTTAAAGGAATAATTATATAACCAATTTCCTGAGGTATTTTAAACCTGATTGGGACGATTGAGCAAACTTAAGGTCAGAATTGAATTAAAAGAAAACGTCCAACCAGTATGTAAAAAGAAACGAAACGTGCCATTTGCTACCATAGATGAAAACAGTAAAGAGTTATAAAAGGCAGTGAAGGAACTACCTGCAACTTTGCGAGAAATAAGAAGAGAAGCGGAAAAGGATGAATTTATGCTGAGGACGAAGGTAAAAACACAATCTGTGTTTGACAAATTATTACCAAACAAGAACAAAAACCAATATCCACCTACTGTACTGCTATTCTGTCACCTTCACTTGCCTTATTAGACTGTAATTTAAAAATTATGTCCGATACCAATAACGAGGTTATGTGGATATTACTCAGTTTAGCCTAGAGGAAAATCAGGGGCGGGTACTCCAGATGAGTTAAGTCAGAAGAGAATTTCCGAGCAGAGCATTCAACTTTACCTGCTGTTGCTTTCTCTCTCTCTCTCTCTCTCTTTATATATATATATAGCCACTGGTATTCTAGGACGCCAGTCTATTAGGGCGGCTATCAAATCCCTATTAAAGACGTTCGCTCAGGCACATTTGTGTTTGTTTAGCACCTACAGAGCCCACCTGTGGCTTATATTGCAAATATCCTGAGCAGAAATTAGTGACAGTTCCTGCGCGAGAGAACAAGGCCAGCACAATTAAACTCTCGGTCACGATGTCTTGTGACCTCGTGCTAGTACAGCTATCTACTGCCCCCAAGGTTTTCGTCTACACAATTTTGCTCACAAGGCTCGGCTAAACCTGTGGTATGGTTTTCAGGCACTTTTCAAATGTGCCGTAGTCTGGGACGACACATCCAGACCGATAACATTAGGAAGTCTACTTACTGACAAATAAAACATGGTGAGATTTCAGCCCATGTCTCAAGGTCAGAAACCATTCTATAAATGCACATGCCCGAGATCAATCTGGGAATAACGGGATTGGTGTCACAAACAATTTTTGTTATTTCCAAAAGGAAACTGCATGGTTTTTCTATTTAAGTCCTCTTGAAGATAACCCCATCGAGCTTTAGTAAAAGAATGTCACATGGATAACGATAAGGTTAATATATATATATATATATATATATATATATATATATATATATATATATATATATATATATATGAAAATATATAGAAAATAGGAAAGAACAGGTTAGGTAAATAATACAAAGTTCTTTAGTATTTTAGTTATTATTTTTAAAAAATAGTGCTCGATACAAAAGTAGAGCATAAATATAATTATTTATTTAAAAATATGATTCCAACACGCTACATAAGAGTTCTCATGTTTCAAAACAAGAGCCGAAAACTTCAATATAATGATTTGAATTAAATTGAATTAAAGTAAACTCTGTTCCATCTCAAGCTCAATTTTTTTTTTTTTTGAATAACTCATTTCTGAAATTTACGTGTTTTAATAGCAGACTCATTATGGAAATTTTGATTTCAATAATGAATCTGCTATTAAAACACGTAAATTGGAAAAGACCAGATTCGAGAACTTCTTAACAAAATACATGCATACAAGATACGAAAATACCTTAACCCCCCAGCATGGCTCGTTAGTGCGCATGCCTAGTCGCATCAACTTAATAAATTTAGTCCGATAAAATCCTGAATTACGAAACTCATGACAAGTAAACATTTTCCGTTTTGTCATAGATTTAACATAGTAAGTTGTGTGGATATGAGTTGTGATATAATATATATATATATATTAAATTGGTGCATAAATAATGACGTTTTTTGGTGTATTTTTTAAGGTAAAAAACGTCATTATTTTTGCACCAACCTAATATATATATATATATATATATATATATATATATATATATATATATATAACGGATATTTTTCTAATAGGATTTTTTGAATATTCAAGCCAGTAGATGAAACGAATTAAATCTAATTGTAATGGCAATTGTGCGCATTTGTAGGCTTTAAGGAAGCTTCATTCAACTCAGAATACAATGTTCGCGTATAGTGTCCTTTTATAGTCGCAGTAAACAGAAATAGATCTACAAAAAAGGAGAGTACCAAAACAAGAAGTGATCACTCTTGATTATTCACAACAGTAATGTTTAATAAGAGCAGAGCATGTACTCAAATATGTGTATCCACTGATATAACACTTAAACAACAATATATATATATGTGTGTGTGCCCGCGCGTGTTTGTGTCTCTGTGTGTGTGTGTGTGCTCCTGCGTGTGGAAATGTACGCATTGCAGAGATTATGTTCATTAAAGTTTATTTAAGCAGCATGCAATATAAAACCTCATGGCTATATCTCGTTCACCTATTTCCATTCCTCTTAATTTCTTTAGTGTTTTTGTTTCTTTTTTATTTATTTGAGTGCCATATTTTTTTTTCATTTACTTAATTTATTTATTTCATTTCTACCAATTTTCTTTTTACTTTTTATCCAACCAATCCTCGTATTAGCAATAGCCTCCTTTTGATCTGCCCTTGTTTTCTTTTTCTATTTCTTTTCATTTTCCTTTTCAACTTTTCTTTACGATTTTTCTTTTCCTTCCTTTCCCTTCGTTTCAACTATTTCCTTCCTTCATCACCCTCTTTCTTTTCCGATAGCTCGCTCTTTCATCTCTCTTTAATTTATTACCATTCCCTCGCCCTTTCATCATTCACTTTCCTTTTCATAATATTTATTCTTTTCCGTTCAGTATTGTTCTCTCTTCGTTCTTTTGTTTCTGGCTTTTTTCCTTCTTTTTTTTTTTTTTCTTTTCCTTTTTATTCCACATACCGTCAAATGAAGTTTCGGTGTTACTTAAGTCGTGTTCCTGCTGACATATTGGCCTTGATCAAAAGAGGCCTTTATATCCAGGTCCTTTGAGTGCAACGTTACCTTTGCCTGATATCCGCTCATCAAAATGACTTTCCGCCAATTGAATATCCCGTTGGGACACGATTAATCTTTCACTGCTTCTTCATGTAGTCAATTAATTAATACAAACCTTCGAAATAATCTAACGGTCGCATGCTAGCCCGAATTCTCACAAGGGAAACCATTTCTTTTCATTTCCTATCCTTTATTAAATTTCTTTTCTCATTTTTTTCTTTGTTATTTCAATGTTGTTGATGTTTTTGAACTTGCCCTTCTTACTTTGCTTTTGCTTATTTATTTCGGTTTTTCTTTTCTTCACTGCTGGTTATTTTTTCTTATTTTGTCTTGATATACAGGGTGCCTCAAAATTAACACCATTATTTTAATTCTTGAATGGAAACAAGTAATTTCTGATAATGTTTTGTAAAATTAATGTAGAAATGTCTTAAATGTTCCAGTTTCGCTGATAACGCTCAGCGTTTCATTGAGCATGCAGAGGAGAATTTTGATTATGTTCAATAGTTTTTTTCTATAATTAGGTTGGTGAAAATATAATGTCGTTTTCTCACATATGTTACTATGTGAGAAAACGACATTATTTTTGCACCAAGCTGATAAGATGTGATAATGTAAATATTTCCTATTCGATACACAGTTATATACAACTAATGCTAAATGAAATATTTCATTAATATTTTAAATTTATATTAAGAATAACAGTAAAAAAAATAATCATTTTCAAAGTTTGGTATTACTACTACGTCTACTACTGCAATTATTTTAATAATACTACTATTAGATTGGTGCAAAAATAATGTCGTAATAATGTCGTTTTTTGACGTTAAAAATACGCCAAAAACGACATTATTACGTCATTATTTTTGCAACAACCTAATACAAATAATAATAATAATTAGTAACATTTATTAATTCAATAAACTTACTATATTTCGCTTGTTTCTATAATTCATTACAGTTTTCATAAAATCTACTTAAACAGATAGTTTCGACATTTACAATTTTCATACTGCTGTCCTCGTCTTTATTGCCGTATTCACGACGTTTCGATCGTTGTAAGCCCCTGACCTCTTCAGATGATCTCATCTGGAATTTAGAAACGAGCCCTTTATTTAGATAACGGAGTTAGTTTGTTCTAATTCCACGTGCAATGCCTTCAATTCCCCCTGGTAACTCAATATCCGTTGCGTCTGCTGTTGACGGGTATTGGACTTAGAAATTTTAAGTCATGCAACTTTTCCCCTCTTATACAATGGCCCATGTGTCCTTCTAGACAAGTGGGATTTAACTGAAACTGAAATATTCAAAGGCATGGAACGTGGAATTAGAATAATCTACCCCAGTGGACTAAATGGAAGGTTACGTTCGAAATTCTAATTAATACAACAGAATGTGTCCAGAGCGGAAAACGGTCGAAACGTCTGTCATAATGATTAGGACAATAGTCCGAACAATGTAAATAGTGTAAATGTTAAACAGTTTTTTAATTATAACAAATTATATCGGTTTGATGTAAGAATATTTATAAATGTAAATAGTGTCAATTTTAAATGGTTTGTTAATCATAACAAATCACGTACTTTTAAATTGACAATATTATATAAATGACATTGTCTTAATCATAATTATTTCGTCTTTTCACTGTTATCTTTCGTATTGGATTTTCTTTTATTTTCCTTCACCGTCTCTTTTTTGTCGTCAGATTATTATTTTTTTTTAAATACCATTAATATTACTAATTTCTCTTCTACCAACTTTACTAGTTATATCACTACTGCTACAGCAGCTGCAGAAGTTTTCCATATCTTGTCTTTTTTTTTAAATATTTCGGCATAATCTTCATCATTTTTTCATCTTACATTTTTTCTTTAAAAATATCGTTCCTTCGTGTTTCATTATAATATTTCCAATTTTTATTCATTATTATTATTATTATTATTATTATTATTATTATTATTAAAAATGTACTGCAACATACACACACACACACATATATATATATATATATATATATATATATATATATATATATATATATATATATATATATACGTTTTGAATATCATATCGTTTTTGCCAGAGAAATTCAGAAGCTTTTTCAAACTAAACTTTTTTGTTGTAAAACTTGTTTTTGAAATAGTACTTAATGCCCCAACAATAATAGACAAACCCTTTTGACCTGTGATGTCAACTAATATAATATTTCAAAACGGACACAAAGAACATTTTCAAAAATATAAAGACTCAAGCAAATTCAGAGTCAGAAATGAAACGTATTAATCATCAAACAGCGTTTCCAAATATCAAACACATTTCCTTTCAGGATAAAATCAGAATTGCAAGTCGTTTGAATACGGTCACACAGTAATCGAATGAATATAAAGAAAATCTGTTGAAGCCATTTTAATTTAGACGGAAAAGAATCTAAAGTTTTAAATCATGTCTGAAAAGGTCTCCTGATGCAATGATCTAAGCTCAGACAAATCTCTCAAAAGAATAATCATGCTAGAAGGGATACTCCGCCACTAGTGGCTCCAGTTTCTTTCCAGGGAAACAACACAAGATGCAGAAAAGAGAATAATAATAACAGCTATGCATTCTCTATTTCATAGCTTGTGAGCTGTCCAAATCCAAGAATAAAAGCAACTACCTATTGACTAACTGTGATTACATAAGCTATTTCTTTCCACGTATGTTCAGCAAGCACTGATGAATATTTATGGGTGCAAAATTCTCTTGCATGGAAGAATTTATTAAAAAAAATACTGCTTCCCACAATCTTACTTTTCAGACAAAGTTTCGACAGTCTAGTGCATAAATTTGCTTACATCCACTATTCCGATTTCCCAAACGTTCAGAAATCATTGATGAATGTTTCTGGGTGCAATATTTCTCTACATTCATTAAAAAAACTCTGCTTCCCCCAACCCTTCATTTAAGACGTAATTTAGCCAGCTAACTGTTCTTACATCCACTATGTGGTTTCCTCAAACGCTCAACCAACGCCGAGGAATGTCTATTGGTGTAATGTTTCCCTACATGGGAGAAATCTTTGAAATATATCTGCTCTCCATATATTTTTTATGCCACTTACGATTTTGCTAAGCTGATTCTTCTAAGTAGGTCAAAGATGGATTATTTTCAGTAACATTAACCTTCTAGTGCTATGTCACCAATATCAGCATTTGACGTGCTTGAGTCAACATGGTAACATAACATGCATTACATTCGGAACGAACTTTAATATATCTGGAATTTTAAATATGTGTTCGAATAGTTACGTACCACGGAACTTGGAAGCAAATTATCAAAACAATGCTAGTACAATTGGAATTAGTAAAGCAAATGAGAAAGTTTGAATAATGTTATTAATATTGACTTGTAGAATAACCGTACTCCAAGCATAGACAGTTTTACATAGGGATACTCTTAGAAATGTAAAATTTATGTATAAACAACATTATATATAATAAATATGTATAAACAACATTTTTGTATAAACAACATTTTCCAGAAAACATTTATTTTCTATGGCTATATTTATCATTATTCAATTGAATGTCCTACGCTGGCCATAGCTACGAACTAGTCATTAAAAAGGACAGCTACGAACAGCTTACCATGCGAGAAACATCTGACATTTTTCTAATGTATAGCTGGCTACTTGTATTCGATGATACCAATCTACTAGGGCGGTTAGCCAATCCCTATTGCAGGTGCTTTCTCAGACACATGTGTGTTTATTCAACAGCAACAGAGATCACATGTGGCTTACACTGCAGACCTTAGTTACTGTTTAAGAGCGTGTTATCTAGTATGATCAACAATTAGAACAAGACCAGCACGCCCAAGACCTCGGACACGATGACTTGTGACTTCGTGATAGCACAGCTATCTACGACACCCAAAGTTTCCGTCTATCAAAGTTCAAAGACTCACAAGTCTTGGGTCAACCCGGGGTATGGTTTTCAGGCAATTTCCAAAGGTGCCACACACTGGGATCGACCCCTCCAGTCCGATAACATCAGAGTCCCCTTCTTGACCAATAGGCCAGGGGCAGATTCGAACCCGGGACTCATGGTCAGAATATGAATGTTCTAACCATTCGGCTACGTGTCTATCAATTTTCTAATACTGATAATTATCTAGCTCAGTTGATTAAAGCTTTTTGGTTCATAAATTTGGCGAAAAAGCGATTTCAATTCCTGGCTGGGACAACTTAGACTCAGTAGAAATAGGACGATCAATTACTAAGCAGTACTAAATAGAAGAACTAGACGTGATATACCTAGACATGGGCAGCGGAATGAGAACAGTCTATCCTACGTAGATTATATAAAGTGTTGAGTTCAGTATTCCTTGTAAGTTAACCTGATCGATGAAGTCTGGATGGCACAGCGAAAACTTTGTCACAACAATCCGAATAATAGTAAAGTAAATAATATTGAATCAATTCAGTTCGTCTTTCGGCGTTTTACATAATTTGAAAACATCATTGAGACACATTAAGAAAAAATTTAATAAGTTCAACTGTTGAGATCATGCCAAAACTTGAAAAAGTAAAAAAAAAGGATAGATGAGAGATAAAATTCTCTCGATAAAAAAGAGTCGAAAACACTGCCAAGCTAAGGCACAGAATATAGGTCTTTACGCAAGAAAATTAGGAACAAATGCAGGCAAGCTAAACTGGAATGACTCAACGAAAAATGTGTAGAAATAACAAGAATTAACATCGGGGATTAAGCAGATATGCATAAAAATAACAGAAATAACATGACAAAAGATAATCCCATCAACAGGATGCATAAAATCCAAGGACGGGATAATAGTATTAGTGATAGAACAAATACATTGGATAATTCGTTCACGATGAGAGAGCACTACCGGCAATACACAGGAATATAGAAGGACCAGAAATATTAAAATGTTAAATGTAATCTGCACTGATCAATTTGAATAGAAAAAAAAGTGGCAGGACCAGACTGAATTACAACAGAGATTCTAACAGCCACAGATGAATTCAGCATACAACTGTAAAGATATAATAAATATATAGTCAGTTATGTGCCATGTGTGATACACGCTTAGGCGATCATGTATCTCTCGATACATGATTGACGAGGCAGATTTTTCCAGCAGTAGTTTTCTTTCTGCGGTAGACCAGTTGATATCCAAGTCTATAGAACTTGGTCCCCCCTGCTACTTCCCCATAGCTTCAGGGGGAAGAGGATTCATACCTTTGCCAAGGGTCAGTCAGTCAGTTATGTGCCATGCATGATACACGCTTAGGCGATCATATATCTTTAGATACATGACTGATAAGGCAGATTTTTCCAGCAGTAGGTTGCCAATTCTTTTTGCGTGTATACCAGTTGCTCTCCAAGGCTCTAGAACACGATCTGCCCTGCTATTTAACCATAGCTGGGGGGAGAAGATGATTCATACCTTTTGCAAGGCTATAAGAACGTAATTGAATGTAATGGATTCGATTGGAATAGGAACTTGGCTCTCCGATTACTAAATCCGAGTTGCTACTCATTACTCCACCGTGCTCCCAACATCAATACATAATAATGGTAATGACCCGGAAGAACTAAATATATCATTAAGAAACCAGGTGAAAATGAATAGGAAATCCATCGGACAATAGTCATATAAAAAAATTATCATACGAATTCAGATGAATAGAGAGCCCAGCAGAATTATATCAGGAATAGGACACGAAAAGCGTGATAAGGGAACAACCAATGCAATATTTATTCACTTAATGATGTAATAAATGGCAATACAAACGCAAGATGATGTGCACCTGTGTTTTATAGATTATCCAAAAGCGTCTAATAAATTACGTCTAAAGAACTGTTGTGACTGCTAGGTGACCTTGATATATTTGTGAAGGATATTAGAATAATCAAGAAGGTATACCGGCAGCAGACCCACTGCTAACGAATAGACAATGAGTTCAGTAAATATGCAAAGATAGACAAATTTTTAAGACGAGAATGTGTCTTCACACTGGACTTATACAAACTATAGAACCTATAACAAAACGACTAAATTTATTACGGGATGAAAAGGGCAGAATGTTGTGGAGAGCCATGATTGCGTACGCCCTGAATGGATAGAGTACATGGATGATGATGATGAAGAAGAAGAAGAAGAAGAAGAAGAAGAAGAAGAAGAAGAAATCGATGAGAAGGACAGCTCTGAATTCTAAAACGTCTGGGCAACTCCACCCTGGAAAAAATATTTGCTATAGAAACAACAGAAGTAATGCATTCATTGCGTGATGAGACGTGTGGACCCATACACCTCCGGATCTCTACCGACTAGAGTGAGTGATCTATCTATCTATCTATCTATCTATCTATCTATCTATCTATCTATCTATCTATCTATCTCTACTTGTTTGTGTTTGCTCCTGTCATGTTTAGCTGATAAACTTCCGATGGTGAACGTATAAACAGTCAGAAAAAAGTTCTTCCTACTTTTTTTCATAGTAAGACTTCATTGCATATAATAGTGTGTGTTTTCAAGTTTCTATTCATGAAATAATACCGAAATTTATTCACAGATGTAAAACACATACCAACACACAGACGAACAATTACATCAGAATACACAGGCACACACACACCCACACAAACACACACACACAAATATATATATATATATATATATATATATACATGCATATATATATATATATATATATATATATATATATATATATATATATATATATATATATAGAGAGAGAGAGAGAGAGAGAGAGAGAGAGAGAGAGAGAGAGAATTGTAGAGAAAACGTAATATATAATCCACGTATATCTTCAAGCATTATGCACTAAACGCTTCAGGTTGCTTGACTTTGAAAGTCAGACATAAGAATTGTATTCACCGTGTTGCCAATGTTATTGAAGACATTTTTGAAGAAACCTGCAATAGAAAAAAGGAAAAGAAAAGAAAATATTAAAGCCACGGGCAAATAGCTCCAGTCTAAATGTTTGACGCAGTGAATGCCGCTTGGATGTTATTGGGTGATTCACTGATTAAAGAAAGCTAATGTTTGGGGGGGGGAAGGCTGGTGAACGTTGATTCAACTTCGGGCAATTAGTGTTTGTGTCAAATGCCAAAGACTATTTAAGTTTAGTAGGAGTTGTACCGATATTTAGAAGTTGTTTTCGTCAAAGAGGAAATATTTTGGAGAGAAATGCAACAAAGAACATCTTGAAGATGTTTCGTGAAGGAAAATAATTAGTTATTTTTAAATATCTTTCCACATCTTCCCCCCCCCTATACCAGAGCAAATGCGGGTTAATAAATTACATCGACGTAGGAATAGATACTAGATAATCTCTGAATTTGATCCACTTCCCTAAATTTTGAATTAATGATAAACCATCAAAATAAAATTAAATGTTTTTGGTCCGAAAATCTTTATGCATAATCACTTATAAACCGTACGTATATATATGTGTGTGTGTGTGTGTGTGAGAGAGAGAGAGATTTATGCAAATCTTGTGTAAAATGTCTAATAAAGTGCTGTGTTTTTTTTTCTATAATTTTTCATGAGTTGTATATTATTTTCTTTTCAGGACATATATAAAAATTGAGCGAATTTTATATATCCAAGAGGTTTCGGCTGAATTTTACCCATTATCAAGGATGAATTTTATTTTACATTAAGAGGACAGAATTTGAAAAGCAAACAGTTTTATAAATCTAGATACATGCATAAAACAATGCAGAAATTCATGTAAACATATAACCGCTTGGATATATATATATATATATATATATATATATATATATATATATATATATATATATATATATATATATATATATATATATATATATAACATTCGAATACTTTTTCTGTAATTTGTGCCATGAAAAGAAACAAATTATTTGAACATACATGAAAAATTATATATAAAAAAAACGACCACAGGATCTTGTGAGTCGTTTTTTATAAAACATGCATATATATATATATATATATATATATATATATATATATATATGTGTGTGTGTGTGTGTGTGTGTGTGTGTGTGTGTGTGTGTGTGTGTGTGTAAAAGACAATAGGAAAACTGTAACGCGTTTCGTTCAATATGGAAATTTTCAGGGAAAAACGAAATGAATTTATTAAACAAAGTAACTAGTAATAACAAATCAAAATGTCCTTAGCAAATGGAAGAATTTATAGAACTCTATTTTCATACTGTTAACCGAAAATTACGTCAATTACTGTCACGTGTGGAGATATTGTTTTTTGTCGAAAATACCTGAACAGAAACGACAGAACAAACATCAATCTGGGACAATTAAGACACAACTGCCATGTTGATATTATTCGAAAATTGCAGAAAGAGTATAAAAAATTAGAGACAAAACCTTGTCGTTTAAATTAAATACAACTGGTCTGGATATTTTATTTTTAATTGACATCACCCCCAAGACAAGAGAGTACAGCCACTAAAACGCAAGCGGCTACACTGTGTAGAGGAATTAGGAATAGAAACATTAGGAATGAGCAGAATGAGAAAAGAGTATTCAGAAAGACAGTAGATAGCTTTTGATATTAGATTTAAATTTTGCAGCTTAAAGTTGACTTGAAAGCAGCGTGTCCGACAAAAGCTCTATAAGCGAGAAATGCAAGAAAAGCAACTGTTAACATCCAGCTACATCCGACCAGCTTAACTGCACATTGTTAAGATCTCGATGCCAGTCTAGTATTGCGCTTACTTTCAGCCTTAATTTAAATATACTTACATTACCTGACACTGCAGTGAACGTTGAAAAATAAAGCCTATTCACCTGGCCCCAGCCACACACACACACACATACACAACACGCACACACACACACGATCGCTGCCAGTTTAATAGTGCCATTGTACGATCCTAATATTATCTTCATAGTCTGTTCTTTAGCAATGTTACGTACAATTTTGGGGTTCCTTTTCCGAGACCGTTCGCCACCCAAGGCGATAGGACCCACTGTGTCCTGCTACTGACCCATAGCTGGCTAGAGAAGACATTGATTCATACCTTTCTCAAGGGTATTTGCACGTAAGTGAATATACCGAACTCGGGAGGAATATCGAGCTCGGATCTATGATTGCGCAATCTGAACCGCTATCCATTAATCATCATCGATCGACCTCTCTATGGTTGGTTGGAAATCCATTGAGAATTCCTTTTCCACACTGTTTGGTCCAGTATTGCTGTCCGCAGATCCCCAATGTCCAACCCTGAATCTCGAGGTATGTTGTCTGGGAAAGTTAATTTTCGTGAGAAGATACATCCAGAAGGATGCGATAGGAGTAAAGATAAAACGATTTCCCAGTTCTCTCGATAACAGTGGAGGGCAAACTGTAATCGTTTTTGTTTGAGCTTAAGAGAGATTGATCTCAGTTCTCCATAAATTGTGTTAACCCTTGCATGTCATCTCCAACAGTTGTTCTGTTTTTTTTTCTAAGTACATTTTTATAAGTTCCATTCAGTTCCTTTCATTTCAAGACGAAGAGATAATATCCAAGTGTCTGATTCCTACAGTAGGAATGATTTAATCAGTGTTCGAAATGTTTGGACTTTTATGGAGAATGGAAGGTTCGAGTGCTAAATCTTGTGAAGTTTGTTACACGCATCACATGGGAGACCTTTGCGGGTGTTGAAGTCTTTTTGGGAATCTATTTTTTGAGGTCCAATATATTTGAAGTATTTAACTCTTTTGGAGATGTCTTATTGAGTGAGTTTAATTTGAACTCGGATCTACGATCCCTCCACCCATGTCCGCTATCCATTATACAAGAGTGCCTCAATCCTATTATGAAAATAGAAATTAAACTAAGTTCTTTTTTACGCTGAAATAAAAAAAAATCCGATAACGTTTCATTTAATGAGAGAAAGAAGGAAAATCGTTTAAGAGCTTCATTCAATGTTTTTCTAATGTTTTTACCACGTTCATTTCTTTGTTATAAAGAAAGCGTATAATCACTCCATTGTGATTATTGTCCAAAGCTATTTCGGATAATTCATTAGCCATTTTCAAGGGATTCCTTTTTATGTAGACCCGGATGAGGAATAGGAAAACCGAGTTTGATTCCCAGTCGAGTACGTTACATTCACTAACGTGCAAATCCTTTAGACAAGGTATGAATCCATTTCTCTCCCACCCCCACTACTAAATAACAGTAAAGAGTAGGTCTAGGGGAAAACTCTAAATTCAAAGCCTCCAACTCTGGGTTAATATGTCAAACTGAGATCTTCTGCCTTGCGTGGCAACACGTCTAGAAGAATGGCAGCTCTGAATCGAAATTCATTCAGTACGTAGCCCTGGAGAAGCACATACTCCACATTAACACATTACTACCGATTTTATATACGGTAATATTCACACTTGTATTTTACATAAAGTATTTCGACGTCCTTTCCAATTAGATTTTCATACAATGTCGCTGTTATCTACAAGTAATTTTTACTTGGTTCAAGTAGTTTGTGTGGATATCTAAGTGATTTTTGACATTAATATCATGTTTGTGTTTTTTTCAGCCTTCAACTACATCCTATGTAGTCGATTAGTTTATTTTAAGAGACGCTGTATTGTACGGGGCAACAGATTACATTGGTGATTTAAAGATAAGGTTTCCTAAACGTGTTATTATTTGGTATTATAAGGTTCACATTTTTATATTTTCTAAAGTTTTACACATTTGCTGGATCCCTCTGCCTGCTGAAATGCATTGTTTAATAATGTGTCGCATGCCGAATTCATCTTTTGCTTAATTCTTTTGCATCTGATTGCAGTATAAGATGTTCGAAACAGCAAACTATAAGTTAACCCATGGTACATTCAAACTGTATTATTAGGTTGGTGCAAAAATAATGTCGGTTTTTGACGTATTTTTAACGTCAAAAACCGACATTATTTTTGCACCAACCTGATATTTCAGTTAGCATCGAAACCTGATCCAACTTTGTCAGAATTATGTCCGCTTCAAGGTCTTATCTTGCCTCCTCTTTTAGACTAATGGTCTCGCCTTCCGAAACGGAAATGCCATCTCCTACATGTTGTCTCTCCAAAACTACGCCCTCACCATTTGAGATTTTGATTCATTTTCTGTATTTTTCTCTCCGTGAAGTTAATGGAAAATTGGATGACGGATATGTTCCCGGAGTAAAAAAGATTTTCTTTAAACAATTTTCAGTAACTTCGTTGGCATTGTCAGTTACGTTTCGGACGTTGTACTCTCCAGCCTTCTTCAGGTGATTGCAATTTCAAACTGAACCCTTTATTTCCTTCACGGGGGTAGATTGTTCTAGTTCCACGTGTCATGCCTCTTCCGGATACCTCAGTATCGGTTGTTTACCTTCTCCAAGTTTTTGTTCTCCTCAGCTAGCCCATATATTGAACTCAAAGCTCTTTGGGTCAGTAACTAGATTCAACCAACACTTTTATCCACTGAGCCAGGTGTCCTGAAGTGTAGGAATTTTGGGAACTTATAAACGTAATTTCTCAGTAACCTCTTATTACTAGAACTTATATTGCAATTTTCTTTTTATTATCGTTTTTATCTAGCACTTTGTATTACTGGTTCTCATATAGAATTCATTTCTATGCTTGGCCGGCCTAGGAGATTTTCTGTGACCTAGCTTATATTTTTGCATTTTCCAGTGATGTTCTCTATCTATTAATTCAGCTTCAATCCACAGGGGGCGGTGATCTCCCTTTTCCTTCGATATTCAGTCAACCAAAACAGAATTCCCCTCGTTGTACCGTTTCATGATGTTCCTACAGTATTGCTGATGAAGACAACAGTCCGACCAATGTAAATAATGTAAACAATTACAATACGTTATCTCAGAAATACAGACCATTTTCACAAATTAAAAGTGTACTTTGAAATATATTAGTCGCATAGTCACTGGTAAATACCAGCTAAAGATGAGATTTCATTAAATCTTTATTCTCTGGAAAATCGAACCGATGTAAAACTTTCAAAGTCAGATTAAAATAAAACAGAAAGAGAATTTTTTAAGGGTAATCAGAAATGATTTTGTAATTTCTATCTTCACGTTACTGTATGAATACGGCTGCATTAATATATATACATCTTTGTCATGTTGAATTGACAATGTGAATTATATTTTATGAATATGTCCTGAAGATGGTTTATTAGACCGAAACGTCCGACGTTGTCATATTAACATTAAAACAGCATAATTGCATATAAGGATTTTTGTTTGTTTTTTCCGTATATTTTTCTTCATATATATATATATATATATATATATATATATATATATATATATATATAAGAGTTTCTATGAAACTCTGTAGGATGTATTCTGAATGCAGCACTAATCAGCTAAGTGATAAACTTTACATTATATATATATATATATATATATATATATATATATATATATATATATATATATATACCTACAGAATATCTGAACAGTTTATGCGCCTTTTCCTTTCATGTGATCATTGCGCTCCACATCTTCCTGTCCATTGTAGCACTTAATAAATTTTGTCTTTTTGCTACATTTACTAACCCCTGTTCTGCCATCCATTTACTGAAGATAATCAAGTATGTTTTGTGCTGCTTTCCACTGTCGCATTTTCCATCAATCTGTCCCTGTGAGTATCAGGTTTTCCAAACCCCCGTCCTCATTATGTGTCCCAGAAATTTTATCTTTTCATGATATTAAGTATAAGTGACGTTTTTGTTTCTATTTTCTATTAAATTTTTTCATTGCACAAAAATTTGAGGTCGATCGTCTTCTCAGCATCTTTCTGTAGAACCATATTTCTCTTGATTAAAGTGTTCGGCATTTGTGAGGTGATTTCCCAGCAGTTACCGAAGGGCCGATATTAAATAACATTTCAGTACTTTATCTTTGATTTTAACGTTCCTTTTTCTTAATACATTGATTAGCTTTGGGATGGTGTAGGACTGTTAAATAATTATGTTTGGAAAAAAATGCGTATTGTAATGTACAGAAATGTACATTTTCATAGGCTACGATTTAAAATTATATAGATTATAGGGTTCATAAATTATTTACGTCGATCTCGTGTTAAGATAAGTTTAGGTTTCCTTTTTATTGTGCGTAAGGGGAATTTAATGCGGAGAAGACATATAGAAATCCAGACAAATTCTCGTAACACCTTCAGCCAGGATCTAGTAAGGGAAATCTTGGCCAGGCGGTATAGGGTCGATTGCAATGAATAGACACACTAATTTCGATGGAAATTATGCCAAACCCGCACCTCATGAGACGTGCTATTGTCATGAGCAGACGACGCTGATGTACAACATGCTAACATGGGATTTGATTGAAATTAACCGTCTACTAGGTCATGTCCTATACAAAATTGAAAAGCCTATTCTAAAATTGTACACTTATTTTAGGAAGGAGGTGATGGAATCGTGCATTTTCTCAAAGGAGACTGGGGTGAAATGAATGGAATGGCGTCGTAAGGAATGTTATAACAGATGGGCGATTCGATTGTTTGTATCGACAAATGTTATTTTGATATGCTAAACAACAGTTACATTATCTATCTATCTACATATATATATATATATATATATATATATATATATATATATATATATATATATATATATATATTGCAGGAAACCTACTTTTATTGAACAAGGAAAATTGTATTAGTTTTTTGCTAATTTTCTTAGAGTTTCACATTTATAGCATGTTTCTGGGTATGACGAATAACTATCCGCCATCAAGGCTTCTAATCGGGCATACGTTGAACCACCTCTTAATTGCTATTGTTCCCCCTGGTTCATCCTGATCAGTTAGGGCCCCAGCTATGGTCAAATAGTGAATCGCCAAACAACATGAAAGTATAAAAATAGAATTTTATAGAAAAAATGCCAGAAATAAATTTTATAGAAAAATTACCAACGATACATATTTATAATAAAATTCCTAACAATATATTTTAAAGCAGAATTAACAACAATACATTTTATAGTAAAGTGACCAAGAATACATTTGATTGTAGCCATATATCAATTTTCAAAATGTTGATTTCGGCATTAAATAACCCATATGCCGCTAAACCAAATCAACCAACAAACATTTTAATGGAGATTAACACTTTATATTTTATAGCAAAAAACAGTTTGTCTTCCTTGAAAACTAGTTGTCTGAGGGAGTGTACAAGCTGTATAATAGAACTTAGAAAATAACTCTTTAAAAATGCTGAAAAACAGACCAATTAGGCCATAAGTTAAGAGAGATTCAAGCCTAATATCAAATCAGATGAAAGTGAATACATACGCTGAATACAGCTCTCGACGGCATTTAAATAAAAAAGGGTTTAAGGGCGTTAAACGGTTGCAGAGGTCTCGCCGTCTTTCTCGCCATAAAACCCTCCGTTTACAATTTGCTTCCGTTTATAAAACTTGGGATGTGGATAAATAGAAAAAAGTTTTCTTTTCAGAAGATATAAAGTCGCCTTAGATAACGCAGACCGTTTTTAGCGTTATTAGCATGCAAAACATGCCCGAAAAGAAATTTTCTCAATACGACACATTAGAGGTGAACCAATTATGGTCTGGGGTTGATTTTTGTAAAATAAGACTCTTGAGTTATAGAACTTAAAAAAATCGTCAAACAGCTGCTAGTTACATTGACATGTTAAGAAAGCCATTGCTAATTACAATGCAGAGAAAACTGGATTTTCCAGCAGGAAAATGCTGCAATCTACAACGCTCGAAGGGAAACAACATTCAGCTTTTGAGCCCACCACCGTGCTCTCCAGATATAAGATTTTGCCCAGGAGTGTATTCTACCTTCAGAATTATTATTGTTATGGGTATTTTTGGTTTGGATCATATCCATAATGTTTGGGGGTTGTTTTAATTATTTTGATACATTTCAGATTGGATAATTTGCTCTGGATAGTAAATTTTAATGCGTTAATATTTAGCATTATATATCTGCATTTATCTATTTTACCGCAATTGTTATTGTTGCTAATAATGTTATAATCCTTGTTACGCTTATGCAATTTGTATGTCTTTAACGTAGCATTGTGGCTGAAATTATAAGAATATTGTAGGTCTTTGTACTTGTGTACTATGCATATTTCTCCGTCAAGTAAGTAATGGCGGCTGCAGATTCTTAGTGCTCTTAAATAGAATCCTATAATTATTCCATATTTTATCCTGTTAGAGCGGTGGGAATAAAAATTGGTAAGGTCATTCTCGTTGGTGTCTTTACTGTAAACCTTTAACTGAAGGTCGTTACTACTTTCAACAGCATGATATCACAGATGGTGATCCTGTTGTTGAACTCAGATTCAAAGATAAAATATGTTGTGGGTTCGAAGTAATTACGTTTGTTTATATATATATATTAGTGGGCATTCAGGTGAACACCTGGCGACAACAGATTGTTATATGCTTGGATAAAATCTTCAGCACATAGGTGTTGTGTTTTGGATCGGCTATTCATATACGATATATGGTAGTACTGATTCAACTCCCATCTTCCATATAAACCTTAATTAGTTCTATACTGATCTGCTAGTTATGCTTCTGATATCTGATGCAAGGGATGCAGATATAATTTGAGACAATCCTCGCCAGATTCGTCCAGCCACAGAACTGTTTCCGCTGTACCTTCTATCAATTATTTCCGGTACACACGTGACAGCGAAGATCGGGGACGTCTACCTGAACCGGCTATTTCAGTCAAGCTTGATAGATGTTGTGTCTACGCAGTGACCAATTTCGTCATCTGTCGTGATGATCATATGCACTTAAACTTGTCGTACTGGTTAGCAGGCTTGTCGCGCTAGGTCAGTTGCAACTGAGTAGAGGGTTCGATCTTCACGGGGTGCCCATTGTTCCGGCCTTGTGTTATATCTAAGATTGGAAAAGCTGTCGTAATGTTCAGAGACATACAAACACACCGTTTACCAAATATATGTAACAACTGAATAGAATAGATAATACGAAGCTTCGTAGCCTATTGATTTTCTAGGGGAATTATGAACGAGTGTTAGTTCCAGGCATATATCTCTTAAAATAATAATCGTAGTCATGGGTAATTTCCGATAATAATGTTGGGCTGACCGCCATGAGACTAAGGCGTGTCATCTATTTCTACCATCCATAGCACGATGCAATCCTTGTTTTCTAATTCCGGTGACATACTGAGTTTATCGATGAAGAGTTTTGCTTTTTTACACCATCGCCTTTTTTTTTCGTTAATTTAAATTCCATAATATAATCTTATTAGGTTGGTGCAAAAATAATGACGTAATAATGTCGTTTTTTGACGTATTTTTAACGTCAAAAAACGACATTATTACGTCATTATTTTTGCACCAACCTAATATATAAACTTTTTCTTTACTTCTTCAGGAACGGCCACGAGGTCGAATTTGCATTTTAAAGATTGCGCTGATTGTCATCAATGGTATCTCGTATAATTGATCATTTGGTATATGTTATTTCCGGCTTATATTTACTGTTGTTGGCTATAGTCAACTGTACCACCGATCTTGCTTTTGTTAGTTATTTTATTAGGAGGATTACGATTATGAGAAATCCAAACAGTTGTATTTATATTCATTTTTTATTTCATTACGGACTAATTCTGTTTCGCGCAATATTCAGCATTGACATGCAAAAGAAAAAAAAGAAAAAAAAAAGAGGAATAGTTTAAATACGAACTCATTGTACTTAGGCGGCAAAATTAACACCTTGTTTATGTCATTATCTCCAAGAGGGACATTTTCTATCTAATTTATTTATTGCTAATTTATTTATTCTTGAATAATAACTGGAAAATAAATATTATATTTCCTTGTCTTTAAAGAAAATCTCGCATTGTTCTTGACTATAATAAAGAGGGATGAACTAATGTAGAAAAAAAGAAAAAAGAAAGAAGTTTGTTATTTAATTGCTCGACTAAGGAAAAAGTGCAAGGTCTCTTGTCTCATTTCGACTGACCACTTACTGTAATGGGGTAATAAATTTACATTTCGATCCCCATAGAGATCTCAGATACAGCCAAGAAATACGCTAAGTGTGAAGAACATTCTTTTCATCATAACGCATACAAGTCGTTATACAAATGATTCCCACGTCATTATACAAATGATTCCCACGTCGTTATACAAATGATTCCCACGTCGTTATACAAATGTTTCCCACGACGTTATACAAATGATTCCCACGTCGTTATACAAATGATTCCCACGACGTTACACAAATGTTTCCCACGTCATTATACAAATGATTCCCACGTCGTTATACAAATGATTCCCCCGTCGTTATACAAATGTTTCCCACGACGTTATACAAATGATTCCCACGTCGTTATACAAATGATTCCCACGACGTTATACAAATGATTCCCACGTCATTATACAAATGATTCCCCCGTCGTTATACAAATGATTCCCACGTCGTTATACAAATGATTCCCACGTCGTTATACAAATGATTCCCACGACGTTATACAAATGATTCCCACGTCGTTATACAAATGATTCCCACGTCGTTATACAAATGTTTCCCACGACGTTATACAAATGATTCCCACGTCGTTATACAAATGATTCCCACGTCGTTATACAAATGATTCCCACGTCGTTATGCAAATGATTCCCACGTTGTTATACAAATGTTTCCCACGACGTTATACAAATGATTCCCACGACGTTATACAAATGATTCCCACGTCGTTATGCAAATGATTCCCACGTTGTTATACAAATGTTTCCCACGACGTTATACAAATGATTCCCACGTCGTTATACAAATGTTTCCCACGACGTTACTCAAGTCACTAATATTATTTCAGAATATTTAAGTCATTCAAATATGTGTACGCAATTTAAAAAAAAATGACCTTTAGTTTTGATTGCTTTCATTCTAGTACGTGTACTTAAGAAAGTATGACATGTACTTACGTCATATCTACTATTTTCAGAATGAATTCGGATCAAATATACATCAAATATGGACTGAATTCCGATAAAAAAAAGATCATATAGGTAATATTTATTAATCTATCATTATTTTATTAAATGTTCATCACAGAATGAAATATGAAGAAAAATAAGATCCAATTATCCTCTCTAATGTCCCCTCTTAAACTTATTCACCGTTCTTGGGATGGTTCTTGAATTGACTTGAAAGATGGAAGCCAGAGTATGGATTCTGATTCCATTACTGAAGGCCTGAATGATCTTTATGGAATCGAAAATTATCGCAGGCGTTTACCTGATATGGCTAATTTTGCTGCCACAACCGGTATATATATATATATATATATTTATTTAAAAAAAAAAATTACATTCAACATCATCACTTGATATGACACCGAAGGTGTTGAAACAAAATAGCTATTTTTGTAGTGATTTTGTAACATATTTATGTTATAATTTTTTTTTTAAATAAGTAATTATATCTGCTCAACTTTTTATTGAGCACTCTTTTAAGAATAGTAATTGTTGGTTATTCGAATTCATTCTATATACACCAATCATATACTTGTATATATATATATATATATATATATATATATATATATATATATATATATAGATAGATAGATAGATAGATAGATTTCTGTGATTCTTTAAGAAAGGATTCAATAAACGTTGAACATGTAATATAATGTTTTTGACGGGTATCTATAGTTGTTCATTTATTTAATCTTTTGGAATACATTCGATATAAAAATTATGTTCTTTTTTTTAATTACGGTGATAGATATAAGTTAAAAAACGATTTTTTTTTTATTAAAGCTTTATCAGAGAATGAAAATAAGAACGAAAATAATAAATACATTCTGATATTTTTACTTTTGCGTTGGCTGATTTTCATAAGTTAAGTGAATTCACGAGGTTTCGACTTGTTAATGAAACGTTCGCATAAATTATGTCATTTTGAATTCATTGAGAGATGACGTGTTTCTTCGAAGCTCCATGAAATTAATGGATTCCAAGCACTATTGTAAACCGTAAATATTGCTGTATGTAAATGTATAATAATTCTATTTTTCTTATATGAGGTTCATATGAAATATTTGTTCGTAAATATATGTCTGTGTATTCATATGTATCAAGTAGACATTCTTCTTGCTGATTTTGCGCATGTTGTTTTGGGAACGTTTTTACATACATGTCGTTTTTTTAGATAAACATGTGTGATTCTTTAAAAAAGGATTCAATAAACGTTGATCAAGTGATGTAATGTTTTTCAGGTGTATCTATAATTGTTTATTTAATTAATCTTTTGGAATAAATTTGATATAAAAATTGTGTTTTTTTTAATTACGATGATATTTGTAAAATCAAAGTTAAATTCTGTTTTTTTTCTTCTTGTGTCAGGTTGGTGCAAAAATAATGACGTAATAATGTCGTTTTGTGACGTATTTTTTAACGTCAAAAAACGACATTATTACGTCATTATTTTTTTGCACCAACCTAATATATTACAATCTAGTTTAGAAGGTTGCCCAATCGTAAATCCATTTTATTAGGTTGGTGCAAAAATAATGACGTACTAATGTCGTTTTTTGACGTTAAAATACGTCAAAAAACGACATTATAACGTCATTATTTTTGCACCAACCTAATATGTTCCTAGAAGTGGGTTTCATTTTTTGAGATGTTGCAACGATGTAAGTGCTTTTACATTGTAAGTATTTTATTTGCTAAGTACCGGCATTTTCAGTATATTTCATTCATTCATGTACGGGTATATAGGAAAGTATGGCGTTTACCTAAGTCATGTCTATTATTTTTAGTATATTCTTTCATCTAAATACGCATAGGGAATAAAAGAGTAACCTATTATGAAGCCACATTTGCATTTTTTACTATTTTTCATTCATTCATTCACGTATGAGTATTTAGGAAGACTATAACACTTATTGCGTCTATTATTATTATTATTATTTTGTTTCTGTATATCCTTTATTCACTTACGTGTACTTTAGAAAACAATGAGTGTGCTTAGGCCACGTCTAATATTTTTTATATTTTCCTTCATTAGAATATGTTTTTCAGCGATTTTTCTGTGACATTTTTATAATATTTATACTATTTAATACATGTTTTTAATATACAGGGTTATTAAAAAAGAATGAATCGTTTTCTGACGCATTGCTTCAGTTTCCAAGCATCGTCAAGGAAGGAGACAGTGGCCATTTGAAAAAGGAGTTTTCTAAGTTTTGAATGGCTGCCAACGGAGCTGTAGTCGAATCGTATCTCCGGCAACGTCCAGTTATTTCTAAACCCCCGGAATGGCGATTCCTCCTCAAAAGGCGTTCTGAGTCCTCGAGTTCGTGAAAACAAATACTGTTGTCACTGTACTGTGTGTTTTTCGAATACATTAATCCCCCTCCCCTAAGATTATTCCACGGGGGTTTAAACAGTTTCAAAAGAGTGGGTGTCTTTGTAAAAGAAAAAAAAATCCAGGACCACCACGAGTTTCGGAGGAACAAGGGGTGATAATACGTTTTGCTTTTGACGAGTGCCCACAGAAGTCCAAGAAATGAGATAGCCGTGAGCATACGTCTACCTTTGAAACCTTAAAAACTACGTCCTGTTCAGGGACTTACTAAGACTTGGCTCTTTAGAGATGGTCTGCGATATCCACAGGCATCACCCTATGTGATCTTTTTCTTGTCGGGATTTTTTCTTGTAAAAGATCGCGTTTATGTTCAACCGCTACCCACTAACTTCGATGAACATAAACATCGAATACCAACAGCCATCAAATCAATGGATCGGGATATGATGATACGCGTCTGGGAGGAATTCTATTGCCGCATAGATGTTGCCCGTTCTGCAGGTTGTGGCCACAGTGAACATAAAAAACAAATAATAGTTGATTGTTAGTAGGATACTTGTAACTTGGCTGGATTTTTCCATTGTTTTTTCATATTAAAATATTACGTAATGAAATCGATTCATTCTTTTTTTTTTTAATAATCTTAATACCATATTCGAACTCAGGAACACAGCATTTTCCTCAGTAAATGTTAATAGGGAATTCATCTGCATTTTTTTCCATTAAGGGAATACGTCTTTGTATGATGTTAATCATTACTTTTTTCCCATATAACAAAATGAACCATATAACTGTTTATTAGTTTTGAAATTGTGTATCTATCGTTGCCAGACCGGCCTCATCATCGATAAGTTGAAAATGAAAGATCTGAGTTAAGATTCAATGTTTCTAGCAGCCAAGTACCAATCAACCAAATAGAATGATTAATTATCTTCAGTGACGGAGATTTGGTAACCGAAATGTTTTGGCCAAATTCACCTGCTGACACCAATCACCCGACCATCTTTTCGAATCTTTCATTCCTTTCAAACGCCATATAGCCAAAAGAGATTCGTTTAACAATTTTCCCGCCTTGCACTATTTTGGCATGTTCGTTGAAAGAGAGTAGGCATGGGAATTCGCTTTTCTTGGTTTCATTCAGACGAACTTAGTGACATTAATTATTGTTCATAATTTACTGAGTTTAATTCCCAAATACAATGGCGAGGTTAGTTGTGCAAAAGGGAACAATTATTGGCAAACTTAGTAAAAAAATATTCATTTAATTTAAATCTTGTTATACCACTTTTGATTAAACAGGACCAAATATCCAAGCGTTTTTTACCAACATTATTAATATCTTATATTTTACGAGCAAATTCTTCAAATAATATTGACTCTTCTTGCAGAGACGAAAAACCACACCAAGACGCCACGGAGGAATAATGGATAGCAGGTCGGATTGAGGAATCGGAGAGTCGATTTCGAATTCCAGTCGAAATCAATTAAATTCAGGTGAGTGCTAATAATCTTGCAAAAGGCATGAATCCGCTTCTTCACCCCCACTAGCTATGGGTAAATAGCAGGACAGACTCTGTTCTATAGCCTTGGGTGGCAACCAGTCTAGGAGAAGGATAATTCAAAACCGGTCTGGAGGGGGTTGTGATCCGTCAGGCACTCTAGCCCAAGAAACACCATTCGTAGCTACAGTACATATGGTGCCCCTAATGTTGTTCACGATATTCGCAATATATATATATATATATATATATATATATAGATATATAGATAGATAGATAGATAGATAGATAGATAGATAGATATATATGAGTGA
The DNA here is from genome assembly GCA_963932145.1 of Acanthosepion lycidas. Taxonomy (NCBI): domain Eukaryota; kingdom Metazoa; phylum Mollusca; class Cephalopoda; order Sepiida; family Sepiidae; genus Acanthosepion; species Acanthosepion lycidas. The sequence continues at coordinate 75,804,232 of OZ010592.1, read as the reverse complement.
AGGAAAACGTTTCTTTACCGTCGTGTTTCGTTCCCCGATAGATATTATTAAGGTCAATATAATGATTTTATTTTGCAACATATATTTATAAACAGAAGTAGAAACATTTTCGCTTTTCTATATTTTTGAATTCATAAACGGTTCTACATATTCTTCAGGCTTATTCTGAAAATTGAGGTGAACTATGGCGGAGTTTGAGAGATATATTGTAATGCCTAATAAAAAAAAAAGTTGCTGATTTTTTGTTTTCTTATTTGTTTATTTTTACGTATTATTTATTTTTTTAAATACATTTTATTTTAATTTCAGAAATTATTTATGCATTTATTTTTTTAATTGTATAAGGCTTAACCGTTTTAATTTAAAAAAGTTCTTAGAATAATACATGTTGGCTTAGGAAAGGAGTATTTCTTTAGGTAAGTAGAAAGATCCGGGTTGTTGTTTAATAATTTGAAAGGATTCGATAGTGGCTATTTAAAATCGTTCCGTCTCGGCTTAATTACTCTTTCAATCGGCGATGCGTTTTCTCTTTATTCATAATATATTTTAATTATACCTTAATTTTTAAACTCACACACTCATGCACACACGTGTTAAAAAGATACTATTCGTGCATTGTTTGACCGGAAGTCTTTCGTGACTCCGCGGTCACGCACGTCCAATGGCAGTTCTCTATACGGGATGCAGATTGTTTTTTGGACAAGATTTCTCGAATATTCAGGCCGGTAGATTTAGATGGATCAAAATACTGTTTAAAAAAACAGAACTTCTACTCGAATATGAGGATCCATCAAAAATAAAGCCTAAAAAGTTAAATAAAAAATAAACATCTTTCTCTCTCTCTCTCTCTCTCTCTCTCTCTCTCTCTCTCTATATATATATATATATATATATATATATATATATATATATATATATATGCCAAGTATAGGATTGGTGTATACGGAACAAATTCCAGAAAACAAAAAAATACTATTCTCAAACGAATGCTCAATACAAAGTAGAGCAATTATAATAATTTATTGGAAAATTATAACATAAATATGTTATATCTATGTTATAATTTTCAAATAAACAATTATATATATATATATATATATATATATATATATATATATATATATATATATATATATATAATTATTTATTTAAAAATATGATTCCAACACGCTACATAACAGTTCTCATGTTTCAAAACATGAGAACTCTTATGTAGCGTGTTGGAATCATATTTTTAAATAAATAATTCATATTTATGCTCTACTTTTGTATCGATCATTATTTTTCAAAATAATAAAAAAAAATACTAAAGCACTTTGGATTATTTTCCTAACCAGTTCTTTTCTATTTTCTATATATTTTCACACACACGCACACACACACACACATACACACACACACACACACACACATATATATATATATATATATATATATATATATATATATATATAAAGTTTTCTTTATTAATAGTATCCTTATACAGATGAAGATATGTTTGAGTTATATGTGAGAGTTTTAATTCAATATACATATGAGTTTGATTATATTCCACGAACTTTGGACAGTTTATCCGAAATTCCACATCCGATATACAATATATTAAAAGTACTAGATAATGACGTTTGAATTTAACAATTTGGTGTCACAGCTTAATAAGGAACAAGAGTTTCCCACCTAACTATATATAAATATATATAATAAGGATTCTAAGAAACGTGTCCGTGGATATGAGCCAATCGTATTATAGGCAAGTAATGAAAATCTTGATAATCCGTAGGGATAATTCCAACGAGGTTGAAATTCGGAGAGCTCAATGCTAAATCAAGGCGAACAATTTAATTTAAAGAAAACTAGACCAATTTAAGGTTCCATTCTTATAATTTATTTCAATATAATTATTGTTTAATTTATTTTTGACTTGACCTATTAAATAGGTTAATGTCGATTAAATATTGTAATAAAGATACAAATAAATTTTAAAATTTTCTATCTCTCCCTTACCTCTCAAACTTCGACCATGTCTGTGACACTATCTCTCACTAATACTACCCTTCAAAAGTGTAAGTTTAATTTTTTTTTTCATCCTTGGAAGTGACGTCTGATGATCCAAGGAAAAAAAGCCCTCTGGTGAAATAAATAATAGTAATAAACCTTACAAAAACAAACTCTTAGCATAAAGGACGTTAACATTAGCCAGAAAAAGGAGTATCTCTCCCATTTTTTAAAAATTTTGGATTTAATGCAACTATAACAAAAAAATGATTTTGTTTTCATTATTTCCTTCATAATGTCTGAAGACGAAACAACTTGGCAAAAACTTATACTATATATGCAAGTGTGTGTTTGTGTGTGTGAATTAGAAAAATGTTGAGTAACTAATTGAAAGACGAAATAAAAAATCTTTCCATGTAACTCATCTTGTCTTTTAAAATGGACTTCATAAGCCTAAAGTAATGATCTTATCGAGGGAATTATATATCCGTAGTGGAAGTGGAGAAGGCTAATGGAAATGTCGGCTATAATTATGCACAGAAGAGAAACGGAGAAGATTTAGGGTCGCTAATTCTTTTTTTTTTTTTTCATATTTCTGGCGTCAAACGTGTCTAGACGCAACGATTCAGTCGATTTTATATACTTTTATAATTTTTGTTTTATATAACCCCTATTATTTTACATATTCCACACTGCGATAAAAGAATATCTATAAAGACATATTGAATATTGCAAGTGGCTTTAGCGTAGAGGAAAAGGACATCAGTTTCTATACAGAGTGCGATGAAGAAACTGTCGTCTAAATTACGCAGAAATGAACATAACGCAGACATTTTATTTTAACAGATGTATTTACCAAAATTACGCAGAAATATCTTGCAATACTAAATACTAATTCATTCAATTAAATCGAATTAGCACCAAACATAGCCTCCAGACGACTTCGGAATCTCCTACAACTCTTGTGGACCTTCTCCTTATTTAAGTTGGTGAATGCTACCATAAACCTTGCCTTCAGAACATATTTGGTGTTAGTAGTATTTTTGTTGATCTCTCGCTCAACTGCGCTCACACAGGATTGGAAAACAGCGTAGGACAAAGGTCCTATACTATTTTTAATTTTTCATTAATGACCTCCCCGATGACATCAGTTCTCAACATAGCATCTAAGCTGACGACACAACCATAGAGAGACTGATCAGTCTGACAAGATGAAAATAGAAACCGATCCCCAAAACGATCTCCAGTCCCTCGTTAACCGGGGCAAAAGATGGCTTGTTACTTTGAACGCCTCCAGTCATCTTCTGAGAGGCACCTCCGTAACTTTTCCGCTTGTAGAGAAGACCTGTATGTCAAATCCTATCAATGGCTACCGAGATATTCAAAACTACTGCTCGGGCTTCACTATTTTTATCTAGAGCATGATACATTCTTTCTGCAAATATCGGCAGTTGACCAGGACAAACGAAAGCCATATTGATTATATATATATATATATATATATATATATATATATATATATATATTGATGTAGAATCCAATTAAAAAGTCTAGAAGAATTATAATAGATATAAGTAGTATTATTATGATCTCAATTTTGTGCAAAAAATAGAATTGCACGAACGTCAAATTCAAATTCCTTCATTAGCATTTATTGACTAATCAACGATGTTGCCTCAGTCTCTTGAAAGCAGACAACCATTTCTCATTGTATGCTAAATAGAATAAAAACTCATGTCCAAAAAATGATTAACCAACATTTCCTGCTAAAAATCAAGATGCATATTTGGGAAATATATTTATTAACCAATAAAACTTCTGAGTTTAATAAAACTTTTTAATTTCCGTCGATAAATTTTTATCTTTTAAAACAGCGTAACTTATATTAATAGATTAGTTGTTCAGTATATCTTTCGTCGTAATGTACATAATGCTAATTACTCAATTTTTGGTATACTCAAATTAATTTATTGTGTACTAATGTTCCTTTGTGTGAATTATTTATCCCTTTTAAATCCTTTTCCTATACCAGTTTCCGAATTTTGCATTGCAAATATACTCAAGGGACTCATAAACACAGAGTAGCTCTTTTTTACGTTGATGCATAGTACCGTTGCTAAATTTACACCACTCATACATATTACAAATTAAATTTTGAATTCTGTGATAATCTTTCTGTGATAATTCATTTTTGGTGTTGTACAAAAACAAAATATGTTCATGAACTTTGTCTGCGAGGGACTTTATAACTTGTTTCTTTCAGATTATAAGGAAAGAAAGATAATTTATATACTCAGTAATAAATTTATCTAAATTTGTAGCGTAATGTTTGAAGATTATTTCTTTTCGTCGCTTCCTACAAACTTTCTCTTCCTCCTTACACGCGCCCGCACGCACACACATACACTCGCACACACACATACACGCGCGCGCTCGCGCACATACACACACACACACACACATATATATATATATATATATATATATATATATATATATATATATATATATAATTTATGCTACATTTATGGGTTAAATTTATTGATATCAGAGATAGAGCTTATGCAAATATAAAAGTGAACAATCAGTTCAAAACTCAGCGGCGACAGTCTTTTTAAACGCAATCTTCAGACAATCGTTTTTTAAGAGCAATGGTTAAACATGGTTTTGATTGAACGAAGTTTGAGGATCTTGGTAAAGGCCATACGTCTTTTCACATCGGTTGAGGACTACTAACAGCAGTAATAACTAAAATGAATAGGCCGTGTAACCCGAACAGAAAAAAAAGACATAATCAAGATGTTGATAATGCTTCAAATAATGTGTAAGGAAGGAAACCTCCATCATAAACGGGAATGGTGATAACAGTTACTGGACTAGAGTAACTTATTTTATTGGAAAATATTTAAGAAAACTATTGTTATAAATTTCAACCGAAGAAGATACTGACTGATCGGTCAATGAATGTCAAATATTTCCTTGTAGGGAAACGGTCAATATTATCATTGCTTTATATATTATACATGTATATAAGTTCTGACCTAATTATCTAATAATATGATGTTAAAAATTTAGTGATTCTTTCTTTGCCCTAAATCTCTTCAGCTTACGAAATGGCTTGTGTGTCTATTTAGGTTTAAGTGTCCCTCTCTGTGTATGTGTCTACGTGTATACATGTTTATATGTGTATCTGCGTTAGTGCCTGTACATAAAGAAATTTATTTCCTTGTACCTAATCATAAAAGCTGTTTATATAAAATTCGCCCTGTGATAGTCATTGAATTAAGTGCGTCAATAGTGAAGGGAAGTACTTGAAAAACATATATTTTTCTCCTCGTTCGCTAGCGGAAGTATTTTGGCAGCTGTGAATATAATATTGCTTGTTCGTATGACTGGCGGAGACAAAATCTTTTTTACAAACAACCAGGAATATTAATTGTGCAAGCAAATTTAATCTGTCTTAATAGCAATCTCGATTTAATTTATTGGAATAGAATTGCGTTATTTTGGAAAATACGAATCAACTTGTAAGTCTTAATACCAAACTTTCAATCATATTTCGTATCGTCTGCCTCTGTATTTCTCTAGGGGCAAATATGTGAATATTTAACGTAATATCGTCGACCAGAAAGAATAAAATAAATCAAAAAAAAAGAAGAAAAAATGAAAAATAATTATATATTTACCAAGGAATATATTTGAAGTTATTTAATACAAAGAATTCCTGTCCCACTATCTCAAGATTAAATAAACACAAACAAGGAATATATATATATATATATATATATATATATATATATAAGAAACAACTAATTTGCCTGCTTAAGAATGAAATATTCCATTGTTATGATAACAGCAAGTATTACTCGACGACAATAAGCGAAAGTTTTCTTAATTTTACCCCAAGAAGGGCAATAAAGTCACTAAGATGCAAAGGGTTACTGGACGTGGAAAAATAAGAGAAAGAGAATAAAATATAAACGAGAGAAAACAATACAAGAAAAAGAACTAAGAACTCTAAAGATTGGCATTGCCTGTAATTTTTCGAAAATTGACGGGAAATCAGGATGCTGCAAGAGTGTTCCACTAGCGAGGTGTACGAGAGAAGAAAGTTTTAGCATAGAATTTGCGGTTGTATCAGGCCATTTTAACCCTAAGAAATGAGACATAACTGCCGATCTAGTACTGCGTTTTGATGTGGAATTCCAAAGCACTAATGAGGATAGCACGCCTAAAGAGTTACCTGTAAAATATGTATAGAAAATGCAGAGGACAGCTACATTACGGAGGTTGAAAAGTGACTAAAGCCGAGATACCATGTCAGGACGATAAAACTATAGATACTTATTTGGGTTTTTTCCAAGAGTATCTAAATATGTAACAGAAGCACCGGACTATATGCGGAGGCAATATTCAAAGCATGGAAGAATGAAAGACTTATGAATGTGTAAGGCAGATTATGGCGTGAAAATTTGCTGGAACGACACTGAGCCAACATTCCTAGCGGCAGAGCTAGCAACTGATTCAGTCCACTTCATGCCAGTACAAAGTGTCACTCTCTTGAATGTTATCATCAGTCTTGCTGATAGAAGGCAAAATGTGTTCTCTAAGATGATTACTAAACAAAAGAGATCAATTTCGTTTTGGAAAGGTTAACAAGCCTTTTCTAGCCCCATTTAAAAAGGGATTTTATATAATTTCTTAACTAGTATTTGGAGAAAACAAACACCTGCAGTAGTTTGTTCCTGTTAACAACAGATTTAAGTTATGTTTTAGATCTTATTGAACAGGTCACTCTAAACATTAAGATAAGAGAAAACGTTTGTGTTATCATGGATACCGCGATGAGAACTGATGACGCAGGGACAGTCTTGATAAACATTAGGAAGAACGTAATTCCAAGGATAAATCCTAGTGGGACATATGTATATCCTTTATTAACTTAACACCTGAGTAACTTGGATGGGTCAGGGTGCTGATATATATATATATATATATATATATATATATATATATATATATATATATATATATATATATTAATTTAGTTTCGTTTTAGTCTATTCGGAATATTTTACTTTCAGTGATTTAAGATTCTCAGAGGGAACCCTTCACAGAAAACTGAACAAATGATTGACGAAACACCAGATTTATTTTCAGGAGCTTTATGACATACTCCTCAGAAAGAAGACGATTTTCCCTCCGTACTAAAAAAAAACAACATTCAGAATGAGATTTAGAAATCTAAGTTTATTCGTACAAAAATATATAATCCAGGTAAATGCAAAATTACGTACATTTTTCGGGCCTATTCTTATTTATAAGTAAAATCTTATCTGGCTGCTAAATTAAAGTAATATTTTCTGGTTTATGACCAAAAAATCTATTTCTTAACTGCATTAGCAAGAGCCAAGTGGATACCAACTAGTACACACACAAAAAGAAACTAAATAAAATAGTGTTAGTAATACCAACCCCCAATCATATATCAATCATAATTATTCTGAGTATATATCGAAATGTGACACAAAGCGTAAATGTTGGATGGGTAAAAGGACGGTCTTCTTCTCCCTTAACGTTTAATTAGGTACCCACAAAATTTGAGTCAAACATAACAATAGCCCTTACACCGAAATAACGCATTCTTACTTACATTTATTACTTCATCGACCGTAAGGCCTCAAAAACACCAGTCATAGCAGAGATCTGATCCGAACTATTACCATGAATGTATTTATAGAAAAGGCACAGGGAGGCAGCCTTGCGGCGGTGAAAAAGTGACAGGAGGATATGGAGGAGATATAATGACTGATCCTTGATTTGAAGTGTTAAAAATCGTAACGTTACGTAAGTATCAGCGCAAGATCCAGTTCAAGAAAACAGCTGTTTTAGAGAAAAACGAAAGCTGCAGGAATGAAACTTCCACCTTAAAAATGGAATCAAGACGGAAGAATGAGGTTAGTTACAGTGTATCAGCCACAATGCAGATGAAATAGTGTTGATAGCAGACACAAAATGGGAACTATGGGAATCTCTGCAAAACATAGCAAAGGAAATCAAGAAGAACGGGATGAACATTAACTGAACTAAGACAGAATATATTGCTTTCGACAAATAAACACCCCAGCATGTGAATTATAAAGTGACAATCTTTAAATATGTATGAAGTGTTTTAAAAGAAGGAGGAAAATGTGACACGTAAATGCGAAGGCGTATTGGGATAACAAAAGAAGGGAAGAGACAACTCAATACCGCCAATAAACACCGCCGACTGAATATTTTTACTTTATTAAAAAAATACATTTCTTTAAGATTTACTTTATTAAAATGTTAAAAAAAATTCACTAATTAAGGTTTTAATACTTAATATATTATGTTATTCGGTTATAAACAAGTTGTGTTTTTCTGGCGCTGAGTTATCGCAGTCCTGATTTTTTCCGGTGCTCAGACGGCGGTGTTGAGTCGGCGGTGTTGAGTTGACTGTGTTTGAAGCTTGCAAATGTTTTATATTATTAACTTTTTTTAATCTACTTTTTGTATGAATGATTCATTGTAATATAAATTGAATTTCATCGCATATTTGATTTAAAAGACCTAATCCAACGTGCAAATATTTGGGATTACAACTGAGACATTACTCTATTTATTGATAAACATTAGGAAGAACATCATGCTACATTGATTGATAAACTCCTACAAAAAAAAAATCTCAAATTGCCATATTAGTAAAAAAAATTAAATGAACTCTTTTAAATTTTCAAAAATTCAACCTCAGCGTTGCAACTGCACGCTCCAAATGTTTGCATCAGTTATCATTTCAGAATAAAAACACATATTTCGATTTGCATTATATATTTTCGTCTCGGATGCCAACTGAATTCTGTCAAAAACAATGTAATTTCCATGCTTGAAGATGACTGAATGTACAGTCGAAAGTACTTGCGTATTAAAGAAAGACCTTATATAGCTAATGATTTTGAAAAAAAAAAACAAACAAAAAAAACAAGGATTATAAGATTTATCGAATGATTTGTAGATTAATGCACCTTTAAAATTTTGTTAGCGAAATGATTCGGCATCTTATATCATAAACTTTATTAATCTACTTTTTGCATGAATGATTCATTGTAATATAAATTGAACAGCCCCACATAATTGATATATATATATATATATATATATATATATATATATATATATATATATATATATATATATATATATATGCGATTAGCAAAAATCTACTCTCAAAGCACTACTCGGGTTTCAACCTTACGGTTTCGTCAGGGCAATTATTTGTGGATGTTTAAACTGTAAAACTATTCATGCTCGATTAAATGAACTATCAATGTATTACAAATCAGATATATCAGAAGCGTATGGGCAGGGGAGAAATGAAGGAACCGAAAAAAGTTTTCTCATCTACGCTCATACTTGATCATAATATATTCTCACCTTTACTCAATCACTCCTCACTGTTAGAATGCTGTACCTAAACACTTAGCCGTTGTTGAAAAGAAATATTTCAGATCTAGGCATTACTTTAACACCTCAACAATCCTTCATCAAACTGCTATCAACAACCACGTTTGTTTCATTCCATCAAATTTTGGCCTTTACGTATTTTTCGTTTATTTTCTATTTTTTTGCAAACAGATTGAAAAAGGAAGTGACGATTCACATGCGACTTGCTTCCGAATAGACTTGTTCATAACTATATTGTTTCTCACCAGCTGAAGTGCAATTTTAAATACTCTGAAATAAAGTTGCATCTTTGTAGTGAGTAAATTGTTTTTGTCTATATGAAAAAAATATAACAAATGATTATTTTTGTACTAATTACATAAGTATATATATATATATATATATATATATATATATATATATATATATATATATGATTGGATAAAAACAGACCGCTTTAAGGTTCCATGTAATAAGTTATTTCACCACAACCCCTTTAACAGGGCTCTGGATCATCAGACTTTACTTCCAAAGGTTGAAATGAAAAATGAAAAGGAATTCCCACGTTTTTGATGGACCTCATCAAGTATATGTAAAATTAACGAAGTGGGGAAGTAAGGTGGGAGAGAAGATAAGATATGAGTGGGTTAGTTGTACCATTTCAATTCCTTATTCTTAACCCCCCTGCCTGTCAGCTAGACGTTGCTTAAGCCTAACGCGTCTTGTCTCTAGACATCGATGGGTAAGAGGTGAGACCGACATTAAAGGAAGAAGCTACAGCAACCCTAATAAATTACATTCCACGAGGACAGGTTTCATTCAGATTCTTAGCCCTGTTAATTCGCGTTACTTTAACGGGCATATTTGGGAGGTTAAGGTTTGATGTAAATCTAAATGTCTAAACAGTCTACGAAGAATTTAATTTGAAGTTCGTTGAAGTTTTGGGTATTTTCAATGAAACAGTCGATTAGAGAAACTCATAGACAGTACATTGAAAGAGTAATCCATTTTATATTTAGTAATCATTTTTTATAAAAAAAATTGTCTTATTGGTTGTTAAGTTGACATCTATTCGTTTGATTTTTGTTCGTTAAATAAACTCGTGGTTGTTTTTAGGTACCCAATTATCAACGGTTATTCCAATTTAAATAATTTTATCATCAACAATGGGGTAGTAAATTTCAATTTGAAATAAATTACCAATTTAAACTTTACCTCCATATATATATATATATATATATATATATATATATATATATATATATATATATATGGACAGCATATTTCATTCAAACATCTTTCTGTCATGGGTCCTTACCTATAATTACACAATGAACTCTTCCTAACACTATGTATACTACGCATCTCAAGAGAGAGGAACGAAATCGAGTCAAGCCGATAGTAGTTCACTCTAAACCAGACTGACAGTCATACTAACACATTCTACATCGTGTATTATTTTTTCGTGTAATATACCTTCGTTATTTCTACTCTTGTGTTCGTGTTGTTCTTCCTTGGTCCTAACCTGCACCATAACACTTTCCTTGACTAATCTAAACATATTGTTTACTTATTTCTATACTGATCCTTTACAGTTTTCTAATCAGTTTCTTGATGTTCAGATGAAATTCATCAAAGAACGCATCGTATTTTTTTTTTTTTTTTGAACCCAAGTACTTTCGATCTTTTTCAAGATCATCTTCAGGGGTAAATTACATATATATTAATAACATTTATTTAGGAAACATGTATTCATCCAAACAAGTTCAATTAAATAGAAACAGTAATTTTTGTCTGTTTAATTTGTTATTATATTTTTTTTAATTTCCGGATAAAGTGTTGAGTATTAAACTCGAATTTGTAAATAAACTGTCCAAAGTTCATATTTTGATATTTTTTGTTATGATAATTGGGGCACTCATTTACACATTCACTTCAGTTTCCAGTCATCATAAATAAACAGATAAACAACTGATTAAAAGCTCATATTTATATAGATTATTTCCTATTGTCAGAATTTCGATTTTCACAGTCATTATCAAGAACCGTTGTGGTATTTGTATCATAGATAGGATTTCTTATAAATCTTGACGATGTGGAAATAATGTCTATAATGCTGTCTATGAATTGTCATGAATTCTAATAAAACTAATAATACAAAAATAAAATTAAATAAAGGGTGTTCCAATAAATTGGACTGTTCTTAAATGTAATTAAATTTAAGTGTCTAATGATTTTTTTTTTCTTTTTCTTTCAGACTTATCAACTTATGTCTTTGGTAATCTCAACCATGGAAAGATTATCAAACAACGTGTTAAAGCTATCGAAGACTATTCCGAAAATGGACGTTCAAACAGAATTTGATTAAGCAGATACCAGGTCACGTCATCTCTCGAAACAGCGAAGTCAATTGGCCACCACGATCGTGCGACTTGCCGCCTTCAGATTTCTTGCTTTGCAGCCATCTCAAAAGTAAGGTCTATGCCAACAAGCCGACAACAATTCAACAGCTGAAGGATGATATAATCAGGTACATCAGTGAAAACGAGGAGTAACTATGCAGAGACACCATCAAAACTTTTTACCATCGAGTTGAGGTGTGCCGCCGAAGCCTTGGTCGATATTTAGGCGATATTATTTTTCTTACGTAATTACCATGACTTAATAATAGAGAAATAAATACACTGATTTATTTACTGCTGACTTTGTTCTGGCTCAATGGAACACCCTTTATTTAGTACATATCCACCAAAGTATCTCACAGATTTTCCAGTCACCTGTTGAAACTCAATACAATACGTGCACACATCGATCAGCTCATTGTCAACGACCAAAACACAACTTTCAACATACGACAGTTGTTGATAACACGATCTAAATACGTAAAACTGTAGAAATTGTTATAATACTAAAGAAATAAAAGAAATAAAATAACATACATCACGGTAAAAAGTGTCTTGAAGTACGTATGATATATATGTGTACGGCTTTTATCAGTGTTATCAAAAACAAAAATGAAAATGAAAATTCTTTTTCTGTGGCCTCGTTCCTAGTATACCTTACAGATGACGTCACGCTAGACTATTTCAAACGTCCATCTTCCCAAAGAATATCAAGATGCTGATAAAGGAATTATAACTTCCAAAGAGATTGGTTCTTGATAATGACTACAAAAATAGAAATATTTGAGCAAAAATAGAAAATTATAAATTTCAAACATTATCCATAACTTTGGGTTTATCCACAACTCAACACCTTATCAGAAAATTGTAAAAATGTAAGACAAACCCTTTCGGTTGATTTTTTAATCAAAATACTTTATATATATATATATATATATATATATATATATATATATATATATATATATATATATATATATATATATATATATATAATTTATTGGGGCAGCATCTCTATATATATATATATATATATATATATATATATATATATATATATATATATATAGATGCTGTCCCAATAACTTGGACTGATTGTAAATGTGAATTAAGTTTAAGCATCTAATGAGTTTTTTCTCTTTCTTTCAGACTTGGCGGACATTTGAGCTATATAATTTTTCACACGTGATTGCCATTACTTAAGTAACATGATCCAATAGAGAAATAAATAAATTTTCACAAATACCACTGATTGATTTGTTGCTGACTTTGAGCTGTCTCAATGAAACACGCTTATAAATCCGCCTAAATGAAACACCCATAATATATATATATATATATATATATTCAGTTCTTATTCGTCTATGCTGTTTTTCGCTGGTCTTGAATTTTACAAGCCATAAATGATTTAAGGCCTTTCTACTTTATGGTAACCTTTTAAAAGTTATCATTTTTATTTTCATATATTTTTAGGTTTCTTTTTCAAAAAGAACTTAAAATATAATTAAGACTTTTCGTCTAACGTATAATGGCGACCTAAAAATTCCCTGATGTTAACATTTTTTATGATTTCTAGCGTTTGATAAGGTTTAATGTTTGGATTTCGTCACGTCTTTATATTAAAGCAACATTAAAAAAAAAAATGAAAGAACTGTGTAATTATCGCGTGAATTTCCATTTCATGTCCGAAATCCTTGTCTTCTAGTTGAGTGTCTTTAATTAAATAACAGTCACTCATGATTAAACTAGATAGGTTTAATTGATGAAGAGCAGGAATTATATCTAATTAATGATTGATCACCGTCTGGCAATTTAGCCGACGGAAAAATAATGGTGACACGGTTTCATTCACAGTGCTGTTGTTTTGGATATAATACCCCAACGAACAAAAAGCATTCTTCCTGAATCGTGAAAGAATTCACTAGAAGACAAAATGGCTTTCATTTTCGATTGTAAAAAATGTTAATATTCTTTACCGTGTTAGTTTTTTTTTTCTTTCATATCTGTAATTACTCAAGTGAAATACAAGGTATTCTCTCAGGTATTAATCATAGTATTGCATGCTCATCTCGTTTTATGTATCATTTATTTTCAGGACGTTTGTTATAATGGCTTTGTATGACTTCATGTTTATTTCTTTTCAAATTACTTCGGAATTCATTATCCTCCAACATTTCCTTTTTCTACAAGCCATTCACCTAATTACTTAGGTTATTTTCTCTTTCCCTCTGGACCACTTACCTTCAAAATGTCCTGTGAGTGCTAAATTTTCCAGGTTTTCTTTCCTTTTTATAGCTTCAAAACATTTCATCGGCTTTTATGTATCTTTTATTATATTTCTCCTAATTAAGCTGTTTCATTGTACAAATTAGTTTCTACATAATCTCTGACATTATCCCGGATTAGGAAATCTTAAATATTATTATAACTGAATCTTAACTATTCACATTGGTCCCATAAACTTTTATTTGAGTTGATCAATTTTATTTTATTTTTAATCTCCAATCTTACATTATAACAGATCTTTCATAAGTTGGGTTTAGTTGATATTGTTTCAGACTCTAGGAAAAAAAACCTATATAAATATGATCTTATAATCAGTTGCTTATATGTTTATGTATGATGACTGTAAACTGATCAGTAAATGAGAGCCTAATTATCATAGCTAAGACATAGACTATATAAATGCCTAAGTAGTAATGGTAGACTAGCTGTCGGTATACGAGATAAAAAGCTACCGTTGAACTGATAACATATGGAGAAAAGGACATATCATAACAAAACAAACATGGATTAGAAATAAAAAATACGGAACAAATAAAAAAAAAGCTTTACAAATTTAACATGTTTCGCTTTTATTTATGTTTCATCTATTTATAAATATGAATTATGGAAGATTATATGCTGTTATGTAATTTCATTGTTCGGTTTCAGATGTTCTGACTTATGGTGTACAAAGAAAAAGTACTGAACTGTTATGTAGTATCAGTCCTCCTATATGGCAGTGAATGCTGGAAAATATCTTCACTGATGTAGAAGAGATTTGAAGCAACAGAAATGTGAATCGACAGAAGGATGATGAGAATGCCATGGATAGGACATATGAGCAACGATGAAGTTTTGGAGACAATTGCAACAAAATGGGTACTTACACTTAGCATTAGGAAGAGACATTTGATAATTCTTGGGCATATAATGAGGAAAAAAGACTAGGAGAAATTGATACTCACAGAACAGATTCAAGGTAAGAAATTTACGCACCGCCTACAAGGTGAAATTGAGAGAATGTGTGGTGGAGCAGAATGTGGGTAAGATCGTAAAACGATAAAACAAGTAATTATGCAAAAAAAAAAGATCTCCAACGTCAGGAAGGGACATTTCAATCGAGAAAAAAGAAGTGTGTGTGTGTGTGTGTGTGTGTGTGTGTGTGCGCGCGCACGTACGTGTTTTTGGCTTCTAGTCGTTGTTTTTTGTCTGTGTGCTAATGCTGCTTTAATTCCTGATGAAGATAATGGGACACAAATGGAAAGCGCGTGCCTTCGTGCGCCAGTATCAAAGTTGGTACTGCGGGCATGCTGGTGTTGAAACATGTGCTGACAGAGGATTATGAGGACGCTATTAATGTTGCGGAAACTTTTATGGTTGAGTAACAAAACCTCGTGTGTATGTCGGAAAATATGTCGGTATGCGTTTAAGGTGGGTTGGTTGAATTGTTTTAAAGATATTATTATTGTTATTGTTGGGAAGTAAACCCTGAAGACGAATCCGGAACTGAACCACCTAGAATAGCCCAATGATATGTTCAACTGCATTCTGGTAACTTCTGCGACAGCGCCGGTGCAAAGCTGTATAGGCCTCTGCCTCTCTCTTGGCCCCAAACTGGTAGCATGGAGAGGAGAGACCGATCTGTCATTATCCACTGGCCAGGACTGCCCCACTGAGAGGGCACTCCAGCGGCGTCTCACTGCGCCGACAAAATACGTGTAGAAACCGGTTATAGCTCAATGCTTGATTGGCGTGGAACAAGCGGCCTATGGTTGATTTCGACAAAGGGAAAGGTCATCGTGCCTCACTGAACAGCTTATCACAAGTGGCCAGTTACCCAGCCAACAGCACCGGCTTCCCTATCTTGGAAATATTCACCCTATGTCGGATAGAAGGACTCCGAATCTTCTTCTGTACGAGGAACTGGCCAAAGGCAAGCGGACACGGGGAGAGCTTATTTTCGCTTCGAGGACGCCAGCAAAATGGACAGATGGGAGGGTAATTCACATTGAAATCGAGAGAAGGAAATACACGGACAACGATCGCTCATGCTGGAGACACGATTTACACCAAGGATTATATAGAGGAGAGGAGAAACGATGACTTGCCCCGGTGAGAAGCGTGATAGAGGGAAGCAAACAAAGTTACATTGCGTGAATGCGTTTTCATATAACAGTCGAGACCATCACTCCCATGTGGGCCTGTACAGCCATAACAGATGCCAACATTAGCAGAAGAAGAATAACTCTTTGTGCAGAGGTTCAATGTCTCTGGAAACCGACGAATGACACAGATATTGTTAATGTTATTGCATATTACTTTTTAGTGTATCGGAAGATATTTGGTATGTTATTGTTAAAGACTTTGATTACATTGTCCGCAAGTACCCTGTATCTTACATTCTTTAAATATAGGATTTATGAAAATTGGTGATATGAAAATGTTGACTGGCGTATTGATCTATGGAATGGTATTAATTAATACTAGAATGAACGGGTAAAAATTTCACGGTTTTCATATTTTAAATTCTTGATGAATCTGAAACATTGCCGCAATGCACGAGAATGTGGCTGAAAATCTAAAACACCTCTATTCATCACCGCGGGCAAGAATTGAACCACTCCACAACAACGTAACATCGAATTTTGACGAAAGATTTGACTCCACACAAAATTAAACTGACACAAGAACTGAAACTTGCTGACAATTTGGAGCGCCGTACATTCGTCAATTGGATGCACGAACAACGACAATGAAGATTTTTTTGCAATAGATCATTTTAGTGATGAAGCCCCTTTTTATCTTGGTGGATTCGTTAAATGCTTAATTGCCGCATTTGGATGATGAAAATCCAAGGAAGATTGATGAAAAGCCACTATATTTACAAAAGATCACTGTCTGGTATCCATTTTTTTGCTAGCGGAATGATTCGGTTGTATCTTTATAAATTTGAACGTCCATTTTCGTAATTGGCTTCGATAACTTTAACCCCTTGTTTGAGTGTTATTCTTTGCATGGTTGGAATTGCCAAAGACTTAAATCTGAAAGGAAAAGAAGAAAATCATTCGACGCTTAAATATAATTCACATTTAAAATCGGTCCAAGTTATTGGAAGACTATATATATATATATATATATATATATATATATATATATATATATATATATAGATGTTTCAGTTTGTGAGTGCTTTGTCTGGCAGACATTTTAAATCAACTGAAGAAAAGAAATCTGAAACGTATAATTAACTTTAATATATTATGAATCCAGAATGCTCCAATCATTTTCTTGACATTTTCTTTAGAGATATTTTGAAGACAACGTGAATAGTTATCAATAGAAAAATTAAACCAATTCATAAAATCCATTCCTCAAAGACTAGCATTACTTGAAGAAACTTCACTATTGTTTTGAAAACTATATGGTCACTGGAATTGTATTTTGAACCATGAAAGCATGATAATAACAATGGCATAAATATTTTTTATCGTTTACTAAACAAGCAAGGCAATGATGTCATCAGTACGTGTATGAGAAGCATTTGAACGGGGAGGATAGAAGAAAGAATTTAAACAGAACACGGTTCAAGGAGATATTGATTGACGCTGAATTTTAAATTTTAAAGATTGTAATTAGCAGGGAAACAAGAAATCAGAAGGGAGTTTAACAGATGGAAAGTGCGAGAAAGAGAAACTGTTTGAGTAGAAGCGACGGTTGCATTTAGCTATTTCAACTGTAAAAGAGTGGGACCTACTTGCCAATCTAGCAGAATGCTTAAATTCATTTTAGTTGAGGCACGAAGGGTAAAAGCTCATCAGAGCTGTCGCCATTAAAATAGAAAAGAAAGATGTAAGCCACGTCACGTGAGTACGAAAGTGATAGAATTCGAGATGTTTGGTCAAGATCGATTACATTCTAAATCCTTCTGAACTGACATCACATGTCTGTCTAGTGCTTCATATATGGCGGCATCAAGTCAAATATTAGCCATGATGGGAAAAGTACACTATTCCCGATAAACAAGAATTATTGAAAAAGTGATGTTGCGGAATGAATCCCATCAAACTAACTTTGGTTAATACCATTCAAATATTGGATTGGTCAGTATATAGACAGAAACAAGCATGCGCAGATAATTTGATGCGGAAACCATGGTCGAGTAAATAAACGTGAGGACGGAAGGCATTAGAGATGTTGACTATGTCAGTAGCCTTATTTGTCTCATGATATATATATATATATATATATATATATATATATATATATATATATATATATTACTCCAGACGGTATTTACATTATTTTTCATTGATTTAATTCATTACGTTTTCATAATCGATTACGGATGGAAATCTTAGTTGCCCACAATCGAAAATTGTTGTGTCTGATGACTATTACACACAAACACACAGACACAGACACAGACACACACACACACACACGCACACACACACACATATATATATATATATAAAAGGTTGGTGCAAAAATAATGTCGTTTTCTCACATATGTTAGTATGTGAGAAAACGACATTATTTTTGCACCGATCTAATATATATATATATATATATATATATATATATATATATATATATATATATATATATATATATATAACATTTTCCGAAAGATAACATATGGAAACTTTTGTTTACCAAAGTCGTTACGGATTAAAAATTACAGCTATTTTAATATTAGACACTTTTTTTCTATTAATATTATTTAACGAATTGAATATATTCAATAATAATTTGATTTATTATAGTGGTCACAGGCGATTTAAAATAAATATTATTTTCCCTTCCTTGGGAGAAAATTTTTTTATATTGCGATGGATAAGCGGATATATATTTGTTTTTAATCATATCACCGCAAGCAAGGCGGGAACGCCAGTAGCACATTGGGCGAAAGTGAGAGAAAATACTGAGTGTAGGTGAGATTGAGGAAAGACAAATGATGAACGAGATTCAATAAGATAAAAAATGGCGGTGGACGTTATGTTTAAATTTTTAAAAGAAGGTAGTTATCCGGAAAAAGAATTCCACAGGAGTTACATGCGATAAAAGTAACTGCTGGAGTTGAAGTGACGGTTGCATTTAGTTATTTCAACATTAAACAGGTGGGAGCTAGATGTCAATCTCGTAACACTCTTGAATTCATGTAGTCGAGATAAAAAAAAAAGCACGACAGATCAGATGCCATGCAAATATTTATAGAAAAGACAGAGGAAAGCCACACCACGGTGGTGAGAATGTTACTGAAGTCGAGAGGCTAATTCAGGATCGATAACATTACAGATCCTTCTTGTGATTTTGTCAAGAAATCGAGATGAATAGCAGAGGAAGTAGATCGGATAGGGCTGCAACATTCAATGCACAGACGAATGGTAGATTTGTAAATGAGCAGGATGGACCATGACGAGAACAATTGACCCAACTTACCTTGCAGTAGATGCAGCTATTGATTAGATGTATTCGCTCTACTACAAATCAATGGAAAATTTGTGGCTAAGTAGGCGTAGCGCGTTACTCATCAGGAGTCTAGCGTCAGCTACGCTGATGGATAAGCGGAAGTATGCTAATTTTCCAGAAAGAAAGGTTGTTATTCTCTGACAATGGATTTTTTATTATAAAAAAAATACGAGAGGAGTTTTTATTCTAAAACGAAGAAAAATATTACTTATTCTACGAATAATGACAACATTAATAAGGAGAACGGAATGAGTGAAATTTTTATTAATATTAGGTTGGTGCAAAAATAATGACGCAATAATGTCGTTATTTGACCTATTTTTAACGTCAAAAAACGACATTATTACGTCATTATTTTTGCACCAACCTAATACTAGAACCAATGAGTTATAAAGAAAAAATTGCCATGAAAATGCTCATAGAAAAGAGAGGGAAGATAACTCACGTCTGTGGGTAAATAACTTCAGTTGAGATAACATGTTTGAACAAATTATTTTACATACCTTTGTTTGGCTTTTATGGAGAATCTCAAGATGTACAGAAGGAACTCCAGACCATTTACTGCAGCAGTCTTTAATGCGCGGTCTTCATACAAATCTTCTGAAATAATGTCTTACTAAATAAATTTAGTAAATTTCAATCGACTAAATGTTCGATCAATGAAGGCCAAATGTCTCTGGCATGAAAACTGTTAAATTCGCCATTAGCATTACCAATGAATGAATTGACGAGTAGCTATTTTGATCGTCACGTTCGGGAATTTGAGACAATTAGCAATTTGCTGTATCTTTCTCTCCACACACTTGAGCGTCTGTAAAAGTAAAATAGACCAGCTTGGAATTTTATATGCGAAATTTTTATCCACATTGTTCCATAGTGAAAGTAATCGTAAGAATTTTCCTGTTCTGTCAACTGACACCATCCTCTTTTCCTTTCAGTCTCTTACTGTCTTACACAGAGGATAATTATACTCACACTGATCACAGTATTAGATTGTTAAGTGGAAAAAGCGGTTAAATATTTATTGGACAAACGCGTTAATACGATTCTAAATTGTTAAATAATTCATTGGCTATGAATGCCAAACGCTTCAAGAACACAAACAAATCGATAAGTTATTTTCGAAAAACAAAGAATCTTGGAGAGAAGATTTAACTAAAAAAGAAATACAGACTTAGTAACTTTATATTTTTAAGATGAAGGATTTGGAAAGGAATCTCACGGAAATCGTTATGTCAACTATTTCTAAGATTTTAGACGATAATGTGTAAATTTGAACACTTCGAAAACAAAACTGCTTTACTTTAACAACCAAAGACAACTTTTTTTTTTCTGTAAGCAACGGGCATGACTGATTCTAGACCCAAGGAGAGCAATATATTGCGTCTTCTTGGCCTCACGTGTTCAACTGATATTAATAAAAAAGAAATAAAATAAAGTACAACAGCATGGCTGACGTTAGTCTCATTGAGAGCAAGAAACACCGCCTTGAAGCCATCACGAGTTGAACTAAACTCAAAGTGGAGCTACTACATGGAATTACTTGCTGCATCTACTAGAGGAAAATTTGGGTCACAGTGTAGGACCAGAAAATGTTTTCTCGTCAGAATCCATTGATCGCGTTTATAAATCTAGCACTAGCCAGTGCATTGAATACTGCTGCAATATCTGGTTTCCTGCTCCTATTGTACATCACGAGATTCCTGACAAAATGCAAAGAATTTGCAATGCAATTGATCCTGTCATGTCATCTCGACTTCAGTCACTTTACCACCGACGCTACGTGGCCTCCCTCTGTCTTCTCGACAAATATTTTAATGGAAACTGCTCTGACAAACTTTTTGTATGACATACATCTCAAGCTGAACTTCTTTTATCGTTAAATAATAATGTCTTTTCTACTTATTTACCCAATTTCGATTATATATATATATATATATATATATATATATATATATATATATATATATATATATATACACACACACACACACACACACACATATATATATATATATATATATATATATATATATATATATATATTAGGTTGGTGCTAAAATAATGACGTAATAATGTCGTTTTTTGACGTTACGTCAAAAACGACATTATTAGGTCATTATTTTTGCACCAACCTAATATATATATATATATATATATATATATATATATATATATATATATATATATATTTCTGTAACAGAAAAATTGTCAAAATCGTGTAACATGGATGTCCATCGACAAAACTTTTAATATCTTAAAACCAAAATACTATTAGCCATCTTGACACCATTTGTCCTGAAAATCCCTGGAAAAAACCCTGAAGTTATTTAGTTAGTAAGACATCATGTTAAAATCGTTTTGTCTCAATTCCATTATGTTCCCAAATGAGCAATGTTGAGAGGAAAAAGACAATTCAGGTCTTCAGCAATGGCACCAACATTCATCCTCTGTCTTTCATCTTCAAAGTACATTCGGGAACCATCAAGACAAGAGTGAATAATTTAAAAAAAGCGACTAGTTAAGAGGAAAACTGGATCAAGAGCTCACGACAGGAAGAGGGATCTAATTTCAAGTTAGATCTAAAGAGATCAATTAGAAAAGATCCAACTCAATCCATAAGACGTTTTGGCACATGAGAGTGGGGTTTCGGCTATGACAGTCCAAACAGCATTGATAAAAGACTTTAAAAAGGAAATTGTATGTAATACTTGTGAGTCACCTTGTTACTCCAGGAGAGAAAGTTGGAAGGTTAGAGAGGGCGAAGATCATTTTGAATAAGTTCTGGAATGTAAATTCAAATATTCACATATAGAGTATATCTGTAGAAGAGACAAAATGAATTAAAATGTAGAGTAAATACATACTCAGTTATTAGCCAACATGTTTTGTCATCTAAGTAACGTTATGAAGGCAAATGTGATGGTTTTATTTTGCAAGAAGAATATATTTGACAGTTACATTTAAAACTTAACAACGCTCATAAATATTTATCAGGTTAACTAGAATGCCGTAATATAGGTCCTAACAAGTAGCCTTTTCAGTTAATCTCATGAATATTTATGAGCTTTGTTAAAGTTTAAAAATCTTTAGTAGCTGTCGAATATATACTTGTTGCAAAACAAAATCATCAGATTTGCCTTGATAAAATTCGTCAGATGACGAAACGCCTTGGTTAAAAAATAAGTATAGTTTTCCTCTTATTTTTTTCATTCATATGTGTGAAACTCATTCAATAAAATTATCATTAGTCTGAACATGTTCCTTCACGCAACGAGACGCGTGATTATATTTTTGCCAGTTTACTTGAATTATTTGCATTATTCGGCCGAAACGTTGTGAATATGGCAATGAAGATGAGGATAAAAGTCCGAATAATGTAAATAATGCGTGTAATCATAATACTTTATCTCAGAGATTTAGATGGATTTTGTCAGTTCGTGATTCAATGTCCCACAATATAAAACATACTCAATTTAAATTCTCACAGGAATTTCGAATGTCTGAAATGATTTTTTTTCATCATTTTACCCCAAGCAAAGCAGGGATGTCACTAGTGTGCAGAGCGTTCCATGGAAGTGAAAGTGAAAGTGAAAGTGAAAGAGAAAAGTGAAAATAGTGAGAGTTGAGGAAAGGACAAAGGACGGCTGCGATTTAAACAGACAGATGTCGGTTGATATTGCATCTAAATTTCTAGAGATTGTATTTATCAAGGAATCAAGCAAACGCAATCAAGAAAACTGAAAAAGAATAAAGAAATTGTTGGACTAGAAGTCGCGCTTGCATTTAGGTATTTCAACAGTAAAAGAGTGAAACCTAGACGCAATGATGTTTAAATACCGGCGTGGTATGATACACTGTTTAAGATATTCCGAGTAAATTTGTATTTTCCAAGCCATAAGACATATTTAACCTAAAATACTAAGAACCTTTGATTTAAAATCACCTGATTAAAGATGAATATATCTACCAAGAAAGACAATACAGGACAATGTTTACTCAGGATAAATTATTTCCATCAATTACTACAATATTTGACTCTATAATTTAGGAGACAGACAGAGGAAGCGTTTTCTCTTCATGGAAATTTTCACTGCTCGAAAATGAACTTGAATGCGTAACTAAGGATGAAATCTATCATTTCTGTCTAGGAAAAGTTTCCAAAAATCTAGTTCATATATATTTTTTGCGGGTGTGGGATTCTTTGTCATCAAAAGCATTAGTCTAGGAAGAATGTTAGACAAAATTAATACAGTTACATCACGAGAACTTTTTCTCTTAATCAGCTTACCGCTAAACATTAATTATATGGATTTCCCTGCCAAATGACAGGTAATGCCCGAAGATTAAATGAAATTATTTTATCAACATCATCATCATTATCGTCATCGTCATCGTCATCATCATCATCAATGCCAAACCTATGTGTGATCGTAGGTTTTCGGTCGTGTCTTTTGGGCCAAGTAGGCATGGCGTATCCCACCCATCTCAATATCACTGCAAAAACAACAACAATTACTACTACAATAACAATTATAGTAATGGTAATACTAATAAACATAAGATTTCAAAAATGTCAAATGTTCCACACGGACAAGCGGGAAAATCAACAGAAATGTAATATGAAAGTAGTAAATGAAATTCCGCCAATCAATATTAGAAGTAGTTGCAAATAATATTAATGTACGTAAAATCTATTTTGCAATATCTTCTAATCGGGGTCAGTGTGTTTGAGCAGATGCTTGGATTTATTTATTTTAATATTCTTAGAAGCCATCATTAGCAACATACAATCCAATATTACTGTACACAATTAATTTAAAACGTGTTTCGATATATGATTTCACATTTATTTATCCAAGGCTTGGTTCCAAATACATTAGATATATTGTCCCGATCTATTATTATTTTTTATATTTGCACCCTCTTATGATATTAGGTTGGTGCAAAAATAATGACGTAATGGTGTCGTTTTTGACTTTAAAAAATACGTCAAAAAACGACATTATTACGTCATTATTTTTGCACCAACCTAATATTTCCACCATGTATTCTATTTTAAATTAATTGTTATAACCGGGGTATTTTATGTAAAAATGAGAGTTATCCCCCTTGATATATATTTTTACTTTTGAATCAGATATCTTGTTTTATAGTTTTTTTTTTTTTCATTATTTGCCTATCGAACTTAAAAAGTTGAATGATGTAAATTACTAAAAGTTAATTCCAATATTTTGCGCAGCAGTGATTTAATAAAGAAGTTTTAACAGATAATTTTGCATCATCAACTCGAAAACGCGAAAACTGTGACGGTCAGAACATATTTGCATTTAAAGATTGCAAGAACTGCCTGAAACCTCGTGCGTTCGACCTTACATATTATACAGATTACATTTTTAATGAAACACGTTAAACGCTTCTAGCTTCACTTCCTTCTTTCTTTCATTTTTTTTTTGCCGAAAAAATGGCCTTTCTGATATCCTTTATATATTTTCATTTTTTTTTATTTTACTAACAGTGATACATATGTAGGTAAAATATATTTATACATAACATGTATGGAGATATATATGGCTTCTTTGAATCACTGGCAATTTTATCAAAGCTTAAATATATATTTATGAATATATGTGTATGTTCCTTTGTTTTACTAGTCTGATATCTAAAAAATATACATTAAAAATATTCATATATGAATTTATATATGAATACTTGCATATAAGCCAAAGTTTTAAGTGAAATATATGGAAGCATACAGTTATTGACAAGCACATTACAAACATACATATATACATACATATATAATATAGATACATATATAATATAATATAATATATATATATATATATATATATATATATATATATATATGTGTGTGTGTGTGCGTGTGTGTGTATGTGCGTGTGTGTGTGTGATATTTCAAGCATGTTTTGTTGAATAATATAGACATATATCTATGTGTTTTTATAATAATCCTTTTTACGTCTCTAATTATATTCTTGATGTTATTCTTGATGTTAAACTGAAAATTATCAAGGAAGGCAGAGTAATGTTTTTTTTTTTTACCCAATTATTTCGATCGCCTCCGAGGTCATCCTCAGGGTGAAACGCAAAGCCAGCTGAACAGTAATACATGTTGACAACATTAATATGCTACAAGAAAATAATACACATAAACTTCCAGTAATATATCAAACACTATATCAAAATCAACCAACAAAAACTGAACAAAAATTATTTCGAGTGTAGCAGCAATGTTTTAAAATGAATTTACGTTGACTGATATTTAACACCATTTTGCTTTTTACCATCTCTGCCTACCCACTTTCATTGGGAACGCTTGTTTTCAAAACAACGTAACCAAAACGGTTAATTTTTAAAGAATTATAGCAGAGCACGTTCGCAAAATTCCTCTTCACAAAGATTATATTTCCATTAATTTTGTCTTCGCAATTTACCCCAGAGGATGATCTCGGAGGAGATGGAAATAACTTGGGTTCACAAAAAATACGGAGACTTCTTTGATGAATTTCAACTTAACATCAAAAATACAATTGTAGAACAAGAAAAGATTACTATAAAAATAGACATATATCTATGTAATGAAACATACTTGAATGAATGTATGCTGGCTAAATAATAATAATAATAATAATAATAATAATAATAATAAGAGCTGACCACTCATATTCGAGGATACACGTTTACTAGGTCGGCTACCCAATTGCAGACTCTCACTCAGTCACATTTGTGTTTGTTCAACACCTTCAGAGCCAAACTATGGTTTATATTGCAATCATGCTGAACAGACCTTAGTTACGGTTTCTGGGGTAGAGCGTGTTATCTAGAATGATCATCAATCTGAACAACACCAGCACGCTTAGGCCCTCAGCCACGATGACTTGTGACTTCGTGCTAGCATAGCTATTGATGGCGGCCATTGGTTCTGTCTACCCATTTTCATTCACATCGCTTGAGTCAACTCATGGTATAGTTTTGAGACATTTTCCAAAGGTACTACACGCTGATATCGACCCATCCATAACATCAGGAAGTCTTCGACGATGTTATCATTACTAGAATATAGTATAATTGCGGTATATATATATATATATATATATATATATATATATATATATATATATATATATAAAGAAATATAGTCTTAAGGTGTGCTATATTTATGGAATAAAGTGCTCAATATCAGAGATAGAGCGTGTGTAAATATAAAAGTGAGCACACGTGGCTTGACGATTGCATATAGCATGAAACAGACTGTCACTTTTATATTTATATATATATATATATATATATATATATATATATATATATATATATATATAGTGGAACTATGCTGAACAGACCTTAGTTACAGTTTCTCGGAAAGAGCCTGTTATCTAGCGTGATCAAGAATTTGAACAAGGCCAGGACGCTCAAGCACTCGGCCACGAGACTTGTGACTTCATGCTAGCATAGTTATTGACGGCGGCCAATGGTTTCGTCTACCCATTTTCATTCACAAGGCTTGTGTCTACTCGTGATATTGTTTTCAGGCATTTTCCAAAGGTGCCGTACGCTGGAATCATCACCGCTTCAGACCGATAAATCGACCATGGTCAGATTCGAATCCGCGTCACATGGCCAGAAAGCCAATGTTCTAACCACTCTTGCTAAATTCACACACACATACACCACACACACGCACGCGTGCGCACGCGCATACACATATATATATATGCACAATGCACACAGACATACAAAGATACGCATGTATGTGTGTGTTTGATCTCATATTTCTGGATAGCTGTATATATTTGTAGATAAAATACAAGAATATGAATGTGCGTGTGAATACCGAAATTGAGATCTTTCCAGTTAGATTATTCCTTTAGTGATTGGTTTTCAAATTTATACCTGACTCGCTTTAGTTGGGCCAGTGTGTCGTGCCAGAAAAAGTTTCCCGTCCGAGTTCATTTTCCACATTGACAAATCTACCATTCTGTCGTGCATTACGTATTGCTGCCGTATCCGGTCTGGTGCCCCTGCAATTAATCTCGAGATTCCTGACCAAATCCAAAGAAAGATATTTAATGTAATCGATCGCGACTTGCTATTTCGACTTCAGTCACTCTCTTGCCGATGTGACGTGGCTTCTCTCAGTCTTTTCTATAAAGATTTTCACAGCAACTTCTCAGGCGAAGGTTTTCCCCTAGTGCCCTCTTCGACATTAATTTAAATGCGCCAGGAAATTAGCATCTACGTCCCACCCGTTTATTTTTGATATAGCAAAATGCAACCGGCATTTCTACTGCAAAGTTTATTTTTTCGTACTTCCCGCTTGTGGATATTCCTTCCATATATTTGATTCTCTGAAAAAAATAAAAAAAAAATGAAACGTCAACCAAAATCTTCTGTTTTCTTGAAAGCGGTTTAGCTTACGTCCATTTCTCAATCCTCCCTATAATCAGTCTTTTGTCTCTCATTCGCTCATTGTAATCACTTGAGTACTCGTGACATTCCTGCCTTGCTTGGGGTGAAGTGATTAAATCAAACAAAAACAGAAAATTACCAAAAGTGTCAGTGGCTATACATATTTTTAAAATTTATATCAAAATACAGACTACTGTGTTATATATTTTATATGTAGTTTAGCATGTTTTTTTCTATGAAGATATATGCATTGGCAAATCTGAAATAAAAACAAAATCCATCTTCTTTTATTATAACATTATAGTTTTCAGCATGATTGGTGTTATATCTCGTGCAAGATATAATAAACAAAGTAACCCGAGTGTAGGTTTTCAATAATAGATTTATAATCGGATGTATGTGTGACAAGTGTTACGGTTTTTTGTGTATCTATATATATATAATGACTAGTGAGACAATCCAAATGACTCAACTTCCTTCATAGTCTTCCAATAGAAGCTTAACCAATCAGAAGCCGCAGAACATTGTATTCGTCGTGTAAAAAGGCGGCCATCTTTGTTTAACCTACCTGAAGAACCAGTGCTAACTTGACAGGCGAAGAGGATAGAAGGAAGAACTACGCTCTGCTAAGATATCCACTGCGAACCTGAACTACGCTTTCCTACTGTCTTCGAAATATTCACTGCCAACCTCTGGATTCTATACTCGAATACGACCGCCATGAAAATATCTAACAACAAGTACAGAGACAGAGTCGAGAGTATCCTAACCTCAATAGGTGTTAACAAACGAAGGTCCCCTGATTGTCCGCTGTGGTTGTACTTATTCGGCAACCAGTCCGTCCATTATCGTGAATGGGGAAGTTGGGTTATATCATCACAACATTTGGATAGAACAGTTATTGTAATTAAACAAAGTATATTTTGCAAACACTCAAAAACGTGTGAAAATGGTTTAAAACTAGCATTTTTTACAATTGAACGATTCGGTTCGTGCATAATAATCAGCCGTTTTGTAGGCGTTATTTTTATTTTTTTTTTTTAATAAAAATTGCTGTTTTGTTTACTTTTTTAATAAAAATATTATTTTATTTTTAAGTTATAAAAATCAGTGTCCATAATCATACAATCCAGAACAATCATTTAAAAATGTTATTGCTAATTTGTTATATTTCTTTTGCAAAATAAATATTGTTTAAAAACGCCTGATAAGTATGCACCAAACCAATATTTCGCCGTAAAAATAATTGTCTAAAACAGGAACATATATTTGTTCATAGACTTTATTCTTTATTCTCTTTAGAACTGTTCAATAAAATATATTTTAACTGTCCTTTATAAACATTGTATGGGGCCCACTCTTGATCATATGATGGCAAACATTCATACTGAATGAATATATATTTACTATTTGGTGTCCAGGTCAGCTTATCTCATTAATTGGAGTTCTGGGCGGAAGCCATGCAATTGGTCAGAAAAATGTGTATGAAAAGTCTGTGATATCAAGTGTATCTTCTTACTCTACGAACTATCAATAGCTAGGAACATTCGTGAATATTTTACGGTTTCATTATTTTTATTTTCTAATGAATCCTAATTTTTAAATACATGTTAGCGTGGAAATATTTTGCAGTATCTGTCTTCCGTTGTCTATGTTGTTGAAAGCGAAGACCCCAAGCCCATTGTTGGCGGTGGTGGACTCCGCTACTAACTCTGCGTTCATTGAAACTGAAATGCTTGGTGATATAAAGTCAGCCTCGACAATCCACTGATAATGGAAGACCATGAAAATGGAATGCTAGCTGCCATTTGTAAGTGTTAGGTTGGTGCAAAAATAATGACGTAATAATGTCGTTTTTTGACGTATTTTTAACGTCAAAAAACGACATTATTACGTCGTTATTTTTGCAATAACCTAATAGAATTCTATGCCATATCCGCAATGCTGGGGAATCAATTTTTTTTAGGATAGGGCAATGGGACTTATCCTAAGTTAAAACTTAATGTAATGGAAGGCATAAAAATAAAATCCCATTCACATACCTTGGTAAGCATCTTCTCAGCAGTCAGCTTGGACTTCTTGTCAGCTGCGGCCTTTTTTTGTATGTGCGCGTTTATGTAATAGGAGTAGACAGGCTTTCCTGCCGTCTGGTCAATACTCCTCCCCCTTCTCTTTGACAAGAGTAGAACCTCACGCATTCTTTCTTGTTTAGGAAGGGGTTCTCGGAACTCTCCCTATCACTCTCGCCTCTGTTATCGAGTTTCCGTTTTTCTCCCGTGATGTGTGCAGTCTGTAGCAATGCCTCTTCATAAAGAGGGTACACGGATGACAGTTTTCTGGTTGCCGTTTCCGACTGCTAGTTAGAAGCCCTAACTCTTGCGTAGCGTCTTGAGCGGGCGCTCTGCATAACAGTTTTATAATACAAGAGTGTCTGTAGTATCATGTCGCGCATGGATAGGTGTCCCTAAATTCACCTCCGGTGGGAAACCCTGAGGTCACATTATGTTGTAGGCTGCGCAAATTTCCCTCTGTCCACGTCGCGGTCGATAACCATCTGCTTATCTACTTCAGGTTTTTTCTTTTTTTGCTACCATAATTACACATCATGATAACTAACAAGGATCCAAAAAGAAATCCTAAACCAACCCTTAAAAATCACCTAAATTCTTTAACATTTCATTTTCTAACATCTGTGGCATAAGAAGAAACTTCCGCAGTGTGGAAACTTCTCCTTGTTGCTAACTGCCCGGATATACCGGTTCTCTGTGAGACCAAACTTGTCTCGCCTATCCCCTCATCTGACCTCTCGATCCCCGTCTACCTTCCTCTCCTTAGAAAAGACTCTCAAGACCATATGCATAGCCTTGGTGTTTACGTCAAGGACCATCTCCCGCTGGCTAGAGAGCTGTCTCTTGAATCTCCAGACCATTCGTATATGTCTCCGACTATCTCCTCTCAAGGCTGTAAGCTACCTTTATCGCTGTCCATCTTCCCAAGACTGTGGTGTACTCGAATGCATTTCTGACAACATTGAGAAGGTTCTCTCTTTCCATCCATTTGCTCGCATATTTGTGTTTGGTGATTTTAACGCCCATCATACCAAGTGGCTTAAAAACGCTACTGCTGAACTTGCAGGCATACACACCTTTAATTTGTAAATTTCTCAATCCCTCACCCAAATAGTTGACTTCCCCACACGCTTTCTCTACAACCTGGGCAGTAAGGCTTCTCTTCTCGATCTATGTTTTACCTCCAACCCCGAGTCCTGTAGCGCACAGGAGCTCTGCCCTCTTGGCAACTCCAATCATGCTGTAGTGTCTATCGACATCTCTTTCAACTCCACCCCCTGCAAAGAAATTCCTACTACTAGAACATTGTTCTGCTATCAACGAGCAGGCTGGGACTCGTTCCGGGATTTACTACACGGCGTCCCCTGGGACGTTGTCTTCACGCTCTCTGTTCAAGAATGTACTTCCGATGTCTCCTCCTGAGTTAAAGCTGGAGTCGAGACTTTCATCCCCTCAAGAAAATATAAGGTCAAATCGCGCTCCTCCCCTTGATTCTCCGCTGCTTGCTCAGCTGCCATTGTCCATATGAATCGGTTTTCCACCTATATCGTAGCGACATATCTGACTGCAATAGACGTCTCTTTGTCTCTGCCCGTAACGAGTGTAAGCGTGTCCTCAATGAAGGAAGGTCACGATTTGCTGCTCGAATGAAATAACGCGTTTCATCTTGCATTCGTCTCCAAGGATTAGTCGCTTCTCTGCATGAGCGTACTTAACAATAGCAAACTCTATATACCTCATTTGTTCAAACAGTTTGAAGTTATGACCTCCTCTGCCAACAAGGCTGAATAATTTGTTTGGAAATTCTCATTCAATTCAACGCTCGACTTTTCCGGTGTACCCACACCCGAGTTCCCCGTTAGAACTGAGGCTCAATTGATCGAGTTGCACATAACACCGTCATCGGTATTGGGTATCATCTCTAATTTAGACCCCAACAAGGCTAGTGATGAAGATGGGATACCAGCCATTGTGCTGAAGAAATATGCGCCTAAACTGGCTCCTGCCCTCTCCAAATTATATAACTACTGCCTCAATGAATATTGTTTTGCAGCCTGTTGCAAGTCCTCATCCATTGTTCCTGTCTTTAAGAACTCTGGAGACCCTTCTGACCATTCTAATTACTGCCCTATCAGTTTCCAACCACTCTTCGACAAAGTCTTTGAACCTTTAATCAACGCCGAAGTGGTTGGGCACCTTACATCCCATAATCTTCTCTCCGACAAGCAATATGTTTTCCGCTTTGCCCGTTCTACAGCTGATGTGCTTATGGCCATAACTGAAATAGTTTACCAAGCCCTTCATAAAAACGGAGAAGCTCGTGCCATGGCTCTAGATATCTTCAAAGCGTTTGATAGGATTTGGCATGCCGGCCTTCTTCGCAAGCTACAGGGTCATGGAATTTTAGGTCGATTGTTCGACTTAATACAATGATTCCGGTCGAAACGTGCATTGAAGGTTGTTCTCAACGGATTCTGCTCCCACGAACGTAGGTGTTCCCCAAGGCTCTATCATAGGCCCTACTCTATTCCTTATCTTCATTAAAGATCATCCTGATGTCATGGGTTCCCAAGTAGGCATCCATGCGGGCGACACTACTATTTACTCTTGTCTCAAAAACAAATCTAGTGTCGCCGACAAAACTAAACTGGCTATTTTTCTTGAAAAGGACATCCAATTCGGGCAGGAATTGGCTGGTTAACTTTAATGCCTCAAAAACAAAACTACTCTCTATTAATCATCCCAGAGATCCTTCCCTGCCCTTCATTAGAATGTCTGACGCTCAACTTCTCGAGAGCACCTCTCTGCGGCTGCTCGGATTCACATTGTCTGCTGACCTGAGATGTAACAAATACATTGAGTCAACTGCTTCGTCCACCGCAAGGAAAGTTGGCTCCCTGTGCTGCGCCAGGAAATGTTTCTTCCCGGAATCGATCCTTCAAATCTACAAATCAACCATTCGCCCTTGCATGGAATATTGCTGCCATATATGGTCTGAAGTCCCTTCTGTTTACCTCGGGGTTCTTAATAAGATCCAAAGATGGATATGCAATGCAACTGGCACTGATCTTGCATCTCGTCTGCAGACGCTCCCTCACAGACGTGCCGTCGCCTCTCTCTGTCTTTAATCACCAGAGAGAACCATCCCTGCCTCTCATTAGAATGTCTGACGCTCAACTTCACGAGAGCACCTCTTTGCGACTGCTAGGTCTAACATTGTCTGCTGATCTGAGATGGGACGAATACATTGAGTCAATAGCTTTGTCCACCGCAAGGAATGCCGGCTCCCTGTGCCGCACCAGGAAATTTTTCTCGCCGGAGTCAATCCATCAAATCTAAAAATCAATCATTCGTCATTGCATGGAGTATTGCTGCCATATATGGTTTGGAGCCCTTATGTTTGTATCAAGGTCCTTGATAAAATCTAAAGACGGATATGCAATATAATTGGCCCTGATATGGCATCTCGTCAGCAGCCGCTATCTCACAGACGTGCCGTTGCCCACCTCTGTCTTTGTTACAAATAATTTCAAGGTAACTTCTCCGATGAGCTGCTTTCCCTGGTTCCCAGACTTCATGAATTTAAGCGTTCAACTAAGCTGGTATCTCATTCTCACACTTTCACTGTTGAAACTGTTAAATGTAGTCATCTCTTCTACTCGAAAAACTTCATGTCTCGCCTGTAGAATTCCCTTCCCATTTCTTGTTTTCCTAATAGTTATAATATCTAATTATTCAAATGTAATGTCAATCGACGTCTCCAGATGCCCTGATCTATCACCTAGCCTTCTCCTCACCCTTTCTTCTATCACACCCTCTTTGCTCTTGATCCAACTGTCTTTAATCCATTTCGTGCTAGTGGCTTTCCACCTTGCTTGGTCTGGAATGATTTAAAAAAATAACAATTGAATACAAAAGTATAATATCCATAGAAATTTAATTATCACATCAGTAAATATTTGAGTTTGAAAACTTTAACAAAATATTGAAACAATCATAATTATGAATGTTTACTCCTATTTTAAGAAGTGAACATAAAGGAAAATATTTGAAATTGAAACATTTTCCCATTTCACTGAAAATGTTTCAATCTTCCTTCCTTCCTTCCTTCCTTCCTTCTTTCCTTCCTTTCTTTCTTTCTTTCTTTCTTTCTTTCTCACTGAAATCACTTAGCGGATCTCACATGCTTTTCTCGTCTTTCCCCGGAATAATCCATCATTTATAAGGTATTGAGAACGCGTAACGGTCGTGCTAATTAAGCGAGAGACGTGTAGAATTATAATAAATTATTTAATAGGATCACTTCTATTTTGCTGGCAGGATGTTGATGTTCGTTTGTTTGATATATTTTTTTAAAATATATTAGACTGTTATTTTTGTAATGTAATTTTGTGTTATCTGTCAAGATTTATCGGATTTCTTTTTGACTATCATTGTTTTATTGGCTTTTAATTTAATTGAACTATTAACAGATGAATAAGACATTTAATCCGTGCAATAATGTAGCGGTTTATTAACCAATATTGTTTGGATTATTATTAAGGAGATATATTTAACTTAACATATCGAATTTATTCACAACATAGGATTTTTCTTTTTAATCTTATGTTTGAATCTTTCATAATTGTTTATCAAAGCAGATAAAATTTGCAGGAAACCTGGGAGATAATCTGACATTTGGAAAAGAAGAACTTTCGTTGATCTTTATCCAAACTTTTCTGAAATGTCTACAAATAAAACACTTCTTGTCAAGGCATTGGATAGAAATGTCAATGGATTTATTATAAAATATTTATTTTTAATTTATTATTGTTGTAACCTAGGGAAGGTTACTGAATATAAAAAATCACACGAAGGTTCGTAAGGAACGATAATACTGAGGAAAAGAACAACACATATAAGATTCGCTAGGAGTGAGTCAAGTGAATTGCACAATGAAACTACAACTTCGAGAAATCTATCAACCGCCTCAAGCGGTCAGATGTGGCACAAGGCCGAATTTAATGTCGGGTATCCCAGCCCGAAGGCTCGGCCAAAACTTCGCCGTATAAAATGGAGTCGGATAGCTGTTTCCTGAGATGAGATTCTGCCCTTCGACATAGCCTCGTCTAGGAACACTCAGTTTGACCAGCACTGCTGGAGACGAATTTCAAACTGCAGGATATCTACGGGATCAGATGTGGCACAAAACCGAATTTTATGTCGGATTACTGAGTCCGTAGGCTCGGCCAAAAAATTCCCCGTCGACCCCGTATAAAACGGAGTCAGGTAGCTGTTTCCCGAGACGAGGCTCTGTCCTTCGACACACCCTCGTTTGAGGATCCTCTCTGCCCGGAGGCAGAGAGTTTGACCAGCACAGCTGGAGACAAATCTCCAACTTCAGTTGATTTACTTGACCCCCCCTCTCTGAGTCAGGTTGTGACACAAGGTCAGTTTTTAACGTAGGGAAATAGAGTGTCTTCACTGAGGCCGGTGGTCTTAGCTGGACATGCTGGTCAGTTTCCCGAGAATCTGCCATTCCATATAGGCTCGTCTAGGGAAACTTTTTGCCACTGCGGTCACTTCGTATTCGAAATAGACGTCACATGTGTATTCTGTATGTCGACCTACGCAGCCGTTAATTTTTTAGTAAAGAGGGTCTCCGTTCGATCTGGTTTGCTTTATAGCTCGACCACGAAGAAAATCATAATAAGCGATGTTCTCGCTTCCAATTTTTTAGGAAACATCGTCTTCTTCATTACGACTATCGTTCTCAAAATTCAATAAATGATTATGTTAAGAAACTGAGGAGTTTAACAATAAATAAATTTTAATTATATTCATTGAATGCGCAGATTGATAGGCGTAAAACCCATTGTATTTGTTGCATAATGGATAAGCATATTAAATGTGTATTGCCAGCGAGTATGTTGCAGACGGAGCTGGTAGGTATTTAAATACCGACTTAGGTCACATTCAAATAAATGCTTAGAACTACCAGCCCGCAATATATTCGTTGCCAATACTAATATAGTAGGCTTATCAGTAGACAATATATGGCTGAAATAATGGAAGTATTATTAATAAAAAAGAAAATGCCAACACTCACTAGCACCGATTATTAATACGCTGACCGTGTTTAGAAAATAAAACATACGTATAATTTTAGAGAGATAGTTAAAAAAAAAAGAAAAAAAAAGAAGCCAGACATTCAACTAAAACACTTTTTACATTATGCGGACTATTGTCCTCATCTTTGTCGGCATATTTATTACAGCGTTTCGGTCGTTGTACGCTCCGGCCTTCTACAGGAGGTTGGAATGTAGAACTGAACCCTTTATTTCGCTCACTGGGGTAGACTGTTCTAGTTCCACGTGCCATGTTTAATGGATATCAATTATCAGTTATCCTCTGCTAATTCCCCTCTCCAAGTTGTCCACAGCCTTAACCGGATATTGAACTCACAAATCTTTGGATACTGACACTGGATCTAACCAACGCCTTTAACCACTGTGCCATATGTCATCAAGAGTACAACGGCCAAAACGTTGTAATAAATATGTGGACAATTATTAGGACAATAGTTCGAATAATGTAAATAGTGTACATAATACCTAATCTTAGAAATATAGACAGATATTCAATTAAATGTAGAAATAAAATCATCCTTGAGAATTTCTAAAAGTATAGCCAAAATCGCACGAATATGCAGAACATTCGGACAATTTCTATATAATGGTGAACAGAAGAAAAAAAAATATAAGAAATTCAAAAAAATTAAAAAATTTTTTATCGCAGTTACTAAACTTGTAAAATCATACGCAAATATACGCAGATTCACGCACACGCACGCACGCACGCACACACACGCACACACGCGCATATATATATATTTCGAAACATAATTAGTATCAATATTAAAATCTCATGAATGTCACATAATACTGCCTTAGGTTATATATATATATATATATATATATATATTACTTATATATTATATGCGCGGTTTGTCTGACGATCACAAAAGCGTGAAACCCAGGTTCACAAACTCACATCATTCAAATTAAATATATATGCCTAAATGTCTCTAGTCTCTATTTGTGTGTGTATATATATATATATATATATATATATATATATATATATATATATATATATACATGCATACATACACACGCATACATACATATATATATATATATATATATATATATATATATATATATATATATACATACATATATATATATATATATATATATATATATATATATATACATATATATATATATATATGCATGTATGTATGTATAAAAAGGAAAAAAGACAGTAGGAAATCAAGTTTTAGCCAGCGAGTTTGGAAAATAAGACTTTCGACTAAGCGAATAAATAGTACACTGAATCTAATATAATTGGATCATTAATCTGTAGAATTAAAATCTATGTGTGCGTAATGTATTTCTTTTGACATCAATAAAAGTCAGAACACACACACACACATACATATATATACATATATATATATATATATATATATATATATATATATATATATATATATATATATATATATTGAAACTTTTATGAAGAAATCGTGATGCCGTCTGCTTTAATGAATCAATAGCAGGTTGAGAGCTCAAAAACACTTGGATTTTGTCAATGAAAGGAAGTAATTTTTTACCCATATTTTTTGCTTATTTTTTTTTATTTACAAAAGACTGCCTTTCATAAAAGAAAGCTCTTTACGCATAAAATAGTCATTATAACGAGAATTTTGTAGAATGGGAGTAATTCATCAAGTCGTTTTTCAAAATGTTACAATTTCCTGCCTGTCATTCTTGAAACTCTATTTTCAAACATTCACATTCCAATTTGTCTAAGTAAGCAACGCCAATGGCAACGCTGTTATCATGAGCATTGATATTATCATCAAAATCCGTGCTCGATCATCAATGTTATTTATTTTCCTTTACATTGACATTTATATCTAAATTATCCCGGAAAATTCAATTTGATAATTATTATTTGGTTGACGTGAAAATCATAAAAGATTTTCATGCTTTTCATTTAGTGTTTCTACGTACTTATAGAAAGCATATTTTCGTAACTTTTTTTGTGGCATAGACGACAGTTTGGAGCATGTATGCATGCTTGGTCAATGGAGAAGTTCACATCTTGATGATATTGGGACGATCCCAACGTGTGAGACTTTTAAAATATTTTTTACTATAATGTTCGGCCTTTACATAAACAAAGATCTACTAACGGTAGAGCGTTGCAGAATAAGCGGTACGATTTAATTTCGATCGCTTCTAGATTTCATTTCAGTTTCGGAAAATATATAAAATATGCGAGGGAAGCGTAATGGTTAGCGGTGCGAGAAAATAGAACTGGCAAACCGAGTTTAGATTTCGATCCCGTTTGTTACGTTCGCTTGTGCGCGAATGCCTTTAGGAAAGTCCTTAGTCATAATTGTCTCACCTACCATTAGCTATGTATTCAAAAGCAGTGTTTACGGGACTACTGTATTCTGAGAATGAAGCAGCGTCGTGTAAAAGAACTACTCTGAATCCCAACGCCTCCAAAATCCCACCACTATATTTGTCGCCCTACACCCTCTGCGTTCGTCTAAGACGTCCAATACGTGCGGCTGATAGATGGCGGTGATCATTTAGCTCCAGGTCCGACCTTATCCCATTTTGTGACTTGCTTGATCATAAGGTGGCCCAGATAGTATCTTCGATGGTGTCTTCGTATTGGGCTAGTCCAAGCAGGACGAAGACGCAAAGAAAATAAGACACGAATAAATTCAAACAACAACAAAAAAAAACTAATTTTATATCAAGTCCTTCATAAAATAATTGATTAAATAAAGAGATAGCATGAAGCAAATTATCAGCCAAACCTGCTTCTAACTCGGACGAGGACGATTCTGTTGACTTGGCGAATTTTGGATTGCTGATTTGTAAAGTTCGGCACAAGGCTTATGTCAGAGGTTCTCTTCGGTAGATAATTACTTGGTATGTTTCGCATTCGGTGTCTAGAACTCTCTCTCTCTCTCTATCTCTCTCTCTCTCTTATCTTTCTTCGAGGCATTCATACTTACTGACGTTTGCCAAACCGGCATGGGGTACGGCGCAGTTGGAAAACTCGCTGTTACCCCATGCCCGCTATCTCCATTGTCTGTGTCCTGAGAATTAGATTGCTTCAAAATTTTGGAGTATTCTCATCATCAACTGTCGATGGTTACAGGCCTTACTCCGCCTCATAACATCCACTTTCTCTTATTATCATCTCTCACTAATCCTTCTCAGTGAGCGTGGGTAGATCCTCAATCTTCCTTGGTGTCTCATCTGCGCCTGCTACCTGGGCGTAAAGATTAATTTCCAAGTTCATTGCTTACGAAAATAATTTTTCCCATTAATATTTTGTATATTTAGCTGTGTGATAAGTGTCAATCATTGTCTTTTTGGCCTGTTGCAGTTCAAATCCACCCTCCATCTTATGTTTTTCATTGTTCAAAACACCGACACACAATTCAGTTGGCTGTCTATATGAGAATGAAAATCTTTAATTTTTTCGACGTGTTTTATTCATTAACCCTTCTTATTTATCAGGGATCTGTCAGTATATCGTTCCTTCTAGTCAAAGAAAAATTTCTCATAATTACCATTAACAAATAGTGTGACATTTTCACCAATAATCATGTTATTTTGCAGGAAAAAAAAGAAGTGCAATTTTGTAAATATCTATGATTGACTCCATTCTGAAGAAGGATGTTATTTACAACGATAAGGGAGCTGAAAGAGATGGGCACGATCACGAATGATATTAACAGGATATATCACGTTATTACACGGATCAATATTGATTCCATGACCTAGACGCATCCACTGAAAATGATCAAAATTATCAACAATAACCTACAAATACAAAAGTAATGTCAATTGTCAGTTATTATGTAATATATCTGACATGTGCTGCATAAACAGACGGTTAATTCAGTGTTAACTTCATATTGCATGCTTACAATTCATACTTCATGCGCCGACGGTTATATCACAGTGCATGCTTTCAGACTTCAGGCTTAGA
The DNA here is from genome assembly GCA_963932145.1 of Acanthosepion lycidas. Taxonomy (NCBI): domain Eukaryota; kingdom Metazoa; phylum Mollusca; class Cephalopoda; order Sepiida; family Sepiidae; genus Acanthosepion; species Acanthosepion lycidas. Next base: position 75,764,064 of record OZ010592.1, on the reverse strand, counting down.
CGTTTAACTGAATGTTAAATTCCTATCGCATGATTAAATTTCATAATGCATGCTTCGATTTCATATTACATAGACTTCAAATTGCGTGTTTAGTCGTTTAACACTGTTAATATCAAACAACATGTTTAGATTCCATACTGTATTCTTCAACATTACACTGTAAGATTAGACATTTTACAGAGTGTTAATTTTATACTGCATACTTAGAGCGTATAATGCATGCTTAAACGGTTGACTAGGTTTTGAGCTATACTAAAGAACGATCAGTGCCATGAATAGAAAAATTATATAAAGTTTCCAGGGAGAGCATGTTTTAAAAGAGATGGTATAATCACCGATTCCCTTTTAAAAAAGACAAGGTACAGGAATAAAAAAAAACTTACTATACCTCCAGCATTTAATGGGATATATAGGAAAAAAATATCATTGCAGGCCGGGTGTACAGGCCATGTTAGGATGAAAAACTGGAAATAATGATATATCCTGTTCGAAGCAAGACACAATGAAAGATCGGAAGCAATAGCAGACAGAAAAAAACATACGAAAGAAATTCTATTAGCCAATTACGATCTCGGAAAGGATTACTTATACAAACGTCTGGGCACCTCGACGTGGAGTATGGCTCGCAAGCTTCGCTGAATAGAACAGTTACGACTAATTAGTGAGTTAGAACCTCACTGGGTGCCCCATACTTTCCACCTTCTGCCACATCTAAGCTAAGCTTAGAAAATCACCTTATGCAAAAAATGTTTCTCCTCTTCTACCTTACTATTTCTTTTTATTTACACCTTTTTCTATTTTGATTTTTGTGACGAAACACTGACTTGCTGCCAGGCGAAACCATCCATGAAGAAGACATGGTTGCACGAAGGTCAGTGTTTCCGATATCTTATATCTTACCACCCCATTCATTTTCGTTTTATGCAAATTGTATTGTGCACACTCTTAATTTAGCCGTTATCTCGACAAATATAATTTTTGCCATTTATTTATGTATATATATATATATATATATATATATATATATATATATATATATATATAATTATTTATTTAAAAATATGATTGCATCGATACACAAGAGAGTTCTCATGTTTCAAAACAAGAGCCGAAAGTTTCAATATAATTATTTGAATTAAATTGAATTAAAGTACCAAGCTCTGTTACAATATTCAAGCGAATTTTTTTTTTCGCTTGAAGATGGAGCAGAGCATGGTACTTTAATTCAGTTTCATTCAAATAATTATATTGAAGTTTTCGGCTCTTGTTTTGAAACATGAGAACTCTTATGTAGCGATGTAATCATATTTTTAAATAAATAATTATATTTATGCTCTACATTTGTATCGAACACTATTTTTTAACAATAATAACAAAAATACTAAACAACTTTGGATTATTTACCTAACGAGTTCTTTCCTATTTTCTATATATTTTTACACACACACACACACACACACACACACACATACATACATACATATATATATATATATATATATATATATATATATATATATATATATATATATATACACCAATGCCAAAATATTATATATATATATATATATATATATATATATATATATATGATAAATTGTAGTTGTAAGGAATGTTATGTTCATGGGTTAACGTTCTCAGTATCAGGAAAACATTGAATTGAACAACCAATGTGGACAGTCTGTTTTAGGTTTCAACCCAATCTTCAGACTCTGTATGTTATTGATATGTCCCGGAAAGGGATATATTTGTTCGAAGTAGCAAAGCGGTTAACTACTGTAACCGGGTAGGACAATCAAGCAGGTAACTGTAATGAACTGGTCCTCGTCGTAGTGGTAGGCAATAGGCGTAGGCAATAGGCCTAGCGAATAATCGTCCACATCAGTCTGTATTTATGGCTGACATCAGCCAATCATATTACTGTGAGGTGGACACAGGTGTATTCATATTCATTACATCAGTTATGTTTTGGCTCGGATATTTATATATGCTTGCTACTGGGGCATTTTGGGTAGTAATATTAATTGCCTCAGCCTAAAGATTATTGGGTGGGGAGTAACATGTATGAAATTGTTCTAGAGGCTATTGAGTAGAAATATCTGTGGACTGGAAACCGGTTCTTTGTAGCTGGTTTTTAGTGTTGTTTGTTAACTGGTTTTGCTCGGTATTTATTATTGCTTACTTTATTATTGTTATTATTATTATTTGATGTGGGCCCAAAGTCGGGGCCACGGAAGGACAACACGGAACACGGATTAGATGTGAGAAAGATATATTAAACAAAAAGGTTACAAAGATAGTGTAAGTGTAAGCGGAGCTTACTATGTGCTAGTGTCCAATATCGGTAGTCTTACGCGGCTGATACTATGGTATTAGAATTTTCTCTATCTCTCTTTCCTCCTCTTCTCCTAGAGTGTTATATCGCATACTTTATATAGCCCTGGAAGAGTCCATGGTGTAGGTATGTTACGGTCTCACAACACCCGCCTTCCAAGAGTTTTCTTTTTTTTTTTTTGGAAAAGGAGAAGAAAAAAAACATAAAAGTGTTATTACTTTTTTCTCTTGGGATTTACGTCGAGCGGTTGAGTAAATTTCGTTTTCCTTCCTGAGCGTCGCACTCCAGGAGAGTCTTGGGGCGTGTCGAGATCGAAGTGATCAAAAATTACGTCGATCAGGCTCTTCACAGCTATTTTCTAGTGATTCCTCCGATTCCTTCAAGCGGCATTTTCTGAGCTGGTTCCAATGGCGTGTGTGAGTGTTTTTCGGTCCTTGGACAATATAGACCAGTTCGCCAATTCTTTGTTTTATGGTGCCTACTTCCCAGAATGTTATGTTGTTTTTGTAACCCTTGAAAAAGACTTTATCACCAGGATTGAAATATTTCTTATGTGGCGATACGGTTTTTTTGAACTTTGCTTGCAGTGGAATAAGTTTGTCGAAGACAGACTTGATTTTCCTTGCGAACATTGTTTCTTCAGGCGAGCTTCCCATAGGCTTGTTCGGATTATGGGTTATCCGATTCACCTTCAGAAACTGTTGCAATGCTCTATCTGTTGGTGTGCCGAGTGCCTTTTTTAAAGCCCTTTTTAGAGTGTCCACGAACCTTTCGGTCTGGCCATTCGACCTAGGATGGTACTGAGGCGTTGTAATGTGGTCTACCTGATATGACTTGCAGAAGTCTCTAAATTCACTTGATGTGAATTGAGTGCCATTATCTGTAACTACACAATCTACCACGCCAAAACGGGTGAATAGCTCGTTTAGAAATCCGATCGTGCGGTTTTTTGGTTGGTCTTTTGCATTGTAGGACCTCGGGCCATTTTGAGTGGCTATCCACAACAATGAGGTAGTACATGTTGTCTATAGGCCCTGTAAGATCGACATGAATTCTTTGCCATGGATGATCTGTGTTTGGCCATAGTTTGTACGTCGTGGTTGGAGCTTTTGCTGCAAGCGCGAATCCGTTGCATCATTCTATCATGTGTGCTATGTCCTTGTCCATGTTTGGCCAATAAACATAGAAGCGCATGAGGCTTTTCGTACGGTTCTTTCCCGGATGTCCCATGTAAAAATACTTGAGGATTTTTCTTTGTAGGCTGTTTGGAATCACTACGCGGTCATTGTATAGTAGGACATCATCGCAGAGGGAGAAAACTTCGGGCACATTGGGGTCTTTGTTTCGAATTTTTCTATTTATGGATTGAATGAATTCATTCTCCCGAGACTCCCTTTTCATGTCGGCCAAAGTAACTGGGAGCTCTCTTATGGTACTCGCGATCATGTTTTTGATTTCACAATTTGTCCTTAGAGTAGCAATAATGGAGTCTTCAAAGAATTCTGTATTTTTTGGAATGAGTCGCGATAAACTGCCTGCATGGCAAATATTTTTGGATGTTCGGAACTCTATCTTGAAATTGTAGTTTAAAAGAATCGTTCCCTAATGAAGTAGTCTATTTGCAGTATAGACTGGCAGACCTTTTTTAGAACCAAAAATTGTAATTAGAGGATTATGGTCCGTCTGCAGTATGAACCGTCTACCATGTTGATATCTGTGAAAATTTGTCAGCGAATATTAACCCTAGAGCCTCTTTCTCTATTTGGGAATATTGTTTCTCAGCTGGAAGTAGAGATCTTGATGTGTGAGCCACAGCTTTTCGCTAACCATCTGGCAGTTTATGTAGAATGCAAGCACCGATGCCGTACGAGCTTGCAACACTTGCGACTATGATGTCGAGACTAGGGTCGTAGTGGGTGAGGGAGAGGTCCGAAGTAAGAGTTTTCTTGATCTTCTCGAATGCGTCTTGGCATTCCGGGGTCCATGACCATGGTTTGTTCTTTTTTAAGAGTTGGCTGAGAGGCCCTCTCAAATTGTGCATGTTCTTAATGAACCCTTGGTAAAAGTTAACTAGGCCGAGGAAGCTTTGTAACCCTTGAACCTTATCTGGGGCCGGCATGTTTCTGATCGCGTTGGCTCTTTCTGGATCCTGTCGACGACCGTCTTTATTTATGATGTGAGCTAAGTATTTAATATCTGGTAAGAAAAAGTCACACTTTGCCTCCTTAACCTTAAATCCGTATTCTTGTATCTTTTCGAATACGTTTATTATATGGTTCCAGTGCTCTGCCGTAGTTTTACTAGTAACTAGTATATCATCCAAATAGGCTGTTGCGTAGTTACGGTCGCCCGGCATGGCGTCCATGACCTGCTGAAAAATTGAGGGCGCAACCTTTACTCCAAAAGCCAGCCTGTTGTATTTGTACAACCCTCTATGGGTGTTTATGCAGAGCAATTTGGAACTTTCTTCTTCCACCTCTATCTGAAGGTATGCGTCCGAGAGGTCAATTTTAGAAAAAAAATTTCTAACATTGAGTTTATTTAAAATTTCTTCAGGACTTGGGAGAGAATAGTGGTGATCTTGCAAGGCATCGTTTAACCGTGTGGAAAAATCTGCGCATACTCGTATTTGATTGGACTTCTTTTTTACGTAGACCGTAGGTGCTGCCCACTCGCTGAAATCTGTTTTTGACAGAATACCTGCTTATTCGAGTCTAGAGCAGCGAAAGGGACATTCCGTTTCTTTTTGAATACCGGTTGTAAACCGTCCTTCACCTTGAACTTAGCCTTCATTTTAGTACATTTCCCAAGGCTGCCAAAAAAAACCTGGGGAACTTGTTGTTTGAGTTCCTTTTTGAGATTTACCAAATTGGACGTTGTACTTTGTAATTGCGCTAAAATGTACTCATTGGGCAATCTCAAAGATTGAATTTTCCTATCCAATCTGTTCCAAATAAGTCATCTGAAGTTTCAATACGTAACCTTTGAGCTTTTTGGTAACTCCATTTAGTGTTACTGTAAGTATTACCTCGCCTAAAATTTTAATCTTTTCGCCAGTTACAGATTTTGCTGTTTAATCCGTTTTTAATAAGGTCGGCTTGTTTAATTTTCGCCAAGTACGCCAGTTAATGGTTGAAAGATCGGAACCCGAGCCAAACTGGAATTTAATGGAATTATTGAAAATATCCAGAGTTACATATTTCCTTAAATTCCTATCGACAATATTGTCAGATTGCCTCATTTTATTTTGGGGTTTTCTCGTTCTGTTGGCGTACCAGCACCGAGTTAAAGTATGCCCACTTTTATTGCAATTTTTGCAACATTTTTGTTCTTAACTGGACAGAATTTCATCCAATGCCATTTACCATAATGGTAGCATGGTCCGGGCGGTTTCTTTAACCTGTTTGGTTTTTGGTTACAGCGGAATTTAGGACATTATATTTGCCTTTTGTCTTTTTGAGGGGAATAGTAGGTAGACTTGCTTCTGATTTTATTCTTCTGAGCCCCACCTGATTCCTCGATAGTGTTTGAGTCACACTTTACAGATATTACTCTTTGACAGTCCTCTGCCAGTTTTTGGAGAGTCAATCCTTGTTTGTTCTCAAATTTGGTCAGTACCCGTCCTCTGACTTCGGCGTCTTCTGCCGATACTAGGCCTTGTGCGAAAATTAAGCACTTGAAATCATCGGCAGTCAGTTCGACTAGTTTAAAATCATTATAGAGCTTGTTTACCGATGCTGCAAACGTTAAAAAATCTTGCTGGTTGTCTTTGACTGTGTTCAGGCATTTCCAGTGTTTGTGGGACAAGGTTGTGTTAGGCCCGAATAGTTCCGATAGGAGGCTAACAGTCTCTGAAAAATCCAAGTCAGTGGTTTTCTTGGGTAGTATGAAGTCTACGAACCTACTATGTTCTGTAGTTCCCAGTTTTCTCAATATAGACGTACCCTTTTTTTACTGGGTCATTGTTCACAGTCTACGTTGAAAATATCTTCGTAGCGCCTGTAAAACCTCGAACGTTTTGTCGTTCTCTATTACGTATCCAAAGGTTTCCATTGAATTGTAGATTGTACTCTGGGAGAATATTGTATCTTTTTCAGAGTTTGAGCCTTTTAATGCATTTACGAGTAATTCTTTAAGTTGTTTCTGTTGTAGTTCAGCATTCTGAAACGTAATTTGTTGGAATTCCATTTGTTGTTTATGCAATTTTGAAAAATAGTTGTTCTATTTCTTCTGATTTTGAGATTCCGTGGTTCCGTTAATTTCAACGTAATTGTATAAATTTCCACCACACTTATTATGTATTTTTTATAGGGGTACAAAAAAAGAGAAAACTCGCCTCAGTGAATTTGAGGGGAGAATAATTTTATGCACGAGATTCAACTCAGTTACATAAAAAAATTTTTAGCTAGTTTTTTTTTCGAAAGCTTGAGTCATAAGTAGTACTTCGGCTCTTGTGTTGTCAGTTTGTTTTATGAACAAACTTTTTTTTCTGTGTGTGGGTGTGTAAGAAATCGTTCTCGTAATGTTATTTGGACAGATTTTAATATTCCGTAGATGTCGAATCACTAGTTCGTCACTGCTGTTTGGTATCGGAATATTTTTTTATATGTAGACGCTGGGTGTTGCGTTTAAATCGCTAATGTAGTAATAGCTTAATTTCTCGTTCAACACTGCTGTGGAAACGCGTGGAGTTTCTGAGTATTTTTCGAGTACTCTGTCGTTATTGATATGGTGAGAAAGAAATTCTCAAAATCTTTCTGTCACCACTGATGTGGGACAGGCAAGGTATTGCGGTTTTCGACGTGAATGCGTTTCTCGAATACTTCGTCGACACAGATGTAGGACTGGTAAGGTATGGAGGTTTCGCCGTTAGTGCGTTTCTCGAATTATTCGTCGCCACTGATGTGGGACTGGTAAGATATTGCGGTTCTCGACGTGAGTGCGTTTCTCGAATTATTCGTCGCCACTGATGTAGCCCCAAAGTCGGGACCACGGAATGAAAAACACAGAACACGGATTAGAGGTATGAAAGATATATTAAACAAAAAGGTTACAAAGATAGTGTAAGTGTAAGCGGAGCTTACTATGTGCTAGTGTCCAATATTGGTAGTCGTATGCGGCTGATACTACGGTATTAAAATACTCTCTCTATCTCCTACTTCTCCTCCTCCTCTTCTCGTAGAGTGTTATATCGCATACTTTATATAGTCATGGAAGAGTCCATGTTGTAGGTATGTTACGGTCTCACAACATTATTATTATTATTATTATTATTATTATTATTATTATTATTATTATTATTATTATTATTACATTTATGTGTTCTTATGTGTGTATTTGTAATTTGTTAATTTTATTATTATTTATTAAATTTGTTTGTTTATATATTGATTTAATTTTTTCTTTAACTTATGGATTTCATTTTAGTTACCTATTTTTTATTAGTTAATTTCGATTTTAAGTAACACAGGAAACCCGTGTTGGTCAGGGAAGGTGATTATAGCTATTTTCTCCTCCAGACAGGGTTTTCTGTATTTTGTGTTATTGCTGTAAACGGATACCGTTTTGTTTATTTTGCATGATATATCATATATTTGTTGTGATATGTTTTTGATTTTCCCATATATGTTTAAAATGAGTTGTGTGTTTTCCATATTTACTATTTTAATAGACGGTGTGTGTGCGTATCTTATCTGTTGCCAGGGTCCTTCAGTTACTTCTTTTTCCTTCGTTATCTGTCGATTATACAGTGGCCTGTTATAATGATTTGTAAGTAATTTCTGTTTAAGGGACATTGGTTCTTCGTTATACAGTTGCCTGTGTCTTTTCTCGCGTGGTTTGTAGATTGTTTTTTTTTGTTTGTTTGTATCATATTCTCAGTGCAACTCTAGCTGGTTTTTACTGAGGCTTTTGCTGAATATCTTCTGAAGGATGCTTGATGTGGGAAATGTTTATCTATGAGGTTAATGAATATTTTTCCTCGGATAATTTCTTTAGTATAAAACAACATTACGTTTTACGCATAATTCACCATTGACAAACACACACACACACACACACATATATATATATATATATATATATATATATATATATATATAGCCGATTCAAATCACAAAACACATGGCCTGAAGATCGCATTTAAGCATAAAACATACTGTCGCCGCTTAGCGTTGATTTCACTGTTAATTTTCATATGTATTACTTCGTTTAGCATATCTTAACAAAAGATTTCCAGTATCTACAACTCGATCAGACAATTAGAAAGATATTCAGCGAGAAGCCACTTGAAGCTAAGCGTCACCCCACCTTCTAGCGATAGAGATTTCTAACATCATTCGCCATAAATAATTCATCAAAGGAATATCTGCAGCATAAGCCCCGATGCCGAGTCTGTTAAAATATTACCACTGATAGCAATTTCACACATATCGAACAATATTAAAAAAAAAAAACAAAACAAAAAAAAACACTCCGACATTTGGGGGTACACATCTTATATATGTACTTTTATGCCACAAATGCATAAAAGGAAATTATGTGTGGAAACAGGCACGGAATTCCGTCTTCGTTTCAAGAACACAAAATAAAAACGACAAATAACAAAAATGTTCTTCTCCTTGTACACTTCAATGAACCATTCCATACAAGTGATGACATCAGATGCACGCTTTTAGTGTCTTCAGTCGGCAAGGAAGACGCAGGTTCGATTTAAATATATTTTCAAAATACAGGTATTTGGGTTTAAGCAGAGAGAATAATTTCAATAGAGATCCCACTAACCGACAATAACATTCCTCGGAAGAGTAAGTCTCACTTCCTTGTTTATTCATCGTCTCTTTGAAAAATGACATATCCGTGTTCGAAAATTCCGACTTTAAATTATTTCTCTTCGTGCTTTGATTTAATCGAAAGGCTAATATATAATAAATATCATCACTCTTATTGGCAATAATGTTATCATTTTGTTACCTTTTCCTTCCTCAAATTTTATTAGCATGCTTATTAAATCTCTGTTTGTCTGTCTATGTGTTTCTATCTCTCTCTCTATATGTGTGTGTGTATACACACACACACACACACACATATATATATATATATATATATATATAGTAATAAGATTATTATATAATTATATATAATAATAAGATTAATACGAATAATATTTGTCACTTTGTGGATTGATCTAAACAAGTTGGATAATTAAATATTTGTATTTTTGGGATTCCGCAATAATACTGATGTTTAAATATTTTAGCTGAGATTTGGACAAATCAATCATGTTATGAGGACCAAATAATGAGGCTAATGGATTAAACGGAGAGAATTGCGTTGAGATGGCACTACTTGCTCCACAGTCTGTTTTATAAGATTATCAGCATCTGGAACATGTCAACCTTAATGAGCGATTCGTAACTTCTGATTTCCTGACAGGTTTTGCATTTGGATTGTTATTAATTGTGAATGATGATCCATTGGAATGAACGAGTAAGCAACGATGAAGTCGGAAAGAAAATTACAATAAAATGAATCAGAATGAGACGACTGAAATATCTTGGTTTCTGTAATAAGGGACGGATGGCTTGGAAATCATAACACTTACAGGGCAGATTGAAAGGAATAGTTAGAGGAAGGAGCGAACCAGCTTTTCGACGAGCTTGTCTGAATAGATAGCGAAACATGGGGGGTAATTTTGACAAAGGTCCGAAAGGTATAGGAAAATTTGGAGGACCATGATGTGTTGCGTCACAAAGAAGAAAAAGAAGAAGAAGAAGAAAAGAAGAAGAAGAGCAACAACAACAACAGCAAAAATGTTCAGCGGACAATAAAAATGCAGGGAAGAAAATATTACTTTCAAATACTTAATAATTATGATTCAAAATGATTCCTTAATACAGGCAGAAGTTCAAATAACAGAATACTATTATTATTATTATTATTATTATTATTATTATTTCCTATGATTTATGTTGTATACACATTTCCTTGCGGGTCTCTACCAGAGACCTAATATCAGAAATCATGGCTTCATGACATTTGCATTAATCATTTGTGTTATTAGGTTGGTGCAAAAATAATGACGTAATAATGTCGTTTTTTGACGTATTTGTAACGTCAAAAAACGACATTATTACGTCATTATTTTTGCACCAACCTAATAAAAGCGAAACAGGCACAGGAATTCTGAGACGACTTTCGGCCCACTCGAAACTGGAAAACGAAGGGTAGGCAGCTCATGTCCATATATGGCATCAGCAAACCATTTTCAGTCTGATCTTACTCTTGCAGAGGCTAGCTGTAAGATATGATTGGGGACAGTAAATCTTGTTCATTTGTATCATTGAATATACAGGGCGCGATGGCTAAAATGTGACCATTTTATATTTTTATTTTCACGCATGCGCCTTATTTGTTTTGTTTTTTTGTTGTTCGTTTTTTTTTTGTCGACTGCACAGTATTTTAGTATCAGTTGGTTACGGTCTGTGAGAAAAAGAGCACCATCGCCGAATTAACTCAGCCAGAAATTTGGCATGTGTACTGCTTGACTTTAGCACAGGGAACATGAACATTTCAGTATTTAAGTGCCAATTTGATGATAGAGCAGACGATTTGGAAAGACTTAATCGATCTAATGGTGATTATGAAAGTGTTTGGAGTGATCACTAGTGATGGCGATGTTATATCTCCATTCATCTTTTCACAGGGCCTCAGAGGCAGCACGGAGGACTACATCATGTGCCTTGAGGCGGTAGGCTGCTGGAAGACTCTAAATGCGACAACAATACCCTGGATTAATCCTCACCAGAAGAAGAACCCAATCGTGGCTGTCACATCTCCCTTACATTTAACCACCGAACTCCCCAGATTGCAGACCCCTTGATTATTATGTGTAGGATGCAGTTAAGCAACAGTTGTAACAAAAAAGATGAACTGAAGGCGAAAAATATGGCAGCATTCACCAACATATACGAGAAGACTGTTCAGAATAAGTGTAGGTGATTCTAAAGTCGTCTGGAAGCCGTGGTTTAAGCCAATGTCGATTTTATTTAACAAGATTATTCTTTAGTATTTCAAGATATTTTTGGTAACTATATCTGTTAAAATAAGATGCTTGTTTTATTTTCATTTTTGCATAAACCAGACGAAAATTTATCCATTGCACATTGTAAGTTTATGTTAAGGACTAGAGGACAAAGGTTTGATGTTGCACCCACTATTTAATAATTAATTTCTCTGGTTCGGTTAATTCATTACTACACGCGTTAAACGTTGAAGCCAGAGTAACCATATATGTACACGAGTGACAAATGCAGCCTAATCTATATTGCAACACAGCGGTATCTAGCGTAACATTTCTAGTAGATTAATAACTCAAAAAGGAAATATGTTTATATGGACATTTATCTTTGTGTTCGTGCCAGGAATCCGCCCCACAATGTTTGTAAAAGCATTTCACCCTATATATATATATATATATATATATATATATATATATATATATATATATATATATATATATACTGTTCAATAGATAAATAAAACAGAGCATCTACCCAAATATGAGTAACCATTTCAAAAATAATGTTTAAACAATTAAATTAAAAAAAAAATATATGCTTGTGTGTGTATATGTGTGCACACGGGCTTGGCTCCGTGCTTTTGAATGTATGTGTTAGGCGTATATATATATATATATATATATATATATATATATACACATACAAATATAGATAACTACACTCGTTTCGAAAAACCCTCAAATTTTTATATTTGCCAATAATCAAATCAATCTCGAGGGAAAAAAAGGTTTTTTAAAAAAAAGAGCTACAAACATGGAAGTCTGTCGAAAAAAATCGCACAGATGAAGGTTTGAAGCCCCAAGAAAAAACCCCGATACGAGTAAACAACTAACTAACAAAAGAGCTCAATACAACCGTAGAGCAAACTATGAATTTATCATTGGCTTAAACTTGTTTGGTTCATCCAACTTTTAGAATATTCGAACCAGAAATATCCGAAAATCTCCAGTCGTTTTTAAGTTTATATATATATATATATATATATATATATATATATATATATATATATATATATATATATATATATATATATATATATATATATGCCAGGCGATGTAAATAATTCAGTTAATCTTTCCGAAGCACACATGCGGAAACATTTTAATTATTACTGAGCGCATTAATTTAATCAGATAAACAAGATGCAAAATGTTCACGCGGGAAATCACATATTTTAAATACCAAATTTAGCAATGATTAGATTTCCTCGGGCGACAACAATGAAAATGGTTAACATTAATCGGAGAAGCTCAGGCTAAAACGGTTTTTGAAAATAAATCTGTAAGAAACTCGGTTGTTGGACAAGCCAGGGTTTTCTTTTTTACATAGTGCGTGGAAAGTTTTGGTCCTACGGGTTTTATGTCCCTTCGGCTAAAGACGTTGGTTAAAATGTACTCCGGAATAAAAAAAAAAACATTGTACTAATTAACATTGTATTAGTTAACTTACTGTCGTGAGTTCAGTCCCTACATTGGGTCGTTTCATTTCATTTCCCGTAGATCGGTGGATTAATAGAGAATAATTAATTGATACGTGAATAACTGCAGCAAGGACAGATTGATCTTTTCAAATGAAACGTTATATTCAATTGAGTAGTTATCCGGTGGTGGAGATAAAAAAAGGTTCGTTTCGAAATTCACAGAAGCAAAGAAACTAGTAGATTCAGTTGCAAAAGGCTAGAGAGTGCAATGCAGAAAACATCCATAGTAAGGATTATCAGACAGACAAAGATCAAAATGGCAGCCGATATCCAAAACGACCTCAAGTTCGTTATTAAATGGGGCAAAGGATGACTTGATAATTATAACTACTCCCAAAACTAATCTTCTTTCCATTAAATCATCTGAGGGTCCGCTCTCTACCTTCCATCAATATGGCTGATTCTAAACCCCAGATAGATCACTCGTTGCACGTTATCCGAATAACGGTCTCAGTTGAATGAAGTGGAAAGACGATATTGAATCCATTGCTAGGTCAACTATTAAGAAAGTTTGTTTAACACCTCCATAAAACTAAACTCCTTTCCATTAAATCATCTGAGAAACCCCTCTCTAATTTCCATGAACATGGCTGATACTAAAACCCAGAAAGATCACTCGTTGCTTGTTCTCGTATTAACGTTAATATCCAGCATAAAGTGGAAAGATTATATTGAATCCATTGCTAGGTCAGCTGCTAAGAAAATTGGTTCACTGACGTGCGAGACTTTTTTTTCAAGATCTATCTAACATGTTTATAAGTCTATCTTTCGTCCATGCTTAGAATATTGCTTCCACATGCGGTCTGGTGCCCCTGGTATTTAACTTGAGCTCCTTGATAAAATCCAAAATAGATTCAACAATATTATTCGTCCTGATCTGGCGGCTCGACTTCAGTCAATTTCCCACCGTCGTAAGGTTCCCATTCTGTGTCATTTGAATAAATACTTTCATGGTAATTGTTTGGAAGAGTTCTTTGCTATGATACCTAGAATTATTCTATTTAAGGGCAGTACCGCTCTATGGGATTTTGTCTCCTCCGAAATATTCGTGCTCACGGATCGCGCATACGCGTGTGACAATGTGTTGCCCCCGTATTCTGGAGTGAAACGGTTTTTGTTTCCATCGCTGTTGGTCAGGGTCTGAATGGTGATTTAGACGACGTATTGGAGGAAGTCTTGCGAGATGACCGATATTCTCATCAGGGTCTAATCCGATTCATCGTATCAGCTGAAAGATGAAAATTAGAACTCACAGAAAGCGGTTCGTTTCAACAGATTTAGCGAAAGGTAGCTGACTGCGGCGAGACTAGTTCGCTTGAACGGGGCTAGGCTTGATTTTCTTTTTTAGGTCTTATCGGAGAAGTTTCCTTTTGGAGTACTCCCTAGGTTAGGCTAGACATTTTTGCCTATCTAATTAATGTAAGTGTCGATCCTGACCTCATACCGGTTGCTTCTTCAGGGATGATCCAAGTCGAGATTCCCAACCTCCCCAGGTTGTGTTATCCCCACTTTTTTCATCTCTAACGGGCCTATCATAATTTTAAACAAACCCCACCACACGTATATACATACATGCGAGGAAATATTATTCAGTGGAAAAATAAAAAAATGACATGTATACATTCACGAGACATTAACGAGAAACTTTCGCTACACTTCCAATCTTTGAATTTCAATGCCTATGTATAGACACAACACCACCCGTATACATTCATATGTCATATCCGAAACTGCCAACATATGTTTATATATGTATGAGTCCCGACGGACGACCAAGTACGTATGTGTCTTCGTACTTCATTAGGCGTATGAACATACATCGATGTTTGCGTTAGTACGATGACACTGCAACGACGGTTGACCTCCTCTTCCATAATAACACCAATACACGCAATCTACAGAAACCCAAAATTTAAAAAAAAATAATTAGTTTGTCTGACGATCGCAAAAGCGTGAAACCCATGGTCACAAACTCACATCTATCCAACCAAATATATATATATATATATATATATATATATATATATATATATATATATATATATGTGTGTGTGTGTGTGTGTGTATGGTATGTATGTATGTATATATATATATATATGAAAATTTCAAAGATTTAACCACTAGAGAAGACACTATTTATGAATAAATATTTTATTCATATATATATATATATATATATATATATATAATCGTTAATTTTTATACCATCTGGTATTTTTGTAGGTCCCCTGAAATTATGATCTATCGTGGTATATAGAGGATTTAGTAATGACGGATACGTTCTTTTGGGAGATGTACACATTGTGATGAGTGAATGGGTCGTGGATATGTTTAGTTAGGTGTAAGAGAGTAAGTGATGTCCATTCCCTCCCACATAGTCGGTCTTGTGCCAAAATTATGCTTTATATACAATAAATCTTGATTACAACGCATACCAACTAAAAATTTTAAAATAACTGTAGAAAAGTCATTATGGCAATGGAACAGTTTTTTAAAACCTAGCAAAACTACGCAAAAAGATGTTTAACCCTAAAATACTAACCATCAATTAAAGTTACACCACTACTAACCATGGGTATATCATACCCGATTTTACTTTAATATGAAGAATCTAATTAGACAACGTGAAACGATGTCGGCACAATATGGGTATACTATTCAACAAATCACACACACACATATATATATATATATATATATATATGAACTATATATATATATATATATATATATATATATATATATATATATATATATATATATATATATATATATATATATATATATATGAACAAAATATTTATTCCACAGTGTATATATATTATATATAAATTCCCTCCAAATAATGTATGTGCCAGTAACAAGGGGACGAAGGTCCAAAGGCATATGCTTGGTGTGTTTAAAAGAAAGCTTTTCCCAAATTGGTATACGACCTGATTAGAACTATTAGGTTAGTACAAAAATAATGACGTAATAATGTCGTTTTTTGACGTATTTGTAACGTCAAAAAACGACATTATTACGTCATTATTTTGCACCAACCTAATACAACGTCTTAACGCCCATGTATGTATGGTTTATTTAAGCTTCATAAGAATGCTATTCCTCTTAGATTTTATCCATGGTGGACTTAGCGCAGCACGATTTGGCAAAGTGATTGACATAGTTATCGCAGCGGCGTAGGCTCTATATTCTTTTAGTGTCACTGATTCGTTCCTGTTCTCTAAATTTATTAGAGATTCCCAATTCTGTTCAGTAGACAAGTTGATAATTTCGTTTGATTTTGTCATCTCATTCACTAATGTTCCTGTTATGAATAATCAAGAGTGGTCTCCTATTGTTTCTATACTCTCCTCTTTAAGAGAGTTAGTTCTGTTTACTGGGACTATAAAAAGACACTATATGCGAACCTTTTATTCTCAGTTGAATAAAGCTTTCTTAAAACCTAGACCTGCGTATTTTTTATCATTACAGTTCTTCAGGAAACACATGTCTGCACTGATTCTCTTCATAGGTGTCACCTTCTCCTAGTTTACCGGAAATTTTCTTTCTGTTTTTGTCCATTTAGCCACTGAGGGAGTTGAATTTTGTTTTAATAATATTATGTTTGCCTAGATTCATGGTACATCAATCGGTAGGCCCTTGAGTCCTATTTAGGCCCAACTTTTTTTTTTTATCCTCAAGTCCCGTACAATTAATTTAATATCTACTTTGGTCCACTCTGATTTGATGATATGTTAACATACTACGTTGTGGGGCCCAATTGACGAACACTTATAATATTTCCGGGAAGCGGTTAAATGGAGAATATAGTTAAAAGGACAGTGGAGCATAATTTTAAGACTTTTAAGGCGGTTGTGGTTTTGGGACTTTGCTCAATTTTGGTAGAAGCAGTCACAGACTTCCCAATAGGGTATGTGATTTCTAGTTTTTCTACAATCCTGTTGCGTGTTGTAAATGGTGCTCCAATAATTGGACCGATTTTAAAAGCTAATTAACTTTAAGCGGCTAATGATTATGTTTTCTTTTTTATTTCAGATTTGACAACTTAAGTCTTTGTAAATTTCAAATCTAGAAAGATTAACAATCAACCAACGTGTTAAAGCTTCAAGAGTACACTTGGAAAAATTGTTCGTAAATTCAAAGAACCTGGGTCGGTTGCAGATGTGAAAATACCATTGCGTGCTCGTTTACGCTGTCCTGCTAAAAACATTTCTGTAGTGCACAAGAATGTAGCCGAAAGTCCATACACCTCTATTCGTCATCACGCGGGAATTGAACCTTTCCACAACAACGTTTCATAGTTAGTAATTACATTCTCGGTTGGTCGATTATTTTCACCAAAATAATCGCGAAGAGAGCGAAATTCATTTCTGTTTGAACGTCCCTTTTTGTAATAGGCTTCGATAACTTTAACACGTTGTTTGATTGTTAATCTTTCCATGGGTGAAATTGCCAAAGACTTTAGTTGTCAAATCTGAAAGAAAAAGAAAAAAAAGATCATTGGAATCAATTGGAAATGAGTTTTTATCTTTTAGAATTTTTTTTTTTTTTTGGAAAGGTGAGGTTGGTTATTTTCTTTTTTTGAGGAAGGATGTGTTATTTAGAATCGTTGCTCTATCTGGTGCACCATATATATATATATATATATATATATATATATATATATATATATATATATATATATATATATATATATATATAAATGAGTTATGAAAATCTTGGTAATCCGTATGGGTA
>OZ010592.1:75706429-75741429 GCA_963932145.1 Acanthosepion lycidas | reverse complement strand
TAGAAATTAACTGGACTAGTCAATATTCGAAGAAAGGTAAGCTGATTCATTTGACATGTGTATAAGGTAACTGGACTAGTTAATATTCGAAGAAAGGTAAGTTGATTCATTTGGCATGTGTCGAAGATTACTGGACTAGGCAATATTCGAAGAAAGGTAAGCTGATTCATTTGACATGTGTATAAGGTAACTGGACTAGTCAATGTTCGAAGTAGTTAAATTGAGTCAGTTGACATGCGCCGAACAGATGATGTTCGAAAAAGTTAAACTGTGCCAGGTAACATGCGCAAAAATTACTGATATACACGGAAGAATGCTGGTAGACACGTGGGATGACATCCTGTGCGTAGGAAATGCCGATCTTTCTCGGGCGTAGATTAGTATGCGATGAGAATGACTGCTATGTGTAGTAGATGCCGTAACTGTTGGCTGCATGCAGAAGATAACGAGGCAGTTGATGAGCGCAGAAAATCCCGGTCGTTCGTTGTGGGTGAAGGAACCGTTGACAAGTGATGAAGATGTAGGAACCGTCGACAAGAGCTGATGATACCGGAACGTGAGGTCGTGAGCTTGTCCATGCAGTCAGGGAGGAAGAAAATAAATTTGCCCTTAAAAGAAAAAGAATGATAATCATATACAATATAATGAGGGAAAAACGGTGTTTTAACCCTGAAAAGGAAGACAGGGAGCAAGCTTCATACTGTTCATACAGGATCTCTAAGACTACCTCAGTGGGTGAAGACTGTCCTCTACGGCAATAAATCGCATCCATAACCAAGCAAAACGCGGGCCTCATATGAATTCGATTTAAACAGCAGCACCTAATGAACAACGCACAGTATCACACAGCAACCGGACGGACTTCCGATTAGAGAACAGCCTATTGCTAAAGACAGTAAATCGCACCGTAACCCGGCAGAAAAAATAGGAACCTTAAAGGCTTCCTATTGAGGATATGGGAAGTCAGCATTATACAGTTCCGAAGAACGCGGCCACTAAACAATCCAAACTTCTCGCGTTAGCTGTTAGGTTGGTGCAAAAAATAATGACGTAATAATGTCGTTTTTTGACGTATTTTTAACGTCAAAAAACGACATTATTACGTCATTATTTTTGCACCAACCTAATAGAAGTACATCAACCACGCAAGCAGTGTCATCGTATAGCATAGAGAGAAAACCTATCCTTGGTTCTCATCCTAGAATCGACAAGGCGGTTGTGGCATAAGGGCGGTTTTTAAGTGGGGCATTTTGAGCACGTAGGTTCGGGTAAATATTCACCATTGTCTCCGAATACACGGGGTCGCTTTGCTTTCTGCCTCCCCAGACGAGACACTGGCATTCGGCATAGCTTCGTTTGGGTTTCTCTCTGCCCAGTGGCAGAGAGGTCGACAAGAGAGTAGAAAAACTAAACCCTGGATATTTGAACATTTGTCATCCAGCTTAGTCAGGATGTGAAACATGGTCTGTTTGTTTTAACGTGGGTACTCAAATGTCTCCACTCGGTCCACAGGTCAAAATTAGTCTTAGATGGCAATGGTTTGTCTAAGCTAGTTATAGCCTGTCATACCATCGCTACGGATTAGATGTTACGGAACAAGACCGATTTTTCTGTCTAGGCAGCAGGGGGAGAGGGCAGCTACCGGCACGGATCAGATACCACAACTGCAACAACTCTCCCGACGAGAGAAGCTATCCTTTGATATTTACAATTGACTTCGCACTGACTCAGGATGTTCCACATGTTGAGCTTGTTTTACGTGGGGACCAGTGTGTCTCCACTGGGGTCACATGGCAAAACTGGTCTTACCTAGTCATAGCTTGCCTTACCTAGTCATTACTTCACACCACCGCTACGGAACAGATGTTACGGAATAAGTCCGGGAATTCTTTCCAGACATCGGCGGAGAGGACAGCCACCGGAATGAAACAGATACTACAACAACAGCATCATCCTCTCTGAAAGGAAAAGCTATCCTTTGAAGGAGCGATTTTTGACTGCTGGTTTTATGGTATATGGGCGTTAAAACATACGCCATATTTCTTAAAAACTTCTAGTCGTAATGGAAAAATATCAAATTACTTGAGGTTACAAATTACAAGTAATTTGATATTTTCAAGGACTGAAGTAATATTTATATTATGTAACCATAATCAATTATCTTTAAAGATGACGTAGTGTGTTATTAAATTGAAATAACTATTTAAGGTCGCATAAAAAGTGTTTTACAATGTAGATGGACGCTACGACAAAAAGGGCAAGATGTCGAGAAATAGATCGTCAGCCCTGATGAAATAAGCAGTTTAGCGGAACGCTATAATACCACCAACATTCACTCCTCCTTCCATCGGCGTGATTTTAGTTCCACTCAAACAGCTTCTTCCCGCGAATCACTGCGGTGTGGAATAGACCCCCAAGAGGATGTTTCCTCAATCACTACAATCTTAAACTATTGAAATCAAGAGTTTAACTTTATCTTCACCTCCTATCCATATATACTGTCCGTTGACGTAATCCGCTATATCAAGTGGCATCCAGTCTTGTAAAGGGTGAAACTTACTGTAAAAAAAAAAAAGGAAATTATTGGACAAACCCCGATAGTATAAGTACTATGACATGAGTAACGGCACAGATACATTCTGCCACCCAATTCCATAAATTATGTGCATACATTTTTTTAAACTTCGAGAATTAAAATTTGAATTGTTAAAAGCATAGGACCTAGTAGAACACGGCGTTTGGGAAAACACGTCTGGGTCTTTTGTATGCTTTGTCTAAAGAAGATGATGGCAAATGTTATGATTTATTAGAAATGATAAATACGTGAATTAGACCTGTGTTTATAAACTGATATGAAGTGCCACCTAAAAAATGAAAGCGGAATAAGAACAATCTACACCTGAATGCAATAAAACCCTAGTTTCAATATACCATTAATGTGATTGAGTGCGACAGACAATGTAAAAAAATCTGGAGAGCACATCTGCCGAAATATTTGAGTGTAACAACAAAGGCGAGCATATTTGGACGATACACTGATACTATATCGAAAATATATGATGATGATTTTATTTTCCAGAAATAAAGAATTAAAAGCTTTTTTTTCGATTATTATTTTATTTTATTTATTTATTTTTTACTTTATTTAATTCATTTTTATATGCCCTATTTAATGCTTATTTAATAATTATAGTGTTGTGGATTCCGAGATGAATTCGGTCTCCAAGGAATGACAAACGCAATAATTAAATATAAGAAATAAAATGTATTTACACAATCATACAAAGAGTAATACTGTTAGTAAGTTCAGAAACGTGGTTAGTAGCAAATACAGATAGATATATACAGTCTCTAAGTAGGACTTCCTTAGAGTCTACGTGCTTGTAACTGACTTCTACAAGAGGTTACCTCACACTATCTCCGTTCGTATATTCTCACACTCTCCGACTGTCGACTACCTACCACCACTGACTGTAACTCTGGGTATTTAACGGCAGCCGTCCAGGTACACTTGGTAGAATCAACTTATATGAAAAAGGGGTGGACCCCATAATATATAGTATCCTTATTTTTACGTTAAATACTAGTGGAAGACGATTTTTTTTATTAGTGCTATAAAATATAAAACATTGACAGCACTCTGAACTTAGAAAAATCACACAAAAAATCAAAGGTTGCGTGTCTTTTTCAAAACTAATTTAGTATATCAATTCAGATCAGTTAGATTTTCTCGCTGAAGTTGTTTATAACATATTAAATAATAATAAAAATAATAATAAAAATACTTGCGAACGAGAAATTAATAATCAGACATAGTGAAAAACATTATTAAACTGAAATGCAGATTCTGTGATAATATCCAGAAAAAGTTGACCATCTTGTATCAGGTTGCACTATAGTAGCATTCGCTGAATATAAAACTCAGCAGGATAGAGTGTACCAACATCTGAACTGGAAAATATGCAACTTTTACGAAAGGAAACTGCCAGAAACTGGTAAGAATATCACCTTGAGCTGGTGAAGGAGGTAGTACCTGTAAATATTTTATGGGATTTTAGAATACACTCAGACAGAACAATCGAAGCTAATCGAGCAGACATCGCGATCAAAGGCCACAAAACAAAATTTGCTTTCTTATTGGCAGGTGACTGTAGATTGTAATGAGTCTTTGAACATCTTCAAAAACTATCAAAATACAAGATCCTTGAAAGGGAAATCTAAAATGATGTAACGTATGAAGGCCTCAAAAATTCCAGTTGTAGTTGGCATCCTCGGATTAAATGGAAAATGTTCTAAATGACTAATTGAAGTAGTTCCTGTTAGCGAATGCCTTAAAGTAATGCAAAACGATTCACAAAACTATTCACACATTAAGAAGAGCTTTATCTATTAAAAATGTGTGTGATTATTTTTTTCCTGTTGTTTTTTTTATTTTTGTTTTTACAAAATGTGATCAGCGGCAGTTGATATGAAATCATTTTCTGACCTTAGGTCACTGGCTGAGACCGGGAAGGAAATGTGTATACAACAGAAATAATAATAATAATAATAATAATAATAATAATAATAATAATAATAATAATAATAATAATAATAATAATCTTATTTGAAATTTGGGAAGACAAGATTGTGTGGAATGCTGTAAGCTAATGTCAAGGTTATTCCAGTGGTGATTGGCGCATTCGTATCCCATTAAAACTGTGTGACTTTTTTGACAAGCAATGGAAAGCATACCAACTTGGAATCATCCAAATATAGGGTTCTTTGGTTACTGCTCATATTTTGAGGAAAATTTGTCTGAGTTCCTTGGTTGTTGTTGTTATTATTATTATTATTATTATTATTATTATTAATGATGATGATGATAATAATCATAATAATACGAACATGAAATTAAATTAAAAATCATCTAAAAAAAAATTTCTTTTTCGAATCTGTTCATGCTTTTGCCAGGAAAATTTCAGCATCTGATTTTCTGGGAGGAGGAATTATCAATGTTTACATTATTAACATGTGGACTATCTTCCTCGTCTTTGGTGTTACTATCCCAGCGTTCCGACTGTTGTGTAATGACAATGCCAATGGCAATATTAGCCATTTCCTTACAGGAAACATTTGGCATTGATTGGCACCCACTACTGCACTTTCCAATCTGTTTTATGATCATCATCCATTCTTTTTTCACGTCTAAACTAATTCCTTTCATATTCGATATGATGTCTTCACAAATGTCACAAATGTTCACAAATTAACTTCAACTGAAAAACTTCAAGTTTAAAGCACATCAAGTGGCCAATGTAGTTTGTGATATGGCCCGACAAATTAAGATTTGTTAAAATGAAACTAATAATATAAATGATGGGAGATTTGGGATTGTTTGAAAAAAATCTATTACTGATCTCAAATGAAAAGAACCTTCTTCTTTCTAAAAGAATTAAGTTTGTATTTAGTAAAGCTGTGTTGGAAATTATTTCTGCGAAAATTCGCTTAGGAACATATACATTTTGGTTTCCATTGGCTTATATATATATATATATATATATATATATATATATATATATATATATATATATATATATATATATATATATCAATCTGTAAAATAGATTTTTACGTTAGCTACTCTTCATGTTATGACGATTCATATAGATATGGCTATAAATTACATACATCAGCAAGACATCTGATAAGAAGCATAGAAACCACCTCTTCATTCCTGTTGTTCCCAGGTACTCCCTAAGTTTTAGCCAGGTCCCAGCCATGGGCAAATAGTGAACCCCTAAATACAACCCCATGAAAGTATAAAAAAAAACATTTTATAGTAAAAATATCAGTAATACATTTTATATTAAAAAATTGACCAACAATACATATTTTTGTAAATGTATCAACAATATATATTCATAGCAAAATTACTAATCTTACTTTTTATGGTAGAATTACCAAAAATACATTTTATACCAAAATAACTAACATTTTTTCTGTGGTTGATTGCATGCAATTGCTTCAAAATATATTTATTTGAAGTCATAAATTTGGGTTCAAAATATTTAGATTTCAGTATAAATAACCCATAGAGGTTGATATGTCGCTAACGAAAAGTAACAAAAATCGAAGAAATTTTTTCATGACATTAATCCATATAATATCCTAATCCATCAATCCATATAATATCCTATAATTCCTTAAAGAAATCAAAATGTCTTCCAAAATATAACTTCAACAAAAGTACAGCAAAACGTACAGATAAATCACCTTACAAATCTGTATATGCTCAAACTCTGAGTTTCATCTTGCATGTATTCAGTTGTGAAAGCAGAATAACATATATCATTCATGCGGTTAAACAAACTCAACCAGCATTTGATAAAAATTTTATATGTTACTGTTGTTGAGGGTCCTCAATTGATGTGGGTTCAGTTTTTAGTACAGTTCTTTGTTTGAGATTCTATAGCACCAGTCCATGAGTTTCGAAATCTCTAAAACTTACAGGCTTCGTTCGGTCGAAGCCATTTTAAACATATCAGAAAACATATGTATACAGTTTAGACATTGCTGAATGGATTTTTCGCCATGTCAGATATCCACATGAAAGTATCGCACTGACGAGGCTATTCAGAACATGACACAAGTTCTTAGGTTAAAGCTTTCGTCTTGTATCATTCTGTTGTGTTGTAGAAAACTACTCCTAGCAAAGGGTTAAATTTCCTTATATTGCATATTTCCTTAATTTCCTTAATATTGCATATTTTTTTTTTATTTCGCTCTTTGGACCGAAAATATGTCAAATCATTTGTATTCCTTCTAAAGACAAGTCTTTCGCAGCCTTTTCTTCCTTGTGGACAATTTTTGGTGTAAAAAAATCCCAGGAACACATAACAACTCTTGACGACTCGGGGTTTCATCCACGATGCTATCAACAGGAACGGATTGTAAAGTCTTCAGTCATGCATGAAATTCAAAGCTATACATCCTGTGATATACGAAATGTATATTTATTATTAATATAAAACTTACGGCTGTTATTATACATCGTTCATTGATTTACTACAACTAGCACTCTCTCTCTCTCTCTCTATATATATATATATATATATATATATATGTGTGTGTGTGTGTGTGTGTGTGTGTGTCTGTGTCTTTATATATATATATGTATGAATATATATATGTATATATATGAATATATATATATGTGTATATATATATATATATATATATATATATATATATATACACATATATATATATTCATATATATACATATATATATTCATACATATATATATATATAAAGACACATATATGTATGAATATATATATGTATATATATGAATATATATATATGTGTATATATATATATATATATATATATATATATATATATATATATATACACATATATATATATTCATATATATACATATATATATATTCATACATATATATATATATAAAGACACAGACACACACACACACACACACACACACACACACATATATATATATATATATATATATATATATATATATATATATATATATATATATATATATATGGTGCCTATAATGTTTCTGTAACATTTAAAAATTATTACAAAGGCAAATGAACAGACAAATATGAGGAAATTGTTATGAAATGAGGAGTAGATATTGGAGATTTTAACTAATTTAATACACCCTCTATATGGGCACCATTAGTAGCACGAAGCATATCAAGACGGTACACAAGTTCTTGCCATGTTCGCATAGCTTCATCTATAGTGGCAATGGCATCAGTGATGCTTTTTTGCTTTTGATGAGTGATGTTCCGTGTTTTTGTTGGATATACGATATGTTTTACATAGACAGAAGGAGAGTAATATTTGCTGAACTTGGTGACCAGGGAATTGGACCATCCCTTTCAATCCATTGGTCTGGAAATGTTATGGTTTCATTTAACAATACCTCTTTCATCAACAGGCCACTTGAAATACAAAAAAAACAATATGATTAAAAGTTTTGACAACCACTGAGTACATCGAACATAAACCTGATTAAGATATATCATCAATTACCGTTGTAATATATTTTTTATGTTGAAAATAGACTTTATGAACATCTTACAAACACATACGTACATAAACACGTACATACATAAACACACACAAACATATATATATTATAATATATTTTATTAGAACTGATTATAATAAAATCATTTTGCATAGCTACACAAAAGTGTTCCTGTCTCAATTCTATGATTGTCAGGCGATGGTAGATAATCACTAGTTATTTACCATCGCCTGACAATGTAAAATGTTTTTATTATAAACTCTTATAATAAAAATATAATATTTTGCTCTACTTTGTATTGAGAACATTTTAAAAAGTAAACGGTACGATTTGTGAATGTTTTCTCCATTACTGTTAAGTTTTTCTCCATCATATATATATATATATATATATATATATATATATATATATATAATTGAGTAAAACTTCACAGTAATGGAGTAAAAGTTAAGTTTTACTCCATTATATATATATATATATATATATATATATATATATATATATATATATAATTGAGTAAAACTTCACAGTAATGGAGTAAAACTTCATATATATGTAACGGGATGGTATAGACAGTGACAGTGTTATCTATATCTGACACGAAATGTTGTAAAAGAAATTGGATATATAAATATGTCAACCTTGCCTGAGGAAGATATTGAATATAAAACTGACAGTCATTCTAGTCACTGTCGGAGAACTCTGAACTTCCAAGAAATGGTTTAGCTTCAGGTGTAAGTCTCCTCTCTGTTAGTTTGCAATACATTGCCGTTCTTTGTTAGTACATAATGACTTGAAGAAAATCCCGCCTCAATCAACCAGGTGGCGGGAAATCTTAGTACCAAATGGTACAACGATTTCAAATAACAAGGGTCGACAGTATTTTACTTGTATCCAAACAATACTTCCCTTTCAATACCCCCCCCAATCAATAGTTTGTTCTCTTTCAGTAGAAAAAGTTCTACACCAATAATGGAATCAATGTCTTGCTCACTTAAGACTTCAAAGTAATATAAAATAAAAGAAATTCAAAGCTCATTTATTTTACTCGAGTCGTCTCCAGTTCCATTTTAAAATATTGTCATGCCCGCTTGAGTTCCTCAGGGCCCACGTTGATGATAAATGCTGGACAATATATTACAAATTAAATTTTCATGTATTTCTTTGAGTAAAATCTATTTTCCGACATCTCAAACAAAAAAAAAAAAAAAGGAAAAACAAGGGAAATACGAGATTTTTTTTTAAATTATTAGTTCAGGTAACTTCGCAATACCAGTCGTCTGTTGCCTTTCCGCGAAATACTGATTTCAGGAAGAGTGTCTGGTCTCCGATAAGCATGCAACACACTTTTCCGGAAATAATACCGCTAATATTGGGAAGAATATGCTCTCATCGGAAAACGCCTTTCATATCAGGCATGTGATAATGTCCATCTACAAAGACAAAATGGGGGCGGAAATCGGAAAGACCAATTATTATGTCATTACCTTCGTCTTTTCTGTAGAGAGCAATGCCCGGATGTTGTTTCCATTATTAACATTTAACATCAATCTGAGCTTAGAGGTCGCAGGGCAACCACCTTCTTTTCTCTCACGCCTAAAGAGGAAGCTGTGTGTAAAGCAAAGATAATTGAATATCCTGAGTAACACCCCAAGTGATCATGCACTTAATAGATCGTGTCTCATATCTCTCTGGTGATTTATCAATTATCTTAACGTCCCACTTGTCAGCGTCAGGCCATCAGGGTCCATCAGGGTCCATCAGGCGTTCTTTCATCATTTTATTAAATAATACTCCAAAGAATAGCTTTGCCAATAATCTTGTATAGACATTCTGGGCCAATCATATTCAACTTGCCCAAAGAGAAATTCTCTTCGTAAAGCGAAAACTACATTGGTTGGAAATAGCTCGGAGATTTATCAGGAGATTGGTGGCAATTTGCTCATCGTGTTTTTTACATCTTGTTCAATAATGAAGAGAAAGGGAACATACTTTCGTATAGATTTTTGTGTAGGTGTCAGGAGAAATTAAACACATACTTTAGAAACTTAGCAGAAAGGTGCATCGAACGAACGCGAATATGGTTTGAAATTTTAAGCTACTATAATAAGTTAGCCCAAAAAAATTTCCCTTGAAGATGGAACAGAGATTATTTTAATTAAATTTAATTCAAATAATTATATTGATGTTTTCGGCTCCTGTTTTGAAACATGAGAACTCTTCTGTAACGTGTTGGAATCATATTTTTAAATAAATAATTATATTTATGCTCTACTTTTGTATCGAGCACTATTTTCAAAAAATAATAACAAAAATACTAAGGAACTTTGGATTATTTACCTAACAAGTTCTTTCCTATTTTCTATATATTTTCACATATATTGTCTCCCGAATTAATGTCAAGCACTCTGAACCTTTATTTTTAAAACAACTTCTTTAAAAATATGGAAAAAGTAAATTTCGGAATTTCTCTGAAAAACGTTCCACAAACAAACAAACGGAATTATTTTGTTAAACTTTTACAAAAAAACAGAGGAATTAATTAGAAGAATGAGATAAAAGGCATACTTCTACTTTTGTGGGAATAACTCAACCGACAAAAAACGCGAATTTTACGGCTTTAAAAGTAAAAAAAGTTGCACCATTCAACAAACAGCTATATGAATTTGAAAAAGACCTACTCAACATTATCAATAACATCTCCTTTCAAAAAAAGAAAATCCACTTCCAAAAACATCTAGACCAAAAAGTTAAAAGCATAAATGTTTGTGATAAAATACTAGTTAAGTCTGACAAAACTTGCAGCTTCTACAAATTGTCTGCAGATGACTACAACTTAATTAAAAAAAAACTTAACCAGGACTTATAAAAAAGCTTGCAACAACAACATAAATAGGAATAATAGCATTAACAGAGCTAGTACAAAAAATAACTTATAAATTAAAAATTAGCGATAGAGTAGGCAAACTTGTTGAAAAGAAATGTTACATAACTCTTAAAGACCATAAACAAGATGTTTTTGAAAACCCTACCACTAGAATAATTAACCCTATCCGACCCGACATTGGAAAGATCGGCAAAGAATCCTGGAAAGAATTACTTGCCAAATAAAAAAAAAAAACAGCTTGGATTAAAATTATGGATCAATACTAATGATGTCATCAATTGGTTTACCAATATTGATAATAAACCGAATTGCACCCTATTACAGTTCCATATCGTGGATTACTACCCGTCAATTTCGAAGGATCTATTTACAATGCCCTGGACTTTACTGCTGTGTATTCTAACCTGACAAAAGAAAAAATAGATATAATCCTCAGCGCAAAAAAATCTGGCCTCATTCATAATGGGGACCAATGGATAAAAAACAATAATTACCTGTTTGACGTCACTATGTGATCTTTAGACACTGCAGAGTCTTCTGACCTTGTTGGTCTTTTAATACTGTACAACTTGACCGCGCACCGTGAAATAGATATTAAGGACATCGGACTGTATAGAGATGACGGGCTCATGGTAGTGAGGAGTTCTACTAGTTTTAAAATAGAGAAAATTAGAAAAAATATATTTAGTGACTGACTATTTAATTTATTCTTTATTTTCAGTTGATCTAGTTTGTTTTTAATTATTTGGGTTAACTTTAAGTTTTCCCAGTTTATTTATTTAATAGCCTTTGTTCTAAAGTTTATTGTTTTTTGTATTTTTAATTTACTGGTGTATCCAGGCTTTTCTTTATTTGTTTAACTTCTAATTTTATTTTCCCCTTATCCCAACTCCTTCCACATTGTTGGAAATAAAAATATATAAGACCCGCTAGTGGAAGATTCCAGTTTTTTAAAAAAAATGGCCGACGACGTAAGTCGGTCAGGAGTGAAAAAAGACCTTTTCGGGACGGCTGCTCGGCCGATCCTCCGGATAAAGCGAAATCTTCGAAACGGGTAAATACTGCACCTAATGTGAAAGACGAAGATAGTGCGAAGCATGCTAGTAGCACTAAGAAGGGAGAGACCAGGTAGGTCTCAAGCCAAAGCGTAAATGACGAGGTGCCGAAGGAGGCACAATCTAAGAAGACAGCCGAGTAATCGCACCCCAAGTTGCATAGTGAACATAGCGGATTTCTTGGAAAAGGCTAAGTGATACGCTCATCTTATAAATAAAGATGGGCTTCTTGAAGACGTCCAAGAGCTCAAATTGTTCGGTGTCGGTTTTCGTGGTGGACAAGCGTTCGCGCCAAATTTGTCCCTCCACGAAAGACATAGTGATTAAATCACTTTTGTCCCTGGGGATAAACCCCAAAGAGTTATTAACGGTGCTGGGTTTTTCATGTAGGACGTACTGCTGCCCACACCTGAAGATTGCCTGGCAATGGCTAAGAAAGAACTGATAACAAAAGACCATATACTAAGGACTGAGTATGAGGGCCGGCGAAGGACCACTATGGCTGTATTTGAGTTCCCTTCTCAAGTATCAGGAGAGCACCTGGCTGCATTTTTTATCCAGCACGGCCAAATTTTAGGGGCTCTCTCCGACAACTTGAACGGGGGATGGACTTTCGATATCATGTTAGATCAGAAGGCTTTCAAGTCTATCCCCAACTGTCTGGATTT
The DNA here is from genome assembly GCA_963932145.1 of Acanthosepion lycidas. NCBI lineage: Eukaryota > Metazoa > Mollusca > Cephalopoda > Sepiida > Sepiidae > Acanthosepion > Acanthosepion lycidas. Next base: position 75,728,764 of record OZ010592.1, on the reverse strand, counting down.
AGGCGTCCGGAAAATGCCGGTCATTGTGACCGGTAGGAAACCTACTTGCTGGAGGTGTGGAGAGACGGGTCACCTTTCCTCCTCCTGCCATGGGAAGAAGGCCCCTGGATTTCCGCTACCGACCAAAATCCAGCTTTGGCTGAGACTATCAAATCCGCGGCGCCTGAAGTGGGCCTAACTCCGAAGCAGATCGGTGGGGAAAATCCCTCGGTTGGGTTTTTACCGACATTACCCCCAAAACCAACACCTGCCACAAGTGTGGATAAGGAGAAGGAAGAGAGGGAATAGCGTCTCGTAGTTAGAGGCAAAGGGAAGATCCGGACAGCGGGGCCTCTGTCCCATCATGACCCCGGGGATAAAAACACCTATAGCCCTATTCCCTCTACCAGCTCTGAGGGCGGCGCCTCGGCGTCGTATGAAGAAATTGCCACAAATACCCAAAGACTGAACGAGCCTAGCTGGCAATAAATTTTAGACCTCAAAAAGTTGAAATAGAAACTGGAAGGAAAACGGGCGAAAAATCAGAAATCGCTGGGGCCACCGGGCCCCTTATCCTCTGTCCCGTTTTCTCCTTCATCAACCAAAAAAACTTTCACCAAACCACCTCCGCCCAAATCATTGACAAACTCACCGTCTAAATATTATCAATCAACAAAACCTTCACTTGTTAAGACTCCTTCCGGCATGACACCCTCTAACACTCCCAGAGATACACCTATTCAAACACCTAATCAATCTCCTCAAAAGTCGCGGTGGGGATGGGATAGGTAATTTTCGCCTTAAGAGTTAAAGATTTTGGCAAAGATCTTAGCTAACCGTTTGCAGCTTGTCCTGTCTCGTCTGATTGTCTCTGAACAGACTTGTGCTGTGAAAGGCAGGAATATTCAGGACAACCTTCACACAGTCCGCTTGGTCATCGAGAAAGTCGACAGTGAAGCCACGCTGATCAATTTGATTCAGTCCAACGCCTTTGATAGGGTTGACCATTGATCTCTGGAGGCTGTTCTTTCGGCTCCCAGTTTTGGGCCGTAGTTCCGCTCCTGGATCCGTCTTCTGTATGCGACTCCCTGTGCGCTGGTGGAAGTGAACGGGGTAAGATCGGAACCTTTCGTATTGTCTCGATCCATTCGTCAGGGTTGTCCGATTTCGCCCATGCTTTACGTTCTTGCGTTCGAACCTTTACTTCGCAAGTTACAGGCGAATCCGTTCCTACGCGGAATTTCCCTACCTGGTGCTACCACCTCGGCCACTTATTCTGCCTATGCTGACGACGTTTCGGTTCTTGTGTCGAGCAGAGCCGAGATTAACGTAGTCAGCAAAGAAATCAGTGGTTAAAATATGGTGACAGGGGCCAAGATCAACCGCGATAAGTCTGTTGGCTAGCGGTTGGGTGGGTGGAAGGGAGTTTCTCTTCCCTGACCTTTCCACTGGACGGATGAACCGGTCAAGATACTCGGCGTCTGATTCGGTCCAGATATCCACTTGGGAATGAATTTGTCGGATGTACAAGGGGAGGCCGAGATCCCAATTAATTTGTGGTCTCGGAAGAATCTTTCCTTAAAGGAGAGGGCGTAGGTATGTGTTTCACATATCTACCCGATTCTACTTTACCGACTCTCTGTACTTCCACTTCCGTCTGACACTTTGCTGGCGTTAGTGAAGCTCTTGTTCTCCTTTTGGGGAGGCAGGGCTGCCAGAGTATCTCGGGAGATCTGTTGCCTTCATCCATCTGAAGGCGGTTTAGGTATGCCTAGCATCGAGATCCGTCTCTATATGCTTCGCATCGGTTTCCTAGATCGTTTGTGTCGCGGACCGGATGAGGAGGATTCCTTCTGAAAGGAAGACGCCCGTCGAAATTTCACATCCTTGAGAAGTGTGCACTCGTGCGACGAGGAGGCCCGCCGTTTACCCCGAGCCAAGGGCTCCTTCTATCGTGAATGTCGTCTTGCCGGCGTCGGATGGCCTCTCCAACGTCCAGGCGTTTTCTCGTAGGGCATTATATCAAGTATTAGTTAGGGAGGCCGTTCATGATGATCTGATTGACGATATCGGTCTTAGGAAGCAGGAGGCTCGCTCGATCTAGCCTTGGTCTCCACGGTTGAAATGTCTCAATAACGATGAGGCCTCCCTCACCTGGCTGGTGATGCGTGGGGCCCTCTGGGTCGCCAAAAAGCTTTGCGCAGCGGGCTTGGAGAAATATCCAAACTGCCGACGTTGTAGTGGGGAAGTCGAGACCCTAGGTCACGTCATCTTTCATTGCAAGTTGGTAGCTCCGTTGAGTAAGTTTGTTGAAGGCCTCATGGTTCGTATGTTTCACGGAAAGTTCTTTGTCCTTGATGCCTCTTCTGTTTGTAGCAATGTAGCACCGCCGTTGACGAAGGCTGAACTTTCTGTGTTCCACTGCTTGCTAGGAGTTATGAGAGTCGTGATTTGGTCGACACGTCAGAAGGGATTCTATGGAGGCGAGAAGTTCACATTTTCCCAACTGTACTTTAGGCATCTGCAAAATCAGGACGGAAAGGCGGCGACCCTCTTCATCAGAATTCAGCAAAAGGTGGGTAAATCTTGCGCGACTGTGTAGAGTGAAAGGGGCTGACCTGGAGTGCCATTTGGATGTCGGTTAGGTACAGAATTTTGTCCTGTCATGGTTGACCAGAGGCAACCCACCCCGATATTTAGGCTAGTTTAGGTTTTTTTAGTTTGAATCTTTAGTTTCCCGTTTTCTGGTTAACTTAGCTAGGGTATGCATGCTCATTGGCCCCTTTTATTTCTGTCCCTTTTTTTCATTTGTTTACTTCCCCATCTCCTCCCTCTTCAGGTGGTCAGTAATGTCAGTTCTCTGGTTGTTGCGGGAGGACTTTCGTTTTCGTGTCTGTGTTTTCGTATTTGTTATTGTGTCTAAATGAGTGCGTGTTTGTGGGAGTGCTTGTCGACATGTTTGTTTTTCTAATGTTATAATCCGGCAATTATTTCGTCCAGTTAACTGATGTTTCTGCAACATTTAGGGATTGTGGGTTTTTTTATTACTAACCCTATTTTGTTATGTTTTATGTAAATAGTGTTAAATCATATTGTAAATAATCATTCGGTATTTTTAAAATTGTTGTTTATCCCCTTCCCCCACAGACTTTGAAATGTACATATAGGGACTAGTTAGGATTTCATAGAGAATTTGATGTATTATGGTGGACACAGTAAGAAAGGTAGGAGTGAAATTGTTGTTTTGGTGATATGAATATTATTGATATTTTTGGGTCCGTATCGGTGACTAGCTAAGTTTAGAATTAAGAAAGAAGAAGACTGTCCTTCCCCAACCCCCTTTTTAGGCCTTGTGCCACATTTTGTACATTAGTACAAATAAATAATTATTCCCCCAAAAAATTTCGCTTGAAGATGGAACAGAGCTTACTTTAATTCAATTTAATTCAAATAATTATATTTGAAGTTTTCGGCTCTTGTTTTGAAACATGAGAACTCTTATGTAGCGTGTTGGAATCATATTTTTAAATAAATAATTATATATACATACATATATATACATATATATATATATATATATATATGTGTGTGTGTGTAACGCAGATAATGTAACATAGACATGGCTCGGATTGAGGAATCAGATTGCCGATTTCGAATTCCAGTAACTTTTTTTTCATATATATATATGTGAAAATATAGTAGAAAATAGGAAAGAAACTGGTTTGGTAAATAATCCAAAGTTCCTTAGTATTTTTGTTATTATTTTTAAAAAATAGTGCTCGATACGAAATAAGTCATTCTCAAAAAAATTTCGCTTGAAGATGGAACAGAGCCTATTTTAACTCAAGTTAATTCAAATATTATTTTGAAGTTTTTGGCTCTTGTTTTGAAACATGAGACCTCTTGTGTAGCGAGTTGGAATCATATTTTTAAATAAATAATTATATATATATATATATATATATATATATATATATATATATATCTGTGTGTGTGTATGTGTTTGTGTGTCTGTGTATCTGTGTTTCGTACAGAAAATTATTCTCTCCGAAACTAATTTAAAAATTTTACAAAATTTTTGATTGCTTCCATAAACATTTAACAATTTTCGTATGCATTTATGAAAATAAATCTCTTTGACTATGTAAATTACGTATCGCAATTCAGAAGAAAAAAATATCATTTTTACCACCGAGTATTTACGGAATTCGAATTTAAGTGCCAGGGAAACGTTTCCGAGTCTTTCTATTCATTTTTTTCACCCTCGATCATTCCGCTAATAGGCCATTGGTTTTCAAGCGTGAAAGGTTAAATCATACGACTGAAGTAACAAAGAGGATATTACATCAGAAGAGATGTCATTAAAATATGTATAGAAAAGACAAAGAGAAATCTTGTCAGTGGGAATGTTCTGAAGTTGAGATCCCAACTCCGGACCGATACTGTTACACACCGTCTTTGAATTTTGGAGAATCTTGAGAAATATAACAGGAGCACCAGACCAGAGCAATATTCAATACATGAACAAATGGTAGATTTATAAATGTGCAAGATGGATTTTCGTGAGAATAAGTATCTGGCACGGCATATTGAACCAACTTTTCTAGCAGAAGACATACTTATTGATTCAATATAACGCTACACTTTATGTTATAGACCAAGAAGGCACAAAGAGTTGGTCTCCAGGTGAATGCTGTTGGAAGCGGTTTCGTTTAGCGGTTTCGTTTAATTTTAATATTAAGTATGTTTCGCTGATCGAATATTATTTTTATGTATTGATTCTTTTAAACCAAATTTCAATCAAATATTCCCGTGGATACACAGAATTAAACACTGCCAGAAATATAAAGAAAGATACACACACTCAGAGACACACTCACACAGGCAGAAATAGACAATCACTGACAGTATCAGATGGAATATATAATGAAGACGACTAGATCGTAGAAATGAGCTCATCGGTCGACGGCACGGCGAAAATAAAAGAAATTCATCTTTTTTGAAACTACCAGGATCTTGCTTCAGAAGTGAGAAAAGCAGGGAATATGACAATTTTGCTTCTACCTGTCACCATTAGCGCATTTGCAAAAAGGTCCCTCAAACGCTTGTGGCGTATTTATAATGCTGGATAAAAGGTATAGAGAAATATCTAAGAATGAAGGTGAAAGCGCTGGGGGATTCTTCGATGATATTGTGATAGATAGTATAGAATACATATCAAGCTAACCACTAGTTGCAATTGGTAATAAATGAATTCATCTCGTCCAGTATGGCTGGGTTGAATATGCTGCGTGAATTCTATAGTGAAGTGCAATATCACTACAGTAAATAAAAAAAATAAAATAAAATTCAAGATAAATGCTTGCATGACAGATACTTATGTAGAGACTAACGTATCACCCCAACCAATATTTACATAAAAACACAAGTACAATATCGAATATGTCTATATAATAGTAAAAGTCTATGATTACGTGTGTGATTGCGGGCGTGTGTGGTGCCTCTGTCCGGCGGATAGCGATTAATCTGATTTAAGTGAATAAGGTTTAAAAATATGATTTGTTTATACAGTAAGTATTTTTTTAATGTTAACTTTCTTTATTATTTAAACAAATAATATTTTACATATTTAAAGATATTTTTTAAGTAGATCTGATTTTAATTTTATTTTAAGTGAATAAGATTTAAAAAATACTAGTTGTTTATACAGTATGTATTTTAATTTAAACTTTCTTCAAACATACATGTTGTTAATTAAAATATTTTACGTTTAAGACAGACAAGAAGAGATCCCACTTCGTTGTTTCAGCCATTTGTTTTAGAGTAATTATTTATATTTCAGCTTTCTTTAAACAAAATATATTTTGAATATTTAAAAAATATTGTTGGCATATTTTAAAAAAAATATTTTCGAGTTAATATGAGTTAAAATATTTTCTGACATATTAAATATATTTTTAAGTTAATCTGATGTACAGTTAAAGTTTATCGTTAAGTTCTATTCTTATTAAATACTGTAAACAATCGGTAAAATGTTAAAAATGAACTTGTAAACCAGACGAATGATGACACGAACGAATTGAAATATTTAACAGTATCATAGTAAAATAAACTTTCATTGGTATGTTGAAATAAACACCAATGCTTTATAACTTGAATCGTCAGTGATCCAATTAGACATGGGTAGTCTAGTATCTCTATATAAACTCAAATATAAACCCGACTAACCTTATATATAGACGCAAATATAATAAAATAAAATGTCGATATTAAATATCTCACTATGTCAGATATGGCGTAAAAGACACTAACGGAATAGAACGTAAATAATAAGACATCTACAGTTATAACTATTAATAATAATAAATAAATTGATGCTTCACAGTCATGTCTAGCGTGATTTGTGATCTAAATGCTGGGGTGTGTTAAAATGTACACATTTTGTTTTGGTGAATTAAGATTTGCACAGTGAAGTTGTGTAGTGGATATTGGCTCGGAATGAGAAATGAGAGTTATTTGCATTCATTTCTGCGCGTATGCGAATGTTATTAATCATTCTCAACTCCTTCCAGTTATAGGTTAAATATCCCAACAGACTATGTCTTATAGCCTTGGTTGTTAAGCGGTCTATCGCAGAAAGAAACGGTAAACTACCGCAAGAATAGTCAGTCACGAACCGGCAAACATGATCATGTATCACGTATAGCACTTAAATGACCATAACATAGATGTTTATGAATGCTGCCAGTCCTTAAATATTTGTCTATATCCCCTAAGATCTGACGTTTATACTTCATTGTTCGTTCGCGAACCTCGTCCGGAAGTATTATGCTTGTGTGGTTTGAATGTTGCTCATTTTTTCAAGTTTGAAAGAGAGGTAAACAAAATGATTTGGGCGTTATATCAACATAGTTGGAATCGGAGACAGACCAGCCAGGTGTACACGCACTGAATATATATCTAGCTGTAAGTTTTTTCATTTTTTTGTCATAACCTTTGACCATATACCACATATTTGACACTGACGAATATGAATGATCTGTCCTAATCGGACTGCGTACAGATATGACTATATTGATCTTCGTATTGTTGAAATAGTTGAACAAGCTTCCCGCGTCTAACATTCTATCTAACTCACTATCACTTTTCAATAATTTTACATTATTTAACAATACCTTGACGAGTTGTTTGCATTATAATAGCTGTTGATTTTTCTTTACATAAATATTTGTCTTGCATCGGTTTTGGTTGAATACGATTTTCAATATACATTCCCTTGAAAAAAAAAAACGTATTCGTCTAAATTAAGAGCGTAAGGCAGAAATTATCCTCACATTGGCTATAACATCTATTTACGTTTGTCACATTGTTTTTAACTCATGCGTGCTTACAGTTATAAGACTTTAGGTTACTTGATCGAAAGTACCATCTTTATCGCGCCAGTTTTCTTGCTGCTGTTACTTGGTAAACACGATCGCTCCGTTAGCAGTGTGCGCCAAGTAGGAACACAAAGCCGTGATTCGAATGTGCAGAGGACGTGCTGCCTCATCGATGATAACAGGCCTGTTAGACATTACCATCTCCCAACCTTGCTGAATCTTTTCATCAGTGGTGGAGGCTGACGGATGTTCTGCTCCTTCCTGGCGCGTCACGTTTGTAATTTTTTTTAAATTTCTCTATCTAGCAATGCACACTTCTACACTGCTGCACACTGTCGTCATATTCCTTCGATTAATTTTATCCCCTGACCCAATTTGCGAACAGAAAATTCTGATAACTGCTCTTTGTTCCTCCTTGATTCACACTGCTAGTGAAGCAGCTATGTTTACACTGTAAGAGTAGCAAGAAAATCGGCCCGATTAAGCTAAAACTTCAATCACATGACCACAGGAGCATCAGCTATGAGGACGTGTAACAAACATAGTAAAAGTTCTAGCGAAATAGATGATAATTCTTTTACTTAAAACCTGACAAATAACTTTAAGAAAAACTGCCAAGTTTATAATGGTTCTCTTGACGAGAAAAAAGCATATGATCATGAAATTATTTTGAATGCCTGTTGGGTATAAGCTCACTTAAATACCTTAAAAAATCCATATATATATAATCTCTAATGAAAGACGATAGAAAAAAAATGTAATGGCTTCTTATACCGCTTCAGTAAGTAACTGACTCTACTTTGTTTGTTCTATATTTACATGAACCAGAACATATAAAGATGGAGTATTGCTGTGGCATTTGGACAGGAGCTTCCCAATACTCACTTTCTTGCTCCGACCAGGATCAAAAGCGTTTGTGCTGCCTTGTGAGAGATAAATTGATTTCCAGTGATGAATTCACTATTTGCATAGCGTATGTTCGAGGGAAACTGATTCCTTGGTCGCACCAGTTCATAACTTCACAGCTAGGATCCAAAGACGCTACTTACACTGTCTACTCATTCTCATTCCATTTATGTCCCATTGGTAACGTAGAAGTTCCCCACAGAAATCTTATAGCGATGAACAGTTACATGTTGAAACCGAGTCCCTGAAGTATTCTTACCTAATCATGGCAATATTAAACTCTTTATGTGGTGGGATAAAATATTATCTAAACAAGATGTTCACATAATATTCACCCCTTGCTCCCTTCCTGCAGCATCCGTATTTATTAACCCTCTAACTACAGTGACCGTCTGGCCTTGTATTATGTACTTGTAAAAGAACAAAATAAATTTTGATAATAAATTTAACTTTTTATCAGCAGGCAACAATATTAAAAAAAAAAATGGAAGTAAAAGGCAGGGTGACTTGTGACAATGCAGACAAGAGAGACAAAGTGAATTTTGACAAACGTGAAAGTAATTTGATATAGATAGACACTTAAGGAGCATTCCAAAAATTCAATATATATATATATATATATATATATATATATATATATATATATATATATATATATATATATATATATATATATTTTTTTTAACATACAACGTGTGTTATCACGTGCGATACCATGTCTTCATCAGCCGCCAACCAGGGGTGATCTCACGGTTTCGGTGAAGGCGGGACCGCCACCTCAGGCGCCACCAGCAGCATTTGCCACCAGGCAGGGTATATAAAAAAAAAACTAATTGATCGTTCCTCTTTGTAAATTGTTAATGAAATAAATAAACGATTGTTCCTCTTTGCAGATTCTGTCCGTAATGAAAGTTCCTGAACGCGTCTGCCGTTATTGACGCGCTCGTAAAAATCGTTATAAACGACTACGCAAATATTTCACTTGCGCATGTTAGATCTTGAGGCTGCGCGCATAATAATTCAGTAATGTCTGTTCTGACCGCACTTTTCCTTCCTGGATTTTTTGTCGATTTGGTCGTTTTTCGTCTTTTTCATTACTGGTTCAAATCACTCAAAGCAAATGTCATATATTGTTCTACAAAAGGAACTGATTTGTTGCCCTATGTGACCCTTAAGATTGTTATTAAGGATAAAAGAAAGCTCTTTGTCAAGATTTGTCCAAACAGCCTTCTGGTTACATTTGGGCCACAGTATTCTAGGTTTACTTAGGATTTCTCCAGGGTGCTGTCGTTCAACGATGGAATCCTGAACGCTGTGGGTGTATTCCAGATTCATAATTCCATCACTAGATTTACATTCTCCGATAGGAGAATTACGTTGTTTGCACCAGCGTGCCTTATGGATACGTAAACCGCGTAAACCGTTAAATCTTCTGCCGCAATCATACGTTGTAGCCGGGTCCATATACAGGTCGTTTCCATTAAAATCAGTCTGATGGGTGATATATTCTCCCTCCCCGCTACAGACACCCAGAGGGCAGTCTACGTCTCTTGTATTCTTCATGCTTTAATGTAGATTCTTGTCTTTCCAAGATGTCACTCCACCTTTCTAGAGGGTCACTTCGTCTTTCTGAAGTGTCATCTTGCTTTCCAGAGAGTCTTGGTAATCAATTTTTAACATACAACGTGTGTTATCACGTGCGATACCCTGTCTTCATCAGCCGACAACCAGGGGTGATCTCACGGTTTAGATTTGTCTAGCGAACTAAAATGATTTTATGGTAGCCATATTTAGAATTGCGTACATATTCTCTGGGATGTTGGAAAATTCATAATTAGAAATACATGAAGCAAGTGTAAATCGATATGTCCTGTGAGTGACAAAATCGGCTAGCTCTCCGTTCTCATTATGTGTCCAAGAAATTACAGGTTTTTCTTTGTGGTACTGAGTCTAAAAATCCTTTTTTTTTCTATTTAATTAAGACTTCTTTTTTGCTTACACGCAGCATCCCTGCTATTCCCAGCTTCCTTCTCAAGAACCACATCCATTTTTCTTTTACAGTAATTCAACGAGTCAAAACGAATCTTAACTAGAATGCAGAAAGCACTGGACAGCCATTTCCTTCTACACATCAGAAGTACTCATCCACTACCAAGAATCGATACAACGGAAGCGTTATAGCACTGGATCAACGGGCCTCAGTGACGAAGAAGAAACTGACTAGACTCGCCGCTACTCACTAAATTCCCTGCTGATACACATTCAAGTATAGGTAACCCAACGGATTGTGCCCCAAGAGCCACGTATTCTTTCTCCAAGCCGCTCCCTCCATAGCATTAGAAACTGGATCAAGCAAGGATATACAAGTGATAGGGGGTGATTTGAATCCAAGTATACGTAACCCAACGGATTGTGCTCCAATTTATTTATCCCCTATTTTTCTATTCAACTGTGAAGAGATTGCACAAGAAGATTAATATTAGGTCGGTGCAAAAATAATGACGTAATAATGTCGTTTTTTTACGTTAAAAATACGTCAAAAAACGACATTATTACGTCATTATTTTTGCACCAACCTAATAGTTCAGCATGTTTTCTCCCTTTGCAATGAGGTCTCCCTGTTGCTTATCGCTTTACTTGGCTATTGTTATGTATTTATTCTTATTCCGATGAGTGTTGGGATTTCAGTGCCATCTTTTACATCCTATTTTAAATCACTTCCCAGATTTTTTAATTATTTTACTTTTCTCTTTTGTATCATGCTTTCCTTCCTTTCCTGATAAACATATATTCTGGGCTCTCATAGTTGATTGCTCATCGCTTTTGTCTCACCTTCGTTCTGTGGCTGTCATCAACACGATGTCATCTACTTGTTACTAACAATGCACCCATAGATGATAAAACCTTGTTAGCTAACCTAGGGTAACATCGTTGTAGAGGTTGAACAAATCCAGTTAGAAGATAAAACCCTTGTCTTTTTCCCCTTTCTAATTGTGTGTATTCCTTACGTACGCAGGCGGTTTGCAACCCAGTATAAATTCCGGATTATTTTAACATCCTTATCAAATTGTTCGATATTTCCTAACAGTTCTCACAGACATTTGCTTCATATTTAATGATTTTACGTAATCTATAAAACACAGGAAGGCATCTTTGACATTAGTAGAATTTTCTACAATATAACTCAAATCATGACGGTCGCTTTTCTTATCCCTGTGTTTTTGATTAAACTATACTGTTCATGCCTTAATTCAGGCGTTATTCTTTTTTGCGACCTTTTCATCATAATTTAGATTATTATTACTTATGTCGTTCATTAAGCTTCGTTTCTTTATTATTTTTCTATTTGCCTTGTCAGGACATATGTGATCATGTCTCTCACAAATGCCCTCTCCTTTGTAGCTCTTAGAAATGAGTGAATTTTTTGTCACTCCTAAACACTGTTCTGGCAACCATTTAGACAAAATCGTTACATAGGTTATGCACTGCTTTCCTCTATCCCGTCTTGCTTCAATATGTCTTGTGAGTAGTAAATTTTCTAAACCCACTTTTCTCTTAATGCTAGCTAGAAATTTCAAATGTTTCATTCTGATACTAAGAATAAGTGTCTTTTTTTTTCTCGTCACCATCAGATAATATTCTGAAATTCTCGTAGGCCTGTTTGCCATTTCGTACTTAGACGAGTATTAGCGTTGACAGGATTGTTCCGGGTATCAGCCTCGTTCACTACCAAAGATAGCTTAGGGGATTATTTAAAGTCCAATATTCGTCTTTTTTATATCAAACTTTTTTAAATTGAATATTTGATATACGGTACACGTTTCAATCCTCCGTCTATCCTGCTAATCTCGCATTCATGTTCTAAGATTACCGCCCACAACTTTTTTGTTGCGTCCTTGAGACATAGATCAATTTGCGATTTGCCAAAAACAACAATGTTATAAATATTAGGATGTTCAGAAAATAATGTCTAATTTTATAATAAACATTTTGTTTTAATATACAGGGTGCGGCAAAATGACCTGACATTTGTAGGATTAATATTAGGTTGGTGCAAAAAAAATGGTGTAATAATGTCGTGTTTAGACACATTTTTAACGACAAAAAACGACATTATTACGTCATTATTTTTGCACCAAACTAATAATAGCAAAATAGATAAAAATGTGTTCTTATGTTTTAAATGTACATATAATGTCATTTTGTTTCATTTTATTTTCAGTTGCCAACGTGAATTGGATGGGTGAGCGTCGTGCATTAATTGTGGAAACGTTTATCAAGAACAACGAATCGCTTACTGTAACACAAAGTGCGTTGGACCTCCATATCACCTGGTTTGAAATCATGATTTCTTTTTCTTTGGAGGGATACATGAAATCAAAGGTATACTTTCATCGTCCTCGATCTATTGAACAATTAAAAGACGTCACGCGTGAAGAAAATGCTGCTATTCCACATGTCGAGTTATGAAAAAACTTTCGTGAAAGCCTTGAACAATACGTGGAAAGAAACGGTACCCACTTGACTGTTTTAATTTTTAAAATGAAATGAACAAAATGGCATTATACGCACATTTCGAAAAAAAAAAACATCTCCGTTATTGACACTTTTATGAGACCTACAAATATGTCAGATCATTTTGCCACAAACTGTACTATTATCTTTTCTTTTTTTATGTACCATGTCCTTTCAGGACGTAAGCGATCATGGATCTCCACCTAACTCTATCTCTTGCAGCTCTCAACAACTTCCTTCAATCTGATTCCTCCCCAAGACCACGTTCTGTCATCCACTTGCTTAAGGTATGTCACGCGTTGTTTTCGCTTGCCTCGCTTTCCCTCTATTCGACCCGTGAGTATCACATTCCAGGCCCCTCCTTCATCATTAGTTATCCCAGAAACTTCAGCTGCCTCTTCCTGATATTAAATATAAGCCTCCTCCTTGTTTGCAACCTCTCTAATATCTCATCATTGCTCTCACGCTCGGTCCATGATATCCTTATCATCATTCGGTAGAAACACATCTCTGTCGCCTTGAGTCTCTTAGTCATCTTTGAGGAAATCGTCAAACATTCGCTGCCGTATATAAGGACAGTTGTCACGTAACAGTTCAGTGTTAATTTCTTAGTTACCAAAGATATCCTACTGTCTCGCAGTACTCTGCCTAGCTTTTGGAATGTGTCCTTGGTCATCCCAATACGCCTACGGATCTCTGTGTCGGACGTACAGTCCTCTGTGAAGACGCTTCTCAGTCTGCTTGATCCTAGTCTTCCCAACCTTCAAATCGCATTTTGGGATTCATTCTCTTACTGACGACCATACACTCCGTCTTCTTGTAGTTTATGCTTAGTCCCTTCTTCTCACTTTCCGTCGCTAACTTCTTTATAGTTGTATAATTTATATTACAGTTAATTTTGTATCAGTTAATTTCAGAATATAATTAAGACATTATATACCGCTGATCTTGTACAGGAATAAAGAAGAGATGCATTTAATTACTATATGGGTTCAACCTTAGTCATAATGTTTCTCAACCTGATCCCAACATTAACAGGGCGTTGGTTGAAGGATTCATTTGGGATCGAACAGTACGGCGCTGGTTTTCTGAAGTACCACATTGCTGAAACGAGTCTTGAAGATCAAGGTGATAGAAGATGCCCATCTGCAATAGTCTACTCTTTCAAACCCGTCGTAAAAGTGTTAGAGAAATGTCTTGGATAATGGGCAAATCATTCCAATAATATCGGAACATCTCAAGAAAATTGGCAAAGTGAAGAAACCCAATAAATGGGTTCCACATGAATTCAGTGATAGTCAAACATTTGACGTTTTTATATGTGTTCGATGCCGCATCTGCGAAATACAAATGATCCCTTTCTTGATCGGATAGTGACTCGTGATGATAAATGTATCCTTTATGGTAATTGTAAATGCTCAATGCCTTGATCAGAATGAAGCAACCAAACAGTTTTCAAAGTCGAAATTGCACTAATAGATTATGGTGACTGTCTGGTACTACGCCGTTACAACTTTTCATTAATCTAACGACAGTCTCACTGCCGGAGTTTACTGCCGGTAAATGTTTCAAATCGGCATTCATTTAAGCAAAATGCGATCAGCACTGTATTATCGACAATGTCCAATTCTGGTTCATGCCAATGCACAGTCAGATGTGGCCAGAATGACACTGTAGAATCTCATTGAATTTCGAGTGGCGCACATGTCACATTGGTTATAATCCCTGATCTTTCGACTATTGACTAAAGATATTCAAATAGCTTGACATTTTTTTTAAGATAAAACTGATTCTGTCGCAAAGACGATGCAGAAACAGCATTCAAATATTTCTTGGCGTCCAAGTGGTTTATCGTTAAGGCGTAAATAATCTTGTAACTCGATGGTAAAAATGTATAGATGTAGAGATAAAAACAACGATTGTATCCTTTTCGTTGAGATAGTCATGAGGATCACCTAATGACCGGTGAATGTCGTGAGGAGGTTAATGGGAGGAAGGTGCTATGTAGAAAAGAAGGACGTCCTTAACCCACAGCACTAGGTCTCACAGAAAAAGAAAACGCATAGCCTATTCAGGCCATTAATATAGGTTTCCCTTCGGAAAATGTTACAAGTAAGATTCCCCTCTTTTACAAACCATTTCTTGTTGCGTATATATTATAATTTCTCTTCGTGGTACACACGCACACCCCATATATATATATATATATATATATATATATATATATATATATATATATATATATATATATATATATATATATATATATATATATAATGCATAAAAGGTAGAACTTTTAACTTCAAATCAGTAGATGAATTGAATCCGCTAGCTCGGTTTCAATCTTATGGCATCCTCAGACAATTTTTATCAATTGACTTCCAAACGCTTTATTTTTTATTAAAAATTAATCAACCCTATATGATTTAAAAAAAAAACGCACAACGTTAGGTGTAATAGAAAGGGAGGATGAGGATGTGAAAAAGAAAGAGGAAAAAAGAAAAGGGAAGAGAAGAAAAGAAAGGGTATTATATATATTAATCAGTGTCGGGAGTGGGTGGGTAATCGAAATATTTATCTATTTTTGTTTATCGATCGTCATATGTTCTTAAGAGGAATGTTTAAATATGTATGCAAGAACTCAGGACTTCGGTTTACTGGTTCAAAAGGTTCAACGTCGTGAGATTTTTTTTTAATTTTATATATTTAAAAAATAATATAGGTTTCATTATATTTAAAAAAAGATCAAATGAAAAAATTGCCTGAGAATATCGTAAAGTTGACATTAAGGTTATATATATATATATATATATATATATATATATATATAAAGAAATTAAGTCTTAAGGTGTGCTATATTTATGGATTAAGTGTTCAATATCAGAGATAGAGCGTGTGTAACGTATGTTTCATGCTATATGCAATCGTCAGGCCTGACGATTGCATATAGCATGAAACAGACTGTCGCCTCTAAGTGTTGACTTCTATGTTCACTTTTATATATATATATATATATATATATATATATATATACACACATATACATACATATATATATATATATATATATATATATGCACACACACACACAAACACACACACACATATATATATATATATATATATATATATAACGGATTCAACTGATCTCCTGATTTATATACATATATATATATATATATATATATATATATATATATATATACTTTAAAAATCAGGGGATCAGTAGAAACGGTCACCTTGGTTTCAACACACACACGCATATATATATATATATATATATATATATATATATATATATATATATATATATATATATATATATATATATATATATATATATATATATATATATATATATGGTTGGTGCAAAAATAATAGTATATATGTGAGAAAACCACCTTACATTTGCACCAACCTAATATATATATAACTTTGTGTACGACGTAGCATTAGGTTTGTCATGCTTTTTCGATTCAGCTATTATGTTCCGCCCGTTGTTATTATATCACTTACCTAGGCACCTCGAGGAGGTGTAATGGTTGTCAAGCTTGTCTCGCTAGAACAATTACAACTGAGTCGTGATTTCGATCCTCACTTTCGGCCTTGTGCTACGCTTGGAAAATCACTATAATAATTCTTATAACGTGTAGGATTAAAGTACTTTCATTCTTTTCCAAAAAATATATTTTATATATGCAAGGTGGAGACAGTTCTTTACCATCATGGATACAAGGGTTGGCGACTATATTGAGAAAAAGTTTTTGAAAAAGCTTGATTTCAATCAACTTTCAGTCTTAACTATGAGTCACTCTATGTGAACGAGTAAATGCAATGGACAATATCAATTGAAAAGATTAATAAGTGGAAAGTTTAAAATGGTGAAGTCTGAATTTAAAACGTACTCATAACTCTAGTGACTCAATTAAATGTCTTCTGACGTAGAAACAAAATGAACAAGGTGCTAACAAAAAAATAAAATAATATATATATTTTTCAAGTGGCATATTTCACTGTTCATTGTGTTCGATATTTAATCCAATTATATTCCTCAAGGATAAAAATTAAAGTAACCTTTTTTTATCATCTCTGGAAAGGCTATTGATTAATATTGGACCGAGTAATTCAATAAGAATTGCACAACATTTTAGAATCGAAATTCTCTTCAAATAGCAGGTTAGGCATTGTCAGAATATCTCATTAATCCAAGAATATGCCAATAGTCTGACTCTGGTTACTGATTTATTAATACACGGATAATATAAGTTTTCATTGATTGATTTGTATTAGGTTGGTGCAAAAATAATCACGTAATAATGTCGTTTTTTGACGTTAAAAATACGTCAAAAACGACATTACTACGTCTTTATTTTTGCACCAACCTAACATATTTGACGGCATACCAATTCCGTATAGGTAATTTAATGCCGAAATTTAATTTTCTCAGTAGCTTTGTAGTGACAAAAATATGATACGTTATTCTGCTTTCACAATTGACTACATGGTAGATGATACTCAGCTTTTGTGTATATAGGTATTTGTGCGGGTATAATTACTAGAGGTTGTAATATTTGAGTTTTATGTTATGGTTTTGTTGAAGTTATATTTTGGAATACAGCTAAAATTGTAGGATTTTATATGGATTAATATTTTGTCCGTTAATTTTGTTTTGCGACTTATCAATCTTCATGGGTCATTCAATTTACAAATGTAAATACTTTGAAGAATTTTATAGCTTCAATTAAATACATATCAGAAGCAATTGCATGCCTTCAACTACAGATAAAGTTTATTGATGGTCATGTTTCTTTGGAATTATATTGCTGCTAATTTTACTATGTATTGTTGCCATTTTTGACATTAGAAATTTATTGCTGGTATTTTTTTTTTATAAAATGTATTTTTATGTTTTCATTTTGTTTTGTTTTGGGTATTCACTATTGGTCAATAGTTGAGACCCTAACTGTTACTACTAGCCCGAGTCAATTTGAACCTGTGTGCAGCAGAAATCAAGAGGTGATTCCACGCTCCTCAAAACCTCCAATTTTCCGATCAGAAACATTACTGTCGAATATAATTTATCGTCATACCTAGGACTGGATAATATAAGCAACTCACGCTTTATTGAATCGTGAGCAGTGTCTTACTTCTGTAACGTTTTCTGTGTGACAAGACAGTGTGCCACAGTGCTATGAATTACTAAATATATATTTTATAGACATCTCGAGAGAGATTTAGGTTAGCTTGGATAATGCAACGATATGTCACTTTTGGGGAGAGATGGTGGAGTAATCGATAGCAACTCGGATTGAGAAATAGGAGTTCGAATTTCAGTTGTTTTCCTTACATTATGTGATAATACCATCGGTAATGTTATAAATTCAACTCATCTCATCCGAGCTATAGGCAAACAGCAGGAATGACTGGTAACTAATCTAGAAGGAAAAACTCTGAATTGAAAAACAAGCCTCGATAGTTTTGGTCTCCCTCAGGCTATCTTGTCCAGGAAACATCACTGCTTCTTCTGCGAGAGTACATGTATGACGCCGACGATCTTAGAGGGTTACTTGTTTGAAAAACTTTTGTTGGGTTATTTACGGCAGAATCACAAGTAATTAATACGTAGAAATCAATAGGTCTTGTTTATACTAAATTAAAAAAAAATGATAACCAAATTGTTTAACCGATAACCAGTTTACGCTAATGTAAAAAAAAGTAGACTTAGATTACCGTTGAGTCAACACGCTAAACGTTGGTTTATTTTACACTAGAATAAAGAATGTAGATTTAAATCCAGCTGACATTTGAGGGAAAAAATAATATTTCAAAACTTTGACAGAAATCGTTTTTACACGAGTGTAAAAAAAAATACGTTTAGACTAAAAATATACAGAACAATCTCCTAGTAAATGAAAGTGATGGGTCTTTAATTTAGTTATATATTAATTGTGTGTTCAATCACTGGGCCGATGTTTGGATACTTGGACTCACATGGCGAAAATTAACTGAACCGTACTAAAAATAAGAACTCGACTAGATATCCCTAGATATCTAGACATAGGCACTGGAACGAAAATAGTTTATCTTTATAGATTAAATGTTATAGTTCGGAATTCCATCTATGCTATCCGGATCGATATGCACCTGATGCAAAATCCGATGATACAGCGGCCGAAAAAATTGTGATATGAGCAACCAAGATATAGAAATAATCCGAATGTAAATAATAATAATAATTTATATCAGAAATTCTGAGAGGAATTAGAATAAATATCGGTCTTATACACAAGTCTCTAAATAGTCACTCAGGAAATGGCACTTTTAATTGGTTGACCTTAATCTTCTAAAATTATGATGTGGTCTATTCTAATCGCCGTCAACAGGGAAATCCACCCAATGTCGTGGTTCGAAGTCCAACTTTGCTTATTAATATTAATTTGATGGTCTTCATCAGTGGATCGTTCCTATTTTTCAGTGAAAAAAGTTACGCATAAAACTTGTAAATTGTAGCTTAATAGCGGGAATACTTTTACCCTATTTGATACATTTGTGTTGTGACCAAGTAAATGTTTAAGAAATCACAAAACAAGAGATTGCAGATAAATAGTGTATCGAACAGTCAATGCAACAGAAGAGTGTTAAAAGACTTAGGAGTGTATATCGATCGACCAGCGTTCAGTATATCACTGGTTCGTTAGTTAGTACCCACTCCTCTCGAGGGTTCATGTGGTACAAGGCCGGGTTTAACGTCGATCATCCGAGTCCGTAGTCTCGGCCAAAAAATAACCGTAGAACCCGCATAAACGATTTTGGGTCTGTCGACCTCCCCGGATGAAACTCAGGCCTTCGGCACAGCCTTGTCCGGGTTCCTCTCTGCGAAAAAGCAGAGAGTTTGACAGTAGCTGCGAACAACATCAGTAAAACAGTTCTTTCACTATCCCCCTTGAGGCCTACTTCTCCTAGTAACTTTATAGTAAGTGGAAGAGTCCACTATAGGCACATTAGAGAGAGGACGCGACAACAATTTATGAATTCTAGTTTTGAAAAGTGTTGCACAAAAGACTAGCAAATGTTATAATTTTTACATTTTCGCTCTGCTGATTTTACAACATATCAAAATGTTTCCCGTATTTAGAATCGAAATTTGTTTACGGCACCCAGTGAAATTAAATTGGATTATTAAATATCGGACAATCAGAATTTTCTTCCAAAATACTACACTGCTACTGAGAAGATATTTTAGCTTATTTTCAAATTGTTTACCCCCTTCAGACAAGATCTATTCAACGTGGCCCTTGTACCCTCAAGTAGGTCTGAGAATTTTAAAAAATATGCCTGTAGATGGTCAAATGAGTATTTTTGTAATAATGTTTGACTAATACAAGTCCTAAGAACCACTCAAGGTAGAGGGTTACTGTGAGGACTTATATTAGCATAGAAAAGAACAAGCGTTAACAGTACAGAGCTGAAGCAGAGAATATAGAAAATTATTTGGACTTTCAAATTCTATAGAAATAAAATGTATGAAATTTCTATTTGTGTTGATGTGGGCCTGAAAAAACTTTAAACCAAAAAAGGGACCACAAAGAAGTAAAGAAAGAAGAGGAGCATTGTGGTCGACATTTTTTAATTAAGCCGCGACTGAATTTTGAATTAAACTTTTCCTATTGTCTTTTAAACTTCCTCGTTGATCACTTGTACTTTTATAAGCCATGTGATGTTTATTATGTGTAAAAGAATTACTTATGAAGAAATGTTGATCAGTTTTCCCCTCATAGGCGCCAACATTCAGCAGTGAGGCATTCGCAAAAATAGTAAACTGATTCATTGTTTAAAATCACAACCAAATTTTGATGCATAATTCGATTTTTAGAACGATCTGAAACCACATAATCATTGATGCAATTAAGATATATGACGCCTTTTTATCACTGAATCATACTCTTTCGTTAGTTTTTTTTAAATACTTTAAGCATTCATCAAACATTTCTCAGTATGTTTGTCCTCTTCTCTTTTGATATTTATTTTCTTCCATTTCTTCACTGTTCAACGGGAATTTTAAATTTAACAACTACACTAACTTATCTCAATAAACACTACCTATTTTCACGACTTTCCAATTATTTCTGAATTTTTATGACGCCATTTTTCAATACGGTCGGCTTTGTCTGCATTGAGACGCAATTGTTTTCTTTCTTTCATCGGGGTTTTCTTTTCTCATTTCCCTGACGTCAATTGTATCCACTTCCTGTGCCTATTTGTAGTAAATAAGTGTGCCGTGGTGTGTTCTAATTTCATACAATGTGTTTGCTTTCGCTAAAAATACACTTGGAATTGTATGAATTCACCCTTCCCCAACAAGGCGTTAGTAGCAGGAAAGCTTTGACTCGTTAGCCTTGGTTGGTAACCATTCTAAGTGAAGGACAACAAAGAATTTAAATACAGCTCGGCGTGTGGCTAGGAAAATATATTTGCTGCAAGAAGCAAAGCAACAACACGTCTTCATTATGTTGATTTATCTTTCTCGGGGAACAACTGTATTGTTATTCCTAACCTGGCATCTCGGATTCAATCCCTCTGTCAACGCCGTAACCTAGCTTCGCTATGTCTTTTCTATACTTTCGTGGTAACTTTTCTGATTAACTCCACGCGATGTTACCTAGACTTTTTGACGCTAACCGCACTACACGATTGGAAGCAAGGTCTGGTCATTTTACGGTTGAAATGGCGAGATGTAACCGTTAGTTCTATGCTAACAATTTATTCTCTTACACCGCTCGCTTGCGGAATTCTCTTCCAGATTGTTATTACCCAGACATCTTTCATCTTTAAAATTAAAATGCAATTTCATTTGTTATGTTCTGTCTTTTTTATTCTTAGTCTTTTATTGTTTTCTCTACTTAATAGTACTTATAGCCATATTCTCGAATACTCAATTAATGCTTTGCATCTTAGTAGCTTTATTGCCTTGCTTTGGGTGAAATGAATAATTAGAAATAAAAAAAAAGATTGCTGGACATAAATACCATTCATGTTTCATCATTGCAACATATTTCTATAAAAAATGCTAATATTATTTAATTTGCTTCTTCTAACTCTATATAAAATATCAGAAAATACCAGGCTAATCTTTTTTCTGTCGTTTTAATTTTACTTCTACTTATTTTCCAAAATAACACACTCTTCCACCATAAAAAAGTAGTTGGCATCTTACATTCCCATCGAAAAGGTGCACATCAGTGTGGTGTAATTGTTTTAAAGCTTCTCTCGCTAGACAATATACAACTGAATAAAGAGTACGAACCTCAGCGGGTGCCCCATACATTCTGACTTGTACCACATCTAAGAAACGCTTTAAAAAGCACCATAACTAGGATTCTTCGAAATGGCGTAATGGTTAGCTAGCTATCCATGCCGGTAAGTTCAATTCCCACTAGGGGCCACATCTGAGCTATGCTTAGTTATAGTCACTTCGATGTCGTGTTATGGTGTGGAAGCTTGTCTCTCTAGATCAATGACGACTGAGTAGTGAGTTCAAAACTCACTAGGTGCACGA
>OZ010592.1:75653929-75701429 GCA_963932145.1 Acanthosepion lycidas | reverse complement strand
CACAATTAGGAACAATTTAAATTTGCATGACACTTTAATCCAATTGGCTCATTCACTTTCTTAAGCTCAACGTTGATTCTGATTCCGCAGAACTGGGTTTCGTGTGAAAAATTATTTATTGTTAGCATTCTTTTTTCATTCGGTTTCTCCAGTTACGAGTCCTTTTTTAAAGCTGATTGTTTTGTGTTCATTTTGTTTAGTTCTTTTTTCGTAACAGATTTAATGTTTAGTATAGAGCTTAGAAAAAATTCGCAGTGTGAGATAAGGCAATAAGTAAGGCATGTAGCAACATCAGCACGGCAAATGGCACTCCTTTAAAGGCAAGGAAGAGCAAAAACCTTTAAATCAAGTGATAGCGATTGCTGTATGAGTCATAAGATTTTTGAATCAAGCACGGGATATGCCGTGCCATGCTGCTAGCAAATTATAACAATAGAATGTTAGTATTTGACCCTTTTATATTGTATGCATATCTATCTATAAATACATACATACATACATATATATATATATATATATATATATATATATATATATATATATATATATATATATGTAAAATTCCAAAATATCATTACAGGAATGGATTAACAGTTGCATATCATGTAGAGGTGGATGATAGATAATTGCCGACTACTGAACGGCAAGCTTCTGATCTTGGTGATCGAAGAATATCGATCACTTTTTGGCTTAGATAGAAGGAGCTGTCGTGATTAGGGACATATACTTTCTGAAGTCTCTTCTTCAAAGTAAAACTTCTGCGGAAGAAGGTGCTTCTTTGGAACATTCCATTTACCAAAGAAATATGCAGGGGAATGAAGACGCGTTTACCAGGTGTACATATCATGAGCTTCCTAGCAGTGACTGTCTAAAAAGTCTTTTCTAGAAGATGTAACTTGTATGAGCATGTACCATCGAAATACCGGTAAATCAGAGAGAGAGAGAGAGAGAGAAAGAGAGAGAGAGAGCAGGCTAGCATATATATATATATATATATATATATAAGAGTCAACACACGGGTGGCCTGACGACTGCGTCTAGCATGAAACAGCCTGTAGCCTCTAAGTGACTTCAAAGTTCACTTTTATATTTATACACGCTCTATCTCTTATATTGAGCACTTTATCCCATAAATATAGCACAATATGTATATTTCTTAATTTATATATATATATATATATATATATATATATATATATATATATATATATATATATATAAAGAAAGAACAGTAAGATATTTTATCCAGTGTTCTGAGAGATATTTTTATTTTTACAAAATAGTGGTCAATGTAAATTTACAGAGCATTAATATTATAAATTAATTGATTTAAAATATTTTTCCGTTACACAGTTCTAGCCATGTTTCAAAAATGGAAGGTCCGAATTTAATTTTGTAATTAAATTAAAGACATTAGTTCCATTTCATCCTCAAGCGAATAGAAGTGAATTAATCTGTAAACTTGGAAACGTGAATAATGATTTTATCTGTGTCTTTCAAACCCAGCAATTTTAAAAGTTACTCCCAAATTCACTTGAGGATGAAATGGAACTAATGTCTCTAATTTAATTACAAAATTAAATTCGGACCTTCCATTTATGAAATATTGTTAGAACTGTGTAGCGGAAAAAAACATATTTTAAATCAATTAACTTATAATATATATATATATATATATATATATATATATATATATATATATATATATATATATATATATATATATATATATATATATCCCTTTGGAAGTATCCACACTGATCATTAAGTTTTTTTACTATATAAATTCATGGTTCTTTACATTTTCTACTTTTAGATCTTAGTAAATATTGTCTTTTCGCTACCTTCCTAATAGATTGGACAATCATTTACAAAAATACTTTATACCAGTTTTTTAACTTCTTTTCTATGTCCCGTTTGCTTTCAATATGTCCTGCTAGTTTGGGATTTCTAAGCCATCTTTACCGCATTATGTGACCAAGAATGTTCAACTGTATATTTCTGAAGTTAAGTATGTAATCATTTTGTTTCCCTGTTCACCCCATTGTATTCTGAAAACCATTCTTTAGAACCACAATTTTTTGCGTCAAGTCTCTTCTCTTCCGCAAGGAGATTGCCCAGCATTCAGTGCTCCATAGGAAGAGGATTATTACATAACATTTCAGTATTATTTTCATTGTCTCTAACGAGATTTTTCTGTTACTTAATATTTTTGCTTAACTTTTTTGCCACACATCTTTCGCCATCTTTCGCTATCCCACCACACTTTCCATTCTCCGTTAAAACCCTTCCTAGATATTTAAATATTTATTTAAATACATTGTTATATAACATTCCTTATCCTTCAAATACGTTATTTATTTCTGAACTTACCTTATTTTGGCATCTCCTTATATGTAATTCGCATATTGGAGTCTGATTTTTGCTGATATATATATATATATATATATATATATATATATATATATATATATATGTGTGTGTGTGTGTGTGTGTGTGTGTGTGTATTTATGGATATATACGAGTGTTGAATTCTTGAATGAGCAGCGCCTATCCCTCCCGTAATGATTCAGGTGCATATTTATAGCCGAGTTTGTGCGAGCATGCTTCAATCCCCACGTAATAAAAACGAATCATTTGTTGCACACTTGTTATGAGATTCACTCCCTTACTTTTCGCGGAATATGACCGCAAATAAGGCGTACAAAAGGATTAATATCAAATTTGATATGAAGATTTCTGAACATTTCTGTGTAAATTACAGTAAGGTTCACCTGCACAATGCCCGCGGTTCACTCGAGTTGAAAGCTTACGTTAAGAAGCGTATTTGGGTTTACAGGAGGGGAAGATAACGTTTAGCCCTAGATTTGAACAGTTTAAGATTTTAGTCATCGAGGAAAACTTCCTCTTGGGAGTCGGTTCCACAGCGGGAAGAAGTTGTTTGAGTCGAATACGGAGGCAATGCGTGTAGTTTGTTAATATATAAATGGCATGGCGTGCACTTACCATGAAAGTCTGAATTGGTGGAACCAGTGAATGTACTTCGAGCCATTTCCGTGGAAACAGGGCTAGAGCTCCCAGTGTTTTTTCACGTGTGAGAGAGAGGTTGGAGAATACTTCGCCTCCGACAAGAGTCCAGAGATCTTTTGGGGCTCAAACAAGCCTGAAGACTAATTTTTTGACAGCCCCCGCTTGAATAGCTTGTAATCCTTTGAATCCGAACGGCTCGTGTGAAAGTTTATATACGCAGGTGGCACATATAACGCCCAGAGCTATGAACAGCAGGGAGCCAGGGTGGGAGATCCATATTTCTTGGGGGACTGGTTTCAAAATGTTAAAAGGGTTATGTTGAACATGTTATTAAAAATCAAGAATATCTGAATTCCACGTACTGATCCAGAAAGTATTATTTAATAATTAGGCAATACAAAACCAAAAATATTTTGGATAGAATGATAACTTTGGAGCGCAGATATAATGACGTTCTATATTACAGTTATACTCATAGTGCAACTACTGACCTGAATTGGAAACCCATTTCAAAATATTGGAATTATTAGGTTGGTACAAAATAATGTCGTTTTCTCACATATGTTACTAAGTAAAAAACGATATTATTTTTGCACCAGCTTAATACAGAAATATAATGAAAATATTGTTAAAATTTAGCTCTTTTGTAAAACAATTATAATTGGCATTTTGATATATGTTTAGGTTGTCTTGAAATTTAAATCAGTTAAAAAATTAAAATTTGTATTTTTCTTTCTTTTTTTATTGTTTTCAAAACAATTTTTAGGTTTAAAAACAATAATTGAAAATCTCTGGTAATAAATATAATCGACATATATATATATATATATAAATTAATGTAATGAATATTCTTCTCGGGTTATTTGGTAGTATTAGGTTGGTGCAAAAATAATGACGTAATAATGTCGTTTTTTGACGTACTTTTTAACGTCAAAAACGACATTATTACGTCATTATTTTTGCACCAACCTAATATTTTAAGTGCATTTGGGTGAAGTCTCTACAATTTGTTAGTATATACCTATTGGTGACAATCTATATAAAAAAATTATACCTGGTATTTTTACTATAAAAATGTATTTTTATACTTGCATAGTTATGTTTTTTTTTTGTTTGGCGGGGGGTCACTATTTGCTCATAGTTTGAGCCCTAACAGGTGCTACGACTCCGAGTTAGGGTGGAGCTAGGGACAACAACAACTAAAAGGCAGTTCAAAACTCCTCAAAAACTTCACTCTCTCGATCAGAGGCCTTGCTGTCAGATGTAGTTTATCATCATGTCCAGGACTATCTTCATCTGTAAAGAGATTTTCTAGCATTCACTGCCATATTGGAAGACTGGTATCACATAACATTTCAGTACTCTTTTCTTTGTTTTTCACAAAATCTTTATGTTTCTTAATAGTTCGCTTAGATTTTGGAAGGTATTTTTCGCATTCTGAGTGTTCCACCGGATTTAAGTGTTGCACATTCCGTTCTCTGTTAAAACATTTATCTGATACGTAAGCTGTTGTATTTATTTGATCTTAATGCATCCAATTTGAATTTCGAGATGTTCTTTTCGGTTAGAACTCTGCATTCTGCCGCCTTGCAATTCATAGTTAGTCCTTTCTTCTCGCTATAGTTCACCGCATTCTTTTATAAGCGGTTCTGTATTCTGTATTCTTTGTGAACTACTTTTTTTCAAAAACATAGTTGCAAAGACGCTGACATTCTTCATATCCATTTTGAAAAATAGTACTTTGAAACAAGCCTGAAAAGGTATCTTAATACTTTATGGCTCCATCGTCGCGGCATGTATTATACATGGTCGAAGATCAAACGTTGTAGACGAAGGTTGCCTGCGGTCGTAGATGTACAGTGAGCGAACTACATTCTTCTTTTTGGTGTCACTTCAGGACATAGCCGATCAGGATTCGCGATAGCTTCTTATCACTTGTAGACTTTTTTTCGATCCTTTTGCCAAGGTTGTACCATGAATTCCCACAAACGTGCGGCTCTCTCCCTTAGCCTATCTTTATTGCCCTCAATATGCTCCGAGATGGTTAATTTTTCAAGCAACTTGTCCTCCTTGTGTGTCAAAGGTTATTTCAACTCTCCTTTCCACGTTCTGTGCCTAAGCGTTCTTTCTGTTGTTATTTTCTTGAAAACGTGCTTGTTCCGAAATAGCGTTGTTATGGAATTCGCATTATCTTTCTATATAACAACATTTATTCCGCCTCCAGTTTTCTCCACATCCGTGGATAGATTGTCTAGTATTCACTCCTGCGAAGTACAACGTTAGATGGGAATGAAAGGAAAGAATATCTATCATTGTTAATCTGCTGCCGCTATTTTTCATACAAGGCAACTAGCAGTTAAAGAAAACAATTTTGTTAAATATTAACAAGGTTCATTCTGGTATATACCGTTTGCAATGAATATTTGCATTAAAACACTATACGGTTAAATGAAAAGAATGCCTGTTGAAGTCTGTAAGAAAACTTAGTAAACAAAAAAAAATTAAAAGTATTAGCGTCAATACAACTGAACGTTTTAAATATAATTAAGATCTGAAAAGAAAATGAATATAACTGAGTCTGCTTAAGAGGCAGTATGATAATCGAGTTGGTGGCGAAAGTTCTAGAGATAACATGACATGAGCTCATCAGCCGGCTAAAATTGTTTCCAGCTTGAGAAGTAAATTTCATCAACAATATTATGAATTGCAATCTTATTGTTGTTCTGAATAGCAACCTAAAGAAGAATCTACAATATTATTGTGGCTGGCCTGTCATCTCGACTTCAGTCACGTTTCCAACACTTTTATGTAACTTCCTTATGTCATTTCTATAAATAATTTCATGGCAATTGTTTTGATGGACTTTCCTCTATGGTAGTTAAACTCTATGAATGTAATCACAGTACATGATTGACCGCAAGGCCTCATCAATTTACAGTAGAGATTGTTCAATTTAACCATACGTTTTATATTATCTTTTCTCGCTTGTGGAACTCACTTCTGGCTTCCTGCTTCCCATTAATGTTCGATCATTAAAGCTTGAAATGAAATGGCCAATTAAATGTTTATATTTTATTGTACCCGCTCCTTAATAATGTTTTTTTTTTTTGTATATTTTCATACTCAGTAAGCCCCTACGGTCTCAGGAAGAAAAGGCAGAGGAGGAAGTACTGAAACGCTATAGAACCGAACCCAGGCCGGCCTTTCAGTTGTAACTACTACGACCGTTTATGCCAGTCTGGCATTGGACTTATCATTCACAAACTGCCTGCAAGCGACGGTGTACAGCCATGATGATGACGATGATGATGAAGCCTCTACATTTTACTGACTCTCTTGCATTATTTTTAAATGAAAAATATTAGAAAAATCGGATAATACATTATTTCTTTAAATCAATTAAAGTCAACCTATCGATTTAAGTATACGGTCGTATGAAGAACTTTTCTTTATTGAAATTTACGGTGTACATTATTATATACGAGACTTTGTAAAAAAAAAATCAACTTATTTCATTACCTGCTAACAGAAATACAGATTTTCGCAAAAGACAAACGTTATCATTAGTTTATTTGCTTTCATGAATAAACATTTTATTGGTCATATCGTGGAGAGCAAGCTATTAGGTTGGTGCAAAAATGATGTCGTTTTCTCACATATTAACATATGTTAGAAAACGACATTTTTTTGCACCGACCTAATATTAATTTCTATTCAGTCTCATGTTTTCCACTAAAATAAACGGGATTGATTATATGAATTGGTAAGTTTAGTTTCTGTTGTGACAGACAACTTATCTTGCATCTTTACAAATCTTGCATCCGACCATGCCTTGAATATTGTTGTCGCATATGGTCTGGTGCTACAGTAATATATCACGAAATGTTTGATAAAACCCAAAGAACGGACTGTGTTATTATCGGCCCTGACCTGGCACGACGGCTTCAGCTAATTTCCGAACGATGTAACATGGCTTCACTCTGTCTTTTCTATATGGTCATGGAAATTATTTCTGATTAACTTTACTTGTTACCTCGATCGCATTGATCTAAGCGTACTACTAGTTTTCCAACTAGATTTTATTTTGTTACTAGCGAAATAGCTATTTACAACCGTAATATTCTAATAATAATAACACTCAGTTTGTTTTCCTGTATATCAAATAATAGTTTCAGACTATTATTTTTTAGTGGCAGTGGATTTTGACTCAGACGTTATGAGGCTGACCTTTAAAGTCAAATGGTAAACATAATGAGATGTCGATTTTGATTAGCTGAGCCGAACGTGGGAATATTAGAGAGATAGAAATTAATTCCAGTATAAGTTAAGTTTTTACACGTTATACACAGTAGATGAGGTTATTTCGTGTCACGGGGAACTTGCTCCTGGATGTGGGTGATAGAGCGATCCCACTGTCTATTTAAAAAGGTACACGTCGACGTGTTTAATAAAATAAATAAGTTTAAAAATTCCTTTTGTTGAAGTTCTCATCTTACGTTCGAAATAAAAACTAACTAGCGATCACCCGGCCGAGAGAAGAAACAGAGGAAGACAACATTATTATTCAGAGACAACCCAGAACGAGGAAGTTATACAGCAATTAACTTATTTAGAGCAGTGGCCAAAACCTGGAAGAGAGGGAGTATGCAACATCTAGTCTACGATCGTGAAAGATTTAAGTGAAACATCAGTCCACACCTGTTTTCTGAAACCTCTTGTTTTTTTTTCCTTTCTACTTACTGGCGTATTACTATTTTTCTTCGGCCGTCAGTGACGCATTGCATCTTAGTAGCTCTATCGTCTTGCATGAAGTGAAATGGTTATTAAATATTTTCAAGAGACAAATTCAATATATGACCGCAAAGTAGTGACTTTTTAAAATAAGGATTTCCCGCCAGTAGTCGAAGTGCCTTCTCTAGTTGACGATCTCTGTCTATCCGAAGTAACTTGTTATGAGACATCTGTAGGCCGCCTTCGACCTTTTTTCGGCTTGAAGATGAAATTAGTTGCCAGTGCTTATGTGAAACGGCTAGCACGTGATTTAGATGGTAGCTCTAGTACCGATTTATCTTAGAGCGAAAAGGTTAGATAATGTTTGTGTCTTTTACGGCGCCTGCAGTCATCCACACGGAAGGTAGAACATTTTGTGTGGTATTACCATGCCCCAGGCAATGTAAATGACGTACTCTAATGCCCTTCTATAAGGACAGAATTGTAAATGAAAGTTTTGCTCCATATTAGATAGTCTGTGTCATTAATTGTATGATAGATAGAGACTGTCTGCTGTACAGATTTGAATAAAAGGAAGTAGGATCATCAATTTATAAGGATAAAATGAAAATGAAAAAATCAAACTACTAAGAACAGGTAAATGTGGAGTGCCATGATCGGTCAAGTCGTGGAAGGATGCGGCATACTTTTCGAGCAATAGATTTCGAGCAATTAACTGTCGAGCAATTGATTTCGAGCAATTTACTGGATACGAGAGGGGTTCGATCCCAGCGTGCGGCACCTTTGGAAATTGTCTACCATACCAAGCATTGTAAGGGGAAATTGGGTAGACCGTGTTAGCACGAAGTCATAAGTCATCGAAACCAAGCGCTTGAGCGTTCATATTGTTGATCAGGCTAAAAAAAAAAAAAAAAAAATACAAAAACGCCCTTTCCCGGCAACTGTAACTAAGGTCTGCTCAGCATAGTTGCAGTATAAACCATTGGTGGGCTCACTTGGTGCTGAATAAACACAAATGCGCCTGAGCACGCCTGAGCACGCCTCAGCAACAGGGATTGGCTAGCCACCCTATTAGACAGGTATCCTTGAATATGAGTGGCCAGCTATACATATTTATGTCACCATGAAGAAGGAAAGCTTTATGTACAAAATGCCAAACGTTAGGTGAAAGATACTTATAATTGCATAGGATCTCTTCGTGTCGGGCGTAAGCCAGCAAATAAACGGAGCATGGATGCCACAAAAGATCTGAATGCTTTTCCTAAGATTTTAAGCCATTCTATTTTGATAGATATCCATAGCTCTGTGACAATTTTAGATACATAGTTTTGCTTGCGAATCGACATATCCACCATTCCTATAAATGCTCGATTGGGATCATGTCCAATGTACGCCCTGGCAATAACATTCTCCGGAAATCTTCTTAAATAAATTGCTGACGATTTGGGACTGATGTCACGGTGCGTTATCTTAGTTGAAGAATCAATCGTTGTTGGAATCCTTGGATTCTATAAATTGGCAAAGTAGCTACGGAACAGTGCAACCCAACAGCCGTTGGCTAACGACGTATTTCTAAGTGTTAGCGGAGAAAACTAATAGCATTTCTACTTAAGTTGAGCCGCGTGGTGGGCGCTTTTGAGAAAGAGTGTGGTGTTTTTCCGTCGGGTGAGTTGTCCATCAAAATGATATTCATGCCAATTGTCACGTCATTACCACCTGGGGAAAAATGAAATAGGGGAATGGATGACGAACCTGATATTCGGATACGAATAGGTGCCGTCAACAACATACTTTTATAAACACCATTACGAGCTTTTATGATTCTTTGCTGACATTAGACCTCAAAAAGACTCATAATGAATGATTTTCACCCGAATCCTACTAAGTCACTGCAACAACCGAAACTACTCGTACCACGTTCACGTTTTCAGTCGTCTAGTGTCCAATTAGCGAGCCAGGGGACCAAATCTTCGGAGTTGTTAGTGCAAACAGAGGCAGTTCTTTTGGTCCTCTCCCATAATCTAATGAAGGTGACAACGTCGGGATGACATTCTGGATGTCCCACTACAAGCTACACAACTAAACGTATATATCTGTGTTACTTCCCTGTTACTAGTGTCATAGCTTGAAACGTTTTTCTAAGTTATTCTAATAACTGTAGTTTGCCACTAAACTGTCCACAGTAGAAAGCATTGCGTCATATTTTCACCATTACCGAGAGGACACGATAGGTCAAGCGATCCCTTATGTTCACAAGATATTAGAAATAGATGGCCACACGAGCCTGGCATCCGTCTTAAAATCATTATCCTGCTGCGTTCGAAATTCTGCTATAACGATAAACTGCATCCGAAAGCAAGGATCGGGAGTTTTGAAGCTTTGAGGAGCGCGGAACTACTATTTAATTACTGTTGCATTTCGGTCAACGCTGACCTCAGGAGAGGATGCACCTGTTAGTGTCCCAGCTATGGGAAAATAGTGAATCTACCAAGCAGAATCAACATACAGGGGTTGGACAAAATATTTGGAACACTTGTTAAATTCAAAGAAAATTTATTTAATATGGAATTGGTCCTCCTTTAGCCTCATATACAGCTTTAATACGTCTAGGAATGGAATCATACAGCTTTCTGACTTCATCCAGAGGGATTTTCAGTCATTCGTCTATTAAAACCTTTTCCAACTCTTTACGACACAACAGTGGAGAATAGCGGCTCCTACCTTTTTGCGCCTAAATGCACCACAAATGTTCAATAATACTGATATCTTGAGATTAGGGAGGCCGCTCCATGTGTTCTAGCTCACTTTCATGCTCTTCATACCAATTCTTAACCACTAGAGCGGTATGTATTGGAGCATTATCGTCTTGGAAGATGCAGTCACCATCAGAGCAACTATTGGACTGAGACATTTCCACGATATGGCAGACAAACTATCATTGATCCACCTCCATGCTTTACTGTTGGTAGAAGGCAGTCAGGGTTGTAAGCTTCTTTGGGCTGCCTTCACATATAAACTCGCCCTGAATTTGGGAAAAGTGAAAAAATGGACTTGTTTGAGAATATGACTTGCTTCCAATGGTCTGCAGACCAAGCACTGTGACCTCTGCGCCACTTAAACCTTTTTTGAATGTTGCGAGTGGAGAGAAGAGGTTTACCCACATCGGCTCTTCCATGATATGCAACCTTATGGAGCTCACGGTGAACAGTTTTAGTAGAAACTGAACTATTCAGATGGTTATTAAACTCAGCAGTCACTTTGGCCGCATTTGACCGATGATTTTTTGCCACATTGCGTTTCAAAGTCCCTGTCAGTAAGTTTGCATGTACGGCCCAAATTGTTACGGTTGCTAGAGGTCTGGACCTGTTCTCGAATTGCATCAGTGTTCTTGATATAGTAGCTCTTGAAAAACAGTTCAGCAACCTTAGTGATCGAGGCTCCTGGCATGCGAGCTCCAACAATTTGCTCTTTTTCGAACTCGGAGAGGTCACGCATTTCGCTTAAATCTTTAATAAATTCGAAAAATAAACAAGTCAAAGTCAGTAAATTGGATAAAGAAACGTATTTACAATAGATATAACCTGCAATTATGAAGTTTTAGTTAAAGTTCTTAATTTAATAGGTTTTTTGAAATATAGGAGTGGATATTGCAACTGTTCCAATTATTTTCTCCAACCCCTGTACTATGAAATTATAAAAATACTTATTTATAGAAAAATAACATACGATACATATTTATAGCAACAATACATATTTATAGACAAATTACCAACAATACATATAGCAAAGCGACCAGCAATATATATTATCTGTAGTTGAAAAAATGCAACTGCGTTCAAAATATTTAGATTTCTGCATTAAATAACCCATAGAGGTATTGATATGCTGCTAAACAAAATCAAACAAACCAACCAATCATTAGAAATCCAATAATCTCCGCTCCGTGCTATGCAAATCCTAGAAAATTGTTCACATTGCTTCACCGAAGACGATTGATAGATATCAGGACATTTTGATCACGTCAAGATAATGTAACGCCAAATGGCTTTATGAGCGACAATTTGATGTCTTTTGGCACAACATATTTCGTCCTAAGAATCCGAAAAAAATAAAATATAAAATTCGTTCTCATTATTCAAACATACATCTCTAATTCAATTTCCACCTATTCCTCGCTGGCGATGTCATTCGACCTGTAATGACCAAATATATACTCATTTTTTGGCTGGTCTGACCAATTCCGTTTACAGTGCTTTCGTAGAACTCTTTCTGAATCTGACAACATATAATCCAGCTATTTTCCGGCGGGGAAACAACTCTCTGGTCTA
This sequence comes from Acanthosepion lycidas, assembly GCA_963932145.1. Lineage (NCBI taxonomy): Eukaryota > Metazoa > Mollusca > Cephalopoda > Sepiida > Sepiidae > Acanthosepion > Acanthosepion lycidas. Next base: position 75,689,340 of record OZ010592.1, on the reverse strand, counting down.
TCGACTTTGCGCTTGCGCAGTACGATTAATCGGATTAGATAGGATTATGATCCTTTGAAGTATATCTCGCAATGTCTCCATCCTGGTTGTCATGGAAAAGAAAGGAAGAATTGCTCTGTTTGTATCATATTCTAGTGAACCAGTTGTCTCTGTACATATGTGACTTTGAGATATTTCCATATATATATATACATATATATATATATATATATATATATATATATATATATATATATATATATATATATATACATATATATATATATATATATATATATATATATATATATGTGTGTGTGTGTGTGTGTGTGTGTTCTTTGATAACTAGATATTTATATACATAATGTAAATATGAAAAGCCTTCTCTCTTTCTCATCTCTTTTTGTTCATGTTGATGCGATTACTCATGCGCATGAATGATAGATGCTGAAATTTTAAATTACTTTTTTAAATATATATTTGATTAATTTAATTTATAATTTCTTGAATCTGGTGGTTTCCAAAATATGTTACTAAACAATCAATATATGTCCGATATATTGATAACTTTATTAATATATACACGCAAAATTGTATAAAGTAACCTTGTAGATCAATTAAACTAGGTAGGACATACAAAACATGCGAAAGTGAAAGAGATACATTAACATAGGTAGATATCAGGTTATATTGTAAGGATATTATTAGATGTAGGTTACAATATGTTATATAGTAACCTACATCTATGAGTCCATAGTAAAAATCTCATCATAACCACAAAATAAATTAGAGAAAAACCATCAGATTTTTATTTAAGTGCTGGTAGAAACTCCAGAGCTCAATTTTTACATAAAGAGAAAAAAAAGATATGAAAAATAAATCTCAACTATAAGACCCTGAATTACCCCAAATCTCGAGGATCAGATGTTCCCTCGAAGAATCCTAGTGCGTTGAGAGATGATAGGGCCTCAGACTCAGTCCAGACCCTAAGTGGAACTCGTACATAGGATCCATCGCAAAAGATGCAGACAGATGTTCACTCCCACAAGTACCTAATTCCTCGCGCTATCCTCTACATTTACAAGAGCCAGATCAATCCTAAAATGTAGTACTGCTGCCATATATGGGAAGGAGCTAACCAATCACCACTTTCTAGTCTCAATAGAAAAAGAGGCTTCTTCGCATTTTTTAAGCGTTTTACCCAAACAAGGCGGGAAGCACACAAGGGGTTACAGAGAGTTGGAGCAAGAGCAAAGCGGAGTGATAGAGGAAAGGATGAAGAGAAGCATAGGGGATAGATCAAGGCATCTGGAGTCGTTGATTGGCATTACATTTGAATAATTGGAGATTATATCTATCAGGGAAACAGGAAAACGGGAGAGAGTTCCACAGGCGAGAAATGCGAGAAATGAAGCAATTGGAATAGCAGAAACGGCTACATTTAATAGTTTCTACAGTGAAAGTTTGAGAGCGAGATGCCAGCCTACTTAAACGCTAAAATTGATGAAGTCTGGGAACCAGCGAAAGCAGCTCATCGGAGCAGTTACCGTGAAAGTATTTGTAAAAAAGACAGAGTGAGGCGATGATACGTCTGTGAGAGAGTGACTGTAGACGAGATGACAGATCAGGGCCAGTTACATTGCATATCCATCTCTGGATTTTATCAAGACCTTGAGACAAACAGAAATGGGCTCCAGACCATATATGGCAGCAATACTCCATGCACAGGCGAATGGTTGATATGTAGATTTGAATGTATAAAAAATTATTTTCCACACTGCAGCCCCGCCCAGACGTGATCTTGGAAAAATCTTAGTTCCCTATCGCTATTTCATTGGAAAGTTCTCAGACGAACTAAATTTGTGAGTTCCAGCATCTCACATTGTAGAAAACCATCCTTATTCCATTTGTATTCCATTGATGTAAGTTTCACTCAAGCACCGAAGCACTACTCTGTGGAAATGATTTCGAATAGTATACTTCCCCGATCACTATAATCGTGGCCTGTTCGAGTCTAGGATTAACCGCTATCTTCTCCCCATATCCAAATAAATAATGCCTCTTCATCTGTAATCTCCTACCTCGAGTGTTTCCTGAGACTTGTACAGGGTTAACCTCACAGTAAAAATATATCAGGACGTGGGCAATCAGGGTTCTTCAAAATTTTCAGTCCTTTGTAGTGTTTAATAAAATTTAGTCTTTTCGCTTTCTCTACTAATTCCTATTCTTCAACAATGTATACAAGCTCATTAGGAAAGTTATTCGCTACTCTCCCTTTTCTTGCCTTCAATATACCCTGTGATTATAAAATGCAATAAATCTACTTTCTTCATTATTTATCCTGGAACTGTCAACTATCTCTTTCTGATGTTAAGCATAATTTTCTTTTGCCGTTCATTTTTTTTAAAACTTGAACATTGTTCACATATTCAGTCCATGGTATTCTCAGCATCTTTCTGTAGAATCAATTTTCTTTTGCCTCAAGTGTCTGTGATGATATGATCCATAATTTACTGTCATATAGCAGGACCCAAAATAATTAAATGTTGCGTACTGTTTTCTTTGTATTTGATGATATCTCCCTGCTACTTAATATTGTGCTGAGATTTTGCAAGACAACTTTAGCTCCATTAATGGGTTTTTCGGATTTCGATGTCTCATTATCTGGCCTCTGATAAAACACTTCCTAGATATTTGAATTTTTGTAAACTTTACGAACTGAATCGCAGTAACAGATTGGCAGCAAGATCTCCGCAATTTACAATTGAAAGTCTTGGTGTAACCGTAAATTCTATGCTAACAGTTTCTTCGATCTCTTGTGGGAATCTCCTCCAGGATTCCCAGATAACATTGATCAAAAATTGAAATACAATATCAATTTTTATCTCTTGTCTTTTTCATTCTTTACTTTTATCGTTCTCTTGCCATAATAGTTTTTTTTTATTTTTTTAGTTTTCTAATACAATCAAACGTTCAGTATCCACTTGTGTCTTCGTGTTTTTTATTGCCTTGCTTGGTCGAAAATGATTAAAAAATGCAATATAGTATATCTTAATTAAATAACAAACCTAAGGAATTAATATTAACTAGTTATTTATATGGTTCTTTGTTTACTTCTACTTATTTCTCCGAGTTTTTTTTTCAGTTTAGTTACATTTTACATTGGTCACCGATTTTGACCACTTGCTGCTAGCCTTAGTTGTCACTGGATATCGCCGGTATATAACCTTTAAATATTATTTCTCTTCATTGGTCTCCTTCAATTTTATGTTATTATTTGAACATTTGCGTAAGGCAGACAACATTTATACAGGTGACCCCCAACAAACGGGAACTTTTTAACAATCCATTAAAACGAAAAGTGATGGAAGAAAAATATTTTATTCATACCTTAAAACCTTGAAACATGCCATTTAAGAAACAATGATGGAATTTTCACTTTTAAAAAGTTATGTTCTGTAGATGGCTTCCTCCTGTATGAATGAATTCTTGAAATCTGCTGTTGAGATTCCTCATTGACTGCTGCAACATCTCAGCTGGGATACTGTGAATTTCATCTTGAATTCTAAATGGCGAAATGTTTACCTGCTCAAGGTTGGTGTCTCGCAGTGTTGCCACTTGCTCATGTGTGGCGATACGACTTCAAAATACCCGTTTTTTGGGGGTCGCACTGTACATATATTTTACATTTCTATCTCTCTATGTAGAAACCTTTTCCCACGTGTTCACTGTTTAGACACTGTTCCCAAATGTAACTTTCTGAGAGTTATGGAAGCAATTTGATACATATTCAAGTAAGCAAAATATTTGCTACCATTCTTTACCCATTTAGACAAATGTTCTTGCTTCCAAGTTCAATCCTTCAGCTGCCTTTGTCATATTCATTTTTGCCCTTTGTTATTATTCAGACTAGTAGTTGTGGGCGCGTTGGGATCGTCATAATCGCTCCTTACATCCTTTCTCCCGTCGGTTGGCCGTGGTGGAGATGGTTAGAAGGCCCGGCCTACTCCTGAAGAGTTGTCAAAGTGAGTCTGACAAAGGCCATGCGTGTGAATTTGATTTTGGTGGACAAAACTGTGCGATGGAGAATCCCACGTACTTGACAAGAAGCGCCTCTTCTTGCGGTTCAGTCTTGTCTTATATGTGTATTTATTTTTCAAGTTTTACTCTTTGGCTTTTAATACACCTGCCGATGAAAAGTACTTCGTCTGCAGAGTCTTAAGTGTCGTACGGCGTTTATCTGGCTGTCTTGGAGTAAGCACGCGCGCAAAACAGAAGCGTACCCGTGAGGTTGAATATATAAATTTATGTTTACACTGTAGCGTTTATCTACGCAGAAAATGTTTTGGGTTTAAATTCCATGTGATGCTGTTACGTGTAGGAATACCCATGTAATATGTATAAATAATTCTCTTCATCTAATGGGCACATAGATTTCTTTGACAACCAGACTAAGTGTATGATGAATATGAATTGAAAATTGGTTGGGTGTGAAGAGAGCAAATGTAAATCTTAGGAACCTACTTCTAGTTGAAACCCCAACAGCTACAAATAGTACGATAACGTTTTAGCACCTTAATCCGGCTAGGAGCGTTTATCCCAACACAAATACGTATTTATATCATACGAACTCTGCTAGTAACTTAATCAGCCATTTTGAATATCGCGATAAATGGTTGAACTTGAATTTAGCAACTATTCAAAGGGAGCCTTTATACACATGCGCCGTCAGGGTGTTCACCTTGATATTAATAAGTCGATAGTTAGATGTCATTAAACGGGACTAAACCTTACACTCACTGTAAACTAGCCAGCTGAAAGTTTTTGAAGTGTGTTTTCTTAAAAGAACGCTTCACCTATATAGGGCTATTAACCTCCCCAGACAGAGTTGGTTCGTAGTAACCTCTGGATTTTTCAGTCCTGCCCAAGATTAACGAGAGATCGACAAGGGATCTAATAGAGATTCATAAAGCAGAGAGTTTTGAAGAGCAGAAACAATGCTAAGATAAGTGTTTACGGATACACTGGAACGGAATCTGAAAAGGACTAAAAGATTTTCAAGAGGAAAACAGAACAAATCAGAGTCCAGTATAGATTATGTGATTCCAGGCTAAATCTCATCCGAGAACAATGCAAATCCCGATATTTTTTTTCATGCGAAAGTCTAAACACTGTCTCATTTTTAAGAGGAAGAGCATCAACAAAGTAAACTCAATAGTCTTCATAACTTGAAGAGTGCGTTATGATATAATGAATATTTTAAACGTCTAAAATTCGTAAAATGATCAAACCTTGCCGCCGATCTAGAACTGCGCTTTAATTCATAAATCGAGGTGCCAAAGACGAAAACATATCAAAACACTTACCATGGAAATATTTATGTAAAATATAAGAGAAACTGGAAAGTGAATGAAATCGAAATAACTTGACGGGACCAATAACATTGAATTTATCAAGAATTTGGATAGCAGAAATAGCAAACCAGATATGATAACAATGTTCAATGTTTCGACGAAAGGTAAATTTATAAATATGTAATTCTCTAGCGCGACACAGTGAGCCAAATTTCGTAGCTGCAGACCTAGCAATTGATTCAATAGAATCTTTCCACACAGTGTCAGTGGAGAACGTTAGCCAGAGAAATTGCAATAAGTCACTATCCTGTAGGTTGGCATCATCTTTGCTAAAGAGTTCCTCTTCTGCAGGTTAGCATCAGTCATGTTGATGAAAGGTTAAAAAAAAGACGATTAAAAGAAAGTTCTTTCTTATGAGCATTGCATAAATCTCTAAAGCCCACCCCTACCTGATTATTATCAAGCATCATTAATCATAAGATTTGAATTAGTTTACAATTTCACACAGGCTGATTGATCACATTTTTAGGAGTGTTTAAAGCGTAAAACATAATTATCCACCATGATAATACCCTTTGTGGGGGAGCAATGGTAGATAGATAGATAGATAGTGAATGAGTGAATGACTGAGAGAGAGAGAGAGAGAGAGAGAGAGAGTGTGTGTGTGTGTGTGTGTGTGTGTGTCCGAGAGAAAGCGTGAGAGAAAGGGGTAAAATAGTCAGAGGAAGATAATTATAGAAATAGAAATTTTCGCCCGTTGTTCATTGTCCTCAGGTATCGTTCGTAACATATTAAAAAAAAAACAGATAACTGGACAAAGCCCATTTTGAATACTTTCGATACGGTTTGGAAAATCATATTAAATTACCGAGGTCTTGGCCTTCATTAACCGCCTGATTACATGATTGAATTTTATTAATTAGTCTTCTTGTTTCCCGTTCTATGCGTTTGTTCAGAATTCGACGAAAAAATACATAATCATCCACGATTATTTGATACTAACATCAGTCTTCGATTTTAGAAGAACTGACATGTATTAGGTTTTGTCATTATGGAAGAAAAAAATTCCAAGAAAATTAAAAAAGAAAAGAAAATTTAAATTTGTTGGGTGCATTAACAATTTCTGTTAAACGAAAATGTATTACTGGAATTTTTCAAAAATATATTGCTGAAATTCTTTAATTATTAAAATCTATTTCTGGTCTTTTTGCTATAAAAATATATTTTTATACTTTCATAGTGTTTTGAAGCCAGTGTGGGCGTTAACTATTTGCTCATATCTGGGACACTGACGGGTGCTACCAACCAGAGTGGACCTGGGAACAACAGCATGTTAGAGGTAGTTCCATCTCAAATCCTTCTCATCGACTCGCTTTTGGATCTTGCTTATCCTCACACCCACGACGTGCTATTGCTTTGTAAATCCCAAAACAAAGAAATAAAGAAATTTTTAAATACGGAAATTTGTGTTTCATATCGGGTGCGTAGAGATTCCATAATTTTTCTTTAATTTTCTGTCATCATTTTTATTATTCTATTATTCTATTTTTTTCATCTTTGTTATTATTTGTAGAAGTTTCACTTGCCGTCTTGCTTTTCAGTCAGCTGCGATCTTTAAACATTTAAAAGCACTGTCAATCGTTATATTTTATCTTCTTAATTCCTATTCTTGTATTGTTATCTTTCCTTAATAATGCTTTCTTTTTTTTCAGATTCTCTCACATAAGGTAAACACTAACGTCTCACATAAGGTAAACACTAACTAGCGGCTCTATTATCTTGTTAAAAGACGAGTATCATCACTATTTCGACAATAATGTAAATGAATCATTTCAGAAATTGAGACAAATTATTAAGAACATTTTCAGAACTGTGACCAGCCTTGTATAAGATGTTTGAGTCATAAATTCTAAAATGAAAAAGATATTATTATTATAAGATTTAGACTTGTGTCTTCTGCTGCTTATGTAAAATCTATAAGGTCGCTTTTCAAGTTATTCTGTGATCTTTAAGGAAGGTGATGTTATATGAAATAGCATAGGATTGTATAAACCTTTCTCACTTTGAAGTTCAGGAACTTGAGACAGCACTTCACCGATTAAGCTACCAAAGCTCAAACACAAAAAAATCATTTATATTAGGTCTATCATTAAATACATTTCTGAAGCTGTCTACTCTTAGGCCACACATCTATCTTGCTTTCACTTGTAAAATGAGTTGGAAAATATTAAAAAAAATTACTAAGAGACAGGAAAATAGCCTAAGTTGCAAAAGAGGGCGGTGAACGCATATGTAATATTTAACCACCTATACGGTAGTGGATGCTGGACATTCTCTTCTCATATGAAAGGAAGACACATGAGACGGACAGAAGAAATTTAAGAATTCTATGCCTATATGTGAGCAACTAAAGAAAAATAGACAAAGTTGAAATTTCTGGAACATGTAATGAGGAAAGAGAGCTTAGCGAAATTAACGCCCTCAGTAGATATGAAAGGGAGAAAAACCGAGGTAAGCTACTTAACGAATTTATGTGAACGGACGGTAGAACAGTTACAAAAGATCAGGTGAAAATAGGAAGTCCAGGAGAACCATGATCGCATATTTTCTGAAAGAACATAGAATATAAGAGAAATGTTTAGATGTACACATAAATATTTTGGATTTCTTAGGAGAATAGTTTTAGATATTTATGGTTACTTGTTTTTTCTTGTTTGATTTTTTTTTTTTTTAATCTTGACTATTTTAAATTTATCTTTCAGAAATCTTAGTTCAGGTTTGAATTATATTTCAGAACTCTTAGATTTTTTTATGTTTATTTGACAGAATACTTAGCGTAGATTTGAATGATTTTCCAGAAATACTAGAACATTTTTTATGTTTACTGATCAGAAATGTTACATTAGATTTAAATTATTTTCCAGATCTCAGAACATGTTCATATTTATTCATCATAAATTTAACTTAGGTTTTAATTATTTTCCACAACTAAGAACATTTTTATATTTATTTATCAGAAATGTAGCTTAGGTTTGAATAATTTCCAGAACTCAGAACATTTTTATATTTCTTTTTCAGAAATCCTAGCACACGTTTGAACTATTTTTCAAAATTCTTAGGATTTTTTTTTCATTTATCTTTCAGAAATGTAGCTTAGATTTCAATTATTTTCCAGATCTCAGAACATTTTATATTTATCTGTCAGATATTTTAAATGATTGACCAGAAATATTAGAGCATTTTTTACAATTATTTTTCAGAAAATTTACCTTAAATTTCAATTATTTTCCAGATCTCAGAAATTTTTATATTTATCTGTCAGATATTTTGCTTAGATTTCAATATTTTCCAGCACTCAGAACATTTTTATATTTAGTTTTCAAAAATCTTATCTTTCATTTAAATTACATTCCAGAACACTTAGCACATTGTTTTACATTTATTTGTCAGAAATCCTAGCATAAGTTTAAATTAGTTTCCAGATCTCTAAGAACATTTTTAATACTTATTCTTCAGAAAATTTAGTTTAGGTTTAAGTCATTTTTCAAAACTCTTAAAATAATTTGGCATTTATTTTACGACGTGGATCGCAAAACTTCCTGTTTATTGTAGATATTTTATCTTGAAGGAGATTGTTGTATCTGCTTTTCGTTTAAAACCGCAATGGCTTTGATATTTGTCATGGTGGAAGCACAGATTAACATTAGTCTGAACATAATTTGAATAGGACGTTGATCATTTTCCGTAATGCCCAGCACATGAAAGGCTTTCTTTTAAGTCTTTGTTTGACGCTATCACTGGCAATTGTTAGTATGAAACTATAGCGCACAATGGACAGATAGCTGGTCTGCTTCAGCACTAACCTTAGTTCCTAAATGAATCAACTGAACGGAAATGACCCCTGACCCGCTCTGTCAACCTTGTTTGAAATAGGTTTAAGCTATAGCCGCATTTGAGGATATAAACAATAGTTGCCTTGTCGTACAATCGTCCCAGGATGCTGTATATTCATGTGTGCATGTTGACCGTTCAAAAGGAATTCTATTTACCAAGGCAGTAATTCTTATCGCTTTCAGCTTTGGTGTTTCAATTTATTGAAGTGGCCCGACATGTACACATGGTTATATTACTGTACAGGTTTAAATACGGAGATTTCTACGTAAATATATTACGTTGAACCATAAGTAATTTCCGTTTTGGGGTAGCAAATGTCTAAGTTATCATCGAAATTCACTAATCAAACGTAACAATTAAGAATAAATTTGGTGTAGCTAATATATCTCAATTTTTTAAGCAAAGGATAGACAAGTATTTGCATGGTGGAAGGGAAGATTAAAATTAGACTGAACTTAATTTGAATTATATTTACCAAGGCAGTAATTCTTATCACAAAGGCGAGGTATATGGAAGAAAATATATTGTTGTGTGTATGAGGAGATTTTAGGAATATTATTCATTTACAATGAAATGAAATATAAATGCGCATTTATATATCCAGCAGCTGAAACATGTTTGTTGTATTCATATGCAAATCTCCACTATTAAATACCAGTTGATACACCTGTGGGCTAAACTATTTCTGGTCTTGAAGAGTAACCTACAAGAGACAGAGTAGTAACTACTTCAGATTATATTTTACAACAATCTATTCAATTTTTAGTTCAAATATCAATATTGGCAGGGTACTAGTAACTAATTTGTACTTCCTCAAGCATATTGAAGGTGAGGACTTGGATTTTCTTATAAATTGTGTCATCAGATGTATACGAACTGTTCAGATAATGTAGAAAATTTGAAGAAGTAATTAACATTGAAAAGAAAGCTTTCCCTAAAAAAAAAGTGTGATATACTTGCAACCAGACCTCAACAGGTAGAAAACTTGGGTCGACATCTTCAAGCATTACAAGTTCTTCCGAAGAACTGTAAATTCAAATATGTAAAAACTCAAGTTTACAAAGCTGACGCCATTAGAAATTCATTTATTTCTGGGTTATGCGTACCGGCTATTCTTGAAAACAAAACGCACCAGCTCACAGAATCTGGAAATCTATCTCGAAGTGCGGAAAGGGCTATCCTAATTTCTGAAGCCTATTCTTCTATCGGAAACGCAGACTAACTTCGCTACAAGAGGAAAATCAAAAGAAAATGGCTTTCGGAATGTTCTCAAATCCATTTTAAAAGAAACCTACTTTTTTCTGCGTAGGCACTAGGCACGCTAGAAGTTTTCTTCTCCTCCATAAGAACACAAGATTGCATACAGGAAGAAGAATGAATGAACCAATTTCAAAACACGGTTGATTTATTCTACCTAACCTGCCAAAACCATTAACTTTATTCAAGCACTGCAAACGTTTTAACCTGAAAAAATATTCTGTAATGGAAACTCAATGAATTATAGGCTGTATAAGGCCTTGTTCAATACGCAAGTACTTTCAACTGTACAATTAGTCATCTTCAGGCATGGAATATATTTTGTTTTTGGTAAAATTTAGGTAGAGTCCGAGACGAAAAAATATAATGCGAAACGAAATTAGTTCGAGTAAGAATTATAAAAATGATGAAAGAAACGAACAACATTTTTGAGTTTGTAGTGGCAAGGCTAAGGTTGAATTTATTTCATAACATTAACCGTGTGATATGCAGGTTAACGCACATTTAAAATTTTTTTAGCGAAGGGATTGTGCCATTTCATATCATTACCTTTCCTAATCTACTCCTTGCATGAATGATTCATTGTAATATAAATTTAACTGCAGCACATATTTGATTTAAAAGAACTGATCCAACGTGCAAATTTTCGGGATAACAGCTGAGACATAATTCTATTTATTGAGCAATTTAGTTCATGCCACATTGACAGCTAAACTCCTACAACAAAAAAATTCTCTAATTGCCATATTAGTAAAAAAAAATGAGTCGCTTAAGTTTTCCCCAAAAAATCAGCCTTGGCGTTGTGACTGCACATTCCAAAAGTTTGTATCCGTTAACAATAACACACACACACACGCATATATATATATATATATATATATATATATATATATATATATATATATATATATATATATATATATATATATATACATATATATATATATATATATATATATATATATATATATTTCTATTCGCATTATATATTTTTCGTCTCGGATGCTATATATATATATATATATATATATATATATATATATATTTATATATATATATATATATATATATATATATATAAAAAAATGAGTCGCTTAAGTTTTCCCCAAAAAATCAGCCTTGGCGTTGTGACTGCACATTCCAAAAGTTTGTATCCGTTAACAATAACACACACACACACGCATATATATATATATATATATATATATATATATATATATATATATATATATATATATATATATATATATATATATATATATATTTCTATTCGCATTATATATTTTTCGTCTCGGATGCTATATATATATATATATATATATATATATATATATATATTTATATATATATATATATATATATATATATATATATATATATATATATATATATATATATATATATAAAAAATGAGTCGCTTAAGTTTTCCCCAAAAAATCAGCCTTGGCGTTGTGACTGCACATTCCAAAAGTTTGTATCCGTTAACAATAACACACACACACACGCATATATATATATATATATATATATATATATATATTTCTATTCGCATTATATATTTTTCGTCTCGGATGCTATATATATATATATATATATATATATATATATATATATATATATATATATATATATATATATATATATATTTATATATATATATATATATATATTTATATATATATATATATATATATATATATATATATATGTGTGTGTGTGTGTTTGTGTGTGTGTGTCAGGATTAGAAAACAGGAAAATTACTAAGTAAAGAAAGATTAATCAGGCGGGCAACAGAAAAAGGTTGCATTTAAATTTTTGCAGATTAAAGTTGAATGGAAAGCATGGAGGCTTTAGAATGTTCCTCGAATGTACAAGACAAACTGTTAGCATAGAATTTACGGTTACATCTTGCCATCTCAACTTGTCGCCATTCTCGTACGATTAGGATGGTGCAAAAATAATGACGTAATAATGTCGTTTTTTGAGGTTAAAAATACGTCAAAAAACGACATTATTACATCATTATTTTTGCACCAACCTAATACATTTAAATACATATAAGTACAAATACCATGAAAGTATTTAGAGAAAAGACACAGATTGGTAACCTTACAACGGTAGGAAAACGACTGAAGCCGTGAGGCCAGATAAGGTCCAATTATATTTATGATTCATCGTTGGGTTTTATCTAGGAACACTTGATATAAAGCAGGAAATCTGGGCCAGCAATACTCTATGTATAGTTTAATGGTAGACTTATAGATATGCAAGATAGATTCAGGATTGAAAAAATGTCTAGTACAAAACAGTGAAACAAATTTCCTTGCCGCTGACCGAGAAATTTATACAATATAGTCTTTCCACTAGATGTCAGCCAAGAAAATTACCCCGAGATGGCGTAACGGGTTACTCTGCTGGAGGTTAGCATCGATCATACACACACACACACACATATATATATATATATAGATAGATAGATATTCATACACGTTTCATTAAATAATATAGACAAGTGTTGTCTATTTATTTTATGTAAAATTTTTTCGTAACATCTGATAAGTTTAATAACATTATCGTTCAACGAAGAAAGAAATTCACAATAGTGATCCATATTATTTTCATACAATCTAAGCTTTCGGCTTACTTAAGCCATTATCAAAGATGTCAATTACAACATATTAAACAATATACGGACAAGACAGTGATGATAGTCTGTCAATGTTTACATAGATGATTTCTAAGCAACGATAAACACCCGCATATAAGACGCTAGAAGCGAAAATCGCACCGCATCTCATGACGTCACACATGACCACACGAGAGTGAATTAGAGAAGTGTGAAATATGGAAAGCCGTTGGTATAAATCAATGGCTTCTGTTACCAATTATAGACAATTAAGGATATTTGATATAAGAATAATTGATTTTGTTTAGGTTGGGTTTCAACTGTTTGATGTATAATGCTTCAAGGATTTTTAGTTTTTGTCTATTGTTTTCATGTCGAAGTATAATTGTGTTTTTGACAAGTATTTTACGGAATTGTGTGTGCGGGCAGGCATGTTGTTTTAAATGCCTAAAAATGTTAGAGTTTTCATTCAAATGTAGTGTCAAGCGTCGTGAAAGCGAGTTTGTGGTGTGACCAACATAAATATTATTTAATTCCTTGGAGATACACTCTCCCAAAGGCCACTTAAATTTATAAACTATGTTGGTTTTTTGCAAATCGCTACCCGGGGGAGAAGAACCACTGCGAAGAATTAAGTTGGATATACTAGATTTAGTGTAGTATATGATTAATTTAATTTTTTTGCTAGGATCTGTTGTTGATATATTAGAATATACTAATTTTTTTAGTATATTTTAATCTTGTTTATAATTAGTATGCATTTGATTACGATATAGGAGATTAATATGTTTGAGATCAGTAGAAACAGTATTATGTACAATTTTCTTAGTATTGAGATTTCTAAGAAAGCATCTTATTTGTTCATCAACTATATAGTTTGGAAAGCTATTATTAATAAGTGTTTGTTTTATATTCTTTAGTTCACTGTAAAAAATCTGTTTTGTGGATGAATTAGTTTCTGCACGATGTATTAGATTCTTTATAATTGCTATTTTGTAGTAATATGGGCATTCACTCTTGTAGTTAAGTGTACATGAATTTATGCTTGTAGGTTTTTGTATGGCAAAATAGTAAATTTGTTATTATTTGTGTTTATCAATATGTTAAGGAAGGGGATTTTATTATTAGTAATAAGTTCATATGTGAATTTAAATTCACATATGAACTCAATACTAATAATAAAATTAATTAATAAAATAAAAATGCACCAAACTAATATTTGAAATTTGAAACTAATTTTGAAATTCTCGATAATTTCCTAAAATAATTTTATGGGGCTTTAACAGAACGTAAAACAAATATTTTTCAGCAAAATTTTCTAAAAATAAAAAAAAACAAAACATAAATTCATTCATTTTGTAATAAGTCCTGAAAGTTTCATTTAAATTAGACAATTATTTGATTTTTGCAAGAATTTCCAAATTAATAGGTTTCCCCCGAAACTTCTACACTGAAAAAAGCGATGACCACAAGTCTTACGGAATTAACAAAAAAACAAAAAACAAACGAGGTTTTGACCCAAAGGGAAAAATATAAAAATATTTTGTTCTTTCCTCTTAGAAATTACATAAACATTGTAATGATGACATTTTGTTTTTATTAAGTTTCGGACATTTTATCATTATGCTATAGTGATTTTTTAGCGAATCATTGGAGGTACCGAATATCTCATATTTGATGCAATAGTTGTTAATAAAAATGAACACCCTGTCTAAATGGCTGGATTTCACTGTATCCGTGGAAAGAAATATAATGAATATATGTGCATTTAAAACTCAGTAAATTTGAAAATAAGTTATTCCAAAATTCGCTTGAAAATGAAGCGAAGAAACCATATTTTGAATCAGTTGATTTATAATATTTATGCTCTGTAAATTTACATTGAGCACTGTTTTGTAAAAATGAAAATATCGATAAGAACAACGGATTATATATGTTATTGTTCTTTCTTTATTACTATATATATATATATATATATATATATATATATATATATATATATATATATATATATAAAGAGAGAGATGACATTGATTTAATAGGTCGATTAATAAAATTTGAGGACAAAAGGTAAAATAGGATAACAATATTAGCAATAACTTTGATGATAATTAATGTATATTAGACTTTCGACTAAAAGGATCCATGAAGAGAAAGAGATTAAATCGGAATTTTCAGACACGCCTGTGTCCTTTTTCAACGCGACGAGAAATAAACAAAGAAGTGAGACACATTTTTCCCAAGAATGTTGCTGTTGGTTCGAGGGCTCGCTGTGTAAATTATATTCTTTGATGAATCCCTCAATGATTGATTTTATTTTGAAAATATATTTCAACTTACATCTCTGTCTTTCTTGTCAGCTGTTAAATGAAGATGCTGATGACATCAATACTAGGGAACGTTTGGTAGAAGTATGAGCGACAGGGAAATTTGTGTTTTTTCTTTTATTATTATTGAACCGAAGACAGAATTACCTGAATGTTTTTCAAAAAAAAATACAAGTTTTGCTATTTACCATCTTTGACGTTAATCACACATACACACAAATTAATATATATATATATATATATATATATATATATATATATATATATATATATAAAAGCGAACATAGAAGTCAACACTTAGAGGTGACAGTCTGTTTCATGGAAGACGCAACCGTCTAGCATGAAACAGACTGTCGCCTCTAAGTGTTGAATTCTATGTTCACTTTCATATTTGCACACGCTCCCTCACTGATATTTAGCACTTTATCCCATAAATGTAGCCCGCCTTAAGACTTTATATTTATCATTTATAGTATATATATATATATATATATATATATATATATATATATATATATATATATATATATATAACGAGAGTGAGCTATGTTAGAAAGGTTTATTCTCCCATTATAATATATTTCACGGACGGAATGGTTGAAAGGAAAGAATGGCAAACTCTCTTTGTTCTCAGAGAGACTTTAATACTATAAAGACACACAGACACACACACACACACACACACACACACACACACACACACACACACATATATATATATATATATATATATATATATATATACGTGCCATAAGCGTAGCATAATATATCACACATATCTGCAGACAAATGTATTGATATGTGCAGAGTACACGGGGACACAAAAAGAAAGTGTCTTACATATAATATGGTGGTGTACCTAGTCCTGGAGAAGCCATTTTAGATCTCCAGATTCAGACGGGCCGGTTGCATTTATATCCCAGCGAGGGACATATTCCACTAAGAGGAAACAGCTAGTCTTGGGTTTTACCAAATTAGTGACTGCGAACTCGAGTTTCATTCTATATTTGGGAAACATATATATCCAAAGGGAAACTGCAACATAGGCATGTAAGCTGCTGGTGTGTCAGATGTAGCATCTTTCTGGAGCCACTGGGATCGGGGTCATACATTTGAAAGCAATCTTTTCGACCGGTTGCTGTAAATGAACCGAATTTGCCTGCTGCTTTGGTCAATATATGGAGTGACGTCATTAGGCGACCGTCACATATACATTTCTGGTATAAATGGATAATACTACGAATGTTCAACTAGTATTTTCTTGGACCGTTATTATAAAATTCTATAGCAGAAATATGGCACACTAGTAAGACTTATTACGTCAGTGATGACTCGCATTAGAATGAATAAGACACCGTGTTCAGTATGATAGTCTCAAAATGATTCTGCTATATGACATATCTCAAAGATAGATAGCAGCGCTCTCCACACTCACCCCCACCTTGATTGAAAATCTTCACTCACCTCTCTCTTATACACGGAAAAAGAAACCTGCCGCTACAACACATCTGATAGTTTAGGAAGCACTGTTTTAATGGATCACGTGATATCGGAGAGCTGAATTCGAATTCCAGCCGGATTTATTACAACCCCTTAAGCGCCAAAAGACTTATAAAATTTAAAAAGCTTTATTTCTACTCACAAGCTATTGGTTTAATAACAGGACAGACTGGATTTTACAGGATCCATTATAAAACAGTCTTTTGTAATCTATTACGGGAAACTATTGTCAGTCATGAATAGAAAAAGACGTGATATATGTGGGCTAACTTAATAGAGCTTGGCACTGGTAGAAATTTTTACCCAAACATTAAAATGAAAAAAAAAAAAACAACAAAAAAACACGGATAATCAGAAGAACCGTTCTTTTTATAAAAAGTGATTTCTTAAACAGACAGAGAAAACAAAATGTTAGCGAATATTCTAAAAAAATCTTTATTCGCAATTACACCAGGAAATGTAGCAAGACATTTTCTTTATTTCCCTTATCATGGAAGCTTTTTTTCATACAAATATCTACTGGACTCTGTACAGAGTGGGGTTATATATTGGTCGTTAATTGTCCCACGACTGATCAACGTAATAATTATAGGAAATAAAATACAGTTATCTAGAGAAACAGAGCGAAAAGTGTGATGAGTCTACATGTATGCATATTGTTGTAACCAAGGGAAGGTTACGGAAGAAAATAATCATACAAAGGTTGGTAATAAACGATAATACTTTGGACAAGAACAGTACATATAAGATTCGCCAGCGGCGCGTAGAACTGCTAGAAATGAGTCACGTGAATTCCACAATTAATCTTCAACTGCAGGATATCTACCAACCGCCCTACGCGGTCAGATATAGCACAAGGCCAAATTTAATATGGGGTATCCTAGCCCGTAGATCCAGTATAAAACGCGGTCGAGTAGCTGTTTCCTGAGATGTAACTTTGCCATTCAACATAGCCTCGTCTGGGGATCCTCGCTGCTCGGAGGCAGAGAGTTTGACCAGTATAGCTGGAGACGAATCTCCAACTGCAAGCCAACATACACTATTTACTGCTGTATTTATGTGAATGGGGGACATATCCATTAACGACCGAAGTTATGCAAAGAAAATAGACGATTAATTGTCACAATTCTGAGCACAAATTCGTTGTGAATTGAATGTTTCGCTGAGTATCCTCCTGTTTAAATATTAAATTAAGGAATCTATCATATGCTTTATCAACACCTTCTTTATATGTAACATGTAAAAAAGTTATATCGTACTTTTTATAGTATTTTTTCTAAATTATTAAATAGAAAATCTAAGGAAAAATTTTATAACGGGAGAGACTTGAAAGAAAGTTTTATTCTACCATTGATATTTCTACTTTATAGGCAGTATTCTATCCGTAATATAACACCATAATTTACCGAAAGAACGTACTGGGTCAAATGAAAAGGAATGACAAACATGTCTTGTTGTCAGAGCGACATTTATACCAAAAAGACATACACAGAATTTTATGTAGATATATACACATGTCCCATGCAAAGCAATTATATCACATATATCTAAAGGGCAAAGGGGGGTGTAAAGAGAAAAAAAGGAAGGTACTTAACTGTTTAGGATTTCAGATTCAAACGGGCCGGATTCCTCTACTATGCCATAAGCGAGAAATGATAACGGCGGGTCTTGGGTTTTCCCAAATTGAGGACTGCAAACTGGATTTTTGTTTATATCGGGGAAAGAGAAACGGCGTCATGTTCTTAAAATCTGTAATATTTGCGGGAGGAGGCAGATTTAGCCTCAGCCCGGGCCCCTAGATCTAGGTTAAAACAAAACAACCTCTCTCTTTTGTTTCTGTAAAACTACTAAATGAGTGGCCACTCTCGTCAGTGTATGAATGGACGTCACTAAGTGACTCTTACGTGGCCCATGGGATTTATTTGCACCAAAGAGAGATAATTGTGTTCGGTATCCGTATATGTTCTTTTTATCCATTAGGTTTACAAGCCATTTGAAACATTATCTGCTGTTTATAAATTAAAGCCCAAGATGGATAGCCAAGATATAGAATAGGGACTTGAGACAAAATAAAACATCGGCTTTGCAGGCGGAGTCTAGACTGCACACCGCTATTAAATTCAACCACATTGAGTCAAATCCTCTGACGCCAATGTTGAAATATATTTTTGGCCCCTGCTTTTCTTATGCACAATGTTATGTCCATAGAGAGAGGATGGTTTTTATTTGGATTTCAAATACCTATTAAAAAAAATCACCAGACGAGATATGCTCATATAAGAGGGCACTGCAACATGACATCTTGTGTACATTATTAAAAAATCAGACGCTGCACTACCACAACCAACTGATCTAAATTAAAAAGAAAACATACCCAGGTGAAGACAATGATGTCGAACATAGCCTTTGCCTAAAAAAAACTAGCCTAAGAAATACTGGCTTGATCTTGACATGAATAAAATAATGCTTTTAGTAGATATTAGACTGAATCGTTGTCATATAGGGCTATGGTCCAGGTTAGGGCCAAGGAAGAACAAAACGAATAAAAGAGTAGAAATAATGAAGGTATATACAAGATGTGGAAGGTGTTTGTAAGAATGTCAGTCTGGTTGTAAATGAACTACTATCGGCTCGACTCGATTCGATATTTATTTGCGGCCCCACGATGGAAAGGTGTAGCACAAGGCCGAGTTCGACCGTCAAGCCGAGAAGCTCGACTTGATTCGGTATCTAGCCACCCCCCACGAACGTTGCATGTGGCACAAGGCCGAGTTTAATGTGGGTTTCCCGAGCCCGTAGGCTCGGCCAAAAAATGCCCGAAGAACCCGTATAAACGGGATCGGGTTGGTCAACCTCCCCGAACGAAACTCTGCCCTTCGGCGGAGCCTCGTCTGGGTTCCTCTCTGCTCAGAGGCAGAGAGTTCGACAGTCTTGATTCTACGCTCTCTCTTGAATTGTAGTATATATTGTGTTAGGAAGAGTTCATTCTGTAGTTACAGGTAAGGACTGATGACATAGAAAAAAATCGCTAAATCGAAATAAAGTCAGAAGAAAATGCCCGATGTCGCTTATTGTTTCGAAAGTTCTGTGCTGACATGTGAAAATGGGAAAATGCAGCTGTTACCCCATACGAAAAGAACAAGAAAGCTCATTGTTTTTTAAAAATTTATAATCAGGTTAAGGAACACGTTAGTAGGTCATTTGAGGAGAAAGGCAGACGATATAAGAAGTCCTGTTTTATCATAAAATAGATGAAACAAACTTATTTTCTAGAGATTGTATTTTAACTTACAAAGTTGTACATTTATACCTGAACAATTTTCAAAAGTTTATAAAAAAACATATGTTTTAAATGAGATATATAATAAAATCTAAATAGAAAATTATATAATTGATATATGCTGGTGTCATTGTTATACATAGTTAAGATGAGAATAATTTTGAAAAGAAAATAAACATCCTCAATAAATTGACCAATGAGGTCACATTATAAACTAAGATATGGAATCAGAATGAAATCGGTGACGGAATATAACTTGAATCTTTCATAAGAATTTAGAAAGAGTAATTAGTAAATACTAAAGACATCAATTAACTTAGCATATGGATCAGTAATAACAAAATTAGGAGAAAAGAAATCTGAACATAAAATAGGCTTATCTGGAAGTAGTTTCACCCACTACAGATAAAAAAAAAAATATAAATGTGAAACGTCATTTTCTTAAATAGCCTCGTCTCAGGGTAAATTATTAGCGGGTCTTAAGTGCCACTTAAGATTATCGCACAAAATTTCATAACTAAATCAATTAAGGTGTCAGTCCCTAATACATCGAAACCGACGGGAGAATACATTTTATATATATATATATATATATATATATATATATATATATATATATATATATACACACACACACACACACACACACATATATATATATATATATATATATATATATATATATATATATATATATATATATATATGTTCAAGGCTCATTTTCCAACTTATTCAAGATGATCTTCGGCCTCTCTAACCTTCTAAATACCTTTTGTGGAGTAACTGGATGCCACAGATATTTCATGTAAGATATCATTTTCAAGTTTTTTTCGCTCCTATTTCGACTGTCATAGATGGAACTAATATCGCAACAGGCAAAATGTATTATGTATTGAGTTGGATCGTTTCTAATTGATCTATTCATCTCTTAATTGAAATGACGATTCCTCTTCCTGTTGTGACCACTTGCTCCAGTTTTCCTCTCTACAGTTCCCTAGTTTTAAAACTTATTCACTGTTATCTTAGTGGTTCTTGAGAGAACTTTGAAGATGGAAGACACAGTATGAATTTTATACCATTACAGAAAGCCTAAATTATATTTTCCTCTCAAAATTGCTCAGTTGAAAAGACAGTGGGTTTGGCACAAAACGCTTTAAAACTAGTTGCTTTTTAGCTTAAAGGATTTTTCAATGAATCTTTAAAAAAATGAATCACACGTCTTATCTGAAAACCTGTAAAAAAGAATCTCTTTTTAGTGGATTTTATGTTTTAAAAATTCTGTGGGATGGACAAGTATTCTGTTACATGTTTTGTACAATGTTGCTGTTACAGGAAGTATGCTAATATAAAATTAATTATTGAATGCATTAATTACTGACCAGTGAACTTTTTTAAACAGAAACGAGAGCAATCATAGTTTAATACATGTACACATGACCAATATAAACTCTTTATCTCCCATCTCAGGCGAGAAAGCACAGTTTGTCCTGCTATTTTACCTCTAGAGAGAAACAAAATGACTGTGTTGGTTATCCCACTTGAATTTTGCTATGAAAAAACGTCTAGGAGTGCTCATTAAGACTATAAAAAGAAGTGTGTTTTTTTTTTTTTATCTCCCTTGTCTCTTTTATATATTCCGGCTACATGATATCCTTGGAACAAAATATCTCCTACTAGCTTAACTATTCTCTCGTGTTTTTTGTAGGCAGACACAGATTTCACACGCAAATTTCACACGGAAAACGCATAATTTCTAATTTAATTTTTTTTTTATGTAACTAGATTTTAAATGTTTGTTTTATTTTATTGTAATATCTTTTTTCAATATGGAAAGTTGGTTTGGGTTAGTTTTATATTGATTTGTGATTTTTACCTGGACTACCAATATTGATTGTGGGATAAATTTTCCAGGAGCCGTAAATATACAATCTACAAAATATTGGTTCCCGGAACAATATGCTGACTAAATACTTACGTAAACATTTTAGAATCCCGCAACAGGAGAATTACTTTTACAAGTTCATTAGCGCGAAGTAAACGAATCCAGATACCCTACACACACACACACACACACACACACACACACACACACACACACACACACACACACACACACACACACACACACACATATATATATATATATATATAAAAGTGAACATAGCAGTCAACATTTAGAGGCGACAGTCTGTTTCATGCTATATGCAATCGTCAGGCCTGACGATTGCATATAGCATGAAACAGCCTGTCGCCTCTAAGTGTTGACTTCTATGTTCACTTTTAAATTTACACATGCTCTATCTCTGATGTTGAGCACTTCATCCCATAAATATAGCAAACCTTAAGATTATATTTCTTAATATATATATATATATATATATATATATATATATATATATATATATATATATATATATATTTATTTACAGAGAAATAAAAACATAGAGATATACAAATCACAAAATGGAAAGAAATACCGTGGCATTTTGTTGCGCGAAGTGTCATCTTCCGATTAATAACGGTTTTACTAATGGAATGTGAATAGTAAGCGAAAGGTGGAAGCGGACTCAAGTTTACATCAAAACAAAAAAAGATACAGTTTCAATCAAATTTAAGTTTAGGACGAGAATATTTTTTCGGTGCTGGTAAAATAGACAAATATGCTTTTAAGCCTATTTTATCGATGTTATTCTAGATAAAATGTAATTTAGGCTATTTTGCCAGTAAATATTTTTATTATTATTATGTAGTCAGCTAATGTCAAAAAAACAACTCACAGACTAAGCACAGTAGATATTTGTATAAATATGATAGTCTAATGAAAGTACAATGAAAATGTTCGTCAATAAATGCGAGAACTAAATTAATTTAAGGATTTCCCTTTCTTTGCTCTCTATTTCGGTTATTTTATTACAGAAATAAATCTGTCTGTCCATTGTTAAATATTATCAATGAACGATTGTTTGCAATGTGAAGTTGGCGTTCAATTACTTTTGTGATAAAGCATACAGAACATTTACCTCGAAATAAACCATCGTGAACTTCGCCGACAAAAGACTATTTATTTGCCTTGAACGCATAATTTGTTATTTTTCGTTTGTTAGTTGTAATAGGATTCTAAGAGCAAGATATTTCTTGAAAGTCTCAGCTCGTGTAGCTTATTAGCCCCGTGCTACACAGCATAAAATCAAAACAACTACAGTGTAATTTAGGTTGCTTCAGTCGCGGCATGTGTATTATTGCATACGTTTTCTGGCCGTTACGAGCGAATAGATCATTTGTTTCTGTTAGGAAATCAAGAAGCTGACCTTATAAGTAAAAGCTAGCTTTAGCTAGAAAACAAAGGAAACACGGGGACAGGCATCAAACGTGACGAAGTCAGAGAAAACCGAAAAGCAAGTACCAACAAAGGAATAATAATAGAAAGAAAGATTTTACGACAGAAAGTAAATTATTTCTGCATTCAATCGACTGACAACCATTATGAAATATAAACATTGTTCTGTTTCCATTTGTCATCTCTGTTCCTGTCACTAATTCACCGTCGTAATGTAGATACCCTGTGACTTTTCTATAAATGCATTTATGGTAATTATTCTGAGAAAATTTAATCTATGCTACCAAGACTATATTAATTTAAGTGCTGTACTAGTGCCGCGGCACGGTGGAGTAATATATATCGGCTCGGGTTGAGGAATCGGAGAGCTGAGTTCGAATTTCAGTCGAATCCATTGCATTCACTTACGTGCTAATACGCTTGGAAAGGGCATGAATCCTCTTGTTCTCCTCCAACTATGGGTAAATAGCAGAACAGACCCGTTTTTTGGATGACAACTGGTTTTATCGCATAAAGAATTGGCAACGTACGGGGGAAAACATCTGTCTCGTCAGTCATGTGTCGAAAGATACATGATCGTCTCAGCGTTTACTATGCACGGCACATAACTGACTGAATAGATTTGCGACAAGATCTCGTCATTTTACCACTTAAATGTCTAGATATTACAGTAAGTTCTATGCTAACAATTTGATCTATTGGACCTCGCATGTGAAAGTCTGTTCCGGTCACTTGATTTAAAAAAAAAAAAAAATTAAAAAATCAATCAACTGCACATCCAGGTTTCAAAGAAACATGTTGACCGTACGGGGCTCTCTGCGATTGATATCTATTGACAGTAGAGTAAAAAAAAATCTTCAATCCATCCCATAACACAATCTCGCACAGTGCTCGATTTGGGACACAGTACTTCTCCTGATTATAGTGCCGGCCAAAATGTCTGCGCCATAGATGAGGAAGACATTTAATCGCAATATATCTGCGGTCTACCGTATTTAATTTGGATCAGAATGCAGTTTTTATGCGTTACAAACAACACTATATATATATATATATATATATATATATATATATATATATATATATATATATATATATATATATATATTAATTGATTTAAAATATTTTTTTTCCGCTACAAATGTCTTTAATTTAATTACAAAATTAAATTCAGAGTTTCCATTTCTAAAACATGGTAGAACTGTGTAGCGGAAAAGAATATTTTAAATCAATTAATTTATATTATTAATGCTCTGTAAATTTACATTGAGCACTATTTTGTAAAAATAAAAATATCTAGAATAACACCGGATTATATATCTTACTGATCTTTCTTTTTATTTATTATATACATACATACATACATACATACACAAACACACACACACACATATATATATACATATGTATGTGTGTGTGTCTGTGTATAACATCCCCCTCCAAAAGTATTGGAACGACAAGGCTAATTCCGTTGTTTTTTCTTGATCACTGAAGATATTTGGCTTTGAGATCAAAAGAATAATATGCGACAATTGTTGTTAATTTCAGCTTTTATTTTCTGACAGTTACATGGGAATTGGTTGAACAGCTTAGGAATTACCATATTTTGTTTGTACCCACTGATCTTTCAGTTGCGTAAAAATATTGCTACAAGAGACTGTCACGTGTTTCTTCTTGCCCAGGTGTTGTCTTTTAGATAGAGAGTTCAAACATTAAATAGCTCTGAATGATTACCCTAGGTTTTTGTCTTGGTTTTCAATTATAATGACTAAGTTTCTTGTTACAAAGGATAAACCAAAGGACGAGACAGTTGAGAAAAGAAGGAAAATAGATCAGAGCCATTGTAAAAACATTAAGCATAGCTAACACAACAATTTTTAATCTTCTGAAAAAGAAAGAAACTACTGGTGTAAATAGCAACAGACAGAGAACAGGCAATCAACAACAGTTGATGACATTTACATTGTGGGGGCGAGGGGAAACTTCCAAACTACAATCAGTTATACCATCAACATCTTTCACGTTGCATGGTTGAAGGTTTCACAATCCACCGTTTGACGAAGACTTCGAGGACAGAGGCCATGCGACGATATATAAACCCCTCATCAGAAGTAAAAATGGGAAGGCCAGATTGTAATTTGCATAGAAGTACAATTGATGAGTGACAACAGTTCTGGAAGAAAGTTTTATGGTCTGATGAGTCCAAGATTAATCTCGACCAAAATGATGGAAACGCCAAAGTGTAGAGAAAGAAAGGATTTGCTTATCATCAAAAGCAGGACAGCTCATCTTCGAAGCATGGTAGAAAGAGTGTCTTGGCGTGAGCTTGCATAGATGTTTCTGGAAAAGGCTCATCCATATTTATTGATGATGTAACTCATGATGGTAGCAGCATAATGAATCCAGAGTTATACAGAAATATTTTGTCAGTAAATTTTCAGAGAATACATTCAAACTACCCTGTTGAAAGTTAATAATGAAGCAGGACAATGCCCCCAAAATTACCGCCAACATAACAAAGGACTTCATCGGGGAAAAACTGTTCAAATCAAACAGCTGATCATAGCCCAATGGAGAAAACGGAAGGGAAGAAACTCCGCAAAACAATTAAAAACTAAAAGAGGCTGCATTAAAAGTCTGGAAATGCGCACCACAAATGAAACGTGCAACAGTTTGCTAATGTGAATGGGTCGCAAGATTGATGCAGTTGTTGTAAGGAGGACATTAATCCAAAAAGAGATCAATGTAAGTAACAGAGCAATATAATAATAAGTACATATAATTTATTTCATGAATATACAAATATTCATCTCTTCAGACAGAAATATTTTTAATAATATAAGTTTGACATAAATGTAAAATTCTTCAAATTGTTCTTTATGTATCACTTAATTATTTAAATAATTTATTTAATTATTTCATTAATTGATATTTTTGTGTATACATTTTTATGCATATTTTTGGTATTTTTATATATTTTAATTTGTAATGTTTTAACGTTTTTTATTGTTTTTATTTTATTTAACTTTATTATATTGATGTCAAATATTATTATTATTATTATTATTATTGATGATAATGATAATACTTTGAAATTGTGATGATTATAATACGAAGATGATTGTTTCGTTGTCTAAAATGACTTGAATATCAAGACAATTCAATGTATCTATTTTAAATCTGATCAACTCCTTTCCTTATACTGTATTTTAACTTGTTCAGTCATTAAAGAAATTATCATTTATAATCACTCTATGAGATCATGTTTAATTCCTCCTTCTTTCCTTTGTTTTCTTTCACTCCCTTTCTCACTCTCTTCTTCTCTCTCTCCACCCCCTCTATTCCCTCTCTGTTTTTTCTCACTTCACCCCCAACATTTTTAAAAACTTATATTGATTTTTTTTTAAATTTTTCTTTCTTCCTCTTATAATATTGATTTTTTCTGTTCTCTTTTCTTTTTTCTTTTCTTTCGTTTTCATTTCCCTTTTCCTTTCGTCTATATGAAGTGAGACCGTTTAAAAAAAAAAAAAAACTTCGATCAGAAGAGATGAATATTTGTATATTCATGAAATAAAATACAACCCAATTGATTTTTAACGATCGTCTGCACTCATTATTATATACATACATACATACATACACATACACACACATACATATATATATATATATGTGTGTGTGTGTGTATGTGTGTGTATGTGTATATATATATATATATATATATATATGTGTGTGTGTGTGTGTGTGTGCGTGCGTGCGTGATAAGTTAAAGCACAAATAGGAAACGTTTGTCAATGTCACAGGTTTCACTTTTATTAAAGCTTTATCATGGAATGCGATATGAAGAAAAGAAAAAGGAAAGGAATTCTGGTATTTTGTATTCTTGCATTGCTTCATTTTCATTGGTTAATCAGGTTTCACGTGCATTCAGCTTGTTAAACAATTGTTAATACAATATATGGCGTTCCTTTTTCAAGGAATGGCGAGGCCCGCCTTTGAAGTTTTAAAGAAATTGACGGACTACAATCCCAACTTAAACACCGGAAATATGTATTTTTTGATCTTAGTAGCTTTAAGATAAAGATCGAATTTGTTATTGTTAAGTGTCAATAAGATTTCCAGTAAAGGTAAGGATTTTTTTTTTCATTTCGAATTCGATGGTATGCTCAACATTATTAAGTTATTATCTACTATATTTATATTGTAATGGTATAGTAAATTTTATCTGTTAGAAGTAATAATGGACATTAATAAAGTTAACCGTACCATCGAATACACATGAATTTGGTATAAATAAATCTTTACCTTTCATCGATATCTTATTAACACCTAACAATATTAAATTAGGGTTCAGAGTTTATGTTAAACTCGCTAACAAAAAAGATCTAATACATTTATGTTCCCACTATAATCAAGAAGTAAAATCAGGAGTAGTCATAAGAGTCGACTTCAGCGCATTTAGAACAGAATACATTCGTGAAGAAGAGAAATACATTTAGAAAACATTTAGAAGTATTCATTAAAAACGACTGAAAATGTACTGCGTATTTCATTTATTTTTCCTTGTGTTTTTATAATTTTCTTCTTTGTCTATATTGAATGTATGGATTATTTTATCTATGTATCGAGAGTTATAAGAATGTTTTATTTTCCGAGCACGGTCAGCATATTGTGGCAGTGTTCATAGTTGATATTATTGAATGTTGTTTTTTCTTTTTTATTAATAATGTTTCCATTATTTTAGCCTTGTTTACATGTGTATGAGGCTGATATATTTGCATTATCAACGTGTGTGTTGCAGATAGTGTTTCGTAGGTCACTATGTGTAGTTAAATGAGACCTAACTGAACTATCGTTAGAGAGATGTTATGTAAGTATTTTTGTTAGTTATATGATAGTATATCCAATATAATTATTTATGAATTAGCTACTAAATTTACGTCCAGAAAATGAGAAAATTGTGAGAACTCACGAGAAATTAAATAATAAACTTAACCGTAGTACCTTGTCGGTTGTTTTTAATGTAACTTTTACATATATATTAGGTTGGTGCAAATATAATGGCGTAATAATGTCTTTTTTTCACGTTAAAAATACGTCAAAAAACGACATTATTACGTCATTATTTTTGCACCAACCTAATATATATATATATATATATATATATATATATATATATATATATATATATATATATATATATATATATAATGTAATGAAAAACAAACCACTTTAATGTACCATTACGATAATTTATTTCACCTAAATCCTTTTTTAAGGATTCAGGATCATCAGGTAAATCTTCCAACAACGAATTGAGAAAAAAAAATGGGATTAGAAATTGGTGGGTAGTGTAATTTTTGTAATTTAATAGAGGGGGTTGAGAGTGGTAGTTAAACAGACAATATAAAGTATAGGGAGGGATTAATTTTATATCTCTCTTAAGTATGTTTTAAATTGGAGTAGGAGGAGTGACAGAAACTTGACCTCTTTAGATGGTTAATAAAACGGCAATGAATTGTAGAAAATGTATACAAGTGAGTCTTACGGTAAAGAGAGAGATAGGGGGAGGGGGGAAAGAGAGATGGAGTTGTTATAATTTTGTTTTAACAAAATTATGTAAAAGATAGTTTACAATGTTTGATAGAAAATTCGATGTCTGAAAAAAATTTTGTTACTAACTTAAATGTTTAATTTTTTAAGTAAATAGTTTCAGGACTAAATATAACTATTATTGTAATAAACATATTTATCTAGGACATAAAGAAATATTTAAAATCTTAATAGTTTATTCACTCGACTAATTGTATTTCCACAATATAAAAAAAAAAAAAATAACAATAACATCTATTTTAATATTTGAAATTAATTTATGAATGTAATTTATTTATTATATTGGTAAATTAAATTAAAGATTAGGTTTCATTATTTAATAGAATTTGAGGGTAATATTAATTTTCATTTATTCATATATGTCTCACAAATATATTCATGTGAATCCCTACATACATACGATCATTAACAAGTCAAAAAAAAAAAAAAAAACATAGAAACACTTGAGATAATTTACACAAAAATTCATTTATCCTCGTACATAAACTATATATACATTTTACAATCTTTATCTATATCTCAAAATATATATAGATTTCAAAGTTAAAATTTAATTTTATCAGTGTGATTTCGGAAGTGTTTCATTTTAAAGGAATTTAGCTAATATTATTACTATTATTAATAGTTAAAGAATGGTATATTTAAATTTAAATTATCAATTTAGAAATGAAACTTCCTTCAGAAGAAAACAAAATTTAAACTATAGAATATTACAAAAGAAGGACATTACAAATTAAGAAAATAAATTAAAATGTCATTAGAAAGACCCAATATTTCATTTAAAATCAATTCATGCACGTACGCACATATATACATACACACACACACACACACATATATATATATACATACATACATACACACACATATATATACACATATACATACATACGATCATTAACAAGTCAAAAAAAAACCCATAGAAACACTATATATATATATATATATATATATAATCAAGAAGAAAAACTGAAATATTCATTTTGGTTATAATCTATTTCGTGAATATCAATATTCATCTCTGAGGATAGCAATCTCTTAATAATAATTAATTAATAATAATAACTCGGACTGCTATATTATTAGGTTGGTGCAAAAATAATGACGTAATAATGTCGTTTTTTGACGTATTTTTTAACGTCAAAAACGACATTATTACGTCATTATTTTTGCACCAACCAAATAGATTGACTGGGAAGAGGGAAAGCAAGAGAGAAGAGAAGTGAGAAGGAGCGGGCGAAGAAAAGTGATGGGTGGTCAGATTCTTTTAAAAAGATAAATAGAAAGTATGGGAAGGAAATATAAGAAGGATATAATGAATGGGTAGTAGTCAGCCTAAAAAGACTGAGGCGGATAAGATTTTTTCCATTAAAATGTCGAACTTCGTACATCGGTTCATACAGCAAATTGACCTCTATGGCCCGTTGTTCTAGCCAGGATCAATGAAATAAAATAAAATGGTCCTTAATATAAATAATCAATAAAAATTACAATAATGATGATAATATCAAACATAAATGATTTTAAATACAGATATATAATAAAAGTAAAATGAGAAAACTATAGCTAAATGTGAGAAAAATGAGCTATGGATAATGATACAAAAGATAATAATTAATAACAAAATTAACATCTTTTGTATAATGCTCTGTAGTATACATTGAGCTCTACCAGGATTAAACGCTTCTTGGAATTATCTTTACCAGTCACAAATTGATAATATCGGAAATATATATATTTCTAAATACATGTACCCGGAAGATTCGTTTAGGTGAAAACTAGGCCCCTTAGGATTTTTCTAGTTTCTCTACTTTTGAGTCTTTCTACTCGTTTCTGTTTTTTTTTTTCCCTTTGGACTTGGAACTTGCCGATTAGTTTCGTCTAGTTCTGATGGTCTTGGTTCTTTCTTTTTTTACTTCCAATTTTTTCCTCGAGAATTAACATTTATATATATATATATATATATATATATATATATATATATATGTGTGTGTGTGTGTGTGTGTGTGTGTGGATATATATATATATATATATATATATATATATATATATATATATATATATGTATTTATATTTGGTTGGATTGATGTGAGTTTGTGACCCTGGGTTTCACGCTTTTAGGATCGTCAGACAAACTGATTAATTTTTTTAAATTTTGGGTTTATGCAGACTGCGTGTATTGATGTTATTATTGAAGTGTGGGGGGCAAACGTCGTCGTGATGTCATCGTGCTAACGCAAACATCGATGTATGTTCATACGCCCAATGAAGTACGCCGACACACATACACACTTGGTCGTCCGTCGGGACTCATACATATATAAACATATGTGGACAGTTTCGGATATTACATATGTATGTATACGGGTGGAGTTGTCTCTATACATACGCATTTGTATGTTGAAATATATATATATATATATATATATATATATATATATATATATATATATATATACACACACGTTTATGTGTCTATGTCTTTAGATAAATGCACGATTTCCTCTACACCGAATGGCACACCCAACCGCTGTGACGTTCCTCTCGGCGCATTTCAAAAGTGCCTTCTCTTGAATACCTTCATGAAGAAATAAGAAGAGTTCTTTACATTTCGTGCACCTCCGTATCCGATTTCAAACTGATATTCGTCTTTCTCCTGACTGAAAATGAGGCGATGTCAGAATAACTTGCCAACGGCGGAGACACTCAAAACGCCGGATGTGCGGATGCGTGAATTAATTCAAGCAGGCTGATCATTACAAAATGAATATTGTGATGATACAATAAAACCCTATGTGAAGACCACGAGAGGAAAAGTTCAGATTGACATCAATGAGATACGACACAAAACAGCCGTGTGTTCTATCTATGTATCTGAGGTGATTAGTAGGAATACATTCAGCAATAGAGACATTCAGATAGATAGATAGATAGATAGATAGAATAATATCAAAATATCGCCAGAGATAGATAAATAGATGAAAAGAGAGAGAGAGAGATAGAGAGAGAGAGAGACGAAAAGACTGAGATAGATAGATAAGGTCACGTGTAAATATGATAGTAGATAGACAGATATACATAGAGATTGATAGAAGAATGTGTAAATATGACCATAATAGATATATATATATATACTGTGTAAATATGATCACAGATAGATAGATAGATAGATAGATAGATAGATAGAATAATATCAAAATATCGCCAGAGATAGATAAATAGATGGAGAGAGAGAGAGATAGAGAGAGAGAGAGACGAAAAGACTGAGATAGATAGATAAGGTCACGTGTAAATATGATAGTAGATAGACAGATATACATAGAGATTGATAGAAGAATGTGTAAATATGACCATAATAGATATATATATATATATACTGTGTAAATATGATCACAGATAGATAGATAGATAGATAGATAGATAGATAGAATAATATCAAAATATCGCCAGAGATAGATAAATAGATGGAGAGAGAGAGATAGATAGATAGAGAGAGAGACGAAAAGACTGAGATAGATAGATAAGGCCACGTGTAAATATGATAGTAGATAGACAGATATACATAGAGATTGATAGAAGAATGTGTAAATATGACCATAATAGATATATATATATATATATACTGTGTAAATATGATCACAGATAGATAGATAGATAGATAGATAGATAGATAGATAGATAGATAGATAGATAGAGCATATGTAAATCTAATCATAGATAGCTAGAGGGACAGACAGATAGACAGACATGACCATGTGTGAATAGATAAATAGATAGAACCATCTGTAAATATGGTCATAGATCAAAAACTCTGCGAAATATCAAATCCTGCAGAGTTTGCAACTTGAAGAACTCAACTCAGTTGAAGTTCCACAGAATTTTTGATTTGGAGAACTTAGTGTTCGGCCTGAATTAGATTTCTGGCCTAAAACAGACTTTTGTTCCAAGTCGGAATCAGAGTTAAAGTAAGGTTTTGAAGTACAATAGAGTGAAGTGAGGAATCAAAATTAGCATTGGTGTTTCCTAAGATGGACCAAAAGTCACTTTAATCTAGGGTGGAGGCCGAATTACCCCTCTGCAGCAACTAGATTATAATACACACCGAGAGAGTGGCTTTTCAGCTATGACATGAATATATCTGCATGCAACAAGATGATTACTGGAAATCATTCTCTAATTAGTTTAAGTTTAAATACGTTCTTTTCTTAGATAATCAGACATCCTTTAAGTAATGTGAATATTATTAATAATGGGAGATTCCAAATCAGAAGGAAAGATTTATGTTGCATTGTTTTTACCCGTTATCCGAATGGTATCGACGGAAATTTTAATTTAATTTCATATAAACTTTCATTAATGTTAATATTTTCTGATGAAACAGGGTTTGTACAGATGGAACAAAATTCCGATAACCAAAAACCCTATTCTTAAATGAGTGCTGAATACCGAATAGATCTTTAACTGACTCCTGGATGATATGGATTAAAATGAAAATAATTATTATGCAAATTTATCAGTGTGACATCAACTGAGGCTTTTCTTTTGTATATTGCAACCATTTTGCATAAATTTTGTATTTTGTATTTTCGCTGAAAGAAAAGATAATATCAAAAATATTTTAGTGAAACTTTCATCTTCCATAATTATAGGATAATCTAAATATATAGAAAAATGAAACATGTGATTAAATGCTAACCAGCAGTATATGGGTTAATATTTCCATATTTTTATTATGTATTACATAATGTTTATTGGTTTTGTCTGATAATATCGATTTAAGCCGAGATTATTCTCAGCAGGTGATCTTCCTTCCAATTAATTTGTTATACTGACGTCTTATCACATGATATTACATTGTCAATCATCAATAATTAAAATATATTTTTTTTATTTATATAGTAATTGTAAACTCCGTATTTCTAACTGATATCAGTTTGTGCTGCGTCTGAATCTATTTTTGTGAGAGACTGTCTACTTACCTAAAGACTGCATGCTTGCCTAAAGAAAAGTATTGAAGTCTGATGTTTTCCTAAATTCGAACACAACTCCACGGGATAATACTTGTGTATTTTATATGCCAAGTTGAAATGATTATATAATTCCATCCTCAAATATGATTAATTAATTTCACAAACTTTTTTTTTGCAAATTCATCAACAAAATTCATTGATTAGCGAAGATATTTCGATTGTGAAATTCGGGCCTTGATATTATTTGGACTTTTTAAAATAGTTGCTTCATTAAAACAACACAATCCGTGTCGACTAAAAAAAGGTTAGCATCTGACGTTGTAAAGAATCCTGTCTCCTGAGTAATATAGTACGATAGTTCCACCAGTCCAGATCATTAAAGCTAAGATCCGCCATTCCATAAATACATGATTGAACCATCTGCATTCACTTCTTATTCCATTGGTAAAAAATAGTTCCACGTGGTAGTTTTTTTAAAAGGCCTTCAC
This sequence comes from Acanthosepion lycidas, assembly GCA_963932145.1. NCBI lineage: Eukaryota > Metazoa > Mollusca > Cephalopoda > Sepiida > Sepiidae > Acanthosepion > Acanthosepion lycidas. Next base: position 75,654,715 of record OZ010592.1, on the reverse strand, counting down.
ATCATGGAACATACACCAGAGAGGATGGACCCAATGTCACTACCACCTTAAATGTGACAGTTCTCTTGCTAACTCTTATTTACATTCAATAACATCAAGCTAGTGGGTTAGAAAATTAACCCTTTACCTTGAGAGGCTATTGTGGGTGAACATATAATCACTGCCAGAAGTCGATATTCGTGCTAAAATTGAAAATGCTGATTCTCAAAGAGAACTTGATTTTAGGTTTAGTGAAAACCCACAATTTCCTGCACTTCTTAATTAAACTATACTTAATAAATACAAAAGACAATACCATTATATTCTTTAAATCTGGGTACCTTTATGTTTGAATTGTTATTTTCGGCCATTATAAAATGGTTATGGTTTATTTGGTTTTATCAATAAATATTGTTCTGTAATTTCCCTTTTTAGCCATTTATACCCTGAAGATCCGTTTAGGTGAAACCTAGGTAGGTTTGACTGGCTCCTTATGCTTATTCTAGTTTATCGGTCTACTTAGCGTATTAAGCACTCTATGTCGTTGTCTTTTTAATCGTTTTTTTTTTCTTTGGTCTTGGTGCTTGGACACTTGATGATTGTTTCGCTTTGTTTTAATGTTCTTGGTTCTTTCTTGTTTTGTTCCCCATCTTTCCTCGGGTACCGATTTGTTCTACTACAAGTTGAACTATCCGAGGTTTTTCCAGACGAGTAAAACCAAATATATAAATATTAATTTCAGTTGAGCTCTCTAGGGAGTAGGTTTGGGTTTGTAAACAGTGACTATTATAGCTTATATATAGCGAG